>OX638269.1:10000-1272500 GCA_951806755.1 Brenthis hecate | reverse complement strand
TCTCTCTCCAAATCTGTTCTGTTCTGAGACACTTTCCATTTAAAATGTTAGTAGAGTTTTATTATTCACTGTAATCGTTTCCATTTTTAATAATAAATGCCGATTTTATTTTTTTATATAGGTTTTGTATAAAACATACATACGTATAAATATTAATAAACTTTATCGAGGTAACTTCTTTATATTAGTTTTTATAAAATGCTATATATTATTTGACGAACCTGGCCAGTAGCCTTACATACATACATATACATAAGTGCATGTATACTTATATTGCTACTACTAACTTACACTCTCTTCGCTTGGGTGCCTGGGTGCCTGTGTACTTCAGGTTAGAGTCTACATATTTGTATACTAAATTGCATTCTTTGCGTCTAGCCATTTCAGTGTTATGGATATATATATATATATATATATATATATATATATATATATATATATATATATATATATATATATACAGTATACACGAATACCCGCACATACAAAGTTTCACAAGTATAATAGTAGTTTGATTAGCAAATACTTACGAGTATATTAAAAGTTTTTTCCGTTAGTTTTTTCCGGGATAAAAAGTATCCTATATCCTGTCTAGGGTCTCAAGCTATCTTCTTACCAAATTTCATCTAAATGGGTTCCGTAGATCCAGAGATTACCCCCTACAACGTCACAAACTCACAATTCACAAACTTTACCTTTTTATAATATTAGTATAGATATATTTTGTTTTAAGCGGAATTCAAACCAACATCCTGCGAGATAGAGATAATTAGAAACTGAAAATCTATCTAGGCAACAAGTGAAAGTACATTAAAATAATGATAGAGAATTTTGATGATGAAATTCCTGTTCATTTAAAATGTAGTTCAAAATTACTATTACGACACAAAACGACCACTGTCATTTACGAGTATTAGCAACTAGACAGTTTATGATCGTGTAAAAATTGAGCACCTACCACTTAGACTAAGATTTATCGTCGTCACCGACTCACCGTCAGTAATTACGAACGCTAAAAGCCGTTTGATATGCAAATATTGTACGTCAAATATAAACAATACCCGAAGAACAAAGGAGAGATTCAATCCAATATTGCCTGGCAATACAGCCGGGCGCGAAGCCAAGGTCTCTCATATCAAAGTGGACTATGGAGCATCCCCATAGTTGTTGTGGTCTGCTTCGGCAGACCTGCCGTCTGGACGTGGTTGAGAGCATAAGCGATCTTGCGACGCCCCATTAAGACGGGGTAGGTTCTGTTGCGTTTTAGTGGGTAGTACTGGCTTTGCCGGTGAATCCCATACCTCGTACGTTAAAAAAACGTCATTTAAAGTTCAAAAATAACAGAAGCTTTATACAAATGAAATGCAATATAATAATTTTTCCCTAAGTTGAACACAATTGTACTATACGAGTATAATCTATAAAAGTATATTTATAATTTATAAAATAATATTCAATTACTTTGGGTCTTTAATAAAACAAAATAATAATAGAAAAAAAAACTTGTAAAATGATTTTAATGGTATATCGTAAAACATAATTTAAATAGCTTTTTATACATAAATTCTAAACGAAATATTTCAATACATGCCTTATCCATTTATATAGTTTTAAAAAGAATTAAATATATATACTTTTCTATTGTTTCTTTCGTAATAAATACATGAAATACCGTTCAAGCTATAACGGTTTTATGTAATACAAATTATTGGTACAGATGTTGAACAATTCTCAGGACCTTGGCTAGATGGTGACAATGAACGACGAATCACGAGCTATATTTATTTCGAGCATCCCACCTGCGGCCGGGTTTCAACTCAGCTGTTTATTCTACATATTGGCTCTCAAATGATTTCCTCAAACCACGACCTCTAATTTTTAAACTGCAGATTCTCAACCTTCGAAGGCTGACATTGGAAATTTATTAGTGAAGAAAATGACTTTGAGCTGGCTTCCGTAATTAATTTTTCTGTTTTTCATATTTTACTTCGCTTCATACAGTCTTTGATGTGAGACAAGGCACTCAAAAGATTTAATTTAATTGATTCATGAATTATTAATGAGCATTGTTTGTTTTGTCCAATTAAATTAATTAAAATTTTGCATGTTTCAGATAGGTCATTGCTATCTATACTAATAAATGGAGAACTGATTTTTTTGTTCGGTTATACTGCGATGACTACTGAACCGATCGGAATAATACTCATACCATAAGATGCAGCGTGTTTCGGAGGTTTTAGTATATGATATGTTGGTGATTAATGTACTATGCGGGCGGAGCCGCAGGAAAACGCTAGTTTTTTATATATTGAACGGAAATTGTGATGGTGCTACATAATTACAGAAACATTTTAATAATTACAGAAAATGTTCGGATTTAAAATCTACATATTTTTACAATAATAATTTTAAACTAAGGAATACAGAAGTGAAAACTTTAAAAATAAATAAAAATTATAAAATTTTATTCCAATAAGTCATTTGGTTATTTTGAGAGACCTAAAAATATTCGAGGATGCATCATATTATGGCAGTAACAAAATATGTCAGTGGCCGAAAATAGGTATTTATTAATACTATTTATAATCTATATTATTAGTATTTGTATTTAAAATGTTTATTGCAGTACTAACATATGTACTTTATAGATTTTGTATAAAGTCTTTCAAATCAAAATTTTATTATTATTAAGAAATATTATTTTCTTATGAAGAACCGTGAGCAGTTGAGCAGTTAATTTGAAAAGATTGAATTCATATCTGACTAACGTTTTCCCGCTTCTCCGCATGCGTAGTTAATTTACGAATATATATTACTAAAGTAGCATTGCTCGCGGCTCCGCTCGCGTTCAGATGACCAAAAACCAAATTCTTAGGTTTTACATATTAGTATACTCTCACATTGCAGTTTTTGTATTTTTTCTCAGAAATGAGACATTTTCCCGCGGTAAAAAGTATCCTACATGTTGACCAGGATAACCAGCTATCACCATACCAAATTTCATCAAAATCCCTCTAGTGGTTTTTCTGTGATGGGTAACAGACAGACAGATAAAAATTCTAAAAACTATAGATTCGGCCTATGTATCGATAATAACGTTTTTTTTTTCAATAAGATTCTCCAAAAAATATTTACTGTACAGATTCGGCTTGGTTACAATTTTATTATATGTATAGATTTTTTTAAATATTAAAGTCTATGTGTTACTTTGATTTTCGATAGATATATTTTATCAAAATCTGCTCAGTACTTGTTTGTGGGACGGAGTAACAAATATCCATCCGTCCATTCTCACAAACTTTCGCATTAGTTAACTATATTAGTAGGATGTATTTTCTATAAGCTTATTATCTATTTTTTCATTTAGACCTGAAATTCCATAAAGGCAAATTGGCAAGTAACAAGCAGCTAATTCTTCATAAATACCTAATAAGGTACATTGTTCCTTTTGGCCCTATACAGGGTCGGTGTATTTCGGTGGCATTCAGATAAAGTTGGTCAGACGTAGGATTTCAAGTGTGATTGGCTTTTAGCTAATTGATACGGGATGTCATGTTCTTTTGAACTGTTAAGAAACTGTTATTGGATTGTTAGAATATAATCCTGTTAACAATGTAGGCAAGTCTTGTTACTGACGTTACTACCTTTGGTTTCGTAACATGTTAATTCGGTTAGAGTCGTCTGTTTGTACTAAAACTTAGCACACATTTAAGCTGCCTGCGGTTGAATTCATACAATAATTATATGTCACAGCGTATTTTAATAACAGAATTGTTAATAAATTATAAATAGTGATGTAAGTATATTGTTAATTTATTTAATTATAATACAATAGTAGAGACGAGTTAGAGTTGTTAGTGCGAGTATAAATGTATTTGAATTGAAACAATGCTTTGCAAATTTAAGATTTATTACCGAAGTATACATATTTAGAATACATTTTACTACAGAAGAAGAAAGTAATACCAAGAAATATGTGGACAAAATACAATTACACAATTACTTTTAACTAAAGCTAATAAAAAGAGTCTTAATAGCCCAGTCGAATTAGGATTTGATATTACAAACATTTTTAACGGCAATTTTCCTTCGGAACTCTTTGGGGGGGAGGGGGGAGGAAGGTTCGTGGTCTCTGGAAGTCTAAATTTAGATTCTCGAGGCACCAGATCCGTTGCGTCATCCACCATCTTGAATTTAAGGGTTGTATTTTGTTTATTGAATAACTCGTTTATTTTCAATTTTACACGAAAAATAGGTATTACACAAGTTATTTGAAATTAAATTTCCTACAATTTTGGTTTTAATCATTTTTTTCCTAGGATCGATATTTTTCGATTTATATTCGAAAAGAGGTAGAGAATTTTTGTTTATTGAACAACTCGTTTATTTAAAATTTTCCGCGAAAAATTGTAATAAACAAAGTTGTTTAAAAATCGGTACCTCGAGAATCTACATTTAAGCTTCCAGTAACACCCCTAAAGAATTCCGAAGGAAAATTACTATTAAAAATGTTTACAATGTTTGCGCCTTTTTTGAGCTAATTCGACTGGGCTATAACGTCAGTGCGAAGTCAAACACGTTTATCTATCTAGTGCATCAAGAGAGAGATACCATCTCATACCAACCGAAATTTGAGACTATTTTCCGTTTGACAAGGAGAGCATTTGAATCATTTTTGATGTCATTCGGTACTGTTCCGGGTTTGAAAATTTAATATTTTACAGACATGACATGTCTTTGGGAGTTCGCCTAGAGCTATAACTTTAACAACCCCTAAATATGACAATATAATATCAGAGGAATTTTCGACCTTGTATCGCGCTTAGATTACGTACATGTTTTCTATAGGTATGGGAAACTTTTGAAAGTTTCCTGTTGATTAATGAAATAACAAGTATTTTTTTTACAAATTACACTACAACACAGAGTTTTATTTTTAACTAGCATTGTCCGCGGCTCCGCCCGCGTTCAGAGGACCAAAAACCAAATAAAATAGCGTTATTCTTATTTTTTCCAAGATAAGCTATTTTTAATAGTTTTTGCCTTATTTAGTAAGTTACCTTGCTAAAATATATAGTACCATCGTGGTTTTAATCTAACCAGTTTTTGTATTTTTTTTCAGAAATGAGATATTTTCCCACGGTAAAAAGTATCCTATATGTTGACCCTAATAACCAGCTATCATCATACCAAATTTCATCAAAATCTGTCCAGTTGTTTTCTCGTGATGCGGTAACAGACAGACAAAAATTCTTAAAAGGATAGATTTGACCTCTGTATCGATAATAATATCTATTTCAATAAGATTTTCCAAAAAATATTGAATGTACAGATTCGACTTAGTTAGAATTTTATTATATGTACCTATAGATTTTGCCTCATGTGCTTTTACTATATAGGGTTCTGAAAATGCACAGACAGCGTTGAGCAGTGATATTTTTTACTTTAGATAAACGAATTGGTAAAACATTAATAGATATATGGACCTACTTAAACACCTACATACATATATACAAAACGACTAACGCAGGCGTTGGCAGCGGTACATCACTAAGTAATTGGGCTCGTACACTAGTGTGTTTACGATATTTTCACACTAGGAACAATGTTAATGTACAAAATATAATCCAATAAATCCATTCCTCTATATATTTTAAATGAAATCCACAAATTGTCTAAATTATCCTTAGAGAAATGACATGATTTTAATTTCTACACAGTATTACAACCACATGTGTTTTTTTTAAAGAAAAAAGGATTTAATCAACAGTTTTGAGAATTTATCTCGATCTGTCTCTTTCATCGCATGAGAACAGCTTAATGGTTTTAAATTATCCATTTATTATACGTATAAGATAAATGTCATAATCAGGTAAGTAATAATTAGATATTGCTTGAGCTTCACATTATACGTGCCAGAGGAAGAAGGTATTATAATATATAGTTAGACGTTAAGGATTAAAATAAATATGCCTGCTGGCGCCTCAGCTTTCATATAATATAACAAATAACGATTTTCTGATCTAACAAATTGATATATAAATATCAGTCATCAATTCTTAAAAGGATTGATTGATTGTAATACTCGTAGGAATCAAATAAAAAAAGTGATTACTGTGACAATTTAAAGGTAACAAATACATGGACCGTAACTCCTGAAATAGAAAACTAACTCATATAAAATTCTTAAGAGGAATATTTAATTAACCTAAACGGGATTGGAATCTGAGACTACTTGTTATGAGAAAAACTTGATACAAATGTATGTATATAAATGAACTAGCAGCTCACCCTTGCTTCACTCGGGTTCGCCTCTAGAAAAATAAAAAAAACCTATCCCACGGCATTTTTCCCGGAAAAAAAAACATATGAGTTATTCCAGACTATAATCTATCTCTGTGCCAAATTTCATCCAGATCCGTTCAGCGGTTCTGGCGTGAAAGAGTAACAAACATCCATACCCACAAACTTTCACATTTATAATATTAATAAGGGTGTACCGAAGCCCGTAGTAAAAGTACCAAAACCAGCAAAGAAAACAGTGTATACAAAAATACCAAATAACGAAAAAAAAATTTTCAGCTCCTCTGAAACAGAATTTAGAACGTTATGTATTGATCCAAATCCCTTGCAACTATAGATTAGATACGCCTACAAACAATTACAATACGTTTGGATCATATATAAAGTACAATAGATTGCGTCGGATCAGTAATTACGTACATAGATGACAAGCCACTCCTAATCGCTTGAAATGGTAGCTTATTAATACTCTACATATTTGATGAATAAATCTATACATATAATAAAATTGTAATTAAGCCGAATTTGTACAGTAAATATTTTTTAGAAAATCCTATTGAAATAAACATTATTATCGATACAGAGGTCGAATCTATAGTTTTAAGAATTTTTGTCTGTCTGTTACCACATCACGGAAAAACCACTGGAGGGATTTTGATGAAATTTGATATGGTGATAGCTGGTTATCCGGGTCAACATATAGGATACTTTTTACCGCGGGAAAATATCTCATTTCTGAGAAAAATACAAAAACTGTAATGTAAGAGTATACTAATATGTAAAATCTAAGAATTTAGTTTTTGATCATCTGAACGCGGGCGGAGTCGCGTGCAATGCTAGTTATACTATAATTAATAGCGGATTTCTTAGTTATAGTAGAAATACTAAATTTTATATATGACAACGTTTTACCGAGTACAGAATAAATGGTTTAATCAAGCGTTTACAGTTTTTTTTTTCTTTTTACATAAGGACTATATAATTAATTGTACCATGAATTTATTCATGTTATAATGAAAGATATGAAAGAAGTTTGACTATACAACGTATAAAACTTATAATATAGAGAATCGTGTTAATAAAGTTATTAACACCCAGTCATCCATCATGCACATACTAACAGAGCAAAGTTTGTTATATTATTTATTAGTTTCAAAGAAATCTTTTCAACTATCCTAGAGAATTAACTGACATGAGAAATTCTTTTATTGGTGCTGACAGATACTTTTTATGTTAAGTTTCATTTAATTTTATAATAGTACCATAAAACTATAGGCGTTGACAGTTATTATGATAATCAGCATGGTGGCAGGTCACCAGTTCTAGTGACCTGTATCAACGTCATGGGTGCTTTATGGCGTAATTTTTTTTATTTATTTAGTTTATACTTAAATAAATACTTTTATTTCTTTTATCAGCAATCAAACAAAAACAGATTTTAGTTTTATAGTTTCAAGGATTTTATTTTACGATATTTTAATCTTTTCTCTGCTTTTTGTTAATATCAAAATATCTAGTGCTTGATGCAAGCAAAGCCTCGTTTTATCTTACTTAAATCAGGGCAAACATCTGCTTGGTCAGTGCAAACGTTTACAAACCATGTATGAGACTTAAACCCATTACAACGAGATTTTAGTGCAATTAAATTTTTGCCTTATATAAACTTATATTATACTAATGATTATAGTATAATGTACGTTGATATATAATGTAATTGTTAAGTAATACATAATCTATACATATAATAAAATTGTAACTAAGCCGAATCTGTACATTAAGTATTTTTTGGAAAATCTTATTGAAATAGACTTTATTATCGATACAGAGGCCAAATCTATAGTCTTTAGAATTTTTGTCTGTCTGTCTGCCTGTCTGTTACCGCATCACGGGAAAACCACTGGATAGATTTTGATGAAATTTGGTATGGTGATAGCTGGTTATCCGGGTCAACATATAGGATACTTTTTACCGCGGGAAAATATCTCATTTCTGAGAAAAAATACAAAAACTGCAATGTAAGAGTATACTAATATGTAAAACATAAGAATTTGGTTTTTGGTCATCTGAAGGCGAGCGGAGCCGCGGAAAATGCTAGTTTTGTAATATAATTTTTAAACTCACCTAAAATTTCGTTTAAATTGTTTATCACCTTCTTAATATCTGAACATTTTCACGTTTCCTTTGTGAGCCTGCGAATGTTTCCCCACAGGAAATTGAGTCTTATTATTAACCCTGCTATCTACAGTGGGGAATTTAGTCAATTTATGACAACGTCTGCTAAAAAATTAATTTTTTTATTTAATTATATCTTTATCTCATTTCATATTATAAAAAGTTGTTATTTAAAAAATCTATACATATAATAAATTTCTGAGTCAAATCTGTACCTACATTAAATATTTTTTTAAAAATTTTATTGAAATAGTCATTATTATTGATACAGAGGTCGATTTGTAGTTTTTAGAATTTTTGTCTGTCTGTCTGTCTGTCTGAAAATGCGTAACTAGAAAACCACTGGACAGATTTTCATGAAATTTGATATGATGCTGGTTATCCGGGTCAACATTTAGAATATTTTTTCCTGCGGGAAAATATCTCATCTCTGAGAAATCTATACTAACCGTTAAAATGTACTAAGGGAAATGAACCAGAGCGGAACGAGGGTGAGTTGCTAGTGTAGTTTGTTTTTTTACATATATATCCACATAAATCCTACTTGTATTATTTTTAATTTTTTATAACTTGAAATAATCATTTTTTATAAATGTCTTCTACTTATTTGTTCATGTACATGTATTTTAATATCTTAATTTTATGATAATATTAAAATTATCTTTAATATCTGCAACCTATATAGAGTGGCCTATAAAATAGCGTAAAGAGAAACAGAGGCTACTTTATAATCAAATCTAACAAGTCATTCTTGGAGTAAATATTTTATCAGCACTCATACTGAAGCGTCAACTCAAACAAGTTTATAATATACTCAGGTGTTTGCGCATAGGATCGCTAATCTATATAAATAAAAATAAATATCTGAATGTATGTAAGTGTGTTATATTTCAGAATTGGTGCAGCCGGAACCTATTGGACTGATTCTTTTTTGTTGTGTTTGTATGAAAGAGTTGCACGAAAAAGTTTGTGTGAAAGAAAATTTTTGAAATGTTTTACAGAAAAGTGAAAAATTTGGACTGAAAAATCTTTATATAAAAAGGGAGTGATTAAGTGAGACAGAAGACAGAAGGGAAATCTTCAAAAATATTATCAGAATTGACAGACTGACGTTCAGTTGTTCAGTTTTTTATATCAAAATTGTCTTATGAGTATAATTTCTTTACCGTACAAGGACACTAAATTGTTTTTTTTTTTATAAAAATCTGAATTTACGATTATTTGAAATTTATATCTGGTGGGTTTTTTGTATTAACAGGTTTTTGCGCCCTGTGTACTACGCTGGATATATACTCGTAGGTGTAAGAATCCTGTCAATATAAAAGTGGAAGCCCCATATCACTTTTCCAAAAGTTTATTCTTATCTTACAAAAACTTCTAAAAATTTAAAAGCTATATTTTATTTTGATTAACAATCCACTTCATATCTTTAAAGGGTAGTCTTAACCATATTACATGTAACCATACATTTTTCATCTGGTAAGTAGATAGATGAAGGATGACCCTACTTACGATCGTAGACATTACTTTAGAAAGAGTGCAAATTGCTAGGGTATGAAAAAATATTATAATTCAATATTGCCTTTCTTCTATGAACACCCCGAGCGTGCTCACGCTTTAATTCCGGTCCTACCAGAATATCTCGAAATCTTTTATTTTATTTATTTTGCTATGTAAAAAAAATAACAAACAGAATGGATAACATACACACAGATACACATTTTAAAAATACTTGTTTCAGGGCAAACGTCCATACAAAAATCTTCTTTAGAAAATAATTTTAATATAGGAATGCATCTTCTAAATCCCTCTTAGCTCTAACAAATGAAGCCATGAGATTTGTTGTTCACGTTTGATTAACAGTAGAATTTTCTATTGTTTCACGAAAAATATATGCATTTAATGAGTCACAGCGAGCCTGTATGGAAGAACGTCAAGTAGTCGATGTATGTCAAGTTTATTCAGAGCACTAGGAATTGCAAATATAGCATAACTTATAACCTTTAAAATGTTCAGCGTCTTAAAATATTAGTCGGGTCAAGTTTGCATAATGTAGACTGCTTCAAAAAGTTCTGTTTTAAAGTAGCTCAGCTCGAGATTTTAAGAAGTACTGTCACGTACCGGTTACTAGACATTTTGATGAGACCCTTCGCCTTCCTCTTCTCGTTGCCTAACAGCCTGTTTAGCATCTGCTTTCTTTTCTTGTTTTAGTTTAAATTTAAAAAAAACACTACGTAAGATTTTATATATAGACATATATTTTTCATGTCTTATTAATTAATAAAAAAAATTCGTGAAGTCCACTGGATGTTGAACCAGCGTTAGATTGACGTCGTATGGTCACATGATAATAAATATCATATGAAAATTTCTAAGCACTAGTTAATTTTCGCCTGTGTAATGTTATTCAATTAAAGATTTATTCGGTAGTTTTTATTAAACAATTGTTTATAAGCAATAATTAATGGTTGATATACAATTTATCCCCTTTTTTAAGCAAATTTAGCCATATTTTACTGAAAAATGTCTGGGGATATGGCGTACAAGCTATGGACGCGCAAGGTGGTCTCACACCACCAGTAGACCAGTAATCTATTCATAATGATTATTCGCCGATACTGTACAGATTTACAATAAACGCTGGCTACGGCTTTTGCAAATAAAGCTTTACATTTTAAATAAATTGTAAAGCTAAAAACATATATTTGTTTTAAAAGTATATATTGAAAATATTGTAAAAAAAAGTTTATGGACAAACAAACCTTTATCTGAGAAAAGTAAATGTAAAAATGAAATTATTATTATTAAAACTAATTTATAATATTTGAGTATTTGAAATTAATGGTTGATAATTATTTTAATATAATTATAAATAATTCATATTTATCTCTACTAATGAATAATCAAGCGAATAATAGATCCAGAAAATTAACTCTCTTATACCAGTAAATGCTTGATCAATAAATAATTAAAGTATATGTGCGCTTACGTTTGGCATTGTAAAACTATATTAAAAATACCCACGATGTCATTGGACTTGGCACAGTTTGGATAATCTTTATATAAGTACACCATAACAGCCGGGCGCTTTATCGCTTGGTGACATATCAATAATAGCATTGTTCTCATTCAAAATATTATGATCTAATCTGGAGTAGATTGCAAATCCAGTGAATATTTTGGCCATATTATAGTGTAAATTAATTATGTTTTATCTTAGCGCCAAATTTTAGGCAAACTAGCTATAAAAAAAAAGGTTGTAACAAAAATAGTTGCACCGTTCTTGCAAAGATATTTAAGAAAATATGTGTAGCTAATTAAAGCTAGCTAGTTGACGTATATATATATATATATATATATATATATATATATATATATATATATATATATATATATATATATATATATATATATATATATATATATATATATATATATATATATATATATATATATATATATATATATATATATTAAGATATCCTAATATCTTAAAAGAAAATATTTATATTTATTTAACCCAGGCTTTGTTAACGCTAATATCATTAAAGTTTCAAAATCATTATTTTTCTTGAATATATTTTATTTAGATTTTTTTTAAAGGTATAAAGTGTAAGTAGGCAGAGTTATAAGAAAAATCTAGCTTTATAAATATTCTTCCGTACACTCCACGTTAAACGAAACATTTGTATCATTCAAATTTCTTTGCGAATTCCATATTTCATTTCTCTGAATTTTTATTTTAGCAAATGGATTGTTCAAGAAATGCAAATATATTCGACGGTAATTTTTGTTTCTTTCTTGAATATTAATACATTTATAACGAAACAAAAACCATAATGAAAATAAAAAGTATTTAGAAATAGAAAACTAACAAAATAAATTATTTAACATTAATAGTAACCTAACCTGTCAGCTAACACGCAACGAATTACTATACATAATATATAGGGATATATGTACTCGTACATACTCGTAGATGGCTATGTCGAAGTCAGTTAAAGTAATGCGCATGAATGAATACCAGCAGTTTCAAGAGGCTGGTTGTTTAGAATTTAAAATCAGGAAGGATTTGCACACTGATGTTTGTATGAAAGTATAATATAATTTTGGCATATAAATAATTAAAATGGTATATTACAAATAAAAAGTGATAAGTAAAAAAATGTCTTCAAGTACTCAAAAAATTATGTTATATTTAACTATAATAATCAGAATCTAATTTAAGAAATATTTTAGTAGAACTAATTATTCTAAGCGGAAGAGATAGAGCAGACGTAAGAGAAAATCTATGATCACAATTTTTTTTTGTTTATTATGATGATTTTAATTTTACTTCTTATTATTATGTATTATTATCAATTTCTTTTGTATTATGACATTTATCTATAATAGTAACAATTATTATTTTTAAATTTTTGTACTTTTAATACATGAATATTTAAATGCTATGTACACTTATAATTGACATACATATAAGGTATATTATTATTACATTAATTAAATTGAAAATGTTTCATATGTATGTTGTAAATGTGTTTTTTACAAATAAATAAATAATCAATATATAGTATGATAAAAAAATCGGAGGAATTGAGAACCTCCTCCTTTTTGGAAGTCAGTTAATAAAGAAAAGTATGATCGATATGATGGTTTCAAAAGACATGAAATTACTTTGTTCGTAGTCAATTGACTTTTAGTGATTAAACTCGCTAGTTATAGAGTCAAAATAGAACAATCGCTGAGGTCTTTTGAAGTTTTATTGAATTCTGATGATTAATATAATTCAATTAACAAGTTTTTGGATTCATTGAATAAATATAATTGCATTTATAATAAAAAATGTACGCATATTAGAGAGTAATGAAAATATATTAAAAGCTTCTTTTCATAAGACAGATAACGTCTTCTCACACTACAATAGTTGAGATATAGTTCTTTGCCAATTTCATTTATATCATTAAATTTAAAATGTAACAGATCCAAAGCTATTTTAAATCTATTGTTTCGTTTAAATTGTTTGTCGTAGAGCAGTGCGGAGCTTAAATGTCCTCATTATGATCTAATTTAAAAGTAGAGTGCTCACCCTGTTAACTTTCAATATATTTAGTTCAATACTAACGCATACAATACAATTTGTTTAAAATAAAATAAAAACTATATGTAATTTTCATAATGAAAAGATTTTTTGGAAATGTTAATCAATAGGTTCTTTGAAAATATTATATGATTTCAACGTTTTTTCGGCATGTTTTCTTATCAAACACATAAAAGTCTAAAAAGTATATATATATATATATATATATATATATATATATATATATATATATATATATATATATATATAGCATTTGAAGTCTCTCTAAGTATTATAAATGTAAATTTAATAGTTTAGCTTTTCTTCTTTCTATTATGAAACATTAGACTAACGAATCATACGATTTTTTTGCGAAAAGATAGTATACGCTAAAGTATACTTAGAGTATACTTTTGTTTGCATAAAGTGATTATCCGTTGACTGTTATTTACTAAGTATCAAAGAAATTAACGAAAACAATAATCGATTCACTTTTGGCGAAGATATTACGAAATATGCAAAAAATATATTTAAAAATGAATGTCTACTTCTTTTTTAGGCCAGTCCATAATTTATTAATCAACATTCGAATCAGGATTACATTAAGATGTCAGCTTCACAGATTCTATAGAAATATAGAGCTTTCAGAATAATTAGCGGTTCCGCTTTCATAGACGACCTCGATTTATTAATAATAACATTTTTCTATGAATACAAAAATAACTCATAGCAGTAATTGAAGTTAATGGTTTTTTTTTGTAATTCCATATATTTAATTTGTGATAAGTATAAAATATATTGAATTTCTTTAAAATTGCACTTAAGGTGTGCTAAGACGTAAGTTATCTCTAAATATATCTAAAGGGTTAACAGAATGTTCAAATTAGGTTTGTTCAGTCATGCTAGAACGGCTGATTATTATCTTTTAATTAGTCTATTTTATTTTATAGGCAATATTTTGAATTAAAATCATAGTTAATTTACATTTTATTTTATTCACTTCGATTGATACAGAAATACAGCTCGATTTCTGCTTTCTTTTCTCTAACATTAATCTCCTGGAGGCGTACGTCAGCGACAGAAACGTATACGCATAGACAAACACTAGCAGCATATAGTATAAGAAATAATACTACATTAAAACCTTTTTTGACCGACTAATACTTTTCTATTTTAAAGCTTTATTCTTATTTGTGTAGCATACATATATATTATAAAATAAACTATATAAATATATGTTTAATTACAAAAAAACTAAATTAACTTTTTACACGTATAATTAAAAATATAATATATCTGGGAAAAGACAGAAATAATTTGTTAAAGAAAAATATATCTTACCACGTTAATTTCTTCCGCTATTTACTATAGATAAATACATAAGTTTACACACAAAGGGCACTAAACACTCACTAGTTTCTAAAATTATAAATATCGCTATAGCTACGCACTGTTAATAATTTACAAACACTTGAAAAGCACACTGTAAATATCTAATTTAAACAGTCTATTATTTTACTTTAAATGTCTTTGGTCACACTTATACCTATCAAGAATTACTTTTAGGATAAAAATAATGTCCAAAACTATTTATAAATTCGTGTAAATTGTGTTACAAAGGTATAAACTTTTAAAGGTTGAAAGTAGAAAGTTTCAGTCGTTTTTTGTGTATAAATAGGTTTCGGTACAAATTTCTGAGATGCATATTGAGAAAACAATGGTGAAAAACCTCGCAGTAGTTGCTAATCACAAAAGTACGTGGATGAGGGTAGTGAAAACTTTCTAAGGGGTAGTTTTAGAGTCATATTCTTTAATATACACTAGAATAAAATAACTCGCGTAATTCGTTCGGTTTTTCGTAGGGATTGTGTACGGAGAAATGGCTACGATTAAGTTTGTATGTCGTTTGGTCGATCGTAGTCCATGGGGGTGTCGCGTGAGCGCACAAACGCGCTGGTCGGCGGGCGACGTGGGACTGAGGCGAGTAACAACCCTTGCATGCACTCCACCTCACTCGACATGCAAACTTACGTATCGTGCAATTTCGATAGCTGTATTTTTGTAGTTACTCTTAAATAAAATGTTTCAGTCAAATTTTTAAGGACTAGTAAAACATGCTTACTAGGAACATTGAATGGATACAGATATTTTTTAATTATTTTGAGAGGTACGTAATAACTATTATGTCTTGTAAATGCAAAAAGTTAGTATTTATTAATAATTGAATTTTGAACAATCTCACCAAAACTTATCTATCGACTCAATAATTAAAAATACGAGAGTTAGGTACTTATTAAAATGTAGAGTTTATATTAAAAAATAAATACATATAAAATAAAATGACTTGTAAATGATTTATTCTAATTTTGCTTTCGAGTTCGTGTTTGTAAAAATCTTAGTTTGTGATTAATGGTACGATACATTTACAGTCATTAACCTAATTTCATTTCATTTATTCTTGGTGTGTGCTTAACATATAAGGTATGTCACGACATGACCTATAAATATGGGATTACTTAATAAAATAAGCACAATGTATGATTTTTTTTTAATTTTATTCTCTTATTGGATACTTATATATATATATATATATATATATATATATATATATATATATATTATATATATATATATATATATATATATATATATATATATATATATATATATATATATATTATGGACACTTAGAATTTAACATTAAACTCTTAAGAACGTTTATAAAATAAGCTAATATTTTACAATAGGTATAATTAATTAACAGTCCCCTGTGCAGGGCCTGCATGGAGGTAGAGGAAACGGCTGTACATGTACACTTGTATTGTTCAGGTGTACCAGGCTCAACATCTTGGCAACCCGCGTACACTACTGGAGGTCTTCAGTAGGACGAAGAGGTTGCTGAGCTTCCCAGAGGAATAAGGATGGCAAGAGTAACGGATGGATTTTCCCACACACGCAAAATAGGCGCAAAGTCACCGAGTGAGCGGAGCGGAAACCAGCCGTTTGTGTTAAGCGTCTGCTACTTTTTAAAAGTCGGTAATCTACTATATCACATATATTTTTCAATATTTATAAGTATTATTAGCATTGCCCGCGGTTCCACCCGCGTTCTGATGACCAAAAACCAAATTCTTAGGTTTTACATATTAGTATACTCTTACATTGCAGTTTTTGTATTTTTTCTCAGAAATGAGATATTCTTCCGCGGTAAAAAGTATCTTTTATGTTGACCCGGATAACCAGCTATTACCATACTAAATTTAACCTAAATCTCTCCAGTGGTTTTTCTGTGATGCGGTAACAGATAGACAGACAAACAAACAGACAGACAAAAATTCTAAAAACTATTGATTCGGGCTCTGTATCGATAATAATGTTTATTTCAATAAGATTTTCCAAAAAATATTTAATGTACGGCTTAGTTACAATTTTATTATATGTATAGATTACAAGATACTAATGTATATACAAAGCTATGGTATGCTTAGTCATGAACATGATTTCGCATAATACATTTAGGCTATCTTATAACTACATCGACCAATACAAAATACTTTTATCGATCAAATATGTGTCACTATATGTCATTTTATAAAAGAAAAAAAAAATGCATATACATATGTATATCATACGTTTTCCTCACAAATATCGTAAAGGTAGATCTAGTTTTTGATTATTAAAGAATAATTAATTACTATCATAGATTCGAGTATAATTTAGTTTTTGTTTTCTTTGTTATTATTTCTTTTTAATTTATTGATAAACAAAGAGTTGTTTTATATTTCATTGAAAATTATATTATTTATCAAGAGTTTGAGAGTAAAATTCAATGCACTACTGGTTTAAAATTAATTATTGATGAGAATAGATTGGAAGTAAATAATTAAAATGCACTATTCAATAGCGAGCTTATTTATGACTACCGACTTATCCTGGCTTCGCTCGGTTGCTTCCTAGGTACGTTATAATATTTTTTTAAGCGGAATCCTACTTGTTTTTATAAAATAAAACTAATCTAAGTTACTCCTTATAACATCAGTTATCTGCCAGTGAAAGTCCTGTCAAAATCAGTCCAGCTGTTTCGGAGATTAGCAGGCACAAACAAACAGACAGACAGACACAAAATAATGAAGAATTGTGTTTTTCTTTTACTTTTTTCTTACTTTTACGTACTGTATATATGTACATACAATTTTAAATATATTTAGTAATAACTAAAAAGATAACAACAAGTTTGACAAAGAAATTTAGTATTATGCAGTTGGAGACATACTTATAGTTACATCCTTCTCCAATATATCCTTGCCGGGAGATGCACATACATATGTATGTCTCCGACTGCACAATTCTACATTCGTTCGTCAACTTGTTATTACCTTTTTTGTTAGTTTTTATGCAGTCAGGTTTCTTTTATTATTATATTTTTTTTTATTAACAGATTTTTAGTTTTTGCCAATTAGACATTAAAAGTTATATTTAGCAATTTTTTTATCCTAAATTACTTTTAAACATATAAGTTATATATATGTATGTGATCGCCTCTTAAAACCTTTATTTTGATATCACACTCGATTGCTTTGGAAGAAATTTAAGTTTTAGATATTAATTAGCCAAGCAATAAACGTTGGAAAATTCCATAAGAAAAATTCTAACACAATTCTTTTATACTACCATATTTTTAAATCCTCTTTTCTAAGCGTATTTAAATATTTAGATGGATTATCATAAATTAAAAAGGGGCGCTTCCGAAGGATTCGATACTTAATGATTTTCGCGTTTGTAACAAATGGTTATTGATGTTTGAACACCACGATCGTTATATATTGTATGCCAATAATTATGCTTGTCTTTATCACAAGGTAGTTGTAAAGCTTGAATAAAATAATTTATGATTTGTTTACAATTTTTATTATCTCTCGAAGTTTAAAATGTAAAGTGACCTCGCTTACATATTTACATCCGGCCATCTATCTATTTGTAATTACGATAGATATAACAAAATACGATTTTATAGGAGTTTTAAGCAACGGGATTATTGCCGTATCAAAAACATGTTAAAATTCAAATATCTCTTACCTATACTTCGCACTCTATGCGAGTGAATTCTTTTTTGTGGTATCATCAATATAAAGTACCTACTATTTTTATGTTTTATGGTTTTACATTTTGGATGTAAAATATTACAAATAGGTCAATTTTGACGTCTCGCTTGGCTTAGTTTGTAGTGACACTTGCTGTGCCAGCGGTCGCACGTTCGAGTCCCGTTGTGGGCATTCATTTGTTTGATGACGAATGTTTGTACTGCAGTCATGGGTGTTGTTCATATTTATAATACCTATGTATGTATGTATGTATTTAAAGTTATTCATGTGTAGTGTATCAACTATCTGGTATCCATAACACAAGCCTCGTAGCTTACCATGGAACTAGATGGTGCTGTGTGTTAATGTTGTAACATATTTATTTATTTATAATGCTTTTACATTTATAATATTACTTACATAGTGACTGTTTTTTACAAGTAAAAACGTTGTATTTAGCAAATAATCATAGTCTATTCAATATTGAAGCTTTAACAATTATGTTGCTTATAAGCAAAAATATCTAATTTCGTAGCAAAATGATTCAATTATTGAATCGGTACCTTAATGATATTCCGTGCCTATTCAATAATACATCCCTTTTATTAACAAATACGATCAATTATATAATAGACATGAAAATATTTTCTTCGAGATGTAAAAATATTAACTTTTAGATAATTAATTACTTTTAACTAAAACAGCATACTGTTTTCATGTTTGGTCATGTTTCGACTTCAAAATCACTTTAAATTTATTATCACCCTTAAAAGTACAATTTTTTACCTTCCCTCTCAATTTTTTCGTGAGGTAAACTTTAGTCATTACAAAAAAAATTATGGAAGATTAATTCCAAAAAGTATTATGTAGCATTCACAAAAAAATAAAACATTAATACAATCGAAATAAATACCTCTCGTTTTTAAAGTCTGTCAAAAAAACATCTTAAGGGTTAAGGGTACAGGAAATAATGCTTATTTATTTAAATATATTTATTTAAATAGATATTATTTCCTGTACCCTAACCTTTGTACATGTACTATTATGATATGGACATTTAAGCTGCTTATGTCTCAACTCTCAAATAATGTGATATGCCCCGCTGCTTGCTTTAATCGATTTAGTACAAGTATACTAGCTGATGCACAGGTATCCCAGTTCGGATGCTATGTTTCATATAAATACATAACAAATTTGTTTTATTAAGTGTTAAGCAAATATCTGGTTGTACTATTTTTTGAAAATAAATAAAAATATTATTTAATACTAGCAAAACCCACGGTTTCGCTCGCGCTAAAACTACAAAAAAACTCAAAAAAGTAGGTTTCATACAAACTTTCATCCGCTATTTTACAACCTTATACGATGAATTTTGAAAAATGTTGAAACACGTATTTAATTAATTATATTCAAGAGTAATAATACTAAGTTTCAAGTAATTCTGATCATAAATAATTTTTTGGATTGTATTATAACGTGTTTTCCCGTGAGAAAGAGATGATCTCTCGCGGTAAAAAGTAGCCTTTGACACTCTCCAGCCCTCCAACTATCTCCACATAAAAATCAGCTAAACCGTTTCGACGTTAAAGAAAAACAAAGTAAACAAACACACTTTCACATGTATAATATTAAGTATAGTGACCAGTGAGATTTCATAGAAAAGACTAAGAGGCGTAGAAGCAACTTAGGGAAAAATTTCTCCACCAATAATTTCAATCCTCAATAATTTAATTCTTGAAATACATTAGCCCTCACATACCATACATTTAAAATAACTTGATATCTTGTACGATATAGCCCGGGAAGTATAAAAATTGTAATAAAATGAAAATAAAATAAAAAAAAACGTACATTTTTTTTGTACCATTTTTTTATTTTTAAATTAAATAAATTCATTGTATAATTTTACACATTGTGTATTTATTCATTATAATTATGTTACTTTATTATTGGTCTCTATTTTGGCCACATTTTGACTAATGTTTAGAGTTTGTGAAGTTAGGGCTTGTAGAGTTAGAAGCCTGGCTCTACATGAGCTCTGACAACTTTTTGATAGTGCGAGCCATATGTTCTCGTCTTGGCCAACATTTTACATGAAAATGTTTTTGGTGGGATTTAGATTTATATATACAGATTTTTTATACTTTTACTAGCATTGCCCGCGGCATCGCCCGCGTGCATATGACCAAAAACCAAATTCTTAGGTTTTACATAATATTAGTATATTCTTACATTGCAGTTTTTGTATTTTTTCTCAGAAATGAGACAATTTCCCGCGGTAAACAGTATCCTATATGATGGCCCGAATAACCAGCTATCACCATACTAAAGTTCATCAAAATCTCTCCAGTGGTTTTTCTGTGAGGCCGTTACAGACAGACAGACAGATAGACAAAATTCTAAAAACTATAGATTCGGCCTTTGTACCGATGATAATGTCTATTTCAATAAGATTTTCATAAAATATTTAATGTACAGATTCGGCGTAGTTACAATTTTATTATATGTATAGATTGGTAATTCTACTAAATAAATAAATAAATTACTTGAACGTAAATAAATAACTATTTTGCAATGAAGACCCAAGTAATTTGTATTATATTTAAGAATATTTAAAAATAAGTAAAGAAGTTTTTATATATGTAAAAAAATATTTTACTGTAATATCAATATTTACTGTAATAATACGAACTGATACAAATAAGCGTAATGCAATTTCCTTCATCTATCCTGGCTTTCTTAAAAATTATGTCAAATCGTAACTGTTTTTAAGCATATTAAGTAAATACTACTCGGGCCTTCGACGTTGCTATCGTACATTTATCTATGACAACGTATGTATCTCAAGAGTAAGCCCATTTCTAATAAAAAAATTTTGTTAATAAGACTCTTTATAAATCATTTGACAAAATTATCATTTCGCACATTTTCTATAATTAATCTATATTCCTAATATCTTGTGCTATATTTTTGTAGAATAGTGTGTAAAAAATATGTTACAACTCAAAAAAAAAAATGAAAATATTTGAGCATTTTAATATTTTAATAATACAACGTCAAAGCAAAACCACATGGTGGTCTGTTAAATGACAAAATCGATTTACACACTCGATGTATTAACGTGGGCAATTTCCGGATTTTCGAATCAGATCGGAATGCTTATAATGACAGATAGCGTTGCTGGCGTAGTCTGGTCTCGGGAGCTAAGTATGTATTTAAGACGCATCACATGACGTCGCGTGACGTCAGCATACGGCGACGCACTATACTATTTCCGTCCTCGCGACATTTTGGTACATGATCATCACGATACAATATATTTAACGACACCGAAGGTCGATTATAATTTAAAACTCCTTAATATTATCATTTACCCGTCCACAGTAGCTAAATTGCAAATCGTTTTCAATTGTTGTTAAAATTCCTTCTAAAATTATCAAAGCTTTTATCGGAATGTTGCTTATAAAATGGAATAGCTATTGTGGTAACACCCTTTTATTTTCATTGTTCAGTAAATCTGGGTTCGCAGAAAAGTAGCACTAATAACATTTTAATTTAGTATACGACGTTCTCCTATGAGCTTGCCTTAAGATGTAATAGCTTTATGTTTTTTTAAATATATATCTGTTCTGTGAAATTTTATAAACATTACAACGTTTTAGTTAGTTAATTTACCTTTTAGATCTTTAGGAGGCAGTGGTAGTCCAGTGGTAACGCGCCCCCTGAGGAACCAAGTGGGTTCAAATCCCGGTTCTCACATCTCTGATATTTTCATGTGCGAATCATTTCAAATATGATTACTACTTGTATTACGGTGAACAGAAACATCGCTAGGAAACCTGTATGCCTTTGAGAACCCAGCAAGATTTCGAACGACTTATTTATCCCCCTCGTATTGAAGAGAAGCCCGTGCCCAGCAGTGCATCAGAAAAAATCGATCATGTATGGATGGCCGATTTTAAACCACTTGGCTCCAATGCTATTTTAGATATATTTTATTTATGTAATAATGAGAGATTACTTACTATCTATACATATAATAAAACAGTAACTTAGCGAAATCGATGTGCGCGTTTCATGCAAAAAGTACTGAACCGATTTTAACAAAATTTTGTGTATTGATAACTTATTACTCGGGTCAACATTGAGAACTTACCTTTTAGTACAGGAAAATCTTTTATTCCCACGGGAAAACACAATAACTGGTTCTATCGAGTCGTTCTTAGAAATTTACATGTCTAACGCTAGCTCAACTTTTAATGCCTGTTGTTCATTATTATTGTATTTTTAGTGTAATCTAATTTTGGCCTTATTGTAACTCTCCTTTGTGTACAATGTGCAATCTTAATTAATACTGTAACGCTGTTTGATTACCAAATAAATAAATAAAACTTAAAAGATACATCAAAACAATATAGTAGAAAATTGTAAGTCTTAATAAGGCCAACGGATAAATCTACAATAGCATCAGTATTTCTCCTAAGGTACACTCGCAATAACTATTCATATCTATTGAAAACGTACCTAGGGACGCACTACCACCACGAGGGTAATTCACTAGTAATTAATATATGGATAAGATTCTGATTTGAAATATTCTACGAAGGTAGAGACAGATATTGGGTACTTATTTGGGCGGAATGTGCCATAAGTTAGTAGGTATATAACTATTTTCTCTCACAAGAATTATTATTATATCGCAAAATACATATTACGAAAAAAATCTATGATATTTGTATAAACAATTACTGTTAATATTAAGAGAGCTGTATTGTAATTAACTAGCTAAAAAAGAATTATATACAGGAACTTAAACATAATACTGAAAAATATGTTATTATGTAATATATGTTAACGTTTGTAATTTTAGGTATATTTTAATTATTGAAATATTGCATGCTGTAAGGCTGAATTTGGCTGAACATTAAATAATTAATAAAACCACAGACTGATAAACATGTTTACAGTTTAATTAAATATTCGTATTTTATTTTAATATACAAGTGATGTAAAAGTGGTGTAGCTGTAAGTGCAGCATTGAGCATTTAAGACATTTCTGAGTAGCCCTTATACTACTACTTAAGCTAAAGTAATATTACGATGGACTCTATTACGTTTGCTTTTCTTTTTTTACGTGTCATATGAGCGGATTCGCAGCCATAATTCCATACGATTACGATGCATTAATGTTGAAGAGCGATCATTCGTGGAGTAAGCCAATGGACTAGTTCGTATGTGCATAGTAATTCTAATGCCCATTTACACGGAGAAAACTCACATCGCAGCTGCGAATATCGAAAGAGATTCTCTACATTTTGCATTTTTATTAAAATGTATTTTGTAGTAAATAATAATTTATAATAAACAATAAATATGGTTAATAAGTTAATATAACAAAAAAATCTAGTGTCTTTTAATGGTAAGCGACATCTATGAATAGCAAGCAACATTAAAGCCTCGAGGACGGATGTGTTCTGTCTCTATAGTTTTATTAGCAATGTTACATTGTGAATATAGATGGCTTAAGTAAAAAAATATTATTTTATTATTTTAGTACAATAAATGAAATAGTTAAGTATTGCTTTATAACACACACACACACACACACACACACACACACACACACACACACACACACACACACACACATATATATATAATATATATATATATATATATATATATATATATATATATATATATATATATATATATATATATATAAATGTGTGTGTGATATTTCTAATTATTAAAAAGCCAAAAAACGCTTTTCGTAACAACACGGAAGATCATTTTTAAATATTTTTTAGTGTATTCAAAGTAAGTAATGTAAAGTTCAAGTCAAATTAATAAGTAAATTTTAGTTTAGTTTTTAATAGTTTCATTTTAAGGCCACACATGTGTTTTTGAGGGTTAGTTAGGATGTTATAGAAACCATTTTCTTGTATTGATTATAGCCTGCCTTTTGAAATGCTTAATGCCCGATAATAGCTGGACGGATATTTCAACAAAATTTAAAATCAGAATAATTTTATTTGAATTAGGTCAAAAGCTAAAGCCCAAAGGCTTCGGGCTTTAGTGAAACCTTATCTATTTTTCATTAACCGTATCAAGGCCTCCCAAAACTAATTTCTCACAAAACAAACAATTCTACCGTACAATCGCCAGCAACTCAAGCTGATAACAAATTAACAGTAGCAAGAGATAGCATGTAAAGTTTTTTATTGCTATATAAAACTTATCAAAGCCCATTCGAACTATGCTCATAAGAATAGTTTTAATAGTAAATTCATTTTTATATATAATATAAAGGGGAAAACGTTACGGTGTCAGTTTAAGGAAAACTCTGAACCTCAGTAATTGGGTCAAGAAGAGGTCAAGGCTTTCATTTGAGGCTTCACAATGAAGAGCTTGTGTTGAACGTTCTCATCACAACCGCAACCTTTCTTCATATGCACAAGCATTCTTCATGAGCACGAAAAATACCCAAAAATACCTTTTGTGTAACTCCAAAAGATATTTTGTAACAAAAGCTTTGTTACTTTAAAAAAAATAGTGATAAGATAAAATTTAATAACTCCTTCATTTAAGATGCTCGCTTCCATAAATAGATTCTGTACGTCGCTTGAAATTCTGCAACATACTTATATGTTCGATTTACATAAAATATTATAATGGGGTCGAGACTTTGACTGTCGTCATCCCTGAGTATTGACTTGTTGGACTTTGCTACAAAAACATGAACCTTGTAAAGTGTTTCAGCCATTTCCTGCAAGATATCTAAGTATATTTAAGTTTTTTTTTTTATATAATTTTATATAACGTAACTTCGTTAGACTATCTCTCATCTTAGATTAAGCGTCTCCGAGTATGGAATACGTTTCAGAGAAATTTTGACAGGCTGTGTGAGCGACATGCGCGCGCATTCCCCGCCATCTTGGATTTCCATCCCACTCCCTTGCTACAGTGAGAAGCTAACAGGACGGAGGTAACAGCTGTGAGCGCGAAACACTGTTTAACCCGATTTCAAAATTGACTAAGATATCGTCAATTTTACCAGACGCATATGATATAATATAATATTTATCTAATGAAGCCAAAGTTAAATACATACAGTGTAAGTGCAAAACTAGAAGTTACGAAATAGTCAACCAATTATCGATTTTTGCTGTTAAATCTATCAGTTCAGGTACAGTGTTTCACTTTTTCATTTAACTTGTTAATAAAAAATTTACAGAGTGGTTTATACTTCGTACGAGTCTGAATAGAAGAAATCGATAAACGTGTTAAACGCTGGCACCCGTTTCCGTTGCGTGATGCGAATGTAAAAGGGACAGAGATAGGCGGCGTGCTCGGTTACATCGCTGAAAGTCGCTTAAGCGATAAAATATAAATATTGACCCCTTCGTTGATTTACTACAGAACCAATAAAAGGTAAGCACTTATCACGTTATCTCTTGGCAATGTCTGTCCTTTGAAATAAATACAATGATACATATCTAACATATTTCAGCGTACCCTTATATACAAAATTTTCTTCACTATATAGATATAATACAATTTTTTTTAAATGTACGTTGACTAATAGTCGGTTTATCTTTAGTATTATCAAAGAAGGTTATGAACATTTAGTACCCTTTCTTTAACTTAAAATAATTAAAAGGATTATCAGATTATTATCGTTAGAAAGGTACTCTGCCAAAGACGTACACAAAAATCAGTTATATATATACATATATTACGGCAGCTTAAATAAAAATGATGGGAACTCATGTAACTAACACTATTTGACCTTAGACGGTACTAGCATTACTACATATTATAATTATTATATGCTTAAAATAATAACAATATATCCATTTATTTTCCTAAGCGACAAATAGTTATCATGTTTTTATTTATCTATACATATAATAAAATTTAAACTAAGCTGAATCTGTACATTAAATATTTTTTGGAAAATCTTATTAAAATAGACATTACTTTCGATACAGAGGCCGAATCAATAGTTTTTAGAATTTTTGTCTGTCTGTCTGTTACCGCATCACGGAAAAACCGCTGGAGGGATTTTGATGAAATTTGGTATGGTGATAGCTGGTTATCCGGGTCAACATATAGGATACTTTTTACCACGGGAAAATATCTCATTTCTGAGAAAAAATACAAAAGCTGCAATATAAGAGTATACTAATATGTAAAACCTAAGAATTTGGTTTTTGGTCATCTGAACGCGGGTGGAGCTGCGGACATTACTAGTTTTACTATATATAAAAAATATACATATGTATATATTTATGAAAGATACACTGGTATGAAAGCACACGATTTTAATATGAATACTAAAAGCAACTACTCCCAGAAATCAGAAATAATGTTTGTAGAGCTGTGAATTTCATGGATGGTATAAAATATGTAGTAACAAAGCAATGTTAGCGCAACATTCGAAACTCTAAGAGCCACCCTCGCCTACGTGGCGGAAATATCAATTCAAATATGCACCAGGGAAATACTGATTTATAGAGATAAAAATTTCATTCCAATATTTTAAAATTTGATATTATTATTAATCACAACTAAATTTAAAATAATTACATATTACAAGGACATAATATGTCTAATGTATATATGAGTATGTATGTAATTATTTAGATTATATTTTTAATATTTGAATTTAGTCATAGAGCATGTTGTAAAAACATTTACTACGATACTACTTTTTTTGTTAACTGACCTACACCGAGTGATTTCGTGTGACAGACACTAAAATAGTACAATAAAAAATAAAATTATACAATAAAAAGATTTTTTTATAAATTCCTCGACTACGTATCATATAAATTACGTTTTAACGATTAGTCTCGACTCGAAAGTCTTGAGATGTCGAGTTATGAAAAAAAGCTCGCTATTATCAGTTCTTTTGTATACAATAATTCAAGGCCTGTAATTTTCTTACTACTATAAAGAAGGTCGGCAAATTAATTTTTTCTTTGTTTTCAATTTTACGTCTAAATAATGTACCTTTGTAGTTTATGAATAAAACAGTGTTGCGATTTGAATCGAGACAGATCAAAAATGTTTCAAAGAACTGGCAACTAAATCTAATTTTTTGTATTCTCAATTTTACACAAAAAGGTTATTATTTAATTTTAGGGATTAATTTATTTATTAAAATTTATGTTTATTGTTTAATTACTTTAAATTTTCAAGCACATCTTATTTTAATACATTAAAATAAGTGTCCTGCATTACTTTAATGAAATTCATTACATTACGTAGAATATTTTACAATTATCATATTTAGTTTATCGTGAATCGGAATAATTCATGAGATGATAAGCAACAGTATCCTTTACAATTAAAAAAAAAATACAAATGACAATTTGCACTAAACTGTAAAAAGATAAAGCTCTATTATGTCTAGCTGTAGTTATTAAGAACCTAATTTCATTGGTATAAGACTCGTTTTGCCATAGATTTAGCTTAATCATATTCAACATAACAGTTACTTGCTGTTGTGACTGTTGAAGTAACACTTGTGTTTTTGCACATTATATTAGTGTTGTTATATTTAACTAACAAAAATGAATAACGCAATAATTTCAAATATTAATAATAATCAGAATAATGAAAAAGAGGTAATTCGAAAGTTATTATAAAAAACCAAATATTAGTATATATTATTATATGAGAAAACATTTTTTAGATGGCTGGCGGAGGAGATCCTAAATGGCAGAAAGATGCGGCTGACCAAAACTTTGACTACATGTTCAAATTGCTCATCATTGGCAATAGTTCTGTTGGAAAGACTAGGTACGTAATTAGAGTTATAATAATCTGATCAATAGACGACTTTGAGTGATTTGAGATTTTTTTACGATATTGTTGGATTTTTTATAGTTTAAAGTTTATATAAATTTTATTTTCAAAGTTAAGTTAATTTTTTAACTAAATATTTGTTTTTACAGCTTCCTCTTTCGGTACGCTGATGACTCTTTTACTTCAGCTTTCGTATCTACCGTAGGAATTGACTTCAAGGTCAAAACGGTCTTCCGTCACGACAAGCGCGTCAAACTACAGATATGGGTGCGTTTCGCTACTCCCACAATAATTAGCTATTTTCGATACTTAACACTAACATAAGATATTATTTGACAGTTAATTCATTAACTTTTTTGAAGAGATATCACATTTATTGTAATAGGTAACTATCCTGAATAATATAATCTGTGGCTGTATGAATTTGTATTTTACTATTATATTTTTTTTTTAATTCAATACAACTTTTTTAATGTCTTTTTTTTAAATTTTCTTTTTTATTTCAGGACACCGCAGGTCAAGAACGGTACCGCACAATTACCACCGCTTACTATCGAGGTGCAATGGGTTTTATTCTTATGTATGACATAACAAACGAAGAAAGCTTCAACAGCGTTCAAGATTGGTAAGTTCATATAAAGTTGTTACGTAATTCACCCCTTTAAGCAAATTTGACTCTAGACGTCCTAGTTTAGTTGGCATAAGATCTCATTAATATATAGGTCACCATAGCTTGCCGTCTAGATATACTTTTTGCTATTTTATGTCTTTATAGCAATACATTATAATTAAAAGATTTTTTTAATCTATTCTCAAAGTGTTTTTACTACAGTAAACTTAAATAAAAATATTATTTTGTAGTAAGTACTTTTTATAAGTTAATAATTATAATGATTTCTTATATTACCGCAAATGTTTTATATTATAAACATCACGTGACCATGATTGCTGTAAAGCATTGGAATCGTTGGAAATCGAAATAGTAAAAGGAATCTGATAAAATATGAATTTATTCAAATTATTATTTTTCTTAGTTTAACTATCATAATCTTAAACTGGAATAAGCAAAAAAAAAAACCTTATTTGATTATAATATAAGTTATTTTATACTTTTAAATATAAGTAATTTAATACACTCTATTTTAAATCTACAGGGTAACACAAATAAAGACGTACTCTTGGGATAATGCGCAAGTGATACTAGTGGGGAATAAATGCGATATGGAAGAAGAGAGAGTCGTCAGCCAGGAGCGTGGAAGGCAACTCGCCGAACAGCTCGGCGTAGAGTTCTACGAGACCAGCGCTAAAGAAAATATTAATGTTAAGGTAACATATAAAGATTTATAATTTTCCTATATACTTGTATTAACTTTTTGACTGAAAATGTACAACATACTTTAAAATCACTTTGAAAGTAATTATTCTAACGTAGAGTTGGTTTTTTATTCTTAAAGTTTATGTAGCTTATAGTGTAAGTAATCTATTAAAAGAAAACTCATGAAGATCGATTATAATAAATTAGCAAAGATAGAACACTTACACATATTCATATTTACCTAAATCGAGAACTTCCTTATTTTTGAAATTAAAAATAGTAAATAAAACTAACAGAACCCGCTTCTTTACTCGCGCTAAAACTACAAAAAAACTAAAAAGGTAGGTTTTCATTAAAAATTTTATCCCCTATTTTACCCCCTTATAGGATGAATTTCGAATAATGTTAAAACATTTTTTTATTTAATTGTATTGAAGAGCATTAATCAAACTTTCAAGTAATTCAGATCATAAATAACTTTTTGGGTTGTATTATAACGTGTTTACCATTAGGAATGAGATAATTTCCTGCGGTAAAAAGTAACCTATGTTACTCTCCAGCCCTCCACATATCCATACAAAAAATCACGGCAATCCGTCACTCCGTTTCGACGTAAAAGAAAGACAAACAAACAACCAAACACGCTTTCACATTTATAATATTAGTATGGAAAAGATTCGCGAAGTTTGAAATATTTATTTGTATTATTTTAGCAATCCTTACTGAGCACCATTCTTAATACTTTTGATTACATCATACATATATTATGTTGATAATGCACACTCCACACGTTTCATCATTTACTTACTTACCTATTGAAATCTAGTATTAAAAAGGTTTTACTATTTTAAATAAAACTATCTTTTCGGATTTTTTCGCGGATTTATTTGGATTTTTGGTTCCCGACGTTTCGAATGCTTTACAGCATTCATGGTCACGGGAGAGACTGAGGTGTTAGATGTCTCGAAGGTATAGTTGTTACAGACAGCCTACCCAACAACGACATACAACGAACAATGAATGTAACAACTATACCTTAAATTCTAAATTATAAAGTAAATCTAAGAAAGTATTAAGGTTTTACTGCATTAAAATTCAGTGTTAAAAGGTAATTTTTTCTATAAAGGCCGTGTTCGAGCGGCTGGTGGACATAATCTGCGACAAAATGTCGGAAAGCCTCGACTCAGAGCCGGCGATGCTTGCGGGAGGAGCTCGCGGACAGCGTCTCACAGAACAGCCGCAAGGCAACAACAACCCTAACTGCAATTGTTAATAGAACACGTTACATGCAAACAGATACAATTTAAACCTTGAACATACTGGAATTGACAATGGACTCTCTCGTCTCTTCAAATAAGAACTTAGCAATTATGTGAACTAAACCAGTATTTTCAAGGAGCTATTTTTCGTAAATATTTATATGTTTATTAAACGTTCCTTAAAATTCACAATGACTTTGTTAAAACTTTCATTTGTCTATTACTTCATTTCGAAATTATGTATTAAATTTCTACAAATAACATTACATCTTTTCGTATAGTTTAAATTTTATTCGTCATTATGAACGTTAGAAATTAAAATATTGAAAATATTGTTATAATTGTAATAATGGACATTTATGTATTAGTATTATTAATTTAGGTGTTAGATAGCATTTACTGCGAGCTGGAGTAGGGATCTGATACTTCTAAACATAGTTATATCTTTTTGGAACTCTTTTAATACTTTGCCTGAGTATTTTCGCCTGTTATCTTTAGTTTTATAACAATTTTAGATTTTATACTTGAATATAAATTTCAAGTATTACAACGAGTTTTAGTGTAAGATTATTTTTTGAGTTGTGCTAAATAATAATTTGCGCATTTACCTTCACTTCTGATATATTTTTTTTATATTAATAATGAAATAGACTTGTGGAATTTGGACCAAAAGTCAAATTTTCAGCTTATTTACAAATATATTAAAACATTTTCAGAAAGCGCAAAATATTTTTAGACATAATTTAAAAAAATCATTAATCAGGTGGACGTATTATTTGCTTCTCCTTGGTTAGATTTAATGAATGTTACTTCATCTATAATAGTTTAAGAGCTTGTAACTCTAATAGATTTGTATCGACGTCACAACTTGTGTATTTGTGTGTGCACAAAACTATAAAAAAAATTATTAAAAAAATGTTCTAGCTCTTGATCTATATAAAGATGCATCTCGTTGCTTCATACATATTAAAGTAGCGAATGTTAAATTATAACCTGTTGCTCTTTGAAATTGTAATTTAGAAAATATGAATGTAATACGATTGATTTTTCGGTGTATTTTATGACTTCATAAAAAACTGACGCTTCTAAATCGATTTCGGCTTGAAGAGTATTAATTAAAACGGCAGTTATCGCCTGTATCTCTAATTACCTTATAGTGTTGTAAATATGTTTCATCCGTGTATAAAGAATCTGTATAGTATTGTATGTACTAACTATATGAAATCGGTTTGTATTCTTGTTACCTACTATGCTATGTAATTATTATAACGAGTTGTTTAAACAACGTTCGTATCATAATATTATACATATTATATTATAGCTATCATTACTTCGTAACTGCTCTCATTGAATCATTATAAATCATATATGGACGTATTATCTAGTATTCAACGTGTTATCATGTTGAACTATCGTTAGACTTATTGTGTAGAAGACATAGACAATACAATTTATATATCAAATTCTGTTGATACCTGAGCACATATTTTCTAGAATAAGTATGTTTTAAATAAGTTATTTAAATTGAATTGCGTCTATGTAATATTGTGGACATAATATATACGTACTAATTTATTTAAGAGAATCCACACCACATTTATTTATGTTACTTTCCCAAAGTATTTGAAAGTAAAATTATTTCTATTTCTATTGTCAAATCAATTATTATTATTATAACATCGAGTAATATTTGTTAGTTTTAAATTTTTATTAAAAAAAAAAACAATAGTGTAATTTTCTTATCTTGATAATGAATTGAAGGAAAATATGTAGAGATTCAAATTATTCAACAAAATATGTTATTGAAATGTTACGTGTAATTTTCTGCGATGTTCTAACCTATTGAATTAAAGGAAGTCAATTTGACGTGATTTATTGCCTTTTACACCTATTTCAAAATAGCTCTATGAAAAATTTGGGGAATGATCAGTAATACGCAAGCTTAAATTGGTCAAATTAAGATGGAATCTTATTATTGGGAGTAGTGATATAGAAATGTATTGAGTATTAGGAGGGCATGAAATGGCATATCGTAGTGTTGGCTTTAGATATCTTTCAGTATACATTTTAATTTTATCAATGTGAAGCGAAACGGTTTTTGATTTTTTTATTCGTTAACTATTATTAGGCATGTAAAGAGAAATATTAAAATTAGTTGTCTTTTTTAATTATCATTAAATAGATTAAAAAAAACTATTATATTAAAAAAAATACATTTAATAATATTTACTTTGCTTGCAAACCGTTTCATCTTCACATCGTATGTGTTGTCATAATATGTTGTAGTTCTTTATAATATCTCAGAGATAATTCTATGTTTTTGTTAATAATTTAATTTTATTTACGACAACATGCTTTTTCTCACTGAAACAAAAATAATAATCGTTTAGATGTATTAATAAATGTACGTTATTATATTTGTTGTGCGTTAATAAAGAAATTATTTAAAATATAAAACGGTGTAAGAGATTTCCACACATAGCACACTCTGGTTTTATTGGTAGTATCCTTAAACATGATTTCTTTTAAATAAGCATGTATTTAGCCCTTTTTAACGTCCCACATCTGGGCACGGGCCTCCCTTCAGTACGAGGGGAATCAGGCCATAGTCCACCACGCTGGCCAAGTGCGGGTTGGCGGACTTCACATGTCTTTTGAAAACTTGCTAAGTTCTCTCAGACATGCAGGTTTCTTCACGATGTTTTCCTTCACCGTTAAGACAAGTGGTAATCATGTTGAAAGTGATTCGCACATGAAAATATCAGAGGTGCAAGGCCCGGGATTTGAACTCGCTTCACTCAGTTTCCCAAGCGAGCGCGTTACCACTGGGCTACCATACTTAAATAAGCATACTATAATTCAATTATTATAAAACACTGATTATTTTATTAACAAAATAATTGTATTATATTTTATTCAAAACTCTATATAGAATAATATGAGGTCTATTGTATGCGGAAGTGGGTCACGCGGAAGTATCGATTCGAATGATAACCACGCAGGTCAAGGGTATAGCGGTAATTATACACTCCGATGTTGTTTCTATATTTTTACAATCTATAAACACAATGCATATACATTGTCTATCATTAATGTGATTTTTGAAACTATGTGAAATGATTACGAAGTAATTGGCATTTGTTTCTCAAAAAAGTTTTTGAATTAGATTTGTGAATTTTATTTTCGATATAAAAACTAAGTTGTTAAACTTAAAAAGATTTCATATAAATATATTTACAATATTCAAATCTTCACTTTTCTTGCTTAGCGTTTGTGAAGTAGGATAATTTCTGCTTATCTATCCTTTATCTACAGTCTGCTGAAGTGTTTGTGTGAATGTGAGACTATAGTACGACTTTACGATCGAGAATTGAGACTTAACCAAATATTGACTGATTTTCAAGACTCTTGGGATTGAATTTGTCATAAACTCCGTGTTCGGTTTGCTTAAAATATACTGGACTTCATCACTATTCCTAATAACCTCAATAGGTCCTCCTATTCAGTGGTTCTTATTATATACATAAGTCGTATATGTATATTGTATGTATATGTATGATATTTGTTTGTCATAAAAAAATCTGTTCATATAATAAAACTGCAGAGGTCGAATGTCTGTACATAGAAAAAAAAAATGCTAAAAACCGAGTCAGGGGGATGTAAGAAGAGAAATAGAACAAATTCAGATTTTTTTCATTTTTTTTTGTTTCTCGGTCTGTTTGTCTGTTTGCACGAGCTAATCTCTGAAACTGTTGGACCGATTTAAATAAAATTTTGTATAGTGGTACCTTATATCCCCGGGCAACATTTTAAATACTTTTCATCTAGAATATTAAAGAGTTCCTATGGGATAGTTAAAAAACTATGTAACTTATACAGCTTAGTACATAACAACTTATGCACCTAATTAAGTAAAATTTGGCATCCTAATACTTTATATTGCCGGTCAAACAAGAGGTTACTTTTTATTCCGAAAAATGAAGTTCCCGTGGGATAGATCTGTTTGTGTTTCTCTAGAGCGAAGCGAGGGTGAGCCGCTGGTAGATGAATAAAATAATAGAGCGGGGGCAAGTATTTTAAATAGATAAATCTATAGTTTTAAAAATGTTTGTAATAATAGTTAACTTACCTACTAGGCAATACCTACTAGTGATGTAACGAATATTCCCATTCGTATTCGCAAGAAACGATGCAAATGTCTAACGAATGTATTTGATTAATATATATATATATATATATATATATATATATATATATATATATATATATATATATATATATATATATATATATGGAATTGATGGATTTGAAATGATAATACAACTGTGCTTTACTCATGTTTTTATATCACTTTGTCACTTTTGAATAGGTAGATATTAGTTAAATTTGACAAATGCAATAATACTAAACTAACATCAAATCACAAGAAATCTTTTCGAATTAACTTTATGTGACTAACTTCGTTATTCAACATCTATCGGCTATGTTCGGTCGAAACATGGACGACACGAAATGTCAAATCGGTCTGTTTAACATTTTTTGCGCGCTTTATTAGCGCTTTATTCTAAAAAGTCAACATTTGCATTGGCGAATTTTGGAGTTGAATATTCGTATTCGCATTTGCGAATGTGAAAAATCGAACATTCGTTACATCACTAGTAACTTAAAGCTAATAATTCTATAGTAGCACAAATTTGCCCCAAGTGCAAGAGATAACATAACTTACGACCTCCATTATGTAAGTAATGCCAGTTCAAGCTACTGAATTTCGAATCAAACTCTACCTCTACTGTAGTTAATTAATATAAATATATAAAAATAATACCTATATACTTTTCAATAATTCATCCGATTGTGATGATTTTTTGGCAAGTTATTCTGTGAAGTTTAAGGACGTGAGAAGGATGATTTCTGATATTAGATTATAAATAAATAAATAAAAAATAATAATAATAAAAAATAAAATCTTTTATTAGCAAGCAACATAGGCTCATAGTTGGTTAGTATAATATGATTACTTAAGAACTATGTTAGTAAAACAAAATACAATAAATAAATAAATAGCTACCACAGGGAGATTGATCCAGTCACATTTTGTACATGTAACTTGATAAACCTCCCCATGGGCCATCCAGTCTTTCCGCAAATATTATAGGTATTGAAAAATTCACAAGTAAGTTCATGACCATAAAAGCTACAGTAACAACAACAACTAGTACAAAATTAAAGTGCTTGTAGGTACGTATATGTTAAGTCATATACAATGTACATAACTTGTTTTGTACATATATGAGTAATACCAGGGCAGTGGTTAGAAGCAGTATGTAAATATATAAATAAATATAAATGTGTTGGGACATTAACATAAATCACCATCTAGTTCATGGTAAGCTACGAGGCCTGTGTTATGGATACCAGATAGTTGATACACTACTCATATATAACTTTAAATACATACATATTATAAATATAAAGTAAGTATAAAATATTCGTGTTTCAAATACTCTATAGAGATAAATAATATTACTATAGTACTAAATATTAACTGGACTCCGTTGAAGTGAATTCTTTCAAATTCAAATTCATCAAAATAATAATATCAATTCAATTATCAACAGTACCATTAAGTTTGGTCTCTCCCTTTTATTGATTTGGGACTTTCCTGAGTGACTCAACAGATTATTTTTAGGGGGGTTACGTTAAGTTACATATTGTTCAAAATAATAATCTTTACACAATAAAAACATTCATTATTTATCGATCCGTTTCTATCGATTAAAAAATCTTTTTAAAAGTAATTACATATGCAATAAAACTTGTGTTCGGCTAGTGGCCAAAATTTAACCATAATTATTTAAAATTTGAGGCATATATATAAAACTAGGAAAACATATTGAATTTACTTATCTATGGAATAAAAAAATTACAGTTTTTCAATATATTTTTTTTGAAAACACTCAATCTCGTCAATGGCTACTAAAAAAAACTGTTCATTGAACTGTTTTACCTTTGCCTGTTTACTATATATTGATAATAATTTTATTTAAAATTATTTAAAAGAAGAATTAAGAATATTACACATACATAATCTATACATATAATAAAATTGTAACTTTGTTATTGAAGTAGACATTATTATCGATACAGAGGCCGAATTATTTATTTGTCTGACGAATTAACTATTTGTCTGTCTGCCTGTCTGTTACCGTATCACAGAAAAACCACTGGAGGGATTTTGATGAACTTTAGTATGGTGATAGATGGTTATCCGGGTCAACATATAGGATACTGTTTCCCGCGGGAAAATGTCTCATTTCTGAGAAAAAATACAAAAACTGCAATGTAAGAGTTAATACTAATATGTAAAACCTAAGAATTTGGTTTTTGGTCATCTGAACACCGCGGAGCCGCGGGCAATGCTAGTACATAATATAGCTGAATTGACATCTAAGTAATAAAGGATTATTATTCTTTGTTTATATAATTAGCGTACAGTACAGTACTAAGTACTATATATATAGTATGTAAAATATAAATAATACATGGTATTTTACGCATGTAATGTTATTCCATGCTACAATTTTCCATTACACTCTAGTAAAGTCTACTCAGTGTCTAGTATTGTTAATTAAATGACCGCTGTATATTACTTTGACTTCTCTAAGCTGGGATAAGCAATGACCTCTAAGATAAATGCTTCCCATTAATTAAAGATACGGATTTCTGGTTGTACTTGCTACGAGTATTTTGTTAGTGCATCCTTTACCTCCTTTCCTTCGTTAGATAGAGATATAACAATAAGATGATTTTCAACGCAATGGTTATATACATACATATTTTAATATTTATATATAAATTGTCTCGATGTTGTACTGGCTAGCATGTACGGCTGCACATCCGGAGAACCTAGGTTCGAATCCCAGGTCGGGCCAAGTTTAGTTATTGAATCTTTCTGTTAAGGAATTGTCACAGTAACAGTCTGAAGTTGTGAAGTTGCGGTGTTTCACTTCCGTGCCTCAAAGAACACGTAAAGCAGTTGGTCCTGCGCCTTAGCTCTCACTGGTCGTGTCGAGTAGTCATCTCACCGGACTATGAAAGTGATAATAATAGAGGGTGCACTTGTGCTTGCACGCATACTTGTGCACTGTAATATCTCTTGAGCAGATGGTTAGTCTCAATTTAATTGACCACCGTGGCCGAAATCGGTCGGGAGGACATTATTAATTAATTATTTATATACATATATGTACATCTATACATATAATAAAATTGTAACTAAGTCGAATCTGTACATTAAATATTTTTTGGAAAATCTAATTAAAATAGATATTATTATCGATACAGAGTCCGAATCTATAGTTTTTAGAATTTTTGTCTGTCTGTCTGTTACCGCATCACGAGAAAACCACTGGACAGCTTTTGATGAAATTTGGTATGATGATAGCTGGTTATCCGGGTCAACATATACGATACTTTTTACCACGGGAAAATATCTCATTTCTGAGAAAAAATACACAAACTGCATTGCACTATTAATATGTAAAAGCCAAGAATTTGGTTTTTCTTCATTTGAACCCAGGCGGAGCCGTGGGCAATGCTAGTATTTAAATATAATTAAAAAGACAAAAAATGATATTACTTAGAATTCGCTAATATGTAGAAGAAAAGCTTTAATGTAAGTTTATGTATAAATCAACTTCATCCAAGCGCCCTCTCTTAGTGCAGGAATGAATTATTTTTAATAACCTCATTTTCATACGCGTGATAGGTATAGTTTTGCGACGTGATGATGTAAGGAGGTGTTTTAATTTTTTGTCTAAGCAGTAGATGGCGTTTCCAATACCTTGTCATAACAAGTGAAAATCAATTTTATAAAATTGATTTCTATAAAATGTACATCTGTACGTAATATGTACGTACCTACCTCTGATTCATAGTTTAAGAGTTAATTTTACTTAAATCTTTAAATTTGAATTCAAAGATTTTAATCAACCCAAGAAATAATAGAGAAACATTTTTATTTTGGGTGAAATATTGTGAAAATAATAATTGTGCCTCATTTCTAAATCACACATGACAGCTACTACTAAATATATGTAGGTATAATTTTTTTTTAAATTTATTTTATTATAATCTATTCAATTCTATTATCATTTAAGTTAGTATATCAAGTAAGTAAATTGTAATAAAACTTCTTGGTAAACAGGAAAGACTCCAAGAATTTGTTTTCAAGGTTATATTAAAAAAAAAATAGAATTTCTAAATACATTTACCGTTATAAAATTAATGTTATTTATGGGTCGACTCAACTATCTATCAAATGAAATGTTCTAAAATTAAGAAGAAACAGACAGACAAATATTTTCAAAAATGTTCGATTCATAACAATATGATATAATAGGTAATTCAATATTCAAAATAATAATTGTTCTTTTTTACAATTAATTCACCACATTTTTTACAAAGGCAAGACAAGTACTTTGATGAATCTTTCAAAAAATAAACATTAGTTCTATAGAAATGGTTCACATATGAGTTTTATCGATAATTCAGTCGAGAATGGCAATTTACTCAGAGCAAGCTTTACCTTAAGCCAGTGTTATATTATCGGTAAGCGACGTTTTCACATGAGTCACAAACTAGTTACAAATTGCGGTTCCAAGATCTTATAGAATACCGCTTAGACATGTCAGAACTATTAGAGTTACCTAGTTATAGTAAGTTTTATTTATTAAAAAAAAATCGACTAAATATTTTAACAGCACTAAATGATTACTCTATAAGTATAAATAAAAATGAAATTGTTGTTCGATGCTAAGCGCAAAACGAGAGAATGGCTGGACCGCTTTGGCTAATTATTACTTATACCTTTAAATTTTCATAAAAGTCCCGAGTAAAGTTTTTATAGAAAGAAAACTTGTAAAAATTCCCCCGAATTGACTTTTCGTAACTATCAAACCAACATATAATAAAATAGTAACAAAGTAAAACCTATACATGATATATTTTTTTTTTAAAAACAATGACTGTTCCATATTGTTTACAGAATATAGAACCCAAAAGAAAAATTGTTGAATTTTTTTCTATAGGTATGTCTGTTTTTCTGAGTATATGTGTGTGCATATTTTAATGTAAGAAGTACTAATATAAATATTGTATAGTGATAACTTATTGCTCGAGTGAACATTTGGGATACCTTTTACTACAGGAAAATATCTCATTTCCACGGGAAAACACAATAATTGGTTCGGCCGAATAGTTCTTCATAGAAAAATTTCGATAATTGTTTACATTTTTTTGCTATTGGTAGCAAGGTTAAAAATTAACATTTTTACAATTTCGTAAAATCTCTAATTTTCATGGGAAAATACATAATTTATTTCGAGTGCAAGTCGCTCATCTGTATCTACAAGTATACATAGTATAAAACAAAGTATCTGTCTGCCTCTGTCGGTTTCTCTGCTTACTTCCTCTAAACCACGCAACTAAGAAGATGACTAAACTAAGACGGTGCTTTGTCAAAAAAAAGTGTTTTCTTACGCTTATATTATGGTTAGAAACTTGTAGATCTTAAAAAGACCTACAAAAAATTCGCGATAGCACATGTCTATCACCTAAGACATTCACAATAACTATTTTTATGAATTTAAAACGTACCTAGATGACGACGTAGACCTACGGACGTACATACTCTAGCTGAGCGACGAGGGTGAGTCACTAATTAATAATAATATTTAATTCTTAAGTATAGATATACATTTTAACATTAATTCTAAATTATTTAGCAATCTTATCGTATCTTGACCTTCTAAAAGTCTTTGAAGCTTCCTCGAAGTTCTCAAACCACTTTTTTTCTGGTCTTCTGTCCCTCCTGAAGTAATCATAGCTAAGTTTTATTTGTATTTTTTTCACATAGTCTATATAAGATGCTCTTGTTACATACGTGCATACATACGAGCATACGAGTAAGTGAACAAGGGCTTAAGTCCAAGACCAGCCTGTTTATCGGATGAAATGGGTTTTGTTTTAAATATACCTAATATAAACAAACACATATGACGTATAAAGCGCAATCGTTGTCTAAGGTTCTAACATTTTTTCAATTTCGCTTACTTGTACGTTTAAAGCAGGGCAAACAACGAATTATGATCAATTTTGCACCAGAAACCTAACTTCTACATGTTACCTATATTTATACTTTCAATAAGAATCTTTATTTGTTTACTATTATAACTTGTTTTTTAGGTTGTTTAATATACTCGTAATAAATAAAATAATACTCTTGGTTTGGTAAACAGATTGGATGACGCTTTCTCGTATCTTCTTTATTAGGCAAGTGTTTTGACATCAGTAGTTTTTAAATCTTCGCTTCGGAATTCGGAGAATGTATAGACATTAAATATTTTTTGGAAATCTTATTGAAATAGACATTATTATCGATACAGAGGCAGAACTTATAGTTTTTAGAATTTTTGTCTGTCTGTTACCGCATCACGGAAAAACAACTGGAGGGGTTTTGATGAAATTTGGTATGATAATAGCTGGTTATCCGGGTCAACATGGGATACTTTTTACTGTGGGAAAATATCTCATCTCTGAGAAATCTATACTAAACGTTAAAATATATAATATTATAAACGCGAAAGTTTGTGAGGACGTATGGAAAGACAGACGGATATTGACGTATGTTACTCTTTCACACACATTAAACTACTGATCGCTTGAACAATACTGATCTCAATATCGATTGCTATAAATATTCCATTAGTACCATTTTTAAAGTAGAATTAGTATAAAAATACTGTACAAAACACACCACGCTTTTTTCATAACATTAATTCTCTCGTTAATTACTTTAATCTTATACTATAGCATATTTTTGCTGTTTAATTCGGTTCATCATAAAAGCGTGTTCTTTAGTTTTTTAAACTATGTATATTTAAATTTATTTTTATAAATTCGTTTTTTATTTTCATTATTCCTCGTATCGTAATAAACTTGTTTATTTATAACATAGTAGAACAATCCGATTGCTTATTTTAACCATCTTTATAGTTATTTTTCCATAGAAATCCTAAATATGTAATTCCTGAAAGTAATAATTTTTTTCCATATTAACCTTTCAAAAGTGTACTCTCTTATGAGTTGATTATTTGATTTGAGAATGTATTGGAAATTTTCCTTTTATTTCGAAATATTTACGTATTTTCCTTTTATTTTGATGACCTTTGGCTCAATTTGTAGTGACCCTACTTGCTGTGCTTGTGGTCGCGGGTTCAAGTCCCGCTGGAGGCATTCAAGTGTGCGATGAGCACGAATGTTTGTAGTCCAGTCATGGATGTTTATATTTATAATATGTATGTATTTAAAGTTATATATGTGTAGTGTATCATCTGGTATCCATAACACAAGCCTCGTAGCTTACCATGGAACTAGATGGTGCTGTGTGTTAATGTCCCAACATATTTTATTTTATTACTATACTGGCTCATCAACTCGAACATTATATACGTATAAGTTCTCAATATGTCTAAAAGAAAAGTGGTATCTTGAAAAATATCTTTGTCTTGTTCTTACAAAATCGAACTATACCTAATATAATTATTTAGTTCACACTTTGTGGAGCAATTTAAACACACATGTACATTGTACATGTAAAATATTTAAAGTATTCCATTATACATTCAACAGAGAATTGAATATTTATGAATCGACTAGACTATTTAATTTAAATCTATTTGACTATTTAAAATGTTTACGTGAAGCTTACGCTAGCAATTTATTTCAAAAGCCCATTTCAATAAAAGAAACGCACTTTGCGAGTTAAAATACTAACTCTATTTATAAATTCTAGTTGCTTTGTTGCACGTAACAATCTAGCGTATTTGTTTTTACGAGAATATTTTTACTGTACTCATCGTGTTGGTTACAAGCTGACTTAACTGAAAAATTCACACTTCCGTATTTGTCTATGCTTAATATATCAGATAATATGTTATTTTTTATTTCAAGCTTAAATTTCCTTATCACTAAAATTAAAGAAAAATTTTAAAACTTTTTTCATAATGTGAAATATTGTGTTCACTTCAAACATGTTTTCAACGTAATCTTTATAATATCAATAAGTAATTATCTATATATTTAAAAAATAACCAAAATTCTTAAAATATAATTCATATATCAGACTTATATTGCTTTTAGCACTGAATGTCAGGCAGTAAAACTTTGTGCGGCGCCCATCTCTCTATTTCAGTGAAGTTTTATGTCACAAGAGCTATTATCGAAATGTTTCTTAGCACGCGAGAGAGAAAGATTTTGTTATCTTAAAGTTTCTTATAAGGAAGCGACCTAAATGTTTACTTTCCTCAAAAACTTTCATGGATATCAAGAATTTATTAAGTGTATACCTTCGTTTTATGAAAAAGGTTAATATTTCGTTTTTCACAGGATGCCTAGTACTTACCCTTGAGGTATGTATAAAATATATTCATTAAAAAAATAATCATGATAATCTTATTACAAATGGCTAAGGTCACAATAATATAAACAAAATAAGACAACAGAATGAACACGTCTTCGTCCTTTTTGAAGTAGTGTAGTTAAGTCAGTAAATATTTTTTTCTTTTTAATGTAAATAAAAATGTTTAAGATTTGACAATAAGAATGGGGGAAGAATTTTGTCTTTTTCTCCCGCCAGGTGTCGCGATCACTATATCCCTTAATATATATGTAAAGCTCTACTTGAAATAACTATTTTTATCTATTTAAAACATACCTAGCTAGGGACGCAACCCGAGCAAGGCCAGAGTAAGTCATTAGTCGTAAATATTAATGTTAAATACTAGGTAGTTTCTGTCTAATAAAGGCAAAGCGTTTACTACAACCCAATATATATTTCTTAATTTTAAGAATTTAATCTACATTTTAGTTGCCAAAACAAAATGTATACGAGAGAAGCCGCAAAGTAAACTTTATGTTTAGAGAGGAAGGCAATAGAAACTAAGGTAACACAAATACATTAAAGTAAAGGAGGTAGAATAAAACTTTTAAGGAGCAGTTTGTTTGAACGCCCCTCAGAATGTCATAATCCGCTTTTTGGAGTGCTGAGGAGTGAGCAATAGCCTTTTATCTTTTAATTAGCTTTATACTTGTTTCCCAAGAGTTATCAAGGTTGTAATTTTGGCACTATAATGTAGTAGAAAAGTTTTGTGCTTCAGATTTCGTATTAAGTAAAACGTAATTTTGGTAGCACATAAACATTGGAATAGTAAAACCGTAAATATAGACGGAATAGTAAATAACATAGGAAAATCAGATTACCTTTAGAAATACGAAAGTTTGTATGTGTGTTACTTCTAAACGCTGAAACTGCCGGACAGATTCCGATAAAATTTAGTACAACACATACAGATTATAATAATTATTTTTTCTTTTTACCTAACGATGCACCTAAACAAAGTGAGGGCAAGTCACTTGTATAATAATGATAATGAAAACAATATAAAAAAAAAACAAAAACAAAAAAAAAAGGTAGGTACACGTTAATTTACGACACCCTAAGATTGAAATTACAATTCATTATGTTTGTATTTAAATATGGAAGGTGAGCAAGAACTAGTGGCCTTTGCCATATATGCAAATTGAGTGTGATGATTCCGGTGTTACAATAAAAATGATTTACGTTTTGAAATGTAGTTTTTGTTATACTTTTAAATTTATCTTTCGTCCCAATATTTTTTTATTTGATTTAATGTCTTATACTTATAATGGTTTTGGTTTCATAATTGGTGATTCTGTATCATCATAGTTTGTATTTTTATTTGTATAATATTATATTATTTGTATACTTTTGCTAACGTTTTTCAACCGACTTCAAAAAGGAGGATGTTCTCAATTCGACTGTATTTTTAAGTGAAACTTCTTTAGAATCGTTGTGATTTGAAACTCGAGGAAATGTGGGAATGTGTCACTAAAAAGAGACAAGCACATAAATATATAGGATTAAGCCGGCGAGAGAATGAAATAGATACATTGCCATGTTGCCATGGTAATCATTGTTATTGTCTGACAAATATTTAATATAATATTCTTTTCGTATATGTTATTCTATAATTTAATATATGATTGTAATATGACTAACATGCCTTATTACATTATTGATTTGTTAATTGTTTTAATTTAATTGCGATATTTGCCAAAGAAGTTGCACTTCTACCGTGTGTGAATTGCACACACACACACTTTTAATAAAAAAAATATATTTTATCTATACTAATAATATTATAAAAAGGTAAAGTTTGTGAATTGTGTGAATTGTGAGTTTGTAAATTTGTGACGTTGTAGGGGGTAATCTCTGGATCTACTGAACCGACTTAGATGAAATTTGATAAGAAGATTGTTTGAGACCTTGCGAAAGACATAGGATACTTTTTATTCCGGAAATCATCCCTTAAGGGGTGAAAATGAGGATGAAAGTTTGTATAGGGAAGCAACCTAGGGACGAACCCGAGCGAAGCAAGGGTGACTCGCTAGTTAATAATATTTTGTTGGCCGAAAAATGTTTGTAAAACCTTAAATTTAAAAATCGGGCAAGCACAAGTCAAGCGACTCCTACACCGAGGATTCCGAACAGCTAAAAATACTGTTTTGTTTTTACTTACGTATTTAACGTAATAACCTTACGTTAAGATAAAATATCAACAAATTGTATCGATCGGAAACGTACGTTCGTGTTTCATTTTATTTCTTTAACATATTATGGAAAACAAAGTTAATTTGATGCAAAATTGACAAAGCGGGTAGTTGAAAATATTTCATAATTCAAAATTTACTTAAGCGTACCTATATTATGCGAACTAATTTTTATTGAAAATACATTGGACTTTTCCCTCAAAATGTTCAGATTTTTAGACAGCAATTTTTAAAGGTAGAGGAGGAAGGTGATCGGTTACAATACAATGTGTGTATCATATAACTCGGGTAATTTGGTTTCTAATACAAACACAACATAAATAAATAACATTTAAGAAATACTTTGGTACGTGTACCCGAAACTCTCATTCGATTTTTATGTTTGAAGATCAGTAAAAAATTTACAAACATTTCATTTGAAAATCATTTCGGTCGGCAATGTCATAACCAGATAGCGACCCATCCTCACTTAATGAAAAATTAATAATAAGAACAATTTGCATTATGTAGCTTTAATGAACAGTTAAACATTACTTCATCAATAGTTAGTTATGTATTAGTAAATAATTATTAAAATTTATTCAGTAGTTTCAGAGAAAAATCTTCTTTAAATTTAGAAAAAAACTACGAGTAGAGCAAATCATTATTTAAAGCTAACTTAACTAGAAAGTTTATTAAACAATAAATCAAGCACATAGTATAAAGTTAAGAATATAAAGTAAGAAATAAAGCTAAAGGAAATCCTGATCTGACTCTGAAACGTTAAGAACATGCTAATGCAACACTGTCGTTTATTATTTGCTGTTTCTGCTACGTGTCAAGTTCCGGTCGCAATGCAGGCTTTAATTAATGTAAATATTTTCATTATAAATAAATTAATTTGAGATGAAAGTAATTTCATTTGTATTTTTTAGTATCCAATAATTTTAAGCGAATCAAAATATATTTTCCTATGTGTTTTATATTTAATACGTATGATGTATGTATTTCGCCCCCGTGCCTCGGAGAGCACGTAAAGCCGTCGGTCCTGCGCCTTATCTCTCACCGGTCGTGTCGAGTAGTCGTTCCACCGGAGTATGAGAATGACAGGATTAGAGAGTGCAAGTTGTGTCTGCGCGTACACTTATGCACTATAATATCTCCTGCGCAGTTGGCTAGTCTCAATGAGATTGGCTGCCGTGGCCGGAATCGGCCAGGAGAACATCATCATAAATATTAATAACATAATTAGATCATATATTAGGAGAGTAATATTAAAACAACAATTATAATATTTACTTTTATAATAAAGTAGAATTGCATGAGTACATATTAAGCGATTAAATATTAGGTAAAGAGTCCATATTATAGGGAAAATATCAATGTAAGAACATTTTATTTTATAAGATATTACACGTAGGGTACTACGATTCTTCCATACAATCTTTTGGTTAGAGATTAATAAGGTTCGTTTCGAAACTCACAAAAGTCGATAGTAGTGTTAATAAATGGCCGCAATTTCGTGACGAACTCTCGCCAGGAACAAACACCCTCTTCACATATCGATCTCATTGGTTCTTCGTTTAAGTAGAACACAACGTTGTAGTCCTCTGAGCCGTCCTTTACACATCTGTAAATAATATGAAGGATATCAATCAAATATATTCGGCCGAATTCGGTGTAGTCTGCGTATTTTTTTCTTTTTGAACAAAAACTTTCTTGGCTCCAGTCTGGTATTGTTAAAATAATTATTTTCTCTAACTTTTATAATTTGTTAGCCTTCCATTGGCAGATTGAGTTTAAATTGTGTATCTTTTAAATAACATGTATGATATTTTGTTGTACATTTAGCTCTAATATTTAAAATTAGTATATACTAGCAACTCACTCTTGTTTCGCTTCGGGTTCGTCCATAAATAAAAACAAATCTGTCCCTCGGGAATCGTACATTTTTCGAGATAAAAAGTAACCTATGTGTTATTCCAGACTGTAATCTATCTCTATGCCAAATTTCATCAAGATCAGTTCAGCCGTTCTGGCGTGAAATAATAACAAACATCCATCCATCCTCATAAACTTTCACGTTTATAATATTGTATAGATTATAATAGTTACATTGTTGTAGAAATCAAATCAGTTAGCTCCCATGTAGCTATTATATACATATTACTTATATGTATACTATATATACTATATACTATATACTATATATACTATATATACTATATACTATATATACTATATACTATACTATTATATACTAGCGGACCCGACAGACGTTGTCCTGTCTACACGTCTTTAATTTGAAAATTTCAAACTTTTTGGACAAAATTGTGAATCTAAACCATTCCCAGATCCCCTTGAACACACACAAAAAATTTCATCAAAATCGGTCCAGTCGTTTGAGAGAAGTTCAGTGACATACACACTCACAGAAGAATTATATATATAAAGATGTACAAATTTCGACTTTCGATTACTCATGTCATATCAGTAATCGAAATAAAATAAACACTATTTATTTAAATAGTAAAAAGTTATTATAATGACTTAAAAAAAATACACAAAATTAAAAATTATTCCATCTTAAAAGTAAATAAAAACATCCACAAAAAGCGGCGGATTGGCGTCGGTGAATATATGTAGGACCAAATTAGTTTATAAATAGTAGTTACGTATTTAGCAAGCAAAAATAAAATACCATACAATATAATTTTAAAAACTGATTTGTTCTAAAAGTAGAGTATAAACAGCAATAGAAAAAAGTACGCACCGATTTAAAACAGCTATTAAATTTGCAGAAAAGGCCGTTATCTTGCTTGTTCTCCATTTTCTTTCCCGGTCCCTGTTGGCACCGGTTAAAGGTTGGTTGTCTTTGAATAGTCCCAGCGCAGTGTATATCTGAGCCAACATGGTCGCATGAGTGAAGTAAGCGATCATTTTTTTCCCTTTGCCTTTCTTAACATCATCGAAACTTTGAAGCAAATTTGCTAACGGAACCCTACCGAAAATTTCATTGACCGGTGTGCCGTAACCATCCTTATAGTAATGCCTTAAATCTTGAATATATTCGAGAACTTGTAAATCATCCTTAGTAAAAAGTGCACACCAGGGACTAACTTTATTGTCAATAGCGGGCCATGTGTTACGACATAGATTATATAAAGCTGTAATGTTTTTGTCACTGAGTATATAGTCTATTCCACTTCTACGTTGTACTCTGTCTTTTGTCTGAAACAAACAAACATAAAGGAAAACATAATTTGGAACTCTGATTCTATAAATATTTATGTAAACTAAAACATATAATACTAAACAGTTGTTAATATATTTATAAGAGTAGTTAGTATATTTGTTTTATTTCTTACCGCAAGGTAGTCCGATGTACTTAAGTATTTATTAACTTCGGGGTGATTATTTTGAAGTTTTTGTACATTTTGTTGGTACGATCCACATGTCGCATATGGCTAAAATAAAAAATAACATTAACCACACACATTTACTAAAAATACAGTAAGTGCCAACTTATAAATGATATTGAAATGTAAGAGTTTTAAAAGCTATATTAAGTTTATATTGATAGAGAGCCAATAGACATTTTCAGTCAAACCTACATACTACTTGGTATGGTATGGTACTTTTTATCTTAAGAAATGTAAAGATTGGAATGAAAAGATATAATGTTGTTTTATTATTAGGTTTTTTTAGCAGAGCCGATAGAGAGGCCTGAAACGGAGAAGGGACGGGTCAACCTATGTATTTAATAGGATATTATCCTTACTACTCACATTCATGACATCTGAATCGGTTTTAGCTTTCTCAATAATAAAATTATTATTTCCGAAGCCCTTAGCGAAGTATGTAGCGCTGTTTTCAATCCAAAGTCCTCGAGCTGGCCGCAAAGTATAGCTGCCCTTTTGAAGACTATTCAATAAATCGGGGAATGCTTCCTTTAAACGTTTGCTGAGACCTATCATTTCCTCGTGACCTTCTTCAGTGATATCTTGTTTACCATTAAAAAAACTTTCATTGAATTCCCAGTTTCGCAAATTTTCTATGTCTTGAGCACAAAGAGAGCTACGACCTTTTTCGTAGCTAGATACTACATGATTTCTAATGGCTATTGCGTCTTTCATCATATTGCTGTAATAAGCACTTGGCTTTCGTTTCCCGTGACGGTACATGCCCCATATACTCACTGGCTCACATCCTACGGTTTGTTAATTATATAATATATATATATATATATATATATATATATATATATATATATATATATATATATATGATGTATGTATATGCATGTATTAATTTCGATTTGCAGATAAAGTTTACAAAAAACGAATTAAAAAGATGGGAATATAGTATAGTCCGAATGTCGAAGATTACATTCCCTTAGTCTCATAAAAATCAAAAGATTATTCTAGAAATTAAAAATAAAAACCCAAGAAAACGTTAAAAACCGAGTTTTCTGCAAAGATCTCGAAATCTTAGGGGTTACTGTAAAAAGTGATATTTATAAAAGTTGTAGAATTTTACTAGACCTACTGCTTTTGTAGAAAACATTTTCCGATAGAACGTCACAGTAAGCCGGAAATTGAAAAAAACTATTTTTCTACGCTTTGCGTCCCTCCATTTCTCGGGGGTAGCTGGGCATCGGGGGCAATTTACAAATTTCTATTCCTTATATACCTGCTAACATCTTAGAATCATACAACTTCAGGTTTTCAATATTTTGTTCACGGTATGATAAACCGGATTCCGATTGGACTAAATCACTAAAGTTCAGTTTTAAATGTTTAAATTGTTTGTTTTGAAAATATCATTAAATTTATTTAAAATTAAATTAAAAATCTTTGAATATACGTTATCTTGGTCATCATCTACTAAATCTATAATACCTGGGCCACCGAGCTTCGCTCGGGGTTTTTGGTTTAAAAGTACAATTTTCTTTAAAAAAAAACTAAAAACTTGAAAAAACTTGAAAAATAAATTATACCTTTGTATCCGACCGAGATTCGAACCTGGACACCTATGATTGTCAATCTAGCGTCTTTTTTTAAAAAAAAACTAAAAACTTAAGTAAATATTAAAAAAAAATCAAAGTAAAAACTTTGTATGCGACCGAGATTCGAACCTGGGCACCTGTGATTGTTGATCTTGCACCTTGGCCGCTTGTCCACGATGCTTATTCCCGAGCGTGCAAATTACCGACCATATTTTGCGTGGAATAGCAAAAGAAAACCGCATGAAAATTCAAAAACACGCGTTTTCCCAGACATAAAACTAATCTAGATCGATTTATCGCCCCCGAAACCCCTTGTTTACTAAATTTCATGAAATATATATATACAAGAATTGCTCGTTTAAATATATTAGATTTAGGACTTTGAGCAACGTTACTCTTAAGGCAAATTATTTTATTAATTAGTGTACTAGTGACTTTTCAATTTTATTAGCAATTAAGTAATTTTTTGATTAGTGATCTGAACTTGAATTATTAATCATTGATTTTTGTAAAATATCACAGTGACAGAACACATCGTCTATACAAGTTGCAGAGCCGCTGGTAATACGTGTAGTTTCGGAAAAAACATTAAACAGTTTAAAATACTTGAACAAATTATGTAAGCGTACACTAAGTTAAATTACCTATAATATATGTACATATCTACAATTGCGAATGAACATAGGAAAGCTGAACCTCGTTTGGGATTTGCCACAATCGGGTAAAAATAGCACTTACCTATTAATTTTACAATAGAATCTCTAATATCTCCTCGCACCGAGTTATAAGGAGTCTTCGTCGATAAATATTTGTAAGGGCATCCAGTATTCCAATAACAATGCGATGATTGCACTATATTAATAAAGAAACAAAGAAACACTATTCGCAGTAACGTTTTCATCTTTATAAAATTATATGCTTAAAATAATAATTTTATGATAGTGCCTTGTACCTATCGAAATTAGAAATGAACTAAAATGAAGCAGTCGTATGCATGCATTAATGTATGTATCTAATTTGAGATCATCGTAACAGGTTCCGAAAAAAGAACAAAAATCTTTATGTGGGAGCAATAAAATCATTTCAAGTGATAACAACATGAGCACAAAAGATGGTATTTTTAAAATGATGACGATTAAAATTGACATCAACTTTGTTAACATAAAATTTCATTACGAAGCTATACTGTTAATGTGAATGTGAATTTGATTTACGTATTAAATACAGGCATATCGAATTATTATATAAATATAAATTATAGCGAAATTCAAATTAAATAAAATGTATATTAAAGCTGGTGAGTACCACATAACCACCTGTATTTCTACAGGTGATATGCGTAAATGCATTTATCAACATTAAAAAAGTAAATAAATAAATTATACGTTAATTCAATAATATACTATCAAATTCTATTTATTTTAGGTAACATTTTGATGAAATGTTTATATATTGTAAATAAACTACTAAAGTTATATTTTGAAAATAATTTTATACTACAGCTGAATAAATAGTACCATTTGTTATGCAACGATATATTGAATTTAACTATTTCATTTTCCTTTTCTTAATAATTTTTTCATTTTATTGAATTTTACAAACAAAAAATACACTAATTTTGACAATATCAATTATTAATTACATAAAATTTATATAACATAGGACAGGTTTTAAAATATTAATACAAAATTAGTTTTATGTTAGGAAGGTTTTTAGTTTTAAATGATTCATTGATCATTATTTTCTATTTAATAAAAGGTGTAGAAATACAATCATTAGCTTGTGATAATTAATCGTTTAACAACAAATAGAACACTGCATTTACACGTTACCATTTAATCACATTAAAATTTAAAACACATTAGGCTGTCATATACACGTAGTGCATAGCGATCCAGAAATCTCAGATATTCCCAGACGTATTGTGCGCTGTACTATGAAATAGTCTGAGATATATATATATATATATATATATATATATATATATATATATATATATATATATATATATATATATATATATATATATATATATATATCCGACTTTATAAAATAAAAATATTTTTGGATAATATTAAAAAATGATGCAAATTGTTGTCTCTCCATTTATTTATATAGCATTCCATGTAAGTTTAAAGAAAGCTTAAAGATAAGGTATATATAATATGTATGTCAGATATAGGTAATATCATATTAGTAATGCTGGTAATTAAAACATTATGAAAATTTACTATTTCTATATATTCATATGTATTAAATAGTTTTTAAAATATTTACATTAATTATGTTCAATTGCACTGATAAAATCGACGGCAGCTAAAATGTGTTAGATACAATGTATAACGAAGAGTGCATTTTTAAATACACGTATATGCAGTTCAAGCGTCGCAAAATGTCAAAGTAGTATTCTGAAAAGGCTTTAATTTATTTTCAAACTCCTGCCATGAACACACCCCTTTCTCGCATATCGATGTCACTGGTTCTTCATTCAAGTAAAAAACTACTTTGAAATGTTCTTTGTTTTCTTCTAGACATCTGCAATAAGTATTTAATTTCTTAAACATTTGTTCTTAAGTGAATTTATAGGATTATTATGTTACAAAAAAGAACGTAAATTTTATAAGACATAAAAATTACAAATTAAAATTTTGGTCTAAGATTTTAAAACAGCCCCCTGTAACCCTAAGAGCTCCTATCCCGTCCATATTATTTGCTTGTTATTAAAGCAAAAATGACGTTAAAAAACCCCCTCTGTTTGTACATGCTTATCCATGACTCTGGAACGACATAGATAATTAATTATAACAAGATTCACAAGATTCCACAGTAGTTATAGTCGGTCAGAAATACGTGGGTTATTTTGTTATTTTGGAGTTCCAGGGGGATAAAGATAAAAGTTTTATTTTAGCATGAATTTTTAAGTAATTGTTTAAGGGTAGAAACGATGGCAGGTAGATTTGCTAGTAGCGACGAGTATAACAAATAATACAAAACAAGATAAAAATTTTCATCTATCTATATATATATAATAAAATTGTAACTAAGCCGAATCTGTACATTTAATATTTTTTTGGAAAAAATATACATTATTGTCGATACAGAGGCTAAATCTATAGTTTTTAGAATTTTTGTCTGTCTGTCTGTCTGTTACCGCATCACAGAAAAACAATTGGAGGGATTTTGATGATATTTGGTATGGTGATAGCTGGTTATCCGGGTCAACATATAGGATATTTTTACCGCGGCAAAATATTTCATTTCTGAGAAAAAATACAAAAACTGCAATGTAACAGTATACTAATATGTAATACCTAAGAATTTGATTGTTGATGCTCTGAACGCAGGCGGAGCCGCGAGCAATGCTAGTCGATCATAAATTAAATGAGTTTTCTTAATTTGCGATATTTTTTAGGATAAAACGAACAGTTTTTGGGTAAATCAAAAAATCGAAATATGTTGGCTTCTGGTCTAAAATTAACAGCATGCATTTCATGATACTACGAAAAAATTATATTTTACTACTAGCCAGTAGCCACTAACCCCTTCTTAATCCGTAGGGATCCCTAGATGCCTTACAGAAGCCTATGCCTTACCACAGGTCACACACTATCGTGTGTAAAATTTCATACAAATCCGTCCAGCTTTAGCGTGTAGAAGTAACAAACATACATATAAAATGTCACCAATTCGCGTAAATCTCGTAAGTAGGTATTATAAAAGAAAGTTAAAAAAGCTTACAAATAAGGAAAAACTACTAAATTTACGCACCTATGTAAAACTGCAATTAAATTGCCTGCAAATACTGATAGTTTACTCGATCTCCATTTCCTGTTCGGATCTCTAAACGCACTTGTTAAGGGCATTTTGTCATTAAACCAGCCTAAAGCTGTATACGCCATGTCCATCACAGTAGCGTGAGTGAAGTACGCTGTCAATTTTTTGACTTCCCCCTTTTTAGCGTTGCTAAAAATTTGGTATAGATCTGCCAATACGACTTGACCAAAGTAATGATTTATTGAACTGCCAGGTCCGTTTCGATAGTAATGGCGTAAATCTCCATGGTACTCCATCACCTTCAGATCTTCTAACGAGAATAGGGCACACCAAGGACTCTCTTTATTATCGATTCCCGACCACGTATAACGGCATAAATCGTATAAAGCTATTATTTGTTCATTTGTAAGGTTGTAGTCAACACTAATTTTTTTCTGTATTCGTTCTTTGGCCTAAAATATAATTTGAATTTTTAGTAAAGGGCTTAAATTCATTTTTGAAGAATGTTAAAAATAAAATCTTTTATTAAATACTAGCAGAACCCGCGGCTTCGCTTGCGCTAAAACTAAAAAATGTCTCTAAAAAAATGCTAAAACATGTATTTATTTAATTTTATTGAAGAGCATTAATACCAAGTTTGATATATATATATATATACGGTCATTGCAAAGCAAACTTTAAGGAGGAATGCTCTATAATCACTATAATCTACACGACGCTGGAGAGAAGATATTCTCGAAAAAATTAGGACATCAAAATGTAACGCTCTGCCGAATTAAAATTCTCCTTGACCTTTAGTGGCGCACGCCCCATTTTATGTTTTCAATGACTGGATTATAGTTTTTGCGAACTTTTCGTATATATATTATGAAGACGATTTAAACCCTTCTTTGTAACAAAAAAACTTACTGCGATGTATTCTTCTGAGCTCTGGTATTTATTGGCTTCGTTATACGTAGCTGAATTGTTTTTGACCTCCTTCATATATTTATTACAAGACTCATGAGGCTAAAATTAAAAATAAATAACTTAAAGACTTTTAAGCAAAATGTATGTAATACCATTAAAATTCTTTATGTCTAGATCAGCTTCTTAGCTTGATTCCCCATACAAACTTTCATCCCCATTTTCATCCACTTAAGGGATGATTTCCGGAATAAAATGTATCTTTTGTCCTTCCCAAAGTCTCAAACTATCTTCTTACCGAATTTCATCTAAATCGGTTCTGTAGACCCAGAGATTACCTCCTACAACGTCACAAACTCAGAATCTCACAAACTCACAAACTCACAAACTTTACCTCTTTATAATATTAGTATAGATACATACATAATTATTAAACATAAAGTTTTTTTTATAAAACTAACGAAAATGCTACAAAACAAACATTAATTAAGTCATGTAAAATAAACGTAATAGTTAGCAATTTATACGTACTGCGATAATATCGTAATGTGGGTTGGAATTTTCCACTAACAAAGGCTTATCCGACATGCCTTTAACAAAACTTTCAACACCATCCTCGACCCAATGTCCGAAAGCTGATCTTATTATATAACTGCCGTCTTCTAGATTCATTAGTAATTCCTTAAATGCCTTTTTTATCCTTCTGGCTATACCGAATACTTCTAAATACCCCTCTTTACTAAGACTGTGGGTATTGTTAAATAGTTCAGGATCGGGTTTCCAATTGTATAAATTTTCTACATCCTGAGCGCAGAGATCACTTTCTCCTTTTTCATGGCTTATTGCAATAACATCTTTTAAAGTTATCGCTTCAATCATATTACCTGCGTAATCGGTACCCGGCGTTCGCTTCCCATGTCTTATAAGTGACCATACACTTATTGGCTCACATCCTATTCAAATAATTTATTCCATTAATCAAGGTTGTTAATAAATATATTTATGACTAAATTACGCATAAACCATTGAAATTATTTGGATTACCATTGACACAGAGCGTATGTTATCCCATATTATATAAAGGTTATTCAGGTACTAGGATCTCGTGAGGTATATATCTATTAGGTATGATATGATATCTATGAGGTAGATCTTTAACTTTAATTTTACTTGAGAGCATATTACTTCTGCACCAATAAGAAAATATTTTAATGCGACTTAGGTCGCGGGTGTAATAAAAATTTAATGGTTCAACGATGCCATAGTGAAGCGCAGAGGAAGTTTTATCTAACAAATCGGCGACGGGTTTTAGAAACCGTACGGGTATTTATTGTTAAGAGCGAAGAGTGTTTTGAAAATACTGATGCGTTACGTGTATTGAGAAATTTTCCTAAGCCGACATTATTTTCGACATTAACATACAGCACCATCTAGTTCCATGGTAAGCTACGAGGCCTGTATTATGGATACCAGATAGTTGATACACTACACATATATAACTTTAAATTCATACATATTATAAATACACCCATGACTGGATCAAATCAAACAATCATGGTCATCACACAAATGAATGCCTCCAGCGGGACTTGAACCCGCGATCGCTGGCACAGCTAATAAGGTCACTACAAACTGAGCCAAACGTGTCGTCGAGAGATAATCTTGTACAAATGAAATAAAGTCTTTATAAGAAGGTAATTCTTTCCCACTCACACAATTTTGGAACTGTTCTCTGTTTGGGAATCGATTTTTCTTAAACCACAATTAATAATAGGACAAAGTCTAACAGCTCGGACGTGTCTAACTGTTTAAATGCAGCGACAGACGCGGAATATTTTTCTATGTATGTTACAATCAAACTAACACATTACCTATGCAACTTTTAATGTGCAGAATGTTATTGAGATAATGAATACCTAAAAATATTTTTTATGTTTTGTCGGTTCATTATTAAAGCGTGTTTTCTAATATTTTTACCTATAATTTATTTTCCATTTTTTAGTTCTGATCTGATGATATAAGCGCGTATTTATTTTAGTTTTTTAAAGTATTATTTTTTTAATTAATTATTGTATTGTCATCGGTCTTTGTAAAATGTGCAAAGTTTCAGTTCAATCTGAAGTTTTGTAGTGGATGAAAATCGCGTTCATAGATTGCGTTACATAGATTGATAAATAGATACAGGTGAACCTAATGAAAGCGTGTTAAAAAAACATTCTAGATATTCATTGGTGCCGATATTTTTTTATCTAGTGTATAAGCGCCCTTACAATACCTAGAAGATTTGCTACCTCTATCCAAAAAATCGCACTTATATATTTGATACTTTTATGTCATTTCCTCAAAAATATTTCTATTTTTATCTACAAAAATATTTGTGTACAACATAATTTTATGCATCGACCTTACCTTTTAGTTTTATCAAAGAATCTCTTATGTCACCACGCTCATTATTATAAGGAGTTTTACTTGAGAAGCTTGTATAATGATTTTTAGAATTCCAAAAACAGTTTTTCGACGTCACTAACGTAAGAAAGTAGAAAAAAGTAAGCAACATAAAATTTATTTTCACATACATTATTAAATTTATTGGTACGCTATTAAAAATTGTATGATTATTAAAAACAACACTGTATAATACAATTTTCGTTTCTATATTTAAATTAAAAGAAATATAATATGTGCTCTCTTTTTGAAGCTATGGTCTAAACTGAATAGACTACTACGAACTAAGCGCTTAATGAAGCATACTAATGAATAATTTATAATGCTTAAGCCAGAACGAAAACAGTTCACCAATTAGATTAAAATTAAATGTAATAATGATATGGCATCATTATTTTGCTTTATATATAATGACTAATGAAATAATAATGAATCTATACTAATATAATACATGATAAAGTATGGATGTATGGATGTATGTTGTGTTACACTTTCACGCCAGAACGGCTGACCGGATCTGGATGAAATTTGGCACAAAGATAGATTATAGTCTGGAATAACACATATGGTAGAGCAAGTGGACTGTATTTAGTTGCGGGGAGGCGTATTATTTCCTGAGAAGGGATTCCCTGCCGGTGATGGACACACCACATGCAAAAACAAAAGTTCCGGGACTCACCTCCTGCTGCAACTCCTATCTCCGCTTCCATGTAAATTAGCACAGAGCACTTAAAGTTCGTATAGTATGTACACAGTAAATAAAAAGTTTATAAAGCGTATAGGCGCGGTCAACCTGCGCGCGCGTGGAGCGGGATGATAATTAATTATGCGGAAGCCGTGTTAATTGCTACACGGTGTAACGACGACTAGGGCTGAGTGCATCAGCGCACTCACGCGGCTTATCCCATCACAATTGCATATTGCAAAATGGCGCAACCAACATACGCTACTTTTTATCCGGGAAAAATGTACGGTTACCGTGGGATAGGTTTTGTCTGTCTTGTCTTTGCTAGTAAAGAATAAATAATAATTCGATATTTGACACCTGTATTAAAAGAAACTAAATCTGAAATAGCCTGATATGAATTTATCTGACTTTTTAAAATAAAATAATGAATATTTTTTTCGCATAATGATTAAACTTAAAAACTTGATATGGAAAAAAATGGTTAAATCGAATAAAATTATACTAAAAGTAAGTACCACAATATCTTTAAAAAAATTCATGTGTATATGTCATCATAGTTTCCCATATATCATATCAGTAATTTTGGTAATTAAAACATATGAATATTTCCTATTTTTATATTTTCATAAGTACATGTAAAACTGTTTATTTCGTTCCGGAAGTACAATTGTAAGTATATGTTGTATGTTACTCCCAAATTTATAAAATAAATCCGCGAGCTTAATTAGTTCAAATGAAAAAAGTTTCTAAATGTTTCAGTAAAATGTTGAAAGACGATCAGTGAATAAAATACACAAAACCAAAAGCACGTGACGTAAAAAAAAACAACCTAACTGCATATCAACAATTTACTATGCTACTTCTACGAATATTTATTCGTAGTGCTACTTGCAATCTTTCGGTTTTTTTTCTTCTCATTTTTTCTTTATTGGCTTATAGTTGCGTTAACAGACGCAATCCATTCTGCCAGTGTCAGGTTTTGTTAGGAAGACACGAATGAGATTGAGCGGTAATTTTATTTCAATTTGGCAAAACTAACTCTCAAAACACAAAGATAAACATTGCCACAGATTAAATTAGAAGTGCATTGCCTGCTAGTTTTCGAAGTACATTGCGTTCTTTGGCGTTCCAAACGAATTATATTTCAATTCACGTAATGTCTAGTCGACTGTCAAAAGAGATGTTATACTATGTGATGTTCTCCTGACCGATTCCGGCCACGGCGGCCAATCTCATTGAGACTAGCCAACTGCGCAGGAGATATTATAGTGCACAAGTGTACGCGCAGACACAAGTGCACTCTCTATTCCTGTCACTCTCATAATCCGGTGGGACGACTGCTCGACACGACCAGTGAGAGTTAAGGCGCAGGACCGACGGCTTTACGTGCTCTCCGAGGCACGGGGGTGAAACACCGCCAACTTCCCAACTTCGGGCTGTTACTGAGGCTTAATATACAGAAAGACTCAATAACTAAACTTGGCCCGACCCGGGACTCGAACCCAGGACCTCCGGGTGTGCAGCCGTACATGCTAGCCACTACACCACCGAGGCAGTTATATCTGTATACTATGTAGTAGGTATTCTATTACCATATGATCGCTTAACGAGAATAAGGCACACCAAGTACTCCCTTTATTATCGATTCCCGGCCACTTATGATAAAATAATTTGTATAAAACTAATGTTTGTGTATTTATAAGGTTGTAGTCAACACCTATTTTCAACCGACTTCAAAAAGGAGGAGGTTCTCAATTGGACTGTATTTTTTTTATGTTTGTTACCTCAGAACTTCGTCATTTATTAACCGATTTGGACAATTTTTGTTTTGTTTGAAAGGGTATACTTCCAGATTGGTCCTATTTAAATTTCAAAAAAAAAATACCACCCCTAAGGGTGCAAAAATATCTAATAATGAATTTAACCTACTTCTAATTGTCATATTGACTTGAAACTTTGCAAGTGTTTCTATTTCCGTTGATAGTACAGTGGTTCGGTATTGTTGACCTGATCTGATGGTAAGGCCAGAAGGTGGATAGGTGAAACTCTTCAACGACTAATTGTAGATACTTTGAGTTTGGGCTTATTTTGTTTGGTTTGACAAGCCTAACACTTTAGAATTCTTACTGTGCTACTACTGTCTACACTCTTCTCCTTCGTGTACTTCATTGCTGAAGGTCGTGCTTGTCCTGGAATGTTTGCACCGATTTGTTGACTATCTTTCTCCACACCACTCTATCCTCGGCTTGTCTCAGGGCAGTCGGAATATTGAGTCCCGTTATATTTGAAATTTGGTCGGACCAGCGGGTAGGTGCTCGACCGCGTGATCTTTTGCCTTCAATCTTCCCTACTACAACCAGTTTATCCAGATTGTCTGGTTGTCTCCGGGCGATGTGACCAAAGTAACTTAGGACTCGTTGGTAGCATATAGTGGATAGTCTGGCAGTAATCTTCAGTTGGTCGAGAATAGACTTGTTGGTTCTTTTTGCTGTCCACGGTATACGCAACATTCTTCTGTAACACCACATTTCAAAAGTCTCGATCTTCTTTCGGTCAGCTGCACGCATTGATCATGATTCGGAACCGTACAGAAATATGGAGAACACCAAAGCTCGCACGAGTCTGGTCTTGGTGGCATTCGACACTTTCCTGTTTTGCCAGATTCTGATTAACTTACTCATAGCTGCCTTGGCCATCTGCGTACGTCTCCGAATTTTTTTGTCACAGCCTCCCTGATTGCTTATAAGTGATCGCAGGTACACAAACTCATCTACAAATTCCAGGTCCGCAAGTTCTCCGGTTCGTGCAAAAGTTCCAGCTCGATCTACTACTATGATAGTTTTTTTCTTATTAATGGAAAGACCGACCATCTCACTTGCACGCTCGACTCTTCTAAGCAGTTCAGCCATTTCCTGTTCTGAGGAAGCCAATAGCGTAGTGTCATCGGCGTATCGGAGGTTACTGATCTTGTTACTTCCAACGGAAATGCCTCCATCCCACTCATCAAGCGCTGTCCTTATGATATACTCGCCGTAGATGTTAAAAAGAAGAGGGGATATGATGCATCCCTGTCGTACTCCTTTTTGTGGTTTGAAAGGAGCGGATACCACGTCGTTCACTCTTACCATTGACTTCCCATTCTCATATAGGTTTGCGAGCAGTGCTATTAAATGCTTAGGACCACCCATTTCTAGGAGGATTCTCCATAGACAATCCCACCTCACGCAATCAAACGCCTTGGAGTAATCAACAAAACACATAATTATCGGAACATTAAATTCCCGGCTCTTCTCTATGAGTTGTCTAATGTTGACAATTTGCTCCCGAGTTCTACGGCCCTTGACAAAGCCAGACTGCTCATTAGGTAATTGCCGCTGTAGGTAGGGTTGTAAGCGGCCATTAATTATGTGAAGCATGATCTTACTACCATGTGATATGAGGGCCACTGTTCGATAGTTTTCGCATATCTTTGTCGAGCCTTTCTTGTGCAGTGGTATCAAAAGAGACTCCATCCAGACCTTGGGCCATTTTCCCGAGCTCCAGATCTGATTACACAGGTCCTTAAAGATCTTGACACCTGTATCTCCTAAGTTTTTCAGTTCTTCAGCGAATATACTGTCTCTTCCGGCTGATTTATTTGTTTTAATTTTTCTAAGAGCTTCCCCGACTTCAGATTCCAGTATTTCAGGATCTAGGTTTTCGTCCATGCTGAATGGCTCAGAGGATCCCCTGTCGTCCCTGTACAGGCTTTGGCAATATGACCGCCATCTTTCTGTAACCTGGTCAATCTCCGTCAGTAGTGTACCCTTACTATCTTGGATCGCCCAAGTTTTGGGTCTAAACTCTCTTGTGATACTTTTCACTCGTAGAAACAGATCTTTTGTGTGCAGAGTCTTAGCATGGTCCTCAATATCTTCACATATCGAGTTCAGATATTGGCTGTAGTCTCTACGGCATAAGCATTGAACCCGCGCTGATATGGTGTTATACTGAGCTTTCTCAGAGTCCCTTCTGGTTAGGAGGTCTTTTCTTTCATTAATCGCCTTCCACGTTTCTTCTGATATCCATGCCTTTCTTGGACTACAATAGTTTTGCTGTTGGATGTCTTTTCGTGTGTCGAGAATAATGTCCTTTATTGTAGTCCACTTCATATCTATTTTCTTTGTATTTGCTTTGTATGGGCTGGCACCGATTTCGAAAATATTTGATTAGGTATGTATTTAATAGGTAGGCTTTAATTACTTAGCCAAAGCACACCGACTTCGAAAATATTTGATTAGGTATGTATAGTAAATGAAAACTACCAATCAGTTATTTTTTACTTTTTAGTGCTTTTGTTTGAAGTCGGTTTTTATTTTTTTGTTAAAAAGTTTTTATTTTCCTCATTTGTTGTTTGACCTGCAATATAATTTGAATTTTTGGTAAAAGATTTGAGTTCCAATTTTAAGAGGAAATTGTAGAAAGTGAATACATATTATGACATAGGTATATAGACAATAATATATTTAATTGAGTATTATACCATATTTTTATATCATACCATGTATTTATTATGTTCTTATACCATAGTTTTAGTATTGTAGTGTAATATCAAGGTGATTTTAACCCTCTTTTAAAAAAAAGTACAGCGATATATTCTTCTGAGCTTTCGTATTTCCTGGCTTCGTAATACGAAGCTCGATTGGTATTTATATATTTTTTGCAAGATAAGTAAGACTAAAATATAAAAAATAAGAAAAACTACTTTAAAACTTTTAAATATAATGTTATAACATTAATAAATAAAATCATAATACGCGTTGGAATTTTTCACTAACAACGGCTTATCCGACAAAGTTTTGTTAAAGGCGTTAACAAAACTTTCCACAGCATCTTCGATCCAATATCCGAAAGCTGATCTTATTATATAACTGCCAGCTTCTAGATCCATTAGTAATTTCTTAAATGCCTCTTTTATCTTTCTACCTATACTGAATACTTCTTAATACCTTTATTAAGACTGTGGGTATTATTAAATAACTGTGTCGGGTTTCAAATTGTATAAATTTTCTACATCTTGAACGTAGAGATCACGTTCTCCTTTTTCATGGCATATGGCAATAATATCTTTAAAAGTTGGCGCTTTTTAATCCCAGCGTTCGCTTTCTACGTCTTGTAAGTACCCAGTACCCAGCGTTCGCTTTCTACGCTTGTAAGTGACCATACAACATCGTATTAAAATAATTTATTCCATTAATCAAGTTTCTGAATATATATTTATGACTTAATTACGCATAAAGCATTGAAACTATTTGAATTACCATTAGCTCACACCACACCCATACCCTGAGCACTATTCTAGACCAATATAGTATATACATATATATAAATGTGTATTGGTATATATATATATATATATATATATATATATATATATATATATATATATGTACATACACATAGAGATTATCTTGGTAGTCCTAAGCTAAAGTAGGTACTTAAGCTTTAATGTTTTTTAAGACACTTATACGAGTATGTTAATTTTGCATCAATATGATCATTGTCATAAAAAACTTTGTGTTTTAACGATGCCATAATGTTGAAGCCCAAAGGAATTTTAATTAACAAATCGGGGACAGGTTTTAGAAACCCCACTCGTATTTATTTTGACGCCGCGTTTGGCTCCCTTTGAAGTGACCCTACTTGCTGTGCCAACGGTCGCGGGTTCGAGTTCCGCTGGGGGCATTCATTTGTACGATGAGCACGAATGTTTTTACTCCAGTCATGGGTGTTTATATTTATTTATAATATGTGTGTATTTAAAGTAAATATATACCTTATATACCTGCTAACGTTTTAAAATCATAAAACTTCAGATTTTCAATATATATTTTTTCTCTTAATAATGAATGGATTCCAATTGGTTTATAATACGGATGTCTACGTTATGTCGTGCGCTTATTTAGCCAACCTCAAGGACAAAAGGCAATTACAGGGTAATGACAGATTAATGAAAAACTTAGCTGAGTAAGACGATTCGTTGCTAACTCGAAAGCTCAAAGCAATGTGAAATTTCAACATATGTATGTCACGTCAAATATTTGTTTTTCGACGCATTCTCCATAGAAAATAGAAAATCATTCAAAAAGCACTTCCACATAACATCAGTACAGTGATTTTTAAAAACTATTCAACATATAGAAACGAAAAATACAACAATATAAATTTAGAGCCAGCAATTTTTAATAAACTTAATTTTATTAAGAACTTTTATTTTTCGTTTCGTTTATTTATTATTATAATTTTAAGGATATGATTTTATAAATAATTATTTTACAAGCTTAAAATACTTTGATAAAAATTAGAGATTATAGAGAATATTGTATGTATTATTATAATTTTCTTTTCGCAACAAAAAAATGTGTTACTACACACACTTTTAATGAATACCTATTTAAATAAACATTACTAAACTTAAATTGTATTATCATTTTAGTAGTTGTGTGACAGTAATATTATATGATAGATGGGGATTAAATATTATGTATATGATATTTTAATGTTATTTTCTTCAGAAATATTTTTGTACAAGTATATTTTATGTATCGACCTTACCTTTTAGTTTTATTAAAGAGTCTCTTATGTCACCCCTCTCATTATTATATGGAGTTTTACTTGAGAAGCTTTTATAATAGTTGTTAGAATTCCAATAACAATTATTAGATGTCACATACGTTAAGAAGTAGAAAAAAATAAGCAATATAAAATTTATTGTTAAATACATTATTAAATTTATTGATACACTATAACAATTGTATAATAATTAAAAACGACACTGTATATTTTCAATTCCAATATGACGTGATACTGTAAATTTTTGTTTCTACATTTAAATAAAAAATATGTAGGTATTAATATTTGTGCACTCTTTTGGAAGCTTTGGCCTATACTGAATAGAATACTACTAATACGTTTAATTAAGCAAGCTGATGAATAATTTATAATAATAAAACGAGAATAAAAATAGTTAACCAATGATATTGAAAATAAATATAATAAGGAAATATCATCATTATTTTGTTATTATTGGCAATGACGCATGAAATAATCTATACTATAATAAAATAGAAAAGAAATGCTAAAAACCGAGTCAGGGGGGGGGGGGGGGGGGGGGGGGGGTCGGTTATGTAAGAAGAGAAATAGAACAAATCCAGATTTTTTTTCAATTTTTTTGTTTCTCTGTCTGTCTGTTTGTACGGGCTAATCTTCGAAACTATTGGACCGGTTTAAATGAAATTTTGCATGGTGATACCTTATATCCCCGGTCAACATCTTAGATACTATTCATCCCGGAAAATTAAAGAGTTCTCGTGGGATAGTTAAAAATACTATAGAAACTTATACAGCTTAGTACACAAAAAGTATTGATTGGATTTTAATGAAATATATCCCAATATCGTCGATCAAAAAAGTACTAGATTCACAATCCCAATCTAGTTTAAATAAATATACAACAATGTAAATTGAAATTTAAAGGCAATATTTAAAGTTGTTTTCACAAAAAATATTTATTTCATTAAAAGCGCGCTCAAATGTTCAAATGAGCGCTTATTCGGTGAGGACATTTTTGTCGCTGATTGTGTATCTAGCTAGTACTTTTTCGGTCGATGCCCAATATTTGAGAATAAATTAATAAAACAAACAATTTCCCACAAATATTTTATTTTTTCACTATTATAGCTTTACAATGGAGCACCCCTCGAGAGCACATAATATATATGTTATAAGAGTATTATACTATTTTTATATAATATTATTTATTTTTTCTACAAAAAGATTTAGCTTAACACAATATGATAAAACTGCGGTTTTTGATGTTTCTACGTACCTAAACATCCGTCAACATCTTCGTAATACTATGTATAATATATTGGTAACTAATATATGTATAGTAAATAACATTATTTATTATAAATTACATTTAAAATAAATACAAAAATGTAAGCATTGCTTTATTATCTCAAACACTGCTCCATTAGTAAAATTCATGTAAGTAATTACGTTTATTTGCGTTACATACTTTAGGTATCAATTGTATATGTACATTAATATACACAGAAATAATTATCGATTACACTAAAACTTTAAATATTTCTAATAAAATTGGCGTCTCATGTACATATTTTTTATATTACTAAGATAATAATTTTCTAAATGTTACTGTTTGAAATTATACTTTTACAAACAAATGATATTTGTTAGTTAAAGTATAATCTCAAAATATTTAAAATTAGGTAGGTACTTTGCTCATAGAAAGTACTCCAGATCCGCAAAATAGAAACATAACATAGACGTAAATATCTCGTAAGTGAGGTACTAACACCTCCTAATTTACCCCAAAAATAACCTCCAAAAAAATTAATAAGAATTTTACGGCCTTATCAATGAATTCATTTGTTTTAAATCATCTAGTTTCTATTTATAAATTTTATTTCTTACTACTTAGAAACTTACACTATGTTTAAAGTATAAGAGAGAAATGCATAAGACTTTAAATATCACTAGATGAATCACATCCAATAGAACTATAAATGATAAAATATTTACCAAACAATCTTATTTTGGTCCAAATTTTTTAAAACTTATTTATCGAAAATTAAATATTGACCAATTTAAAATTGTATGAACTCTAAACTCAGCTAATATGCCTAAAACATGATACTAAAAAGTAAATAGTGTTATAGTTAGGAAGAATAAATATTCTGTTGAACAATAATAACATGGTAAATGTTTAAAAATGTGGATGTATAGGGAAAAATATTGCTTATCAATTTTATTAAGGACCATAAAACTACCTAAAATAAGTATGTAAGGATTTTGGTTAATTTAGATTAAAGAAAGGAAGAGGAAAATCTAAACTAAATTCTAGGGTGCAAATCTAGTTAATTTGTGTATCTTACCTATCTACAGAATTAAATGTGGCAGTTTTGTTTGCTATTTTATCTTATTTTGATACAACATTTAAAAATTTAACTATACGATATTGATGTAAGAGCACATATAAATTGTTAATGTTTACTTTAGTGATTTCATTTTAGCCATATCATATTAAATCCAACTATCACGCGTCTACTTTTTTAATAATATTATTAAAATAAATTCATGTTATTTTAATTATTTATCTTGTGTTAAATTATTACAAAAAATAATATCGATAATAATTGTACTGGATTAGTTTACAATTTATTTTCTTAGTTATAAATGAAACCTATTGTTTATCACTTCCATTCACAATTCACTTTTTATCTATCTATAATATCATTTAATAAACACAAATATTTCTTTCTTAGAAAAACATACTGTCCAGTATGTTTATGTGATGTAAGTGGGATTATATCATTACTTCCAAATATTTTAATAATTTTAAAACGCCCTTTATTTATATACTAACACATTGATTCCGCTACAAAAAAAAAATCTATTGCCATCTAAACTAGAGTTATAATAAAGCACTTTTAATTTTCTGGTCACAGCTAAATATGTTTTTATTTTACCATTAACACTTAATTTAATTGATTCTATACCGAATATATCTGTAGTCTTAAATCGATATTATGGACGTAAAAATCTCAAAATACCACGATCACTTTAAATTGTTTGACACGAATGTAAAACAGAAATAATAAAATAAGGCAGCTTCTACAGTAATAGCAAGACACTCAAATGAACACTGGTTATTTTTCTACAACCGGCTAATCGTATCAAACAATGTAAAGGCACGTTCAACCATTACTAATATCATTGAAATGCTCCTTCATCCGCACATCCCATGACGAATATGAAGTGATTTTACTAAATATTTCTTTTCCAGACAACTTTTTAAATATTTAGTTCAGCCTGGATCCTGTTTTGGATCTAAAATTGCTCTCCTTTCTTGTAAGGCTGCCAATAGCGCTTCCCTAACTTCCCTCTCTGAGCTTCTCCAAAGTCTTATGAGTTCGTCTTCAGATAATTGAGATAGTTCTGATCTGCCACCTGTTGGAGATATTTTTGGGTAAGGAGGGGCCGGTGGAACATCAGACTCTTGAGATACCATTATTTCTACACTTGCTCTATGGCTCGGAGCATCTATGGTCAGATAGTTTCGCGATGAATCTGATACATCTTGGTAGGACCTAGTTGATGAGCCTTCAGGTCGTCTCACCATTGGTGATGGCGTTCGAAGTCTAGTATTAATATCTGGAGGAGAACTCGTCAAAAAACTTACGTCGCGACTTAATCGTCTACCGATATTAAGACTAGTTTTCTCATAAATCGATGCTGAATCAGATCCTAACACAGAATCTGTGCTAAATCGTCGAACATTTAGTCCAGCCAAGCTACATCTTTTCCTTTTGCTTCGTGGAGAGCGCAGTTGTCTCGGGGATCTACTTTGGCGTGGTGAGCGACTTGAAGAAACCTCGGGAGATGGAGATAGAAACTTTGACTCTGTTATTTCTTCAGAAACTTCTGACGTTTCAACTGCAACGTTTTCCTTAATTGAGTCCAGTGAATGATCTCGACCTTGTTGAACCCTATAAAAAAGAATTTTTAGTGATATAGTGATAACGTTTACATAAAATAAAGCAGTAAAGAAAATAATTACCTTCTAATTTCTTGTATCATTTCGAAAAATTGTGCTTTACTTTTTCTCCTTCTGCGCTGTTCGTGTTCCTTCTGAAACAAATGCAATTCCTATCGTATTCTGTCAAAATTATACCGTAACAATTAAAGTAAAAAAAAATAATTTCAAAATACAACTTAAAACATTCTATTTTAAAACGTAACATAAAAATCAAGAATTCATATTAATATTAATTACTTTAATTATTAATTAAATTAAATTTGAGTCTTACCCTCTTGACACTTTTTTGAAATAACGACGTGAAATGTCCCTGACGAATAGTATTGACCAATTCCCGTGCTGCGTGGTGAGGTGATACGAGTTCCACACAGTTTATAAATCTATAAAGTTTCTGTAACAAAAAAATAAATAAAGAGTGCGTGTGTCAATGTATAAACGCTCAAGAAGTGAAACTTCTGTAGGTTATCGGTACATTTTATGAAATTCAATTTACGTAAACGTACGCCAACCTTTTTTCCCCTCTCATGGCGGCCCTAAAAACGTTTCACTTCAAAAAAACAAATTAGTCAAATCCTTAGCATTTCTTTTAGTATTCATAACATATATAATTTGAAATATGTACGCTAAACACGGTTCTCAAATTCTCCTACGTATTAAAATAACGTTTTACATTTCTAAGTATTTGGAATAATAATCTTCGATTAACAATACTATGTTGATCGAAGGGAGTAATATAAACGCTAAAAACTTAAAAAAATTAAATAATTTTTAAGTAAAACTTCTTTAGGCGTGTCTGAAGGGTAGGTCAATACATTGAAAAATTGGATGTCGCGGAAGTGAGAGTCATATAGTAAAAAATGAAAAAGTATATAATAAAAAAATATATAACAAAATATATAATATTTAAATTTACAATAATTATTATTTATAAAAATGAATATTACTGTGGGATGAATACGCATAAATTAAATAAAAGCTATTATGACTAATGTGCGAAGTGTGAATGAAAGAAAGTATAATTAAAATGGATAGATTTTATTCGGCCATATTGAATGAAAAAGTTTTAGTTTCAAACTTCAAAGAAGGATGCAACTGCAAAGACGTATCTAATAAACTATTGAAAAATTAATAAACGTATTAAGGTAATTATTATTGTGGTGTTATTGTTTTATTGCTGCTATCCTTAATCCCACATTACTAAAAAATTTATAATAAATGTTATATTTTTAATTCGATTTGTTCTAAGTTAATTGCGGTATCTGCCACATCACCAAAGAAGTTTTTCTTCAACCGCGCGTAATGGTTACACGTACTCATTTTTTTTTGGTATCAATGACTATTGATTTTATAATTAAAAAAAAACTTGTAAAATATAATATACAATACCTGACTAAAGAACATAATATTTCTACTTCTCCATATAGTTCCTCTCGGCTGATGTCGCAGAACGGGAAGGGTGTATTTGTAAAAAAGATGTTCTAAAATTAATATAAGGCATCCAACGATCATTCCCACACCCAGAAGAATAAACACACCAGCTACCGCCGCTACTCCTGAAATACAACGTTTCAATAATTTTATCACGTTTTAAATAAAACTATCTTTTCAAATTTTTTCGCAGATCTATTCTGATATATTCTACGCGTCGATCATCATCGATCGAATCAGTTTCTCGGTAACCATGATTGCTGTAAAGTATCGAAACGTCGGAAACTAAAAATCAACAATTTACAATTTCAAATATTCGCGTAAATCTAAGAAAGTATTAATTGTATTATTATAACAAGACTCATCTACAGTATGTATATTCCATCGAAAGACACATTTACTTGTTTTGTATAATCATAATATGTATATATAATTCTTCTGTACGTGTGTTTATTTAAAACCTACTCCTCCTAAAGGACTGGACCGATTTGGATGAAATTTTGTGTATATATATTTTAATGAGCTCCTACATGATTTGAATACACAATTGGACCCAGTAGGTGGCGCTGCAGTCGGTGGGCCACTGATCATCTCCTAAACGGCAGGGACGATTTTAATGATATTTTTTATGTATCTTCGAGTCCCTGCGAGGTTTGAATTCACAGATGGATCTAGTAGGTGGCGCTGCAGTCGGTGGCGCTGCAGTCGGTGTGTCACTAACTTTTCATAAAAGACTCCATTTTCCGAGCAATAACTAAATTTAAATAGTTGATTAAATAAAATAACAATCGATGTGTGTATGTATGTTTCCTATGGACTCCAAAATAGCTGGAGCGATTTTGAAAAAATTTTCAAGTAAGTAATCTTCAGATTAGCCCAGCGGGTGAATGATCCTGTGAATTTTGTTAGCGATCGGAAGTTTAGACGCGGGCGAAGCCGCGGATACTGCTAGTAGATAAATAAATTATTATTTTTTCTTTAAAACAAGCTTTTATAAAATATAAATTATGTAATAAATGAGTTTGATTTAATTTAAAGTTTGTCTTTTATTTTCAGTTATTCGCATTTTTCTCAGCATACGCTTTTCATTTGATATCTATTTCATGGATCGTTGGGAGTCTGCCATGTTGGATTTAGGATGACGTCACTTATCATGCATTGTCATCCAAAATGCAAAATTTCTGCTCAATCGGTTGAACATATTCAAAATTCAATCATTTAAAATTCAGTTCTAAGATTTGACCCAAACAAATATTTATACAAACATTGCAAGTAAAATAAAAGCTTTTAAAATAAATGAATGTGATCGTATATAAATTGCTTTTATTGTGGTTATCTAATAATTACTAGATTTATCCTCGCCTGCCTGTTTGACAGTGAGTACTAAATTCTCCGTACATAAGTCCTATCCCTATTAAAACGAATTTTGTGCGTTTAATCATTTACTTAAGGGATAGATTTAACAACACAATTGTGTAATTTTTCATAATTACTTGTATTTTTACAAAAAAATAATAATTTTCTATGCGATTAATATCTCTTTCATAATTTAACAATCGAATAAATCAGTCTGTAACAAATCCAATGTAATATCTAATGAGGTGTGTAACTATTGTTAATTTATGGTGTATCCAATTGGTTGCTAAATTAAGTGATCGTAACAAGGCGACTTAGTGCGGTCGTTCTGACACGTTCCATTTACGCTTATATTTATGTGCTATTTTATTACGAGAAAATTATGTTGCCTTCATAAAAAATAACGCATAAGAAGAGAACTTGCGATTGAAACGTTAATTTTTTGTATAAATTTTAATTTATAAAACTCAAATCTAAAATAAGAAAATAAAAGCAAAATATTATTAATAATATTAAATAAAGATTAAAGACATATATATATATATATATATATATATATATATATATATATATATATATATATATATATATATATATAATAGTTAGTACGTACTTAAATCTAAAATACTAATTATTATTTTACCTTTTCTTATATTCTTTGTTGCAGAAAGTAATATTTCACTTAGGAACATCAGTAAAGTAGCATTTTTCCTTTAAATAATTAATTTAATTTTAAATAATTAAATAATCAATTTTAATTAACTCTAAATCTGTTGAATTTACCATCTAAAATACCTGTCATAATGTATAAACATTATAAAAATAACTATAACCATACTAATACTTATATTAATTATATATATAATATATCACATCGATAGCTAGCCATTTCATCGTAACGCGTTGAGTACTAAGTTATTCGGTGACCTATTTCATGTTGCACACTTTTACATATGCAGAGTGCCAGAACGAAGCGACACGTACTAATCTCGTTTAACATTATTATCCATTCATCTTATCTTAAAACCAGGTCTTCTTGTTACGAAAATATACTGTAGTGATTGTTCTGCCTTCGTTAAATTTGTTAGATGTATAAAATTTCATAATATATTATATTATATCGAAACCATTAATGAAAACAAATATTTATTTTGTGATTTAGAAGTGTTTCTAGAAATCTTTTGTAAGCAAATAGCGTCTAAGGGAAAATATTTAAGATTCCACTAGTTCAGTAGAAATCAAGGAGTGAAAGCATACTTGGAAGCGCAAAGATATCGAATTTTTCTCCGAACGCAATATAGACGAGATCAAACATCAAACAAATAAAAAAAAACAAATAAAATAAAACGTTGATTGAACTTTTATAATTAAAACTCATATTTCAGAGTTTTCTACAATTTTATTAGAGGCCAAAATGAGAACTTTAATAAAGTCCAATATTGTGTTGAAGCAAAAAGTTATCTACAACTATTTGTAAATGCACGTACGTTACTGGAATTGCAATACTGCTGCAGTTAATTCCAGTTCGAAATTTTGTTTTGTGTGGTGAAACGTTAGCCGGGCTATTATTGTCAATTGTTCTCTTACTATTGAACACAATAATTTTGAGCCCCATAGATTAAAAATATTTAAACTTATACTGGAAAATATTCCAGTATAAGTTTTTTAAAGTTACAAATAAAAACTTTTTAGAACAAAATAAAAATAAATATGCGGCATAACAAATACCTACATACCTACATACCATACCCTGCTTCGCCTCGTCCGGCGATGTAACCCAGTGAGGATTAAACTTTCTCATGTTAAATTAAAGAAAACACCGATATAATGAATTTTAGTAGCTTGTCAAACATCGAAGATAACAACAAAACAATTTTAATACTTAATGCTATCCTTTTTCTCCTATGTATGTGTTTTTGGTTTAATTATAAAAAGTCTTAGGGCTTCAGTATAGTATATAGTAAGTAAGTATAGTCTATAAGGTATCTAACGGTAAGTATCTAACGGTTAATTAATCAGTCAGAACAAGGAACTTTATATATAAACTAGCGACTCACCCTCTCTTCGCTCTGGATCGTCCCTAGTTTGATTCCCCATACAAACTTTCATCCCCATTTTCACTCCCTTAAGGAATGATTCCTGGAATAAAAAGTATCCTATGCCCTTCCCAGGGTCTCAAACTAGCTTTTTACTAAATTTCATTTAAATCGGTTCAGTAGACCCAGAGATTACCCCCTGCAACGTTACAAACTCACAATCTCACAAACTTACAAACTTTACCTCTTTATAATAATTATAATATAGATTAAAAAATATATACAGCTGTAACAAAAATTCAGTATATTTCTATCTCAAGAACAACATTCTAGTATCTACAAATGAGCCAATTAATATAGCTTAAATATTCTTTTTACTTCGATATAATAAAAAAGGAAGTGAAAAAAGTTCCTCTAACAATGCTTATCGGACGGTGAAGCCACGTAAATTAAGTAATAACAACTTCCAGTGCTGTCCTTTTTCAGTTTTAATCTTCAGTGAAAGTTCAACTAGAATAAGAGGTAAACACACTTTATGTGCCATCTCATTTTTTCAACGATAAATCCCACGTTTAATCTTTTAGGTCGGATCCCTTCCCTCCGCACCCCAGAGGGGTTGAATTAACGCGAGGGTGGCGATAAATTCTAATGAAATTTCCGGCCCAAACGAAACATCTGACTACGTTGATATAAACAACATAAGCAAAATAGTGACATGACGAAGCCAGTAAAGTAATTTACAAGAGAAACGTTAACGCTCTCATCATATTTTCAGTTCACGTCTTGTTCCATTTTACATTATTATTTGCTTTATCAATAATACATTTAATTAAAATATAATTAATTATTTTAAAGATTTTATCTACTCAACTTAGCATTTATAAAAATATTAATTTAATAACAAAATATAATAATGATAAATTAAAAATTTTATATTTAACACTAGCACGCGTGAAGCACTTAATCGAGTAATCATACGCCAAAATGCCTTACATCATTTTGGAAAAGAGCTGATACTCTTACACTGCAAGACCGATATTAACTAAACATAGCTAAGTACCACCGCAAGGAAACTGGTTTTCAAATGAAAAAAAACGCATTGAAATCGGTCCATCCGTTTGAGAGGTACGATGCCACAGACACACACACAGACAGACATCGACGTCAAACTTATAACACCCCTCTTTTTGAATCGGGGGTTTAAAATATACTACTTCATGTAGAAATAATTCAAAATATTTAAATGGAACTGTACAATTTCTACACATTTATAATACAAGCTTACAGTATTTTCTTCTATTTTCATAGTTGTGTTAGTATTTTACAGGGTGCATTGAATTATCTTAGACTTAAGTCGTATTTCTTAATCCTAAGGTAGAAACCACGTAAGCTCTCTACTTTGTTATTTGAATACAAGGTAGCATTTGTAAAACATTTTCTATCGCAGCTTGACACGTTATTTTAAAGAACTATTCAAACTTATTCTTACCGAGAGGCTTTGGTTGTATTCCATAATCCGGACTAAGCTTAAAGCAAGGTAAAGCTCCATACCATTTTTCTGTAAGAATATCCATGTACCCATTAGATGAATACTTCGCTATCACAGCTGATATGCTGTCCTGAAACATAACAAATAATTAATATTTGCAACATTGAGATCAAGCTACATAATAACGCAAGGGTGGTTTAAAATAAGAAATGTTTTAGATTCTATTTTAAAAATGTTGTAAGCCAAAGGCGTTCTATTGTTTTCTTAAGTAAATAACATTCTCAACACGCACTACCCATTTCGCACACCCCTGCTTCCATTAGAAAGGGGTTACGTGAAAACATTTAAGATTTCTATTTTAAAAATGGTAATGCAACTTATATACGAATAAAAATAACTTTACTTATTATTAATTCATCAAAATATTTAATACTGAACGTGATATAGGTAATTTAAATGCGTTGATGAAACGTATTGAAAATTATGATTATAATAACATAAACTTAGATTTCTGTATATATTATTATTATTCTGTATATATACATAAGAAAAGTCGTAAAATTGAAGATAAGCTACATGACACTCGGCTATCGATCACGCCATTAGAAGGTTTGCGCGTCATCCATCAATCTTTTGCCTTAAGATCCGAAGTCATCTCACTGTCACTAAAGCCTATCTACGACCTTTTTCATGTTAATGTACGCTACTTATGTAAAGACATCAGTTGTACCCATTAGCTCGGTAAGAAAAATATATTATTTGAACACAATTTTTTTTTTATTGTTCGTAGTTTTTTTTACACACATCAATCACCATCTAGTTCCATGGTAAGCTACGAAGCTTGTGTCATGGATACCAGATAGTTGAAATACTACACGTTATATATAATTTTAAATACATACAAATTATAAATATGGACATAAAAATTGGGTTACCAAGTAACTGAGAATATTTAACAATATAGCATTTTAAATCTTAAATACCTTTAAAGGAAATCCTTTAGACATGCCAATAGCGTAAGTATCCTTAATAAGAGCATGATCTCCGACTCTTTGAAGCTTACATCCATGGTCTGTGGCACGATAATAGTCCAAAACAGTTGTGTCGGCTATCAAAAGGTCCAAAGTTCCATTCCTATAATATAATATGACGTGGTTATTAATTTTAAGTGTTATCTAAAATAGTCATAACTGATTAATTCATTTAAAAGCTATTTATATATAAAACCAGAAAGTAAAATAAATTCTCACTAAATGTTAATGTAAGACTGGGCAAAATTTATAGCGTAACAATAAACAGCTTAAAGCGCCGCTCGGTATGATTTAATATGAATAAATAGATAGATATAACTTTGGTTAATGATGATAAAAATCTTTAAGAGTAATTTGTTTACTGAAATAAAATCTCTGTACATTAGTCACAAACTTATGATTTTAATTATTCTATAATTTTACTTTTATTGGAAATTATTACTATGGCAGTTCTAAAACTATTAATTAATTAATTATGTTATGATTCTAACCTAAGCCGTTGGATCCCTTCTTCAATATCTTGAAGGGCGTAACGACGCATTTGTTGTGCCAGCTGTGGATTATTCCGTTGAACATAATATTCTGCCACCGATGATCTAGCTGTTCCAACTCGTAAAGACAGCCACTTAAATTTACATATTGCAAATTATTTATGACATCGAAAATATGTGCATGTTATATTAATTTTCTATATTAAATAATACTTACGTTACTTCTTCCCTGATAGTCATCAACAGCATTGTGAAAAAATAAACCAGCTATGAGAGCAGCAATATTGGCAGTATAACTAGCGACAAATATCACAGAAAATCCACCCCAAACATTTATGAGAAACTTATTAGGCCAACTCTTAGGTGCTTTAAATGCGACTAAATGTCCGCATAGAAGACCCCACATAACCCACAATGCACTGGATATACTAAAGTTCTTTGACCTTTGCCGTCCCCATGGATTAAGTCCAAAAGGAGATAGCCATTCATATATTGCAACGGCAATGGCGGTCACGTTTAGTGATGTAAATATTGCAATCCACAACTCTGGTGAAAAGGGTAACAAAAATGCTAATAAAGGTATATCAGCTCGTTGATTAGGAGCAGCTAATATTGATATACCACTAAAAAAATACGGCTGACTAAAATCGATAACTTCAGCTCGTGCAGCTGACACGCTTAGGGCCGCAAATGACATATGGGCAGCTCCAGATACTAAATCGCCAACAATACCATCCCATTTCTCTGGATCCTTACGCGAATCTTCATAATACGTATAGGGTTCTTTAGCTTTTTCTGATCTACCATTAAAACCTCGATCGTAAAAGTCACTATCTTTTCCATTTGATAAAGACTCATAATCCATATGGTTTATGCTTTGCGCTTTTCGAAATGGCTTTACCAACTTTCTAGATCCGTAAAGACCATCCTCTACAATATACAAATGAAAATCAAATTCCAATTCTTGGGCAATATTTTCCAATAAATCCATGGCTAATCCATAGCAGCAATGGGAAACCATTTTCCATATTGTAGTGGGCTTAGATGTTGGAAAAAAGAAATCATCTGCTTCTTGATCACTTTCCCTTTCTAATACATTGAAAACTAAGGTCAAATTATCACGATCAGAAGTTTGTGGTCGATGACAAAGTAACCCTCGTAGACACTGACCGTCTTCATCCAGTTCACCTTCCATCACAAAAGGTGGAGCTAAAGCTGTGACTACACGAAAAATAGTTCGTGCACCTGATGATTGACCATGTGCGACAAGACGGCCTCCAGGCCATACAATGGTGTGTAGTCTAACAGCTCGGCCTATGATGCTGCCGACTTGTCTCCATTTGTTGCCACCAGTAGGATTTAGTACCAAATTCAAGAAAGAAAATGTCGCTGTTAGAGCTAGTTCAGGATAGTCTTTACTTCCGGCTAGTGCAGCAGCTGCAGATATCCGCATTTGCCTGTAAGAATAAACATAGCAGCAAGCATATTTTTGGAGACTTGTTTTGAATAATTAAAAATATGTAATTTAAAGTAAAGTATATATGTAATTGATATATTTATTAATTAAACAACCGTAATAAAAATATTTTCTAATTATTACACATTTACTATTTTTCAAATTAATGGAGTAAGTAAAACTATCTTTTCAAATTATTTCACGGATTTATTTTCATTTTTGGTTCCCGACGTTTCGAATGCTTTACAGTAATCATGGTCACGGGAGAGACTAAGGTTTAAAACGTCTCAAAGGCGTTTTGTACTTGTTAAAGACAGAGTAGTTACAGTAGTAGTAGTAAAAGAGAAAAGATAGTTTTATTTAAAATGTCAAATATTCGCCTAAATCTAAGAAAGTATAATTGAGTAAGCTTAATGATAATTATTAAGGTTTAAATAAAAATTGGGTAATTTTTATTTTATTTAATGCCTGTCAAAATATGTTGCTGAATTGTAAAGATAGAAGGACAAGTAAATGAATTCAATCTGAAATGATATAAAATTGTCACGTGCATTGCACATTGAGTTGGACATTGCAGACACCGTGAACAGGTTGCATATACATAAATGCCTAGCTTAACGTACTCATTTGTTCAGCACATGCCTAGTTTATTGATTGCATCTGCCAACAAAGCAAATTTTTATGACGCTTTCATAAATTATACATTTTTTACACGAGGGCAAAGATTGTAATTAAAATCATAGGCGTCGTCTCGATAAATGAGAGTTTGAGAGCAGATAAAAACGACTTTACTATTGACCTGACCTACATAGATGCCCTTATTTTATGACGAACAAAAAGGAAAGTATCCGCTTCAAGTCATGTCAATGAAAGGGCATCATTTTCGTTGAGTCAGCATGCATAGTCTGGCCGACAGCCAAAATTTGCTTCCGTAGTTCAGCCTGATTTATGATAATGTGATCAAGTTGGATGTTTCCCAAAAGTATTTTTTTTGTATTTGTAATTACTTATTTTTATAAAATTAGATTATCATACACCTTGTTTACAAATCTGTTTCAGATGATTTAGGCAAAGTAAGGATGTACTCGCGATTTAATGGTCCAACATAGTTGCGCCATTTAGGAACGTAGTTGCGATCACAGCGAATCTGTGAACGCATAAGACTGCGGGTTTGAAAGCAGTTCTAAGATATTTATCCTACTGCGTTTACGTACAAGTTTTCAGGCTAATACCTCTAACCAACCTTCTTCTTCTCCCTGCCCATTTCCCAATCACTTGGAGTCGGCGCAGTACATTTTCTGTACTGCTGATATACCTCTAGCCAACCGCTGTCATGAATTTATATACCATCTAATATGGTTTTCCTCCATTCCATCTCTATGTTAGCAATAACATAACATAATTATATGAACCCAAGCAAGCAAAATCAAAGCTCGTGAACAATATCTAGACTATACAATATAACGAGAAAAGTTTGCGGTGAAACTAATTTAACTGTCAGTAAGAACGAAAAACTCAATTAGTTATATGAGTATGTCACCAAAGCATTAAGGATAGAACCACGCAAAAATGTTACAATACCGAAAACTTTCAATGATTTTTGTTTTCAAAAGATTTAGAGTTTATATGCTATTTATTTATGATTATGAATTTAATGATTTTAAATTAACTATATTTATATACTACTAGGGGCTCACCCTCACTTCGATCGGATTTGCCTTTGGAAAAACAAAAAAAAACTATCCCACAGGAACCGTACATTTTTCCGGGATAAAAAGTAGCTTATTAATAATTAATAACATATTGCAGACTGTAATCTATCTCTGTGCCAAATTTCATTCAGATCCGTTCAGCCGTTCTGGCGTAATTAAGTAACAAATATCCAAACATCTAAAGTTTCACATCTACATGTAGGTAGTATATATAACAAAGTCAGGTTTAAACATCGAAAAAATTCATATTTTTTTTTTATTTACGTGGCTAACGCTGGCTATTAACTACTTATATCTATTTAAAACGTACCTAGAGACTACACCGAGCTAAGCGAGGGTGAGCCGCTAATTTATAATATTAGTAAGTTTAATAATACATTAAAAATATAATAAGAAAATAAAAGAGACAAAACTACATTCATAATATTACTTCAGATAAATATATAATTAATTCACCCGACTTCATAAAAAAGGAGATACCTACTTATTTCAGGTGCCTTTTTTGAGCGTAAGTTACGCGACTTTTTCTAAAATTATGAGTCGACTAACTGATGCTTCGATCTAAACTGAAAATGTTTTGGAAATTTTGATCTATTTTAATTTAAAATTTCTTTTTTTTTTATTAATGTGCATTTATAATTCAAGTTTTGTGTTCTGGGAACTTCAGACCGCTTAGTACTCACTTTGAAGCACACCACGGAGATCTGACCATAAGGAACATCTAACCTACCTTAGTTTTACCCTAGCCATTTTTACTACTTATCTGAAAATGATAAAGCCTCAATACTCACTTTAATTAGTTAATTTTATTAAATATCTAAAATCCTAAAAATATTTTGTTTTAATATATTTTTTTTTAAATAGCTCTTATTTTTATATAAATCAGTCTTTAATTGTAAGTGAAATCTAAAATTTTACTGTCAATACAAAAACACAGTAAGTACAAGTTACTAAAAGAGGCACATTGTAGGGTAGGAGCTATAGTTCTTGATTTTATCTTAACAATGCCGTCGAAAACAACAAAGTAACAGGAATGCTGTTTAATTTAATTTTATAAGTAAACGGTTTAAAAAAATAATTTACACATAGATACAAAACAGATTATTTCGCTAGTAATTTTGTAGTAACTTAAGTCATAAACAAAGGTTTGCCATTTACATTTTTTACATTTGTTTAATAAATCTATATTATTTGAGTTCACATGAGAATAGTAAACTGCTTTCGGCCTTTTTGGATTCCATTAACAGATACCAAATTTTAATATGTAAGGAGTAACATTCAGGACACGTATTTTATTACATAACGCCCCAATAGCCGCATGCCTCGAAGTACCCGATTTGATAGGTCAAGCGGAAGAATTCATGATTTTCTTACAAAAGAACTTGGAAAAACGATTTAGATAAACATATCAATGAGACTCTAGTAACTAAAATTTGTACAAGGGCGTGCCCCAAAATAACTAAATCGACGATTTAGTTACTTTGATGCACACCCTTAATTTATACATAAACTTTTCGTAAAAATATTATTTACAAGAATGTTTTCCATTTATTTTATTATAATGGACCAATGAATATTCGCGTAGTTTTTTTTAATATAAAACTACTTCGATCCTAAAGGCTATCAAATGCAAAAAAGATTATTCAAATCTGACTGGCAGTTTCAGAGATAGCCCAAAACAAATATGTAGCACAACGTAATTTTTGTTACAACAATAATGTTAAATATTATAGCTCTAAGTTATTTCACGAATTGTATCAGTTTGACATATTTCATCAAATTAAATTGGAAATATTTTACACAAATAATATTTGGTGACATACCATAATGAATTAAAAGCAAATGTAAAATGAAATTCATATATGTGTTACAAAAATCGTATCGATTTATGATTTTTTTAAATTAATTTATTAGTTTTCGCTTCTCTAAATCAGTTTGCGTTCTTATTTATATTTCATACTAGCAGAACCCGCGGCTTCGCTCGCGCTAAAACTACAAATAATAATAAAAAGATAGTTTCTACAAACTTTCATCCCCTATTTTACCCCCTTATAGTCGAATTTCGAAAAATGCTAAAACACGTATTTATTTAATTTTATTGAAGAGCATTAATACCAAGTTTCAAGTAATTCTGATTATAAATATTTTTTTGGTTTGTAATATAACGTGATTTTCCGTGGGAAGAAGATAATCTCCCGCGGTAAGATGGTCATTCTCCAGCCCTCCAACTATCTCCACACAAAAACGTTAATCCGTCATTCCGTTTCGACGTAAAATAAGGACAAACAAACAATCAAACAAATAAACAAACAAACAAATAAGTAAACACACTTTCACATTTATAATATTAGTATGGATATCAACTTGTATTTAGCAATTGTTATATTTCCATGTATTGTGTGGTAATAGTATAGTAAGTAAATATGTAACAAATTCAAAGTTCTCTTTGGGATAAGCAACCCTTTTGCATATTTTATTTTGTGTGGGACGGAGAAACAAGTCTCGTAATGTAATGGTTAGCCAAGACACAAAATCTACAAGTTGTATTCATTTTGTTTAGTTTCTCTTGTTGAATTTTGTCGTTTTTATTATATTAAAATATGATAAGCCAAAGATTATTAGGTTTAAATGTGGACAGATATAGAAGTAGTGGTAGACTAAGACAAGATGGGACTGTGGCTACAGCTGGTACAGCCGACCCCACGTAGCTTGGAATAAGAACAAGAAGAAGAAGAAATGTCATTAGCTAAGTGTGCACTTCAAATTGGCTGTTAACGTCTTTATTTATTTACTACTCGCGACTCAACCTCGCTTCGCTCAGGTTCGTCCCTAGATACGTTTTGACTCTTATTATGGAACAGATTTTTTTCCAATTTTTTTTTTCGTGAATTTTTCCGTCGTTTTAATAGTTAGTACCTGGGCGACTGAGCTTCGCTCGGAGTTCTTTTTTGTTATATCGTATTTAAAAAAAAAAAACAAAAGTAATAACTTTCTATCACCTGTGATTGTCAATCTTGCGCCTTGGCCGCTTGACCACAATGATTATGCCAGAGCGTGCGAAATTAGCGACCATATTTTGCGTGGAATAATAGTAAAGAAAACCGCATGAAAACTCTAAAACATGCGTTTTCCCAGATATAAGACTTATCTAGATCGATTCTTCGCCCCCAAAAACCCCCACGTACCAAATATCAGCGAAATCGTTAGAGCAGTTTCCGAGATCGCCGGTATAAATAAATAAACAAGAATTGCTCGTTTAAATATATTCGATTAGATTCTGCTATTCGGGGTGAAGACAAAACCAACAAAATAAAGATCATAAAAATCGGTCCAGCAGTTCTCGAGTTATGTGTTGTAACAAACCCGAATTTGTTATTTATATATTTATATATATATATATATATATATATATATATATATATATATATATATATATATATATATATATATATATATATATATATATAATGTGTGTGTGTGTGTGTGTGTGTGTGTGTGTGTGTGTGTGTGTGTGTGAGGAACTTGTAACGAATCACCGAAAAAGCATTCCAGATACTATTGAATAATAAAATATGTCGGTCGTTATTACAAAAAAATGTTTTCTTACAGGTTGAAAATAATTTTAATTAATATTTTCGCTTTGCAGATTATTATGACAAGATGCTTTAGAAATACGGTCAACAGCAATTTACGGGATTACTAAAACGAGAGCGCAATAAATAAAATAACAAAAACACTGAAATGGACGAGACACTAAAAACTTTCCTAGCTAAATAGAGTATTGTTTGTAAATTGTGACCCGTACTCTGAAACATTACGGTCAAATATATAGTTTAAGTACCTACATTTGGATTTAGGTCATAATAAATATGCATAAAATTACATGATATAAATATTATGAATACCAAAGCATTCATCAAAAACTACTTACCAAGTAATTTACCTATATAAAAAATCAGACTAGCGTTAGTATGACCTAAACGCCGAGGGTTCCGTGGTATGAAATATTAAAATAAGTCTATAATAACATTTTTTTTGAGATGTAACTCCAAATTTACGGTTTTAGGACTTTTGAGGTATGGAACCCTAAAAATAAAAAATATATAATTTCCATATTACAGAAATCATAATATAGAGATCTAGATAGCCATTAGCCAACAATAGTTCTAGAAATCGTAAGCTAGATCGAAACAAACAGTATTACTTTAAACATTATTACTCTCTTAATACCAAAACCAATTCATGCTATTTTATAATCCACACTAATATTATAAATGTGAAAGTGTGTTTGTTTGTTTGTTTGTTTGTTTGTTTGTTTGTTTGTTTGTTTGTTTGTTTGTTTGTTTGTTTGTCCTTCTTTCACGTCGAAACAGAATTGCGGATTGGCGTGATTTTTTGTGTGGAGATAGTTGGAGAGCTGGAGAGTTACATAGGCTACTTTTTACCATGGGAGATCATCTCATTCCTACGGGAAAACACGTTGTAACGCAACCTGAAAAAATATTTATGATCAGAATAACTTGAAACTTGGTGTTAATACTCTTTAATACAATTAAATAAATACGTGAATAAGCATTTTTCGAAATTCATCCCATAAGGAGGTAAAATAGAGGATGACAGTATGTATGGAACTACCTTTTTAGAGATTTTTTGTAATATTAGCGCGAGCGAAGCCGCGGGTTCTTCTAGTATAACCATATAATATAACATTTATCAATAAATGTTGACATATTTTGTGTGATTGATTTTATTATTACGTAATATTCATAAACAAAAGATCGCAATGTAGTATCACTATATTATCGCAAGCCGTTTGAACCCAACTTAATACTGGCTCAGATATAAGCCAACCAACCTTCGCCTTTTAGATAGAGGGGCGTAAAAGTAATCTCGTACCGTTCTCGGACTGGCTAGTCAATTTGCTTTTATGATGATGCTCCACGCTTGTTACTATTCCATTCTCTAGTCTATTGTCTTTGTTCAAATCTGATGGAATTAGATTGAATAAGATTTGACATATACTTAAACAATTTTACTCCAGTTTTTAAAACGAATAGTTTAAAAAATTAAATTATCTAGTTTTAGACAACATTCTATGTAATTATTTATTAAATATATGTTTTATGTAGTAGCCTTTTTTATATTCTATATATGCGTAGTAGTTGAAATATGTACATACATATATTATACACTAGCAAAAATTAATGACATTCTTCAAGCATTTTTCAAAAAAAACTATCATTTTGGAAATTTTCGCGGATTTACTTCGTTTTTTGGTTCTCGACGTTTCGAATGCTTTAATTACAGCAATCATGGTCACGTGAGAGATTAAGGTTTTAGAAAAAATCCGAAAAGCTAGTTTTATTTAAAATGTCAAATATTCGCGTATATCTAAGAAAGTATTATCCTTCATTCAATAGATTCAGAAAAAAGGTCGTATTAATTTAGATACATCAAACACATTCAAATTAATAAAATAACCTAATCATGACAAATATTTACGACATGGTATGCTTCTCTGATTATGTTTATTTAAGTACTTAAATACTAAGATTATTTTTTGCAAACGAGCAATTTTGTTTCAGCAACGATTATTTTCTATGTTACATTTTAAGTCTCATTTATATTTTTAATAAAGCATGTAGGTACATTATCTTTTTATGAAACAAAAAAAATGAAGGACGCATGGGTTGTTCTAGTAATCGAGGCAAGCGAAGGTGAATTGCTAATTTAAATAATAATCAATTATCTTATTTCTTTGTACATTAAAATAACAAACAAACTTAGAACCTTAATAGACAAAAATTCTACTTTATAATAAAAAGCTATTACATAAAAAGATTTATTAGACGCAATCACTCATAGTGGTATCCGATATATGAGGTTTTTATGAAAGGCAATGATTTATGTCAAGGTCGTTAGATTATTGCTTTATTATAAAAAGTTTAATGACAAGAAAAAGTTATTTTAAAGCATACTTCCTCTAACGTTCAGGTATATCATTCCTTAATCATTATAACCCCAAATCGTTACTAACCGACATTTTTATATACTAAAATTAGCATACGAAAATATTAAAATAAAGTGGTACAAAAAATTATACCTATACTAATCTATACTTCTTTACTAATATTATAAAGAGGTAAAGTTTGTGACGTTGTAGGGAGTAATCTCTGGATCTACTGAACTGATTTAGATGAAATTTGGTAAGAAGGTAGTTTAAGACTCTGGGAAGGACATAGGATACCTTTTATCTCGGAAATCATCCCGTAAGGGGGTAAAAATGGTGATGAAAATTTGTATTGGGAAGCAAGCTAGGGACGAAACCGAGCGAAGCGAGGGTGAGTCGCTAGTATAAAATAATTTTATACTTTACCGTACTGAAGGGAGGCTCGTGCCCAGCAGTGGAGCACTAAAGAGGGCTGAACACATACAAACAATTTTATACCTTACGAATTCCACAGAAAAATCTGAAGCAGCATCACTAGGTTCATCCCAACATGATGCAGCCGCGTCACTAAAAAACTGCGCCTGAGCCGACCACACGTCACACGCACGCAACACCCGACGAAGGGCGCTAACCATCATTTCTACTGCAGCTCGCGTGAACACTTCATCTAAATTAAAACGATTTTAATGAAGATTATATTATTATTTTTAATCTTCAAACTAATAATTTATAAATTAAATAATAAATAAAAGTGTCAGATTTAAAAAAAATACTTATTATAAAAAGAATAATTTATATCGTATTTTAATTTTATTTTTCCTTGCACAATATAAATGTACAATTGTACAAGTACGGAATGTAAATGCGTTTTTAATATGTTAATATTGAAAGTTTGAGCCAGACTATTATTCGAAAACGATCTTACTTATCTGTCTTGATCGCTTGTCATTAAAGTTTCAAATTAGCTGAACTGAAATAATTGGATAACTAATTTAGTATTGTTTCAGAGAACTTACCAATTTTCATCGGTTGGGGATGTAACGCCAATAAACCAACTGGCAACGAGTTGAATATTGCTGTTATATTATCGTTCACTTTATGGATAGGTTCATCTTCTAGTTCCATGTGATCTTGTATGTATTTCTTGTTTCTATCGCCTAGATTATTCATTGTAGAAGTATGCACCGTGGGATTCATTATGAAATCACTAATATCACTTGAAAATAATACATTATCTCTTACGTCTGTACTATGAATACTACTTACAATTTTACCATCTGACAATATATTTTTAGAATCATACAGTTCCTTTACATTTATACTATTTACATATTTATTAAAAGATTCATTTTTTAATTTGCTAGAACTAGTCCTTCTACTTTTATTTCTATCCAGGAAAGTATTTTTTTCCTTCTCAATTGAATTGTTTTCGATTTTAGAAGTTTCAACGCCTTTATTATTTACATTATAATTTCTAATGCTTTCTTTACTAGTATTGCGACTACCATTATACGATTGATTAAAATTTATATATAATAATTTGTTACTTATGTGCGTTTCGTATTTATTTGTTTTTCTAATACCACGACGAAAAATCGATTTTTTCCTACTATTCCTAAAAGATGACTTATTTTTCTTAACAATAACTTTATTCATGTTCTCATCAGTTGGAATTTCACCATTTTCTACTGAATTATTGTCTGCATCATCTCGCTTTCTACGCTTAAAATGGTCATCAACAAATGCTTCTTTCTTATTTTTAAAACTTTCAACTTTCGGATCAGTGTCTTCTGCACCAAATGTTCGATTGCCAACATTATGGAAGACATCAAACTCTCTAGAAGCGTCAATCCATATCCAAAAAAAATGTCCTTCGAGCATGTTGAGTCGTTTAGCTTCATCCATTACAAGCTTAGCGTAATGTATGTCACATATAAGAACGACGACACCCCGTGTTAGCCTTGAAACCTCAGCAAGACGCCTAAATGGAATAAATTAGAATATGAAATAAAAATATTATAATATATTAGTTATTTATAATAATAATTTTTTTTTTGTAATTATCTAAATTATAAACGTTGCCACTTTACGTATTACTTTATACCTACTGTAAGTAAATTGATTTTTAATTAATGACAATCGAAAATGATTTATAGCATAAGGTAAAGGGGATCAGTATCCAGTAGATTAAGTGATTTACCTGAAAATAGCGCGTCGAGTATACTTCGCAGGAAGAGACAGCCACTTAGGATTAAGGGGTTGACTGGTAAGAATTGAAGACAGATCCTTTCTCAGAGATAGCGTTGAGTATATAGCTTCCTCGGCAAGCAAAGTAAACGAATGCCAGTGTGTGTGCAGGAGTGTGGCTCTGTCGAAAAACGCATTATCATACACATTTCATTTTCAAATGGAATAAATACTCCTATAATATATTTCATATTTTTATTATTTATATTATGCAAAATGAACATATAAGCTTACATTATAGGTTTGCTTTTTACTCATTCAGTTTAAAATTATTCATCCGAATGTGATGAAACTTGGTAATTTATCTATATAAGTTTATAAGATTTATTAGAGTTAATATAACATGTACAAACTACAACTTTGGTAAATTTAAGTACGAATGTAAGTGTTAAATGCGCATATACAGTATCTTTGTAACTATATACCATTAACCATTGGTGCATCTGTTAAAAATCTGAATGAATATAATAAAATTGTAACTAAGCCGAATCTATACATTAATATTTTTTGGAAAATCTTATTGAATTAAACATTATTATCGATACAGAGGCCGAATCTATAGTTTTTAAAATTTTCGTCTGTCTGTTACATCACAGAAAAATCACTGGAGGGATTTTGATGAAATTTGGTATGATGATAGCTGGTTATCCTGGTCAATAGGATACTTTTTACTGCGAGAAAATATCTTGTCTTTGAGAAATCTATACTAAATTTTAAAATGTAAGTAGGGACGAATCCGAGCGGAGCGAGGGTGAGTCGCTAGTATTACATATTTATAAATTATATGTGACATTATTAGATTAGTATCAAAAAATCATATAATCTTGAGTTAATAAATGAAATATTGTAAGGGAATACCGTCTGCTGTATAATATTTGAATTTGGCTAACCTTAGTGCATGCAATGTTTCTCTTGCGGTTATCTCCAGTCGAATCTCCAAAGGCAGCAATTCCTATTAAAACAAATAAAATAAATAAATTCGCTCTACAAAATATGGCAGCTTTTTCATTACAGCGTCATTATCAGTTCACGTCTCTACATAATCGTTCTTGAAGTAGGTTATAAATGACCATCATTTTACACCGACACGACCGGAACTGCGATGAAAGAAATGTGAAATGTTCGAATAAATTCTTAAAATTATCCCTCGTCCGGAAATCTATTTTTGTTTTACGCGTTCAAATCCTATTTCTTATTTGAGGCGTTTCCCTTTGTAGTGTTTTTCGATATTTATACAGCTTCATTTATTTACATAACAACGATTTGAAGTTTGCGATAGATATGATAAATATAATATAGATTAAGAAACGGTATGAATGATAGGTATCCATAATAATATTATAAATGTGAAAGCGTGTTTGTTTGTTTGTCCTTCTTTCACGTCACAACGAAGTGACGGATTGGCTTGATTTTTTGTGTGATAATAGTTGAAGAGCTGGAGAGTGACATAGAATATTTTTTATCGCGGGAGATCACTTAATTCCCACGGGAAAACAAGTTATAATACAATCCAAAAAGAAAAAAAAACCAGAATTATTTGAAACTTGGTATATATTCTGTTCAATAAAATTAAATAAATATGTGTCTTAGCATTTTTCAAAATTTATCCTATAAGGGTTTTAGATTAGAGTTCTTTTTTGTAGTTTTAGCGCGAGCAAAGCCGCGGGTTCTGCTAGTATTATATAAAACCATCTATTTATTGAAGTCTTATAATTATTGGTAACTTTAGCATTACTTGTGAATAATAAACCAAAACGAAATATTAATAAAGTATTATTTCAATTGGTATTAACTATACAATTATTTCTATAATAATTTTATATCTAAATTATATTTGATGTTTTAAATTCAGATATTAAAATACAGTTTTAGTGTCAATGTTTTTATGAAGATATTATTAATACGAGTAGGTATCTAATAAATTATGATTATATTTAATAATCATAATTTATTAATAAGATTCTTGAACCAATATTTTATTTCATAAGTGCAATAAAGAATATATACGAAACAATGAACATATTCAACGATTACAGCGATGAATATGTGAGATCGGCTCACATTCGAGATACGCTTTCGTTATTGATGGAAATGGATTTCGAATACTGCGCTTTCAACTTTTATAGCTTGTTCCCTAGTTGTTAAGTGGGATCAAATCTGCTTCAAAGCTTTAGGTTGAAATATTTTTTTAAATGCATATCTGGAAATATTAAATAAATCTTATATTGAAAGCTCTTACTATTTTACAATCACATTTCATAAATCAATATATACTTAGAATACGCAGAGGGTGGTGAAACGTTTTATTATACTGCATATTTTACATTTTTCGATGACGCAGCGTTGAGGCTAGTGCTCTTATGATTATCTAGATGTCTGAAGGGCATTTCAGCTTGTTAACTGGCGTCAGGAATAATAAAAATGTTCATTTAATATATTTCAAGCAACTTTTAAGATATTTTGAAGTCTAGTATATTAGATATTAGTAAAAAGCGCCTAACGTGGACAAAATGGCTATGGCCATTTTAATCATACCGTACTTTACACATCCAAGTTCATTACTCTACATAAGCTAAATTTAAAGACACGTAGAAATAAAACTTAATGACTAAATTGATCATTTCTGGAATGTTTACAATGCTTAAGATGTACACAGTTTTAACTTACATTTGCAATGGTATAGGAAAGATGAAGATGGGAGGGAGAGGCGCGTACTACAGGGACCCCAGCACGTGCGGCGGTCGACACCATAGCGGCGGCAGCTGCCCCGCCTCCACAGACCAGCAAAGCTGCCACACGTCGACCTTCCAACGCCGCGCACGTTTGCTCCAGAACCCGCGAACTAAACCTAGAAAACAATATAACTTTAAATATATATTCGCATACTAGCGCTTTCTCGTAAATTGACTTGTTAGGCAAAGGTAATAATGTGTTAAATGATTCATATATGAAAATATCAGAGGTACGAAAACCGGGGTTTCAACCAACTTTACTTGGTCACTCGATTTTCAATCGAGCGCGTCATCACTAGGATACCAATGCCGTAAGAACCTTTATCCGTCTAGTGTCTACACAGTATAGAACATCCTGCTTAATTTTACAACATTAGACTGTTAGAGACTTACAAACAAACTTACACGATTAATAATAAATTTATTAATTTGTAAGGAAATGTACACTATCATTGCAAATGAGTACTAAGTTGAAGCCTCCACAAAAGAAATTTTCAAAAGTGCTTGAAAAATTATAGTCAAATAAAGTCCGTTTTAATTCGATTTGATAGTTTAAAATATTCCATTCGATAACTACTCTTTATCAGTTATTCTAAGTACTAACAGTATTACAAACTGGATATAGAGTATTACAAACTGGATATAGAGTCTAATTTTAGTTAATTTTTCTTAGTGATTGTTTTAGAGTAGGAGATTATTAGGCTACACTACGTCAATATCCCTAAAAAGTTATGTTTTTTAACAGCGCTAAATATGATTTAGGAAACCCAAAGTTTTTAAATATACCCTAACCGATTAAACAAAACTTAAAAAAAAACCCACTTCAAAAAAAGCACTAAAAAGTAAAAAATAACTGATTGGTAGTTTTGATTTACTATACATAGTACTTAATCAAATATTTTCGAAGTCGAACAGATTGGCGTATTTTTTTGTGTAGAAATAATTGGAGGGCTGGAGAGTGACATAGGTTACTTTTTACCGCGGGAGATTATCTCTTTCCCACGGAAAAACACGTTATAATACAATCAAAAAAAATATTTATGATCAGAATTATTTTAAACTTGGTATAAATACTCTTCAATACAATTAATTAAATACGTGTTTAAGCATTTTTCGAAATTCATCCCATAAGGGGATATAATAGCGGATGAAAGTTTGTATGAAACCTACCATTATTGTAGTTTTAGAAGCCGCGGGTTCTGCTGGTAAACTGTATATTTTTAAAATGGCTTCTTAAAAATCTGTATTTTGCTATCCCATTCAATAGATACGGTCGAAATTCTTTTTCAAGGTACACAAATTGGTGCCTAGGATCCGCCATTTTTAGTTTTAATAATATATACCCTTTAACACTCGCGTTATCAAGACAAATACTTATGAATCATCATAATCGGTTAAGCCGTTTAGTAACTACGAGGGAACATAGGGTCGGACATACACGCATACATACATGCATACACACAGATCAAACAAATAATCCTCCTTTGAGCTTCGCCCAGTCGGTTAAAAAAATAGTTATCATGACCGCTTTGAAATCTGAATGAACAACTCCGAAAATGCAAAGAGCGGCATATCAGAACATTGTGAAAATATTGAAATTGGATTTAAAATCCGTTTCATCAGTTCATGCTTGAAGTACTTATATTAATTGAAATATATTATCCAGATTATTTATTTTTCTAGTATTAATTTACGAATGGATACATATATGTTTTTGTTTTATTTGGGTTTATTACTTTTTAGATCTAATAGACATTTTTGTTATTAGTTATATATTATTTCATCAATAGTTTGTAAAGCCTGTGTTACAATATAAAGGATATTGTGGCGCCCTTAAATGTTATACATTATACTTTATTTAGTACTAGCGACGTAGCCTCGCTTTGCTCGAAAAATAAAATACTTCGTTTTAATTTTTTTAACCGTAACCCTAACTCTTTTTCTAAGATAAAAGTTACTCCTTATAATATCAGTTATCAGCAGACAGACAAAAAAAATGTGTTTTTCTAAAATTATATTATATAATAATAAACGGTACGTATATAATTTCATATTTTAGTAAAAAGTTGTTATTTTGACATTAGAAACAGACACTTCAATTTTATTTATCTGTATAAATTAAGTTTTTAGTTTAGAAATTATGTTTTAACAACTATGTCCAACAATTGTAAACAAATAAAGTCATTTATGGTGAATGAAGTTGATTTTGATTACCACTTGTATTAAAGAAATCGCGTGAAATAATAAAATAAGTGAGTGACTGAATTATTAATTATTGACGACTGTCATATATGCATTTTTTTTAAATCCTGTAACAATAATGACCAGTCTTTTTTCATATTTTTTTTCACAAAGTATAAAAAATAACATAAAAAAATCTTTGTTTCATACAATTTGGAAATATTACAATTTTAGGAATAATAGAAAGAAATCAAACGCTTTTATGTAATATTAAAAACGGGCAAGAGAAAAATTAAGTGAATAATAGTGTCATCAGAAACAACAATAATATTAGTCCCGATTAGTTTCTTCCGCCTGCTCTTCTCAGGTCTGAGGCTTCTTCTTTTCTGGTAAAACTTAAGACGTTCAGTAACGATTGTAATAATTTAATGCTAAATTAAATATTTTGAATTTGAATTTGACAACAACTAAAAATAATTTACATGGTTTAACTAATTTTCTTGTAGAATATAATATTGATGATAAAATATTAGTTAAAATATCGTGTGTAAATACACAATATATAACATAACTCTTGTTAAATAGCTTAAACTAAAATAAATCAAGTAGGCATCCAAATAAAGAAATATGAATAAGAAAGCAATAAAATCCATTCTGAATGACATATTTAAGTACTACTGGAGTACCTACCTGTTTGCTACTGTAACACAATAGTGGACTGTACTTCGATATAACCACAATTGTAGCGGAGGATCATTAACAAGGATCGCAATACTTTGCATTGACCTTTTTGCGTTTCTCAATTATATACAGGCTGTTACAAATTTGTAAAGCGCATGTTCATTGATGAATTATTTTATCTATATAGTATATTATATAATAATTATTATGAAAACTGTCTTTTATTTTTGTTTTTAGGTAAAATTAGTAATCAATATTTTATTATTATTATTATTATGTGCAATTAAAATAAGTACATAACAATTAACAGCACAATTTAAACTATTTCTATATTAAATGCACACAACTCTTTCTTTAACTTTAACTTTTTATTTATTTCGTGTAGTTTAATATAGTTTTCTCTTTGTGTCGAGTAACTTTTGGGCTAATTATGTATATATGTGTCAGCTCTTACAGCAGTTCAAAGTATGAAGTTCATCTATTATTAAAATAGTAGTTATGACAATTGCCTATTGTTGGACACTCAAATTTAATGCACATAAATATATAATATGTACACAATAGCCATTCACATTAGTTGAAAGGAATGTATTTTCAAAATTCAAGTCAGAATGACTTGATAAAATTAACTCTTTATATTGTTAGATAGATTTGTAGAAGTTCTGTACATATTGTTTCCCAATATATATATATATATATATATATATATATATATATATATATATATATATATATATATATATATATATATATATATCATCTTAAAAATATATTAAAAATAGGTACCTAACTGTATATCGATAATCTTACGTGAATAATTACAAAATTATTGGTCTTAGAAACATAAATCTAGTGCCATTACTTAGTTTACATAGTCAGCTCACTGCTGTCACCTTGACTTTCGATTTAAATAAGAATACGTATAATTTGGAGAAATGTATAGGAAATAATAAGTAGTAAGTATATGAAAATATAAAAAATCAATATATCGGCCTCAACGCGTGCTCTAGCCAGCCGGAAATATAAGCCATGGCTGTCATCGGAAAAAGGGTGTTATGGGCTACGCATAAACACCCCAGTGTACGGCGCTGAGCGAGCGAGTTAGTTCGAAAAGCGTCTCACAGCTGCGTAGGCACGCTTAGTAAATAACACCTTATGTTTCTTTTTTCTCATATCACAGAGCAATTTTTAACAAAACTGTCGTCCAATATTAATTGAAAGAACTTTATATACTCTACTTCTACTATTTAGTGTCAGTATAAAGTATTAAAACTGTTAGAACGAAGTCAATTTTGCTTTATTCCAATCTTTAACATTAAAAGCGACTCGCTGGAATAGACGTTTCACGTTATTTCATCGGTGGTGTGCCCCGAAACAGCCCCAACCTATTTAGGTCTATGAGTATCTATGTAGTGTATGCTAGTACTTACATGTTACTACCATAAATATAAATATTTTTTTATTTCTTATATTAAACTAGCATTGCCCGCAGCTCCGCCCGCGTTCAGATGACCAAAACCAAATTCTTACATTGCAGTTTTTGTATTTTTTCTCAGAAATGAGATATTTTTCCGCACTAAAAAGTATCCTATATGTTGACCCGGATAACCAGCTTTCACCATACCAAATTTTACCATATTCGCTCCAGTGGTTTTTCCGTGATGCGGTAACAGACAGACAGACAGACAGACAGACAGACAAACAGACAGACAGACAAAAATTCTAAAAACTATAGATTCGGCCTCTGTATTGATAATAATGTTTATTTCAATAAGATTTTCCAAAAATTTTCTTATGTACAGATTCGGCTTAGTTACAATTTTATTATATTATAGATATAAACAGTGATTCACCCTAACGAGTTAGGTATGCGAAATAAAATACCTATAAGATATAGATAACAAACCAACACACTAAATATAGTTGTATTTCTACAAAACCACATTACATATACAATTCAGTTCCAATTGAATTCTTTAGTGTTGCAGAAGTGATTTGAAATTTAAAGCCTTTTAAGCTCCTCGCGTTTGCAATATATAAGAATGACGTCGCGTGAATATCCCAAGGTTTGGGGAAAATTCGAGAGAATTACTGAAGATGGGAGAACTTTAACATTTTTAATAGAAGATATTCCAGAAAATCTATGGCATACCGCCATTGAATTTATGTTGGGGAATTATATACGGGAAGACGTCTGGTGGACTACAGCCGGTAATAATAATTTTGGTTTCATTTTCTATACATATAATAAAATTGTAACTAAGTCGAATCTGTACATTAAATACTTTTTGGAAAATCTAATTGAAATAGACATTATTATCGATACAGAGTCCGAATCTATAGTTTTTAGAATTTCTGTATGACTGTCTGTTACCGCATCACGAGAAAACCACTTGAGAGATTTTGATGAAATTTGGTATGATTATAGCTGGTTATCCGGGTCAACATATAGGATAATTTTTACCGCGAGAAAATATCTCATCTCTGAGAAAAAATACAAAAATTGCAATGTAAGAGTATACTAATACATAACACCTAAGAATTTGGTTTTTGATCATCTGAACGCAGACGGAGCCGCGAGCATTGCTAGTCTTTAATATGTCTATTTAATTAATTTCTAATAGTAATAAACATTAAGCGTACATTCGTTTTGTATACATAATTAAGTATATTTGTGATTTCCTTTATTGTCATTAATTACCATTTCTAACAGTATCTCTAAATAAATAGTTCATTACAACTATATCATAAACATCAAGCAATCCAAATGATGATTCAAAAATTTTGTATGTTAAAGAATATTTAAGATGTTACGTGAAATGCAAAATATTAATCAAGCCTGATGCCCTGTTTATGACGTAAACATTTTTTGCAATTAACTCTATCCCATCTTACGCTGTCGAGCTCTACGCAAGAAAATACCAAGTCGTTAAGAAAACTCACTAAGAACTCCCTCCCGCACCTCAATTATCTCACAAGCCACAAGGATCGTCTTATTTTGTCATTTTACTCCCTCCTAATAGGCAATACCTATAGAAACAGTAATTTTATTAGACTACTAATTCAGTAATATGCCATATATTATATTATATTTGTCACATAAATGTTTTACTCTCTTTTTAATATCTCTACCTTGAAATTAAATTGAAAGTAATGTCTAAAGCTTATGCTATATAATATGTATTTATTCCTTTCAAATACAATCTGTCTATCAACAAATAACATTACCCATATAATAAAATTGTAACTAAGCCGAATCTGTACATTAATTATTTTTTAGAAAATCTTATTGAAATAATCATTATTATCGATACAGAGGCCGAATCTATAGTTTTTAGAATTTTTGTCTATCGGACTGATATGTCTGTCTGTCTGTTACCGCATTACAGAAAAACCACTGGAGGGAGTTTGATGAAATATGGTATGATGATAGCTGGTTATCCGGATCAACATATAGGATACTTTTTACAGTGGAAAAATGTCTCATTTCTGAGAAAAAAATACAAAAACTGCAATGTAAGAGTATACTAATATGTAAAACCTAAGAATTTGGTTTTTGGTCATCTGAACACAGGCGAAGCCGCGGGCAATGCTAGTATAAAACTATTCTTATAATTTATAAAATATATTATCTGTAAAAATGAAGGTGTTAATTCGTGGAGTTTTGAATTCGGAGTAACACGAACTAAATTTTTAAATGTAAAAATTATGTTGAATTGTTTCCGTGTATATTTAATGGGCATGGCGTATTTTATCATTAATCCGAGGTCACTGGCACTAAGCTCAGCATCCGAACCGAGCGCATAGTAAACCCAAAGAGATTAAAGGCTTAAAGAGAATTTAGTTTCTGCTTTATATAATCAAATGGTTAAACATCAAAAAGCTACTGTCAAGCCCGAAGAACTTAGCAATTAGATTATTTTGCGTTAAGTAAACTTATAAAAACTTTTTAACAAAAAAATTAAAACCGGCTTCAAGTAAAGCACTAAAAAGTAAAAAATAACTGATTGGTAGTTTTCATTTACTATACATACCTAATCAAATATATTCGAAGTCGGTGTGCTTTGCTTTGTATCGGCTGGCACCGACTTCGAAAATATTTGTTTAGGTATAAAATATTTATATATTAAATGAATGGGGAAGTATACACTTTCAAACAAAACAAAAATTGTCTAAATCGGTTAATAAATTACGGAGTTCTGAGGTAACAAACATAAAAAAAAACATACAGCCGAATTGAGAACCTCTTCCTTTTTGAGGAAGTCGGTTGAAAATAGTGTTAAGTGATTCATTCATTCAGCTCATTATATTTTCAGAATGTTTTAAATTAACAAGGGACTCGTTATCTTCATTGAAATCTTTTAATGGTATGGATAGCATAACAAGAAATTAATGTTGGAAGCAATGTTTATTTTTTAGTAGAAAAATATATTATTAAAGGTGCTTTTCTAATATAAATATTATGCACAATTAAGGGAATCGTAATTGATTTTATTTCATTAAAAATTACGTAATCTATCTATCTATCTATCTATATATATATATATATATATATATATATATATATATATATATATATATATATATATATATATATATAGAAAAGGCAAAAGTGATTGAATGATGTATCAACGCACAGGTCAAAACCTTAAGGCTAGAAAATTTGGCACACGTATTCCTCATATGACGAAGGCATCCATTAAGGAAAGATTTTTCAAAATTCAACCCCCGAGAGGCTGAAAGAGGGAATTTTGTATGAAACTTTTTATTCCTTGGACATATTTGCATGAAATTTCGTATGAATTGAGTACGGTAAAAATAATAAGTTACGTATTTCAGCGTTTTCTAAAATTCAATCCCTAAGAGAGTAAAATAGGGGATGAAAGCTTTTATGAAACCTACTTTTTAGAGTTTTTTTTGTAGTTTTAGCGCGAGTGAAGTCGCGGGTTCTGCTAGTAGCGAATAATTCAAAAATTAGAATGCCACGCAATATTTACATAGATTTTAATAATCAATATTTGAACAATATTTCATTATTTAATTTGAATATATCACTATTTGGCCTGTATGGAAATGACGATTATATAAAATTGTGTAATATATTTTAATAAAATAAAGACACTAATCATTTCAATACGTCAATTAATAAAATGAAATGAAAATCCCAGATAACTAAGTACTAATGATGATTAGTCCTACTAGCATTTCATTGTATGATGTTTTATCGGTTGTTGTTCAAGCAGTACAGGAGAAATGGATGGCTATGAGTTTTCTTCTGATATAATAACTGAAAAATATATCTATACATATATTAAAACTGGAACTAAGCCGAATCTGTACATTACATATTTTTTGGAAAATCTTATTGAAATAAACATTATTATCGATACAGAGGCCGAATCTATAGTCTTTAGAATTTTTGTCTGTCTGTCTGTTACCGCATCACAGAAACACCACTGGGATATTGATGAAATTTGGTATGGTGATAGCTGGTTATTCGGGTCAACACATAGGATACTTTTTACCGCGGGAAATTATCTCATTTCTGAGAAAAAATGCAAAAACTGCAATGTAAGGTATACTAATCTGTAAAACCTAAGAATTTGGTTTTTGGTCATCTGAACGCGGGCGGAGCCGCGGGAAATGCTAGTTTATTATAAAAAAGAGAGTTAGTAATAGGTGGAATTCGGAACTAAGTAAAGCATGGCCGTATCATGAACGCTATATAAACATGTAATGTATTGAATGGTTATTTGAGAAAGACAAAATAATATTCGTAGATAATACTTATTTCAGCAAATATCAAATTAATCACGTTCACAGAATAATTTTATTACTTTAAACAGTATCAATCTACATTTTCTATTTTATTATTAATAATACTTTTAATGATTGAAAATTGAATGGAAAATTCAATATCACAAATTGATTCTCACAAGGGGCTTCCATTTATGTGAATTTAATATAGGGTGGGTATAATTAATTAATGTCTTTGGAATTGACAGGTACGGCAGAAGATCCACAGGCGATAGCAGAGTATCGCGTCTTATGGACGTCTATTGTGAAACTGAAAATGAGTTTGGCGTGTTTCCTCACAGAAGGTGATGGAAAGGGACGCACGCTTGTGGGAGTGAACTTATGTATGCCACAGGAAAAGGGGCACTTCGTTGAGCACAGTCCAGTAAAATCTTTACTAAAGTTTTTAGATTATAGAACTGGTCGTATTTAATATTTTTTTGTTCTGTTAGCCAAATTCGATATGCGCTTTTTTCTTTACACTTAATATTTTATAAAAGTTACGTACCTATATCGCAATTCAAAAGTTTAGTTTTATTTACTGTGTAATTAAACATTCACTAAGTTTATGACTATTCGTCTAAAAATGTTGCTGGTTCAAATTCATAACTAAGAGAAGTATGGTCATAAATTAGAAAATTATTCAAAAAATATCGCCCTTCCATAAACGTAATCTTGAATCTACGGTAGTATTTGAAATTCTTTGCACGAAAAAGCCATAAATTTTCGCCTTGTTCCTACATTTAACAATCACATCCGGATTACAATTGTACCTATGTAGTATAAGAAAAAAAATCTTATTACTAATCATGTACAAAATACACAAATTACGTGTAAACAAGATTTTAATAAATCTTAACCAAAGAGAACTTTTGAATGCAGTAAAAAAAATCTTCATAAAATTAATTATTTCATTCGAAAAGTAACATAATTCAAGAGCTTTTATGACGTTAGTGTAATTTAAAAGTTATTATATTACAATTTTACTTGTAATAAAAACGAAAACAAACGAGAGAAGGGATAGAAAATTAGGATTTTTTTTACTAAATTATTTAAAACGGTTGTTTTGAGTTATGACTGTTACATAGTTAAACTGGTATCAAATTAGGGTAGAACAAGTTAGCTATAGGGGCAATAAAGAGATTAAAAAGAAAAAAAAACCTCATCATCAATATGAAATTGTTGTATTGGTCGATAATAGGTATAACAGTTTCATTAAATTTGCATTCCCCGTTCTTTTATTTCTAAATCGAATTTAAAAAAAAATTACCTCTAAACAACTTATAAGTCTAACAATAAAAATATAATTTCGAATAAAACATTTTTTATGTAACAGATAACATTAAAGTGTATTTATTTGCTAACTTAACAGCCTAAAACGAAAGCAGGCGTGCTCTCGCTATGTATGTTTAGTGAGGCTATGAAAGTGACAGCGATTTACGACAAATATAATGTGAGTAAATATCTCATGGGAGCTGGGCTCTCCGTATCTCCGGAATACCGAGGCCTTGGAGTAGCTGTGGAACTGCTTAAATGTAGGTAAGTGTATTCAAAAGCATTATTCTTTCTAAATCCTTCTTATTATTCATTACAAAACTAACAATTTAGAGATTTTTGTATATTTAAATTTATTATTTTCAAGTCATCAAACAGATAAGACGTAGTATTTAGATAGATCTTATCCTGTGCTAGCATTACAGATCACACATTTTTTATATTGTTAAAGTTCAAGGATAACAGTTCGACGTTAATTATAGTCTTAACAACACTTTGGCTGCGTAAATTGATGAGTAGAAGTTAATAAATATAAAATATTTTACTACATATTCATTAAAATTTATCAATGAATGTAGTAAGCATCATCAAAGAAGCTTTTTAACATTTGGCTTAGTTTGCAGTGACCCACCCTACTTAGTGTGCTAGCGGTCGCAGGTCCCGCTGGGGGCATTAATTTGTGTGATGAGCACGAATGTGTGTACTCCACTAATGGGTGTTTATATTTATAGTATGTATGTATGTCTTTAAAGTTATATATAGGTAGTGTATTAGCTACCCGGTATTCATAACACAAGGAACTAGATTTTGCTGTGTGTTAATGTCCCAACATAAATATTTATTTATAATTCTAAGAATAAGAACTTGACACTCATATAATTACAATGACTTAACTAAAATACATTCAATATTAATCAAATATTTTATAACTTTTCAGGAAGTTGCTGGCCAAAGAAGAAGGTCTTACTGTAACAGGAGGAATATTCACAAGTGCATCGGCTCAGCGTTCCGCGGAAAAAGCCAGCATGGAATGCATCTACCAAGTTCCGTACAAGAAATTTGGAGAACAATGCAAAATCGAATTTAATACATCTACCGAAAATTTGAAAATATTCGCAGCAAAAGTTGAATAAAACTTTATAATATGCTTAGAAACATGAAATATCCTTCAAATTATTAGAATTACGCTTTTATTGTAGTTCCAAATACCATTTTACGATTCTATAGAGCGAAGTTATAATAACACTTCAAATGTACTTTCTGTAAGATACACAAGAATTCGTTCTTTTGCATACTATGAATACTAATGAATGCTCTCTTCAGTCTACTTTATGTTAATTTTGTAATGGAGAGCTTTATATTATATTTATTGGACAGATTTTCTAGTATTTTATTTTTTTCACACATATATCTGACCGGAAATAATAACAATCGCATGTTACAATCGTATTTGAAATATTCTTATCTATCTATATAAATAAAAATGAATCACCGAAATGTATGTACGCGTATAACTTCTGATCAATTACGCCAAATTGGATAATAGTTTTTTTTACAAGTTTTTTATAGAGGAAAATTAAAAGAAAATATTTTTTTTTATAAAATAAGATTTTTTTAAATCTCATGATATAAAAAGTGACTGAGTGAAATAGATGTTATCCCGGAAATCATCCCTTAAGGGAGTGAGAATGGGGATGAAAGTTTGTATGGGAAAGCAAGTTAGGGATGAACCCGAGGGAAGCGAGGGTGAGTCGCTGGTATCTAATATTTTAGTTCTAATACCTATTGTAAGAATTAGCTCTATATAATATTTATTTAAAAATAATGCCAACATTATTATTTTTTAAGTTTATTTACAAACTTTTTACTATAAAAAGCATAGAAGGCACAGGGGACACTTGTATATTGCTGGTGACAAAGTATTGGAAAAGCCAAGTGACGCGAATCCAAAATCGGGTCTCGCACCTCTAATAATTTCACCACACAGCCCACATTTGGCCAGTATGGTGGACGATAGGGCTTGATACTTAACGCCTGCACGCAGAGGTGGGACGTTAAAGGGACTGAAACATTATTATTACTCTAAAATGTAGAAGACTGTATATAACTGTTGGTGTAAATCTATAATCAATATGACATTCATATAGCGCGACCTGCATAGTAAAAATCAATCACATTTCACAGATTTTATTTATGATATATGTTAATCTTGGCATATTCTATAAATAAAACCGAAAATTTCCATTTTTAGTTTCAATGTAAATTTATCTGGTGCTTTCATTGAAATCCACGAACATTAAATCAAATATTATTTAAATCAGAAATGGATATTTTAAGTTCTGCAATTTACAAGATCAAATTGTGACTCTTATTAAAACAACTCAAAGATGTCTGTGTTTAATTGTCTGCAGCGGGTTTCAGCTTTATGACTACGTTGGGATTGCCGAAAGGAATGATAAATTGCTCCTCGTTTGAAATGTAAACGACTTTTAGTTGTCAAGTTGATTTTACATGCATATTATAATACACATCAGTATTGATCGATTACCATTTTCCTTGTAAACGGCAGTTTGCAACAATTTTATGTTCATATTTTAACTTATTTCATTGTATTTTACAATATTATTTTTGCTTATACGTGTAAATTGTTGTATTTTCAGTGAAAAAGCAAATAGTGGCGCCGCCCATAAATTATCGGAAAGTATGATATAATTGGCTTACTTCAATAAAAGCAGTATAAATAAAAATCGTAATCCTCTTTTTTAAATACTTTGCTATAAACCTATTAACGAAAATTAAAAAAAAGACTTTTGACTTTTGTGAATAGTAGGTAATTGCCGATTTGAAGTTAATTTTTAGTTGAACATAATCGAAGTATCCACGATATAATAGATATAGACTTTTTTCAGCTTATTGTCGTCAACGGCTGGACGAAAGCCCCCACATAGAACGCCAACCACCCTAACTATATTAGCCTCAGCGCGGTCTGCACTCTAACACGTGTCGGCTCCGGTGACCATATATGCATCTGGAGAAATGACTAGCCCACTTCCGTCTGCTATTTCTACGCTCGGTGTCGCTGACTTTAGTTCTCTGGTGAATTCTATCTACCAGAGAAACCTCAAACATCACGTGTTCCATTGCTCGCTGAGCGATCTTTTTGGGAAATACGTTAGGATGCACTGATAAAGACCCTGATCTTGAGAAACTGTCAGATCGATGATTCAAAAATAAGACGAACCTCCCGAACGCTGCCCAACTCATTATGATCATGTTAAATATTAGTAAGTATGGTTAAAAAAACTTATTTTCTTATACAAATACACGTTTAACATGGTTTTGTGGCAATCGTACAAATTCAAATCATAAACACTATCATAATAGCTCGCCCAAAGCTTTCGAATGCTCCAATTAAACGCCATCAACACCGCGCTTAGTACCCATTCGCTGTGAAAACGAAGCTTCGATTATAGTTCTATACAACATCCTCTTTCCTATAATACTGGAGTGGAATAATTTTCACAAAGTTAATCTGATAGTAGCGTTAAAGAAAAAAAAAGGGTCATGCTACTTATGTTTATACACATTAAAATACCAATAACTTCTTGCATTTTTGTAAGTTTTACGTATGTATAGAACACCGCACAATAGGTAAAATGATATATTAAAATTTGTCAATTACGTTACACGTGTTGTGTTTCGGTAACACATGCCATTCTCCAGCGCCTATAAATGGTTACTCTATTACTTTAATTTTCAGTGTGCCTTTGATTAAGAAATCAAAACTAACACTCGTTGGGTTTTGTTTCGTACTTACCATTTCCCTCTTACTGTATAAACTGTACGTCATGTCAATTCGTCGCTCCGTTTCGACGTGAAAGAAAGACAAACAAACAAATAAACACACTTTCACATTTATAATATTACATAAGTATGGATGAACTTAGGTATAGGTAATTTTTCTTTTTAGTGATTTTCAAATACGTGTATTTTCTTATCTGTATGGCAGATACTAACATTTGAATGACCTAAGAATCGTGATAACAGTATCTTTTTTATTACAAACATGGCTAACAATGAACATATTTACATAAATGTATATATGTACAAGGGCGAGATGAAATAAGAAAATCTATACATATAATAAAACTGTAACTAATCCGAATCCGTACATTAAATATTTTTTTGGAAAATCTTATTGAATTAAACATTATTATCGATACAGAGGCCGAATCTATAGTTTTTAAAATTTTCGTCTGTCTGTCTGTTACCGCATCACAGAAAAACCACTGGAGGGATTTTAATAAGATTTGGTATGATGATAGCTGGTTATCCGGGTCAACATATAGGATACTTTTTACCCTGGGAAAATCTCTCATTTTTGAGAAAAAATACAAAAACTGTAATGTAAGAGTATACTAATATGTAAAACCTAAGAATTTGAATTTTAGTCATCGGAACGCGGGCGGAGCCGCGGGTAATGCTAGTAATATTAATATTTACATGTAATATTTCAACTACCTCATATAAACTATTATATATGTGATAGCATTGTAATAGCTGTACTGTTACGTTTTAATTAAACTAAATGAACAATGTTCTCAATATACGATATTACGGCAACTGTAGCTTCAATTATTCTATGTAATATATGTATCAGCGTAGAGGATAACGGATTTCTGCAATTACTTAGGAACTTAGAACTAAGTCTACGATTACCGATAAAGTCAAATGGCAAGGATAAGGATAAGCTTCTGTTGTTATGCAAAGTAGTATTTAGTTAAAGTATAACATTAATAGATACGAAATTTAAGACGAGCTTGTACTGTAAGGTAGTTACGGTGTAGGTCCTTAATCGACCGCATCAAAATTATTTTGGGAGATTTTATGTTACATTTAACTTGTATTCTTACCGTTTACAAAACTGCCTCGGTGGTGTAGTATGAAGGTATAGTTGTTACAGACAGCCAGCTTTAAACATTTTTATTATTAAAATTATAAAAATGTTTAAAGTAAAAAAATATTATAATGTAATTGGTGTCTGTAACAACTATACCTTCAAGACATGTAAAACCTCAGTCTCTCCCGTGACCATGGATGCTGTAAAGCATTCGAAACGTCGGGAACCAAAAATCAAAATAAATCCGCGAAATAATCCGAAAAGATAGTTTTATTTAAAAAATTTATGTTATAGTTGAGATTATTAGTTTAATTTTGCTCCTGTTTAGTAATGGGCTTCGATTAGAGACACTTCTTTACTGCTTACCATTAGACAGGACAAATATTGGTTTGCCAACATTGTGGTATACAAAATTGTATAGTGAAAAGTACATTTATCTTTTTAATTTAATTCGCGTTGCTATGTTATTTTTATATACCCTTTACGGAGCGGGTTAGAGACAAACGACTGCCAAGCGCTACGAACTCTACATACGAGGTACCTCTTTTATCATTCTGATAATCGCTGGAGAATCAAAAGAGGTACTCACACATTTCTCTTCATACATTTATTCTACTAACTATTATCATATGGGTTTTACTTTAATTATAAAATATTACGATTAAAAGTACCTTATTATGCTACTTTCCTGCCCACAAAGTGATAGTCACGTCAAACTGCTTTATTTCAGCGTGAAGGATAAAAGTACAAATACACACACACACATATATATATATATGTATACGATATATATATCTGTATGTCGGAAATGGCTCCAACAATTTTCGCCAATTCGCACGCTAGGACATAAGCATCGTGGTCAAGCGGCCAAGATGCAAGTTTGACAACCACAGGTGTCTGGGTTCGTATACCGGTCAGATACAAAGTTGTTACTTTTGTTTTTTTGTTTTGTATTTATTCAAATTTTTAGTTTGTTTTTTTTTTATGTTTTTTTGTCCAAAAACTCCGAGCGAAGCTCAGTCGCCCAGGTACTTATCTATTAATAGAATAAATCTGAAAAGCTTATTTTTTCTTTGTTTTAATGTTTAATATGTAAGTAAGTCTTTGAAACTACAAGTCCTATACCCTCAGAGTTCGATTTAAAATAAAACTTTTTGTTTTAAGGCGACTATTTATTCACAAAGATGAAAAGGCTATCGTACATTACGCATAATATTTATATGAACTAACCGCAGGCAAAATATAAGTACCTAATAATTATGTTATTTACTAAATATATCAATTTAAAAATATTATATAATAAAACGAGCTAAATAAGTTATACTATAACACTTTAAACGGACTTATAGATTTTTTAGTTACCTACCAGAATTACGATTATATCTATGAGTATGCAGTATGGTTTATAAATGTAACATAAGTGCTAATTGCAGGTATAGTATAAGCAAATGTTGCCCCAAACGTTGTGCTTAGCAATTAATTAGGCTATCTTGTTCTAATTTTATAGACTATATGCAGAGAATGTTTAATTGCCATAGCTTTACTAATTACTGAGCATGACAAACTTCCTCGATTTTGTTAGTGCAAAATATCTTAGGAAAAATAAAAACTTTAAATGATACGTTGATGGTATTAATAATTAAATATAGAGTAATAAATAAATATATCAGACGGAGGAGGATTTAGTTACCTTTTTCTGTTATGAAACCTTATAATTGTTTAGTCACTATGTTCTTTAATTTACTTTGTGTAGCTTTTAAAGTTATTTTGAATTTAGAGCAGAGATTTAGTCTCGAGCGGGGTCGAGACGCGATCACGACATTCTTTGCAGATACGTGGTTTAGTAAAGTTGGTTGATCATGGTGGATCATTGAGAGTTATGTTTGATATTGTAGTTGGAAGTCGATGATCGGTGACTGTGAACCCGCTAGCTCTAAATCATTAGAATTACCGTTTCAAGTTTATAACATTGTGACTTCCCTGATTAAATTGTGTATTGAGCATTGAATACTTTATTATTGAGCCCTGATAACGCCCACAAGATGAGTAACCACCAAAGATGATGTTCGTAGTATATGGATAACACGACATATCTATATATTATAATAATATAAGTATAAATTAGGTAATGGCGCGAGAGTTATCTAATACGATTACGCTTGCTCTTGGGACTAATCTTTGTAAGTGTAGAAATATAATATACCTAGTCATAAATAACTCGACGGAAACTAGTAGTACATTCTGTGGCGTTTAATTTTCCAAGCGTAGAGAGTTTATTAACAGTGTACAGAAATAAATTTGCCAGTGTAGAGTAATATGCAAGACTAATGGCGTTTTTTGAATTGACGGCACGCTTGGCTCAGTTTGTAGTGACCCTACTTGCTGTGCCAGCGGTCGCGGGTTCGAGTCCCGCTGGGGGTATTCATTTGTGTGATGAGCACGAATGTTTGTACTCAGTCATGGGTGTTGTTTATATTTATAATATGTATGTATTAAAGTTATATATGTGTAGAGTATCAACTATCTGGTATCCATAACACAAGTCTCGTAGCTTACCATGGAACTAGATGGTGTTGTGTGTTAATGTCCAAAAAATATAATGGCCGATTTCACCAACGTCACCAAAGTTTAAGGGATCCCCTAAGCATGATTAGGGTGCTGTTAGGGGACAGTTTCTGTTTCACCGACAGTTAAATGTTAAAATGCCACATAAATATAGGTACTAAAAATACGGGCTCTGACGATGGTAAAACGAAATTTAATTTAGGGGCTAGTTTAGGGGAACTTTTAAGCTAGGGATCCCATACGTAGGTGGTAGCTTATGGGATGTTGGTGAAATCGGACATAAATGTATCTTCATTAGCATTGATATTTTCAGAGGCCTCATAAATCTATTTATTATAAAGTAGCAAAATTTGTTTGTTTTCTTTCCTTACAAATGATAAACTTTGCACTTAAAAAGTGTAACCTAATTAATTTTTCATTATATTACCAATTTATTTGGTATTCCTATATAATATAGCTGTAGTGAGTTATACAGTATGTTATATTTGGACTCGTTTGTTTTCTTTTGAGAAGTACTGTCTTGATTTGTGGCCAGAATTCTTCGACAAAAGAACAGACTCGTATTAGGGCTCATTTGTAAATCTGTAACTGGTGTCCTAGGTTTTATGATGACGCCATAGGAACATGTACATGAAAAACAAGGTAACAATTTCAACAGCGTTTGTTCAGCCATCAGTATTGTATGGGATATATTTTTACGAGTTCTAAAACTTTGTCTTTAAATTTAATAATAATTAACAATGCTTCAGCGAAAATTATTAAATACTATTTTACTATATGATACCTCATTTTTTTGTAGTCTAACATTACGACTGCAGATTATATGGTCCTGGAGTCTAGTTTGGTCCAAAGACTTAAAAGGGATTTGTTGTGAAGTAATTTACAGATTACAGCCTGAATTTAAGAAGTTCATAGTTGCACTTCTATACGTCGGAGATAGCACTTGGCACAGCGCTGAGTTCCCTTTAGTCGTATTTATGCATATACTTGTGTAATAGAGTATCCATAGTTTTAATGGCTAATCTCAGTTAGATTGGCTGCTGTGATTTAAATTAGGATTATATTTTATTAGGAAAAATAATTATTTAAATACTAGCGACATCTAATAAATCTATTTAGACAAACAAAAACAAATCTATCCCACGAGAACCGTACATTTTTTCATGATAAAAAGTAATCTATTCGTTATTTTGATGTATGAACTATATTATTGTAAAGTTTCATTAAAATCCAATCAGTAGTTTTTGCGTACTAAGCTGTATAAGTTACTATAGTTTTTGACCGGGGGTATAAGGTAACTACCATGCAAAATGTCATTTAAATCGGTCCAACAGTTTCGGAGATTAGCCCGTACAAACAGACAGAGAAACTGAAAAATTGAAAAAAATCTGGATTTGTTCTATTTCTCTTCTTACATCCCCCAGACTCGGTTTTCAGCATTTTTTTTCTATGTACAGACATTCGACCTGTACAATTTTATTATATGTATAGATTTATTATACCTTGTTACAAAAATAAACATTAACCACGATATAAATAACGTAGGGGCGATGTTACTTTTGCTTTCTGCCCTTCGCTCATAAATTAGGTCATTAAAATTGTCATGAGTACTAAGGTATCATAAACATCAAGCAAAGTACATTGTATGTGCACACATGTTGAACGTCAACGAAAGACCTGCACACTACACTGAGTGCACATAAATTTCTTACATCATACATTCCTTAACACTTATGATCGCCTGGTACTTATGATGACGCCACATAATGGGGTGCCCTTAGCTCCTAATATCTGGTGACAGTATGACGACACGTTTGGCTCAGTGTGTAGTAACCCTACTTGCTATGCCAGCGGTTGCGGGTTCGAATCCTGCTGCAGCATGAATGTTTGTACTCCAGTCATGGGTGTTTATATTTATAATATGTATGTATTTAAAGTTATACATATGTAGTGTATCAACTATCTGGTATCCATAACACAAGCTTTGTAGCTTACCATGGAACTAGATGGTGTTGTGTGTTAATGTCCCAACATATTTATTAGTAATTGTCAAAGAACTAGGACCCCACACACCTCACGATATGATCATTGTGCATATATATATATATATATATATATATATATATATATATATATATATATATATATATATATATATATATATATATATATATATATATATATATATATATATGTATGTACGATCCCGTCAAAAGAGTGCATACGAACTAGAACTACATACTACATACACTTAACACTTATGATCATCTAATACTTATGATTGGTATGATTGATTTGGATTGCTATTAGTAAATAAAGAAAATGGCGTGAAGGTCTAAATATTATACTTGTTCCGGTCTAGCTCTCATACGTGCTGAGTATAACTTGCGATAAGGAACTCTGTTCCAAAATTGAGCAAAAATATGTTAACTTATGAGTTTATATAATAAAATTAATTTATGAGTTTATAAAATAAAATTAAAATAAGAGAAAAAATTTAAACGGTTTTATCATGGAACATTGTACAATGTACAAAGCAGGTAAAAAGACTTTTTGTTTGGAGTGAGTTGAAAGGAAAATTTCTAGCCGTAAGCTTTACTTGTGTAACGCTCTTTTACTTTTATTGCGATCTGTTTATTCTTCTCTGCTATAAACTATTCTCTTAGTGAAGGATACTTATAAAGTCAATAAAAATATTCACTAAGTAGTTGACCTATATTAAAGACCAACATTGTTTAGTACCTAATTAAGGTGGGGCTATATTATTATTGGATTATCTATACATATAATAAAACTGTAATTAAGCCGAATCTGTACATTAAATATTTTTTGGAAAATCTTATTGAAATAAACATTATTAACGATAGAGAGGCCGAATCTATTGTTTTTAGAATTTTTATCTGTTTGTCTGTTACCGCATCACAGAAAAACCACTAAAGGGATTTTGATGAAATTTGGTATGGTGATAGCTGGTTATCCGGGTCAACATATAGGATACTTTTTACCGCGGGAAAATGTCTCATTCCTGAGAAAAAATACAAAAACTGAAATGTAAGAGTATACTAATATGTAAAACCTAAGAATTTGGTTTTTGTACATCTAAAGGCGGGCGGAGCCGCGGGCAATTCTAGTGATATTATAAGTTTAATGAGTTAAACAATTTTATTTTATTTATTATTAGGGAAACATACATTGTTACAACACAACAACATATAACTATAAAAATAGTACATACACCAATAAAGTTTCCACAAACAAACAATTCATACAGTAAAAGAGTAAGCAATTGTACTATTCTCGCATTATATTGTAATATTGCTACTAATTTAATTTGATTTGCTTATTAAACTACTGTAAAGTATATTTAGTTGTTTTATTAATAATTTATCTTCACATATTTTTATACAATAATATTATCATGGGATTCATAACAGTGATCCAGCAAATCCACTATTTCAAAGGACACACATTCGATTTTCGCTTTAACCAAATATTTACATTAGTCAAGTAAACATTTTCTGAATGTATCTCATACTATATCGTATATTGTATAAGCGTCACTTGCTTTCAGAGTGCTCCCAGCCTTACTTTTAGTTTACAAAGCATAAAATATGTTCTGACACTGCACCTTTTAAGGTGTTGATATAGTAATTGTAGCGCGATTATTGCACGTTGTGAAATTTTTGTGCATATAATTAATAATATTTTATATTAAAAAAAATTGTACTAAATATTAAAGTTATGCTTTTCTTCAGATTTTAATATTTGCGTTTCGGTAAAAGGAAAACTTTTTAGTAAATTAGTGCCTTTTAAGGGTAAATCGTAAGACAAAGACGTTGCTCCGTAATGAGAGAGTTTACTTGACTTACTTCCTTATAAAGATTTGGAAGAATTTTATTGTCCTTTCAGCACATTTTTGACCGCAATTTCTTTAAAATATTTAAGGTCTTAATTCTCTAAGTACTTGTAGATTAAAAATTCAAACTCTCTTAATAAATTATTGTTTTACTATTATTGCGAAATGTTTAACATGTATAATTGTAAAGTGTAATTACGTATATTATGTATTGTTAAAAAAATATATGACGTGTCACAAACTAAACGAAATTTATTGTTTGGCGGGTAACAGATTTCCTACGAAATTAGTTGGCCAGTAGTCTTGTCCAGGGTAGAGATGATAACACCAAATGTTAAGCTTAACAAGTTTAGCAAGTTTTCATCATTTCGAATTCATGGGCCAAAAGTTTTTCTTACAAAATTCTATCTTTATATCACTAAAGTATTGAAATGATTTATATAGTACTAGTGACTTATTCCCCTTCTCTCAGGTATCTTTTTATAATCACCTTGGTGTATTTATTTGTATTTTTATAAGTATAATATAAGTATATGGTAATAAAAAAACTCCAAAACCAATTTGTTCCCGACTTCAATTAAAATTACTATGATTTCTGAAGTAAGAATATTTTTTTCATAATAAAAAATATCCTTATCTTCCTATGAGCATATCCCTACATCTAAACTTTACCTTCTTATAATATTCTACAATGAAAATCAACATAAAAAAATACCTTTCATCTTCTGGAAGTTCTATGTACAACGGCTGTAACGTTATATTGCGTAGATAAAGCGGATAATCGCCAGCCAGGTAGGTTTGCGACACTTCGCTGATGGTGCGATTGAAGGCGCGTACTGCGTTTGCGGCCGAGGGCGGCGCGGCGATCGCCAAGTAGAATGCGGTGCGCGCGTCCGCCTGTAGCACGCGTAGCTCTCGCGCGGCCGACACTAGCGCCAGCACGGCCAGCGTGAGCACCGCGCGCACGCGCATCGCACCGCCCGCCCTCACCGCGGCGCCGCCCGCCCCCCGCACCGCGCCATCGCCGCCTCACTAACATCCACCCCCCCTCACCCACCCCTATGACCCACCCGCACGCACATTTGCTATACGCTTATACTGTATAGGCTACGTGTTAAACGCTAATGTTAGCCTTAAGCACTTCACGCGGAGTGGTTACTCGGATAGTACGTGACGACGGTATCTGTAACAAAAATGATTGCATTAAATTCTGTGTTGGTCAGGTTAAGTAATTTCTAAAATCTTATCTAAGAATATAAAATAAATAATATATATTTTATATTCATTTGCATAGTATTTAGAATTTTAGCCGACGTTAGTTTATGTTGAAGTAATGCTTTGGTGTAAATAAGCGTAAAACTGCGGCTTAATTAACTATTTTGCGATATTAAAAATTATTGATTTGTGCTACTTATAAATGTTATCACATATTCCATGATAATATTAAATAAATTATAATATAATATTCATTAAGCCAGTGTCTCTTATAATCTTAATTAGTTAAAGGTATATTTCATTAACGGATGATTCAGGCACAGTATCTACTAATTAAAGCTATAATTTTAGTGTAGACAGGCCGCCTAACCGTTGCCAAGTGGCACGATAGCGTTAGCTGAGCAATTGCCAACTGACAATGCAACATAAGTAAAATGTAGTATTTTGAAACCAACATTTTTTAAATTTTAATTTAACCAAACTTCGAAAAATCCTGAAAAGGCTGTGACAGAGACAGTCAAAAGGACAATAAAAATTATAAAGATAAATTGGTACGTATATACCAAAATAGTTTTCGGTCAAATTATTATGGAGAAAATAAATAAAATACCTTAAAAATTAACTACAAAAAAATAATATGACTAATATTAAAGATCTATTAATTAGCTTAGTCACAACTTCAAGACGCACTTTCAGCAATATTAACTTAATGAATTCGTAGTTACTTTTTTTTTTCTTCGAATCACAAATTTCCACAGGGAATACAATACGGACCAATAATTAAATCTTTACTTATCGCATGGCTTAAATGGAAAACGGATAAAAGGGAAATGCTGCTGCGACAATCGCATTTAACTGATAATCCTAATATATAAACCTTTTTTAGTCACACATTGTTCAAAGCAAATATTCATTTTAATTTCACAAATGCAAATGGGTATTTTTTGATTTATTTTCCTTCGCACAGTATCGTTCTACTACATCGAATGCTTTCTTTAGAATCTTTATGTTGCAAAAGTTGCTGAAGGAAGAACTGGAGTAAATAGGACCTGAAGAAAGTGAAAACGGGTTCCCAGTTCATTTGTAAGATAGATCCGAATATATATATATATATATATATATATATATATATATATATATATATATATATATATATATAAAGAATCATTTTCCTAATGATGCACTATGGATATTTATTCAATAAAAAATACATCATAGCCATATTGACATGTATCTAATCTATCAAATCGTTCTACATTTCATTTTCTCTCTTTCTTGCAATTTTTAATACCATATCATACATCTCTTGTACACCATGCTTTTTATACATAGTACTATATCACTTACTACACAAAAGTATACAATAAAAACTTTTATAAATAACAAAATCAAGAACAAAATACTTAATATATTTAATTCATTGAATTTCATCTCTTCTTTAAGGATACAGTTTCAAGCCAATAGCTAAGTTAAAGTTAGTACACAATTTGAACTTTTGGTTGCTACAAAGTTTCGGCACTCAGTAACTTGTACCAACACTGATTATTGGCTGAAAATGGAGAACTAAATAAAATTATTTGCTATTCTATGTAATACAAATATCTGATATTATAAAAATTAAAAGGACAAATAATTTTGTAACTCGATGAACATTTTTGTACTAATGTATATAAATTTTATCATAACAGAATAAATTTTACTACATGTAGGTATATTTTTACAAAGTTAACATCTTATATAAATAACTGCGGACTAGCAGAAGTAATAAACAAAAAAAAACACAACAAACACTTAGATTTGTAAAGTCATAAAAACATCATAAACGGGAAAACCTCATAAGGTACAACTAATAAGATATCAACTCATATAAATCTTTTATAACAATATTTTAAGTTAAACTGAATGTCTAAAGCCAGCTCATAATAAAGTTCGCCTATTTAACTTGCGGTCAGCTTTTACGTCTCTCTAATTGTATGGAACAATTAAACTAACTTAATACTGAATTCAAGTCCTAAAACAAGTGATTTTACTATATGAATTTAATTAATATACGAAATGAAATTGTTTGCCTTTTAATTTAGATTTTGCTTTATAGTTAAATAAGCCTGTACAAAAATAAAAATTATAAATTAACATAATTTTGCGGCTCAATTACAGCGACAAGGGTTTATTTCAACGACGCGGTCCCTTGACCCGCAAATCGTCACATTTTACGCATTCCCAACGCCGCACGTGTATAAATGAGTAATGAGAAATTCAAAACATTCGCAAAACTCATTCGGTGATTTTACGGAACGACTTATTTGCTTAGGAATTATAAGCTTCTGAAAACTAATTCGGAGATCGAGAAAGATTTAGGATAGATCACCAAGTCATAAGCAATAGAATATCCATACTTTTATACTAATATTATAAATGTGAATGTGTGTTTGTTTGCTTGTGTTTCTTTCAAGTCGAAACGGAGTGACGGATTGGCGTGATTTTTTGTGTGGAGATAGTTGGAGGACTGGAGAGTGACATAGACTACTTTTTACCGCGGGAGATTTTCTAATTCCCACGGGAAAACACGTTATAATACAATCCAAAAAAATATTTATGTTCAGAATTACTTGAAACTTGGTATTAATGCTCTTCAATATAATTAAATAAATACGTGTTTGATCATTTTTCGAAATTCATCCTATAAGAATCATCATTATCAGAAGATAATTATCTACCTACATACACGTATGATTATTTCACATACACAATGTGGCATCCCTATATTAACAAATATTTTATTGAAGTGTAATAAAAATATAATTTCCCATATTTCTTCATACCAGTTTGTATTCATATAAAGTAATTAGTTTTCTAAGAATTTTACTTTTTTTTTAAATGCGCAATAAATACAAACAGACAAATAGAATAAAATCATATTGTTTACCAATATTGTAAGTAGCTTTACATACAAAATGCCTTATCCCTTTTCCTCTCCTTAACGTAGGAATAGAGTTTTTTTTTTTATTTTGTAGAGTTAGCTTCACATAAGCTATTTTTATTTTTAAACAAGGAACCTACATCAAGTGATACCTTTGCGATATTTGTATGTTGATAAGAGTTACTAAAAGACTCAAATACTTATACCACTACGTTGAAAACGTAAATTGTCATAATATATCTATACAGACAAATAAAATTGAAGTGTCTATTGATAATGTCAAAATAACAGCGTTTTACATAATGCATATGAAATTATATACGGTACTTATAAGAAAAACACATTTTTTTTAATTTTTGTCTGTCTGTTTGTTCCGGATAATCTCTGAAACGGCTGAACTGATTTTGATGGGACTTTCGCTGGAAGATAGCTGATGTTATAGGGAGTAACATAAGCTACTTTTATTTTAGAAAAAGAATTAGGGTTCTGCTCAAAAAAAATAAAACGTACCTAGTACAAAATATATTCGTATAATTTTTATTAGAAATATCTGCACTCTGCACCGAGCTTTTGTAGCGTTTTCTGCGCCATAAAACTAATGCTTTATAAAAATACTTATAAAAAAAACTAAAACCTTTTTGGTTCATTATAAGTAAATGAAAATATGTCTACATCATTTTTAGGCATTGCAACCAATCTACGAGTAAACATTTCCGTGGATGACAATTACTGTAGTTACAATGAAGCCTTTGACGTAATATCGAGGTTGTAGGCTTTCAGAAATGTTTCGCTATTACTAGTTCATATAGACCGGTAATACTCGACCCGACTCGAACCCTGCAACTAAATTACACATGTTAAATTTCTAAATAATATCTCTAAAATATAAGTATATTAGACGATTCTAATTAAGGAATTTCAATCTTTAATATAGAAAGAACAACACTTGCTTTAGATTTAATATGAACTTAATTTAAAGTACCTATCTTATAAAGTGTCTATCATGTCATAGCTCTTGTAGCGGTATTGAGTCGGATGAGAAAGCCTGATAATCTAAACGCCTAAGAGTAATAGTACTCGTATATATTACGCAACACTGGTCCGTCCTTTTTGGCTTTACCTAGGTATTAAGTGGTAAGCATGTTTACTTACACTGTCATATACATATTTACTTAAATATTCATTTGAAATTAGTGCTTTATAAGTAAGTTAAACTTTGTATAAATTGCCTCAAATTTTTTAACATAATGGAGCTTTAGATTTGAAAAAAATGCACAGGGATCTCATGTCTGATGCGTTATTTTATATTTTATTTTGTTAATTTGGCAAATACTAATAAAATTTGTGATAAATTATAAAATTTGTTATAAAAATGATTAAAACTATGCCTATAATTTAAAAAAAAACAGATGCAGCAACTCTCTTATTTTATTGATTTTTATAGTAAAAATATCGTAAATGCTTATTATAACAAAAAATAATAATGATATCAACCAGAGAGAGAGGGTGAGAGAGAGAGAGAGAAGTTTAGGACACTACTGAAATATGTATTTTAAAACACGATCTTACATATTTAATAAAAAAATATTTCATCGCAGATTTAAGTAATTACACCCATCAGTGTACAACAATTAAAACGCAAACCACTTGATCTCGGCTTATTCGAGTGCAATATTAATTGCCATGGATCAAACATTGGATGATGTAAATTTAAACGTTTGCATGATTGTTAGCACCACTCTATTATGTCATATCACTGTTTTAATTACTCTTATAACATATGAAATTGATGTTTTAACGCTATTAATCCGTATTTTCTTTAATATTATAAATGTGAAAATTTGTGAGTATGTATGGATGTTTGTTACTCTTTCACGCCAGAACGGCTGAACGGATCTGGATGAAATTACATTGGTACAGAGATAGATTATAGTCTGGAATAATACAAAGGCTACTTTTTATCCCGGAAAAATATACGGTTCCCGAGGGATAGATTTGTTTTTGTTTCACTTATATTTTTATAATTATGATGAATTATAATAATCAAAAAATCTTGTAGAGGATATGATACCTATTACAGGATAAGTAGGACTGTACTTATTCTTACAGGACAATGTTTTCCAACTATGTTTGCTAATTTTAAAATCATGTAAACGAAAGAAATTTTAGAACCTACTAATGTAGAAACGTAAAAAAGCATTTTCTAGCTCAATCTTGAACAATATATTTTTCTGTTTAACATTTATTAGTATATGTATATTTATGTATATATGTATTTATATGTACATATATATTTATATAGTTTTGGTATGTATTAGATTACATGTTTATAATATATATGTATACTTGTATTTATGTAAGTATTTACCTTATATAATATGTACCTATGTAATTAAAATATATATATATATATATATATATATATATATATATATATATATATATATATATATATATATATATATCAATGTATTCTTAAATTTAACTTTTATTTATATGTCATACTTATATACTTTACTAAAAAAAAATCTGCACTTTCTCTTTCTGTCCCGCTATTTAACACTATTTCCCACATGCATGGGTTGACTGGAAGAGATCTCTTATAGAGATAAGTCCTCATTTGTCCACGTCACTTTCTATGAATTTTGTTTTTTATAACTTATTTGTGCAATAAAGAATATATATAATGTAGTACCAATACTGCCTGTAAAAATCACATACAATTTCATTGTATAAACCCTAAAAAACAATATTTTTATCTAGGAATCAAAGCTACTCCATACATGCACAAAATGCTTGTATCTTTTTATATCCATATTAAACGGTCGTCGTTTGTATACTCGTAACGTTGTTAATGCTTTAGCAAAGAGGACCTTAGAGACTACAGGACCGCTTCCACTCGAAACGCATTTTTTTAGTAATGTAATTAATTAAAAGTAAAATAATATGTTTAATTTTTGTTAAAATAATAATAAAATTTTATTTAAAAGATATAAACAAAAACGTTTAATATATCAGATATTGTTATTAAAAAGCTATTTATTACCTTTTTAACCGACTCCCAAAAAGGAAGAGGTGCTGCTATGTTCGTCTATATGTATGTTTTTAGGTAATTAACATTATTCTAGAAATAAACACGTGGAAAATAAACAAAAGCACAGCGTGCATACACTGTACATATGTAAAACAAAACTCAGTCATAATTCTCTAAATTCTGTTTTAATTTACAAAATTTATTTAAAAGAATACAAACAACAGCCAGTTGGGAATTTAGCGGTGTTACACTCGCTTGCTTCGTAGAACTGTGTCTAATCTTTCAAACAACGCACATACTTGTGCACTATAATATCTATTGCGCAGATGGCTAACCTCAGTGCGATTGGCTGCCGTGGCCAAAACCAGTCAATAAGACATCACAGTACGATTAATAAAATCTCGTATCAAAGGAAAAAAAAATAAAAACATTAAAACGAAAAATAGACTTATAAATAAAATTAATAGAATTTCTCCTGGGCAAACTCGCTAGATCGTAGACCTTATCTGTGCCCTCGAGCTAAGATGAAGGTCAAGAGTGAGCCCATTTCTAATAAAAAAAACAAAAGACCGCCGTTCCATTAATCGTCGACCATCCATTTATAAGAAATATCAAAACCAAATTCTGTCTTCCTAAATGCTTTTCTTCGAAAAGTTCAATAAATTGGATACATTTTTCCATTCTATCCATTGTAAAATTATTGGAAGAAAGTTAATGGCTGTCATTTTTCAAGAATATTGTAGAGTTAAAGCACCAGCCATCAGGCTATTAAGAATGATGAAAGCGAACCTTGAACGTACTATAGCGTGTACACATCTATACATATAATAAAATTGTAACCAAGCCGAATCTGTACATTAAATATTTTTAGGAAAATCTTATTGAAATAAACATTATTATCGATACAGAGGCCGAATCTATAGTTTTTAGAATTTTTGTCTATCTGTCTGTCTGCCTGCCTATTACCACATCACAGAAAAACCAGTGGAGAGATTTTGATGAAATTTAGTATGGTCTTAGCTGGTTATCCGGGTCAACATATAGGATACTTTTTACCGCGGGAAAATATCTCATTTCTGAGAAAAAATACAAAAAATGCACTATAAGAGTATACTAATATGTAAAACCTAAGAATTTGGTTTTTGGTCATCTGAACGCGGGCAGAGCCGCAGGCAAAGTTAGTTCATATATAAGAAAATCGATAAAATGTGCTTTTTTACCGTTATTTAGCACCAACTATTGTTTTAATTTTTGTTAAGTCTGAAACTGCAATTGAAATAGAATTTATTTTGTTACGAGCTGTTATTGGTTCGCTAGTAAATAAAAGTGTGAAAAAATTTGTGTAGCAACAGTTATTTGATACCGATGTTTGTTATATCGTTAGAACAAATACCTAACGGGCTTACCTTTAAATTGAAATATGGTGTACATAAGTTATGAAATCTTTAAACATATTTATATATATATATATATATATATATATATATATATATATATATATATATATATATATATATATATAAACATTATATATTAAAATAGAGGTTTTTGGTCATTTATATTAAGTAAAATCCGTGAATGCACCTACGCTATAGTTTTTTTGCTGCAACCTCTAAGAAAACCATCGTTTTTTGTAGAGAAGTGCGAAGAACTATGTAATAAAATCTTCAAAGTTGATTTAAATGTACATTTTGGCTTAGTATCGATTTAGACTATGTAAGTATGTAAAATCCGAATAACAATACAATAATTTCATTTGGCCATTGTATAATCTGACGGTATTTTTGTTAATAATTTTGACCTGATGTGAAAATTCACGAAGCCTTTAAAACTATTATTATTAATATTATATTAAAAAAAAAGTTAAAAAACATGTTAAATAGACAGAAGAATTTCAAAAGCTTAAACTTTAACATTTTACTCGACGTATCAATCTTAGTATATAATTTAACGATTTTCTCACTTAGTATATAGGCATTATATAAACGATATATTTTATAATAAAATATTTTATATATATATATATATATATATATATATATATATATATATATATATATATATATATATATATATATATATATATATTAATTGGTGAAGTTACATTAAGTAATCTCTCATTTTTAACTACTCTAACGTACATATGCATATAACAGTGGCATGTGAACTTTCAGGTCAGTTAGTTTGAAGTGGCATTCCGCTTCTGCAAATGATAGAAAGTTATCGAATTGAAATTGTAGCAATATTTGGATTACCAATATGATAAGCCAAAAGTTTATTTTTACGATATAAAATATAATTACAAAAATGTATAAGATTTGTTAATACTGTAGATACACTATCATTACTAAGATTTACTAATAGCTTCTATTTTCGTTTTTATATTTAAAATATGAAATAATAATCGAAAGATTTCTTTGCTGATTTTGTCAGAGTCAATTAATAGACTTACGTGAATATTTTAAATAAAACTATCTTTTCGGTTTTTTTTCGCAGATTTATTTTGATTTTTAGTTCCCGGCGTTTTCCGTGATTGTCGTAAAACATTCAAAACGTCGGGAACCAAAAATCAAAATAAATCTGCGAAAAAATCCGAAAAGATGGATTTATTTAAAAAGTTCCAATTAACTTAAACATTCCATAATAACATGTTTTAGCATTAGCAAAAGTTTTATGAATAAATAAAGGATTAGAGATTAGGAAGATGTATAATGAATTAAAATAAAGCGAACTCTTATTATAATTGTTTTACTGATTAAACAAAGACTTATTTTTTTTAATGAATATAATAAATAATTTAAATATTGTTTTCTACCTTAGCGTAATATGTATAATTACTGTAATTGTTCCAAAAATCATATCATTGTGGTTTTAATACAAACTTAATCTATATATTTTTAATATTTCAATATATTTTCACAACGAATAACAGTAAATTCAATTTATGATATTTGCTGTAGAAAAGCACCGAGCCAAAGTTGCCTCGTCAGGCGGAGTCCCTCAGGGCGTTATACTCACCAGTATTGGATAGTGAAATTCAAAGCAAGTGTTACTAGTTAATCGGTTTAACCCAACGTCACTAACTGAATAATTGCATTTATATTGTAATCATGTAAAATATATGTAGTTTCATATTAATTATTTTATTAAATATTTAAATTCTATGAATTCAAATATTTTATTTTATTTATAACGCAATCGTGAAGGTTTGTGAAGATTTTTATGCTTGTTACTTATAATTTAACCAGCCAACCAGCGGTCGCGGGTTCGAGTCCCGCTGAGGGCATTCATTTGTGTGATGAGCACAAATGTTTGTACTCCAGTCATGGGTGTTTATATTTATAATATGTATGTATTTAAAGTTATATATGTGTAGTGTATCAACTATCTGGTATCCATAACACAAGCCTCGTATCTTACCATGGAACTAGATGGCGCTGTGTGTTAATGTCCCAACATATTTAAAAAAAACCATACGTACACTTTTCCTAAATTAAGAGGAAACTTCCCACACAGACAATGTCTTTTATATAAACGTTAGAAAATTATGCATACCACCTGCATGTAAGTGGTTGTGTGTCACATAATTTCACTAACGTACCAGGTGGAGTTACAAATTATATGGGATAATTTAAGATGTCGAGTAACTATGTTAGAATGCGATAGCTGGTGCTGTTGTCTTATGCTTGAATTTGCTATTAGAGTTAGCATTTACTGGGTACATTATATTCAATACTGTCACAGAACAAAATTTCTTTCGCAGAATTATTATAAAAACCCAATTCTTCAGTTTATTCACATGATTTGACATTAAATGGAACTTGATAAAATATATTTTAGCTAAATAAACTTTTCCTTAGAAAAACATAAGAATTTTTAGTAATATATTATTACTAATTTACTTAAATTATTTCTTTATTCTAAAAGCGTTTTCTATTCAGAATCAAAAATTGAAGCCTGATGATTTTCATAGAAATAACGTAGAATTATATTTCTGAGATAACTTTATTCTTACTCAGATTAGCTTTAACTTTGAACGTGATTGGCATAAAATAACATTCGGAGATCGCTTTTAGATAAGTTCAAGTTTTAATATTTAAATAATATCAAGATACTTTAAATATCTTATTACATACATTATAAAAGTTTTAATACTATTACTAGGAATTCACCATAACTTTGCACAGGTATAAAGTAGCATATGTGCATATGTATATAGTATTATAACTAGCGACTCACCCTCGTTCCGCTCGGGTTCGTCCCTAGGTGATTCTTTAAATTGATGTAACTTTTTTATTTACGAACCGATTGAAATGAAACAAATACTAAATGTTAAGTGAAGCTTACCACAATAAATTAGTGAATACCGCTTCCAAAATTATTAAGCTGTTTCTGACATTAGCGCGAACAAACGCACAGACAAAGAGACAGACAAAAATTCTAAAAATCATTATTTTTGGTTCTATTGCGTAAATAAAGACCCCCAATGATAGTTTTTCCCAAATATCTTCCATATACAGACAGCGATCAGTTACACTTTTACACTTTTATTATATGTATAGATAATAACACATATCGTCGTATATAAAAAAATCTGGTATTCTGAACAATCATTTCAAATTATCCGATGCAAGTCGACCACTACCTATTGTACGTATATAAACACAGATTTTATATAGATGCTAATACTAAGGTAAAATATAAAAAAAAATCCAAATAACTCTGGGTTAAAAATTTAAAAAGTCAAATTAATTTTACAAATGAACACTATCTTAAAAATAGTAGTGATAATCATATTAGAATTTTTGAGATATTAATTTGAACGTATTAAAAATACAAAAGAAAATCAAAAGATAAATATTGAACTAAACTACAGCTAAGGTTTGAATCATAAACATCTATACTAATATTATAAAGAGAGTTTCTTAGTTTGTTTGCTTATTTGTTTGTTCGCGCTAATCTCAAGAAGTACTAATCCAATTTGAAAAAATCTTTTTGCATTAGATAGTCGGTTTATTGAGTAAGGCTATAAAAGGCTATATATGGATAACATAATATAGTCTATCTATTCCATACTGACCGTTAAAACGTCCCTAGGGACGAACCCGAGCGAAGCGAGAATGAGTCGCTAGTTAGTTCATAAAGAGATAAAAAAAAATCATTTTCCTTTTTATTTACCATTTCCATATCTACAATAGATAGTATACTTTTCGCGTACTATATACATAGAACCAAAGGCCTATTATTGTAATGAGAAAATGTTATTTTAAGCACTCATGTAATTACTACCACATGAATAAACTGCAATTTCAAATCTTTAAATATATATATATATAGATATATATATATATATATATATATATATATATATATATATATATATATATATATATATTTTTAATTACTTTCAGTATAATTTAGTCAGTCTTTTTTCTGAATAACGTGCGCAAGTGCGTGTTAAAAACACCAAAAAAAAACACACACACACCTTCTGCCAATGATCTAAAAGCAAACGATACATTAAAACTTATAAAGCCTTTTCCCTTCTATCCTCTATCATGTGGTCTCCAATACCTATTCTGGGATTTCTCTGTACTATAGCCCAAATCCTCAACACGCTACTCAAAGCTCCGTTAAAATCTCTTTAGCCATTTCGGAAATTAACAGGTGCAGGCAGACATACTTTTGTTTATTAATTGTATTATAGCATGTACCCATTTCATAAAAAAAACATCTTACTCTTGTATAATCATTGCAAAACTCCTCCTTACTTGATAATCTTTGAAATAGAACATAACTTAAGTCACTGGAGATCAAGAGACCTGAACTTTCAATAGAACTTTTCATGTACAGATGCACCCTAGAGCAACAGAACCCTAAGGCTAAAAGGAGGTGAAAGAGAACGACAAAGTGAATAAATAAGACGATTTTACGGTTTAGTAATGTGCAACACAAGTCAGTAAACAGATCTTCGAGTAGTTATTAGTTGCATTAGTTTAAACTTTCTTGAACTTGTTAAATATGACCGAACTGACTCTTCGGGAAGCATAACACAAATCTAGTAAAATTAAATATTTTATGAACGCCGGATAGTTGAAAAGTAACTTTTCGTTTTTGTTTGTTATTTGGTAACTTATTTTAGATCAATAGTAAGTAGTAAAAGAATTTTTATTTATAGTACCCTTTAATAACAAAATATAACTAAATTCTTCTAGCTACAAAATACTTTTTACGTGATATATCGTCTTAACTCGAGATAAAAGATCATGAGACTTGAGTAAAAATATTATAAATTAGAAAGTAAATAATAATATAGTATAAAGGAACCGTACTCTTTGATAACAACGTGATGCAATTATACGAGCTTTATAAACGTAAAATGTTCCAGTAAAATAGCAACGAAAACTTTCTCGTTTCTGTTCGTTCTATTAAACTGCTGAATTGCATGTTGTCACAATTGTACATGTCCGTCCGGTGCTGCAAAATTATTATCATCGTGCGTTATCTTCATTGCGAATATTAATTTTTACATAGCAGCTGTTTTCCTGTTTATATATTTCATATAAGTAATTATTTTTTCCAATTATCTATACATATAATAAAATTGTAACTAAGCCGAATCTGTGCATTAAATATTTATTGGAAAATCTAATTGAAATAGACATTATTATCGATACAGAGTCCGAATCTATAGTTTTTAGAATTTTTGTCTGTCTGTCTGTCTGTTACCGCATTACGAGAAAATCACTGGACAGATTTTGATGAAATTTGGTATGATGATAGCTGGTTATCCGGGTCAACATATAGGATACTTTTTACCACGAGAAAATATCTCATTTCTGAGAAAAAATACAAAAACTGAACTGTAAGAGTATACTAATATATAAAACCTAAGAATTTGGTTTTTGGTCATCTGAACGCGGGCGGAGCCGCGGGCAATGCTAGTATATTATAATATAACAAATATCGATATTTCGATGATAGCATTTTTCCTTATAAATATATTTATTTTTAATAAATATTTTATATAAATATATGTAAATTTTGAAAATAAATAAATTCTATTCCCCAGATACAAGTGTAGGAAAGTTAACATATTATCTAAATTATGAGTGGAAATGAGAGAATGAGAAGGAACAATTCCCAGAAAGGATTCGAAGTTTCTGAACAATCTCGAATCTTTTCTTGTGTACTTGATTAATTTTCCAGTAGATTGTTATATGTTTAAAATTAAGTAAAGGTTAAGAAGAAGAAGTAGAAGTGAAAAGTGATAGTGAATAAGTTGTAAAAAATATGACTGCCTCAGTAACTGATGATATACCTACTCGTAGGTCGTTACTGTATGACTGCGACTATACGGGAACTGTTCTAAGTTACTCTAGCCAATTAGTAACAATGCACCTGCCTGGTCTTGGGGCTGTCACGGCTGCAATATACGACTGCAGGTTGTGAATAAAGACAATAGATACATTGACAATAAAGCTACAAAAAAACCCGCCAAAATACGTTTATTTATAAACTAATTCAGATCCTTATTATGTAACTACTTATTATATTTTGTGTTTTAAAAATATTGGTCTGAATAAAGGTAGATTATAAATAATTATATAATACTTTCTAAAATAATAAATTCATGAATATTATTATAAAGCATCTCGAATCGACCAAAAAGCGAATCTCAATATACGTACCCAATGTCTAGAGTTTCACTTTAGTGTTTTAAAAAGTTAAAAGTTTTTAAATTGGATAAGGTGTATAATAAAGAGATGCATTTAAGCGATACACCATTGTCATTAAGCAATAGTACTAATTTAATATAAAAACTTTCAGAATGTTAATTACAAATTTATTATGATTTATTTAATGCGTTGTTATATTATATAAGTCTTTGTTTTTACATAGGTTTCGAGCGTAAACCTCATTCAATCTTTTGTCTTATATTATTACGAAATAAAGAATAGTTGGTATCTCATCACTCAAACACATTTGATTCACATCTGTCGAGACTAGTCCGCTCGAGACGAAAAGATTTGCACGTTATTGTTTTCGTAACAGATTACACCCAGAGACGCTATCTACAATCTAGACAGAACTGCTATATAGTAAAAAGCAGAATAAGATTGTATGCTAACGAGTTTTATATAGTTTAAGTAGAATTAGTGATAACTATTTTAGTTTAAATACAATGTTATTTAAACAATTTTTTTAAAAGGTGTACTAAATTTCTTTCTAATTATTCTCGCGTGTAGGAGTAATAAAAAGACACAAGCACACTTACAACATTTCGCGTTTATAATAGTAATATGATTTAAATAGACGTTACTAAAATAAATATATTTATTTACTTTTACAAGTCTCAACTATAGTTTTTTATGGCAATTTTATGACCATGGCATGGAGTTGTTTAAAATGTATGATAAAAATTAAGAACATTTTTATAAACATTTAGAGAACTCCGCGTAAAGACGCGAATATCATTCTACACAACCTTGTAATACTTTCGAGAATCTTATTTGGCTTTTAAAATTTCTTCCATCTTTCCTTAGAAACTATGTTCTGAGATTTAAGTTAAGATTACTGTAGGAGGATTAAATATCACTGGTGTGTTATTATTACAATTTTCAACCATACTTTGTCACTGAAATGGTTTCATATACAGAGATTAGAGACATTCAGTTCGAAAGGTAGAGTATATTTTAGGACGAAAACGTAATTTAAATATTTTTAAGCAACAAGAACATGACTGCAATCCTACATAAATTGTTATAAATTCTTGATTATCGTTTATCGCCCATCTTATATGCAGCCCTTTTGAACGTTCCACTGCTGGATATCAATTAGGACCAGGCTAATGTCCACCACACTGGCCAAATGCGGGTTGGCGGACTTCACATATCTTTCGAAAACATGCAGTCCGCTACTGCTTACTGTATAAAGTCCGGCGACCCGCATTGTGCCAACGTCGGACTATGGCCTTATCTCTCTCGATTTGAAGGTATCCTTTTTGGACGTTAAAAGGGCTCTACTATCATTGTTACTATTATCTAATATGATTAAGCATTTTTAAATAAAACTATCTTTTCGGATTATTTCGCGGATTTATTTTGATTTTTGGTTCCCGACGTTTCGAATGCTTTACAGCATCCATGGTCACGGGAGAGACTGAGGTGTTACATGTCTTGAAGGTATAGTTGTTACAGACAGCCTACCCACAATTAACAAAATGAAAATTGCACCAATTACATTACAATATTTTTTAACTTTAAACATTTTTATAATTTTAATTATAATTGAATATGGAATATTATTTAATTTTTGCTATTATTTTTATAATTATTACAATTTTAAAAATATTAATTAGTAATCTTTATTTAGTGTTTCCATTATTATATTTATAACCATAAAGAAAAATATAAAATATAGTATTAATTATTTAAGCCATATAATTGTTCTATGTGTAATTTAAAAAAAGTTAAAATTAATTAAGGATAATAATTTTAATTTAGTTTGCTATTATTTAAAAACAACTTACTAAGCAACACTATTACTATATATTTTTACAAATGAAAAATGAAAAATATTAATCTGATAAGCTGTCATTTTTCATTTTTCATTTGTAAAAATATATAGTAATAGTGTTGCTTAGTAAGTTGTTTTTAAATAATAGCAAACTAAATTAAAATTATTATCCTTAATTAATTTTAACTTTTTTAAATTACACATAGAACAATTATATGGCTTAAATAATTAATACTATATTTTATATTTTTCTTTATGGTTATAAATATAATAATGGCAACACTAAATATAGATTACTAATGAATATTTTTAAAATTGTAATAATTACAAAAATAATAGCAAAAATTAAATAATATTCCATATTCAATTATAATTAAAATTATAAAAATGTTTAAAGTTAAAAAATATTGTAATGTAATTGGTGCAATTTTCATTTTGTTAATTGTGGGTAGGCTGTCTGTAACAACTATACCTTCAAGACATGTAACACCTCAGTCTCTCCCGTGACCATAGATGCTGTAAAGCATTCGAAACGTCGGAAACCAAAAATCAAAATAAATCCGCGAAATAATCCGAAAAGATAGTTTAATTAAAAATGTCAAACATTCGCGTAAATCTAAGAAAGTATTATGATTAAGCATATTTTTTTTCTTGCTAATTTTACAGTTTTAGTATCTAATTTTAACTTATATCTAATATCACCATATAGACTAGAACTTTAATAGGCCGTACTTACCGAGGCGGCAGATTCAGAGAGCGCTCGTTTTTCATTATAAACGTATAACGTTCACATCAATCTTATTACTTATGGATGGATAGGGTGTAAAATTTCATTAGTGCAAATTGTTGTCTCTATTGTGGTTTACATTTACTTTCCATTTTCTGTTAGTTCTATTAATTAGTTTTACGTAAAAGTCAAAATATAAAGATAGCATACATTTAAATGCTCAAAAATTCTTGTCTCATTTGTTCAAAATATGAAAGTTCTGAAATGAAAAATTCATATCCCATATATGAGAGATACTTTTTTGGGTCTCTAATCAAAACGCAAATTATTTTGTAATGTCCCTTATTATTTTGTAATGTCCGTTTGTCCTTATATCACAACTAAACTCCTCTTCTTCTCCCTGCCCATTTCTCAATCACTTGGGGTCGGCGCAGTACATCTTCTGTACTGCTGATAGGATTTGGCAAAAATTTTACGACCGGCCGCCTGCCTGACGCAACCCTCCTTGGGAATCACAACTAGGTAATCATTTTATTTGTATAAATCAATATTCACTGAGTTACACGCGTCAACAGTTTTAAATATTAGACCACATTAATAAGTATTAATTTAAATATTCATATGCAAAATTAATAAAAAAGTGAGTTCTTTTTTCCAGCGTAATATCATTAAGTCCCTTTCGTGCCGCAATAAACCAATTATGTACAGAATTTTATTTTAGACTAGCGACACCCCCTCATGCGCATCCGTGGATGAGTTTCGTTTTACCAATATTAAGTAAGTTTACATAATATTTATAAATTTTATGGTTTTTTTAATTTTTTTATGATAAAAAGAACAGTGTTATTTATGTATGTATTGTATGTTTTATAGATAAGAATAAACGCCAAAAAAGTTACGGTTAATGGAATGTTTAAAATATATACTCGTAGCTTTGCAAATATTCAATCATAATCTTAATATATAATAGATACATTTTTATCCTCTGTTAATGTTTTTTAGAGTGTACAGCAAACTTAACACAGATTCACATAATGGCCAAGTACAATTCAATTCAGTTTTCTTGTTAATGACTTCAAATCAATGACCAAGGCTACTCTCAATGAGACGGCGGCTAATCTCATTGAGAGTTGTCTTCTGCGCAGCAGATATTATAGAACACAGTAGGTATGCGCGCAGACTCAAGAATACTCTCTATTTCTGTCACTGTCATACTCCGGTGGGACGACTAGTCAACACGACCAGGATGAGTTCAAGCGCAGGACCGAAGGCTTTACGTGCTCTCCGAAAAACGGGGGTGAAACATCGTCAAGTTCTCAACCCCGGGCTGTTACTGAGTCTTACTAAACAGAAAAACTCAATAACTAAACTAGACCCGACCCAGAACTTGAAACCAAGTTCTCCGGATATCCAGCCGCACATGCTAGCCACTATAACACCACCGAGGCATTAAATAAATAAGGCATGTCATGGAAATATTTACTCCTTTCTCGGATGAACCTTTCGATTCCCAAAAGAAATTTTGTAATATCTAGAATGCTAAAAAAAATATTAATAGAAAAATTCAAAAGCTAGTTTGACCTGACTAATTCTAGATCGCATATGCCTATGAAATTTTAAGTAAATCAAGAAGTGTAAACAATCATATAATAATATGTAGTATAATGAAAGTAATTAATTTATTAGCATAATAGACATTTTATAGATTTCTAAGTATATTATAAAACCCTCACACTCCATTACTCACTCAACGAACAAACCTTCAAAGAGACCACAATCAATTGGGTGAAAAACATAGCTGACATAAAGCCGGCACTGATCTATATTCCTTTGAAATGGTCTGTCAATTGTATAGCGCAACAATATTTCATTTTCCATTTATATGAGTATATTTAGTATTTATGTTTTGGGCTTTGAATCCAACAAAGGAGGATAAAATATTGATATAATATTTTTTTCGTTTAAAAAAACTAAAAATAAGACTGAAAGATGTTACAGAACACTGTTATTTTAACAACTTTTATTTTAGAAGAACTCAACTCAACTTTTATTGAAGAAAAATTATACAGACTATTAATAATAAATTATAGTTGACAACTACGGAATAATTATACTTTTTCCACAATTAGGACAAAGTTTGAGTAAAACCTATGAAATAGGTATCGGAAGTTGGCATCGACTTGTTGGGAGTGTCGTTTCAGATGTCGTTCCATTAGCACCGACCTTAATAGCTTGCGTAATTCGACGTCTAACACAATATATATACACACAGACTAAATTAGATTTTTTTTTCAGAGTACAGTTGTAATATTTATAATAAAAAAATATTGTCGGCTGGCACCGACTTCGAAAATATCTAATTAAGTATCTATTCTAAATGAAAAGCCCCGTTTAGTTATTTTTTACATTTTAGTGCCTGGAAGTCGTTTCTTTTTAAAGTTTTTATTTTTCCATTTTTAATGTAGACGTACTAAGCCAGTAATTTGTAAGAAGAAAGTTTTTAATAACATAATTGATTACACAATTTATTTAAAAAAAATATTTTATTAAATTTGGTATGTCAAATTGTGGTACTCACGATACAGGCTTTGTCTAGTGTGAGTTACCCTCAGGTTTAAAATATATTGTAAGCTAAACTTTTTGGACAATAAAGATTATTATCATTGTTGATTTTTTTAAAAACCGCTCGGCCGATTTCGATTAATTTACATAGGACCACCTGGAAAGTATACCCTTTGAAACAAAAAAAAAATAGTTCAAAATCGGTTCATTCGTCTTTGAGTAATCGGTGAACATACATAAAAAAAGATTCCGACGAATTGAGAACCTCCTCCTTTTTGGAAATCCTTTAATAAAATAAATCACATAGAAGTTTGAATATAAAATATGTTGCACTTATTTCGATTCATACTCGAGCATACTAACTATTCAATGAATAACACATCTAAAAAACTAACTGGGTAGTCAAGTTACTGACATGTAGGTAGATATGACATTTATATCTAAAACTACAAATATATTGTAAATTTTTGCCCAACTTCAAAGAATATTCTTAATTTTAACCCCACTTTTCATAGTAAATAAAAAAAAGATTTATTTCCTTCAAGAAACAAAATAAACCTTTTTTTACTTTCAATTTTCTTGAAAACATGGCGTTATTAATGTATAATAGGAATTGTAGAACTATACACTAACATTTTACAATATTAATTCTAAAATAAAGTAAACTGCATTCAGAACAGAATAATATTCCCAAAAAAGAAAGTTTTTTTTTTATTATCATTAACATGATGTTTTAGCTTTACATATTTTGACTTTATTAGCCTGTTTGTTATTCGTTATATTTTTAAATCAGGCCATAATACTATAAAAACTCCCTTTCAAATCTATCTAACCCATTTCTATTGATGCACAATTTAGCAGGCAGACATAAAATGTGAAATGTTTTTATTAAAAATTGTAAAGGTATTATAATTTTAACAGTACCAATATTTTAAAGAGTGGTATCATTTTTTCAGTGCCTACTTATCCCGATATCGGCGAAAATCATAGTGACACATATTATGTAGATTTTATTAGAGACGAAATTATGTTAATGAAAATATCAGTAAACAATCTCTAAATGTAATGATGTTCAATGTTCAATGTTCTTTGTTCTGTGGCTTTATAGGCGTACCATTTGGAAAATGTAATAACAGCGGAAGGCAGTGGTAGCCCAGTAGTAATGCACTCGCTTGGGACACCGAGCGAAGCGGGCTCAAACCCCGGGCTTCACACCTCTGATATTTTCATGTGCGAAACAGTTCTAACATGATTACCACTTGGCTTATGGTGAAGGAAAACATTGAGGAAACCTGCATGTCTGAGAGAACCTAGCAAGTTTTCGAAAGACATATGAAGCCCGCCAACCCGCACTTGGCACGCGTGGTGCATTTTGGGCTGATCCCTCTCTTATTGAAGGCTAAAAACAATGATAGTCCACAACCAACAGTAGATTGACATTTGTTTCATAGATAGATACTGAAAAATTGTGAGTGCAAAGTCTAAATATTATGACAAAATGTTATGCCGAATTGTCTTGTAAATGCCATTAAAAATCAAATCACGTTTATATCGTACATCAACATAACGTGCCTCATAAAAGTTCACGAGATACAATGACTATAAATAATAGGTACCAACATAGTCTATACATAATATAATAAAATTCTAACTGAGTCAAATCTGTACATTAAATATTTTTTGGAAAATCTTATCGAAATAGACATTATTATCGATACAGAGGCCGAATCTATAGTTTTTAGAATTTTTGTCTGTTTGTCTGTCTATCTGTTACCGCATTACAGAAAAATCACTGAAGGGGTTTTGATGGAATTTGGTATGGTGATAGCTGATTATCCGGGTCAACGTATAGGATACTTTTTACCACGGGAAAATTTCTCATTTCTGATAAAAAATACAAAAACTGCATTGTAAGAGTATACTAATATGTTAAACCTAAGAAGTTAGTTTATGGTAATCTGAACGCGGGCGGAGCCGCGGGCATTGCTAGTTGTATATAAAAGTCTTACCATTTAATATTATTGCTTTTCGAGATAAATATAAAGTTTACTTATAACATTTTTAAATGTACTTAATATATGTAGAATATGTCCCAATGTAAGACATTTCATGACTAAATTTCACATAAACGTTTGCCGAGTTTCGTATTTGCCAGATTTTCTTTGTTTGTAGTTTCTGTTGTGTGTCGCGTAAATAGTGGATGCTAGTGCAGGCTGCGAAAATGAAGTTTTTTAATATGAAAACACTAGCAGAATAAATTTTCTACACTCATGTGTTACACGTTCTATTTAATTTTTTGTTAACATTATTCTATTCTTGAGTAACATTATAATTTTTTGAAAACAATATATTTTATAATCAAACGTATAGAATATTATAAGCTCGAAAACTATTTTTACTTATTAAATCATCGTCATCGTCGTCAGCATCCCGGATACAACCGCCGACATCCTCTGCCCACTGGCACTTTATCTTCAAAATTCAGCGGCCTATGATGGCGGTAACTTTAATCTTTCTTTTTTCAAATACCAAGCATAGCCTTCTTCGATGCACTTTGGTTTATCTTAAAAAAATCAACTTGCATATTCATCATACATTAGAAGAAACCGAATGCAGCACCTATTGTGGTATATCACCATCGTGCGTGGTTCTTCGTAATCTCCAAGTACTCTTTTCTAGTCCAGGAGCTTAAAAACTTTTACGCACTGCAACTCACGTAATATTATGAATATGTCATATTATTAAAATCCATACAAAAATATCACATATATTTTGCACTAAACCTAAACCTTATACCTCATATTAAAAAATATTTAGAAAACCCTTTATTTTTTAGATCTGCTTCTTAGCTTATTTTGTAATTAGCTTCTGATAAAGGTCTTTACTTTTAGTAGCTCCTTTGAAGAGGAAGTTCAAAGCCGAGTTTAAGTGAAGTTTTAAACAATTCTCATAGAATTATTCTTTAAACTGTAATTTGATCTTCTTTACATAATATTTTAAGCGCTATAAATCCGTTTTCTTTACTTCATTAAATTAGGCCTTTATTTTTTAATTTTAAAAAGCAATGAATTTCAAGCATTATCTGTAATGTAATAAAATTGTAACTAAGCCGAATCTGTTCAGTAAATATTTTTGGAAAATCTTATTGAAATAGATATTATTATTATCAATACAGAGGCCGGATCTATAGTTTTTAGAATTTTTGTCTGTCTGTCTGTCTATTACCGCATCACGAAAAAACCACTGGAGGAATTTCGATAAAATTTGGTATAATGATAGCTGGTTATCCGGTTCAATATATAGGATAGTATTGCGGGAAAATATCTCATTTCTGAGAAAAAAATCAAAAACTGGTTAGAATAAAACCACGATGATACTAAAAATATTTCAACAAGATAACCTACTAAACATACCTAGTAAAAACTATTAAAAATAGCTTATCTTGAAAAAAATATCAATAATGCCATTTTATTTATTAAAATAGTTATTTTAATGAATATTTATTTGTGTGTTTGTGTACTTAGATATTCGTCAATAGATGTCATGTGTTTTTAAAATACGGAGTTTTAATTCCAAAAATATAATGTACAGATTTAATTTTTTTATTTTAAAAACTGGTTCTGACTGAAATGCGGAGATGAGTGACAGAACTTCTTAATAGATAAAAATCCATATTAATATTATAAATGTGAAATTGTGTGTGTTTATTTGTTTGTTTGTCCTTCTTTCATGTCGAAACGGAGTGACGGATTGGTGTGATTTTTTGTGTGGAGGTAGTTGGAGAGCTGGAGAGTGACATAGGCTGCTTTTTATCGCTGGAGATCATCTCATTCCCACGGGAAAACACGTTACGTATGGTGCAATCCAAAATTTTTATGATTTTATTAGAATTACTACTAAATTTCGTGCGGCCCCGCTCGTGTTCAAATTATCAAAATTATATATATATATATATATATATATATATATATATATATATATATATATATATATATATATATGTGTATATATATAATTGTATCATAACAAACTTTTTGGCTTTTTAAATTAGTTACATGTCAGTAATATTTTGTTGGCCGAAACAATTTTCGAATGAAAATATATTTTAATTTTTATTGTTTAGTAAATAATGTTAATATTTGTAAATCTTTTAAAGTAAAAATTGGGCATATGGAAGTCCAACTCGCGCATTATAATTTCCGTATAGCAAGATACTATGTTGTTTTTCTTACTTATGTATTTTGTTATGTTAGCACTAAAATAAATACGAATAATATTTACGCTTCCACCAATAAGTTCGTTTCATATTATTATTTTTTAACATTTTATGGAAAACAAGTTTACGGTTGTTAAACTGACAAAGCGAGTAACTAAAAATATTCCATATCTCAAAAACTACGAACCATATATCCTGCAAGATAAGTTTCTATAAAAGTATTTTAGAAACTGTTATATCTAAACTTTTTCATATTTTTGACACCATTTCTCGAAAGTTTTAAGGCTTAAAAGAGGCAATAAAATACTTACGACGTTAATCATATAAAATAATAAAGAGCATTTGCTTAGAATTATTTACTAATTACTATACTTCTGGAACTCTCATTTTCTAGAACACTTTCTTTTGAACATCATTTCGGAAGACATCGCTAACTAGCGCTAACCCATCCCTGTTTCGCGACCAATTAACATTAAGAAAAGTCATTATTATGTAATTTAAATAATCGGCTAAATATAAATTAATCTATAGCTGTCTATTAATAAGTAAATGATTAAAATTAATTCAGTAGTTTGAGAGTATATCGCCCAAAACTAAACAAACAACAAAACAGAAGTACAGATATACTATAAATATTATTGTTAAAACTAAAAGCAATATTACTAAATCAAATATGAAATTAACAGAGGAACGTCTGTGGCATTGTCAATCATCGCCATTATTTACCAATCATGCGGTAAGCTATGAAATTGGTATATGTAAGAGTATACTAATATGTAAAACCTACAAAGGTTTTTGGTCATCAGAACGCGGGCGGAGCCGTGGGCAATGCTAGTCTATATATACAAAATAAATCCGCGAAATAATCTGAAAAGATAGTTTTATTTAAAATGTCAAATATTCGCGTAAATCTAAGAAAGTATTAGCAATAGTGTTGCTTAATATTATAACTTTAAATAATAGCAACCTTAATTAACATTTTAACTTTTTTAAATTACATATAAAACAATAATATTGCTTAAATAAATAATTAATATAATTTAATTTTTAAATGACTTTTGGTTATACGAGTAGGTACTTATTATAGTAATAGCAACACTAAATAATATTATGAATAAATAAAGTTTAAAAAAAATGTAATATTTATAATAATAATAACTAAAATTAAATTTATAATATTGCTGTATTTAATTATAATACTTATTTAATAAAATTTAGAATTTAAACCAACATATACAATGTACTTAGGTGCTATTTTTGAATTTTTTGAAACCATGATTGCTGTAAAGCATTCGAAACGTCGGAAACCAAAAATCAAAATAAATCCGCGAAATAATCAAAAAATATAGTTTTATTTAAAATAATAAAGTCTTAACTTCTTTTTCAGAAAATAAATTTAAATAGTAGATAATACAAATATTTTTTTTTTTATAATCAGTGCAGACTAAAGGAAATTTACAAAGGATTACAGCACTCGTTAAAATGCCACTAACCACGGTACTTCGAAGTAATCCCCAAAATAATCGAGTGTAGCAGATGCCGTAATTATAGAAATGAGCAATAGGGATTGCTTGACTGGCTTAGAATTCATCTATTCAAATATTGTGTCAGCTTAAGTGAAAATATATAATAAGATATATATATTTTTTTAATATGTTTATTACTATATTTATTTAAGATTAAAATAAGAAACTAATAAAATAATCATAATCGAAGATATTTTATATATATATATATATATATATATATATATATATATATATATATATATATATATATATATATATATATATATATATATATATATATATATATATATATATATATATATATATATATATATATATATATATATATATATATATATATACTTAGCAAGCGTATGATCAAATCTTAAACAATAGACGAAGGGTAAAGGTTAAATAAATTTTACAAACCAGTTAGTATTACATGGTAAAATGGTATATTATACGTGATATCAAATAATGGTCCGTAAATTGTGAGTCCATTATGCTCAGTCCCGTAAATCAAAAGATATTGAAGTGCTTACAGTGATTCCTAATCGCTTTGAAACCCTAAAGTGTTCTCACAATTGTTTTATATCTGTGTAATATTTTACGTTGTATTTAAATTATTTTATTATTATTAACTAAAATTAAATATGTTTGTTTGTTTGCCTTCATACGATATAATAGAACAATACACAAACCTAAACAACAAACCTATTTCTACCCGACTGCAGCAAAGCCCCAAGAAGGGTTATGTGATTGACCTGTATGTATATATGTACCTAGTATGTACGTACTATGTACGTGTATTCGATCCTATGTTCCCTAAAAATTCTGAGTCGAATCTGTACATTAAATATTTTTTTGGAAAATCTTATTGAAATAGTCATTATTGTCCATATAGAGTCCGAATACATAGTTTTTAGAATTTTTGTCTGTCTGTCTGTCCGTCTGTGACCGCATCACGAGAAAACCACTGGACAGATTTTGATGAAATTTGGTATGGCGATAGCTGCTTATCCGGGTTAACGTTTAGGATACTTTTAATTGCGGGAAAATATCTCATCTCTAAGAAATCTCTACTAACCGTTAAAACGTACGAACCCGAGTAGAGCAAGGGTGAGTGAGTCGTTAGTAGGTTACATATTATTAAAACTCAAAATGGCCGATTTTAGGCGTCAATTTGTGCGTCGCGAAACTTTTTCTTTCAAAACTATCGAGTGGAGTACCTGTCAAAATTATGGTTTTTAAGAGGTGATCACAAAAATATATAGAGCTTATATGTTTAGAAGTAATTTGGAATAAGAAATTGTAAAATAAAACAAAGGTCTATCAAGCCAAAATTAAAAAGCTTAAAATAAAAAAATATATCATAAAAATAAAAAACCTGACTGCGTAAAGAGACTGTGTAAGCTGTACATTATACATGTAGCAAGACTCGCGACAAGTATACAATATATTTGTACTTACTAAATATGTCTCCGACTACATAATACTATGTTCTTTTGTCACTGTTCCCTTATTGTTAGTTAGAACTGCCTCGGTGGTGTAGTGGCTAGCATGTACGGCTGCACACCCAGAGGTCCTGGGTTCGAGTCCCGGGTCGGGCCAAGTTTAGTTATTGAGTCTTTCTGTATAGTAAGCCTCAGTAATAGCCTGGAGTTGGGAAGTTGGCGGTGTTTCACCCCCGTGCCTCCGAGAGCACGTAAAGCCGTCGGCCTGCGCCTTAACTCTTACCGGTCGTGTCGAGTGATCGTCCCACCGGAGTATGAGAGTGATAGGAATAGAGAGTACACTTGTGTCTGCGCGTACACGCGCTGCACTATAATATCTTCTGCGAAGTTGGCTCGTCTCAATGAGATTGGCCGCCGTGGCCGGTATCGGCCAGGAGAATATCATCATCATTGTTAGTTTACTTTTTAAGCAGTCGGGTTTTTATTCATCTTCATATATATATATATATATATATATATATATATATATATATATATATATATATATATATATATATAATATTTTATAAGCCGGTGGGTTATTATTAAGTGATTCCTATCATTGACTGTAAAACGGGGGTTTAGACTTAAGCCTTAAAAAATGGTTGCCCATTCAAAATGTTACCCATTAAATAACCCCACTCCTAATAATATAATAACCCACCTTCTATCAAATGGAATGTGTTAATCATTTGTTACGACAACCCTATTATAGAATTAACCCTATCGAAAGGGTTACCATATCGTTTTTAATTCAATATATAAGGTTAACCCTAATCTTCTTTTTAAGGAGTGAGAAATGGGATATAATCCATATAAAAGATAAAATCAATTTTGTTTGTAGCAGAATTAGTAGCGGGAATATTTTTCGCTAGTACCTAACTGTTAGTCTAAAACTATACGTGTCTGTGGGCGCATTTGGAGATTCTCTTTACTTCATTCTAATATATATTTTGTGAATAATTTTAAAGTCCAATATTATATCACATTTTTAATTGGATAACACATATAGATTGAGTTATTGGGTAATCCTAATAAAAAGGGTTAACCCTATGAAGGAAATGATGTCATAAAGTATGGTATGACTGGATAACTTTATTGAAAGGGTTTTTGTTAAACACTTTACAATAAACAATGTTATAAACCCTTAAAGGGTAACCAAATTGGTCCCTGGTTACTATAATTAATCTAGTATACTAGAGCACTGAAGTAGGTACAGTAGTTTGAGAAAAATTACTAAGTATATCGCGCTACGAATTAAAGATTTTAATAATTAGAATAGATTAGACATAACTCATTCAATGAAAATAATTATAATAAATTATTTTCATTGAATTATTCAAACGCTTTTCAGGTATCCGATCACTGCAATATATATTTTTCACTATGTAAGATGAAGGAGGACACGTCATTCTTTATTTTTGAAGAATACTTGGATCTAATTTGCTAAAATCAAACCCACAACTTTAGTTCTAACTCACATACATTCATGAACCGACGAGTATATAATGAAAATATCACCTGTATTATTTTTTTATTTGTTCCAAGTAACCTAGAAATGTTTTAATTACCTTAGCAAAACTGAGAGTGCTACGCTTTTGTACAAAGAGCTGTACGTTTGATTTAAGTGCTATCGTGGTCATAGTGAAGGCGCTCAAATTCAAGCATATTATGCAATCTTAAACGGAGCCCTCTGGCACTTCCGGTTATACATTGACGTTTATAATATAAGTATAATATTATTGACTATTTAAAAGTGAAAAATTGTTTAATTTAATAGTATATTTTATACATTATATCTAACAAAATATTTTATAAATAACTTTGAGTATGAAGTTTAATTCCCTGTTCTTTTCCTACTATTTTTTCCATTAACAACATAAAAATAAATAGTTAAGTTATTAAAAAATAATATTCTTATTAAAGTTAGTTGCTAAACTTAGCTAACTCAACGTAAACAAAAAATGTTTTTTAAATAGCTCAAATGAATGCTTAGTTGGGAACTTGGCTCTAACATTTTTGCCAACGTTTGAAGTTTGAGCTTGCAATCGCATCAGAATAGACTCATGGAGCGTCAAAAGCTCAAAAGCTCAGCCGCATGTGACTCTTCATGCATACACAAGAGCCAAGCAAGTGGTTAAGCGATACTTTACCAGGTTACGTTGGAATGAACTGTTGTTACAAATGTTAACTTTCTGCAATTGTAATTTTTCTAAAACTTAGAAAATTCATACATATATTGTGTTAATATTTTTCAAAAAAGGTTTATATAAGTATTAAATTAACTAGTAATTAAATAGTATGTTCCATTACTTCCTTTTTCAGTTTAGACTTATTTAGGTACAATAATTATTTCTGTTGTATATTTTATAATAAGAATTTGTCTTAATTATCAGAAAAATTAATAAATTTTATCTATAACTTTATTTACAACAATCACTTATTGATTAATATTTAAGTAGAGCTGAGGAGGTACCGCAAAAATAATGTTCCTTTAAAACTCCGCTGAGAAAGGTAAGTTAGGTTTGTAATAACAATATTTTCTCTATCCATATCAGGAAAAAATTAGTAGTTTATTTATATTGTTAAAGCAATACTTGTTTATCCCTCAAGGGAAATCATATAAAAGACGAGGAAACAACAAGAAAGATTTTGAAGTAAATGTTGGACTCCAAAAAAGAAACGAAATGAAATCCGACGTCTATAAAATACTAGAATACTTATTACGTCATAGAATAATTTAATTATAATACAAAAATAATAAATAAATATGTTGGGACATTCAAAAGTAGCTTGAGTCACTCCTTATGATATCAGCTATCTGCCAGTGAAAATCCCGCCAAAATCGGTCCAGCCATTTCGGAGAGTAGCCGGAAAGGCAGATAGATAGGCAGATAGATAGACAGACAAAAGGTTTAAAAATTGTTTTGTTATTATAAGTACCGTATATACTTTCATATTTATTCATTTAGCAAAAAGCTGTTATTTTGATATTACAAACAGACACTTCAATTTTATTTATCTGTATAGGTTTAATAATACGAACAATAGGTACGAATAATATTTTACAGTTCGTAGTTTGTTTAAATATAATTAAACATAGGGATTCGAGTTTAGCTTGTTATCTGGTAAAGAACACAGTGTTAAACCTTAAAATTCACCAAGTAACTTTTATTAATTATATTTATATCTCAAAAACTAAATTTTCTAAAATTGTATTTGTTACTTATAATGGATAATATCAAATGCTTGGATGTTTGGAGTGTTGGAGACTTAATCATTCTTAAGTTGTTGAACGGATTTGAATGAAACTTAATCTCAAACTAAATATCTCAAACTAACGTATTCCCATGGGATAATGGTTTTAACTCTAAACTTATCAGGTGGCGGGCGTTATTTAGGAACAAATAAAACACATAATGCCTTAGACATTTATTATTTGATACATTTCTACACAAAGAGTTGCCATCCAATTAAGCCATAACCAAATTTTTACTGAATCAAAATTTTGTGGATAACTTGTAGTACCTAACAAAGAAATGTTTGTATTACGTGCCGTGAAAACAAAAAGGCACCACCTTTAATTTATTGAAAATCCACGGTATCCCTGATGTTAATCCCTATTTTATAATATAACTTGCGGCTCACCCTCGCTTCGCTCAGTTTCGTCCCTAGGTTATGTTTTAATGGTTAGTATGGAATAGATAGACTATATATTATATATGTGTTTTCCCGTGGGAATGAGATAATCTCGCAGGATAAAAAGTTGCCTATGTTACTCTCGAGCCTTCTTCGAACTATCTCCACACAAAAAATCACGCCAATACATCACTCCGTTTCGACGTGAAAAAAAGAACAAACAAACAAACAAAGAAACAAACAAACAAACAAACAAACAAACAAACAAACAAACAAACAAACAAACAAACAAACAAACAAACAAACAAACAAACAAACAAACAAACAAACAAACAAACAAACAAACAAACAAACAAACAAACAAACAAACACACTTTCACACTTTCACATTTATAATATTAGTTTGGATACACTTAACAAAACACACGTAACAATATGTTGCTTATTATAATGTAATTAGTAGTAGCATAATATAGTCGTAGCAACATAAATACATACTATGTACGTTTTAAATAGTTACAAATAGAATTATTATGAATGTATCTTAGGAGATAGACACATGCTATCGAAGATTTTTTTGTACGTCTTTTTAAGATATTATTTTGATGTACGTACGAGTATATGTATGTATGTCTATCTTACGGTTTAGCCAACATTAGCCATATAAGCCTAAGAAAATAGTTTTTCATTTTTTTCTGACAAAGCACCGTTCTAGTTCATTTTGTGTCAAAATACGAGTATATCCTAGTTATAAACAGAAACATTCCTCGTTTATCGTTCGTTTAGTAAAAACCATATCAAAATCCGTTGCATGGTTTAGAATTAAGCGGACAAACAGACAAATGCAGACAGCAACTTTGTTTTATGTTATGTATAGATATATGTACGTATAGATATAGATATACGTATAGATATAGATATACGTATAGATATATTATGTATGTATAGATATATGTTAGATCGCAGTTCACTCATCTACATACGTATGTAAATGAGAGAATTGCGTCCGAACTGAATTTTGCATTTTCCCATGCAAAAGGAAATATTTGATCCTCTAAATTACTGCTACTACTAGATCTTCTGTAATAAAACATTGAATTTTTTCTATGAAGAACAACTCAGCCGAACAATTTATTCTATTTTCGCGTGGGTATAAGATTTTCTTGCGTTAAACGGTAGGTACCTATCCTAAATGATGACCCGAGTAATATGTTATTACTACACAAAATTTAATTAAAATTCGTTCAATACTTTTTGCTTGAAAATCAAACAGAAAAACAGATATACAGACGAAAATGGCAATAACTGTTGTTTTGGAGTCAATATTCTGTACACAATATGTAACAGACATTTTTTTCTTATATATTGCATACTAGCGACTCACCCTCGCTTCGCTCGGGTTCATCCCTAGCTTGATTCCCCATACAAACTTTCATCCCCATTTTCACCCCCTTAAGGGATGATTTCGGGGATAAAAAATATCCTATGACCTATGTCCTTCAGAGGGTCTCAAACTATCTTCTTACCAAATTTCATCTAAATCGGTTCCAGATCCAGAGATTACCCTCTACAACGAACTCACAAACTTTACCTCTTTATGATATTAGTATAGATTACATATTTCTCTCATCTATAAATATTCTATTATAATATATATAGATGTGTAATCTACTACAGTATAATAAAAGCCTTTTAATGCATGATGTCTCTCGTTTCATCCCCATACCCTGTAGCATTTGAGCTAATACAATTAGGCAACCCCCAGCGACAAAGTCCGCACATTAAGCCTCAGGGTCTTCAAGGCGCAGTTAGAACTTACATATAACTACATAAGATTACTCGTCCTATTATTTAAAAGATAAGAGTTAAAATTAGTGAGATTCATCCTGATATATGTATTATCATAAATTTCATGATACAAATACCTATAATATTTTTGTTTTGACGTTATCTGTAATATTTATTTTTGTATCATTATTATAAACTGTAAAACTAAATGATTATCAAAGTTTTGTCTTAACAGCAGGAAGCTAATTTGTTATACATTTATTAGGGTATTTTAGTAACTTTACAGGAATAAAGGTATGTTCTCATAAATAAAATCCTTCGGCTTTCCAAGGCTTGATGACGTAACGCCGATAACTTTCCAACTCCGAGCTGCTTCTGAGAATTTATTGACAAAAACTCCAAATAGTTATTCTCAGTCTGATCAGGGATTGAGCCCAGAACTTCAGAAACTGCAATCGTAGGTACTTACTAACCTCTTTACCAATGATATACTTAACAGGTTATAAAGTTTAGAGGTGCCAAAAGAAACTTATTCTATAGTCCATAAATAATATTTTTTACTTTTATATACATTTCTTTTCATTTCTAATTTTATAAACGTACATAGCTCCACCTGTCTGTTTTGTTTTGTGTTCAACTCGCCGAATAATTTCGATAAAATTGGACAAAGACATAAATTACAAAATGGAACTGAACTAGCTCTTATCCCCCCACCCTCCCCCCCCCCCCTCTCCGCCCTGCTTACAAATCCAGCGAAGCTGCAAGCAAAAATTAGTCCCAAATGAAGTAAGAAAAGTCATAAAAAAACTTAGTAATGTACATATATAACTATATAAAAAATATAATATATTAGTAGTGTAATAAATATTTTACTATTTAGACGACTTCAAGTTTGAAACTGTAGATAAAATTTGATCACGTTAAAACTACTAAACTACAAGTTTTCTAAACTACATCTCAACTGCTGTAGAATCTAATATTATTATTTTAAGACAATATATATATATATATATATATATATATATATATATATATATATATATATATATATATATATATATATATATATAGTGAAAAATACTAATTGAGACATTAAAATAATTTGTTGACGTAATGTAGCAAAAAATCTGTCCACCTAAATTGGATGATATTGTGCTGTAATAACCGGCAAAATTCTCACTCACTTACTGAAATAACCGAGCTATAGAACGGAGCGTATAAAGAAATCATTTTACTTTTAAAAAAAGGTTTACTTGTTACTTCCAAGCCTTAATTATGCTGAGAGTTACATGCCAATGAATGGCAAGTAGTTCAGTATTTTTATTTTCTGTTTTCAACGAAGTACAGTATAATGAAAATGTAAGTCAATTATGTTATGCCACAGTATCTACTATTGTAATAGTTTATTTACATAAATACAGTTTTAAGATGTTAGTTAGTGCTTTCATTTGATATTTATAGCAATTTTGTCATAAATCTTCATTTATATAGCGAATTTAAATTCATGGCGTGTTGATTATTCAAACAGCACTGACAAATATAAGTTGTTAGAATCCTACTCCAGATCGTCACGTACTAAATGCAACTAGAAAACGACAAACTTGCAAGAAATTGATCTCAATGTCTAACATTATTTGGTGTAACTATTCTCCTTGCTTGTCCACAACGTATTTTCTATTATAAATTTTATTATATTAAATTCAACTAAGTGATTGAATTTTACTATATGTAATACACCTATTTCTTATATATAATGCAACATTCATAAATCCTCGGGAACCGTATATTTTTCCGCAATAAAAAGTAGCCTATGTGTTATTCCAGATTATAATCTATCTTTGTGCCAAATTTCATCCAGATCTGTTCAGCCGTTCTAGCATGAAAGAGTAACAAACATCCATAGTCACAAACTTTCACATTTATAATATAAGTAGGTACAGATATTATTTATAACCAAACTTTAAAATGTGTTTAAATCTTTCGCTTGTATACTATGAACAATAATTTAAGCCTAATACTGTTTTATCTTTTATAATAAGTTAATACAAAAGCGTTTTACACCGTCGTTTAATGTAAGTAGCAAAAAGAAAAGCTTAGAGTGAAGTAAGTTTATTGTGAAAAAAGAGCAAAGTTTAGTCTAAGGATAAAGTGCGATGCCACAAGTTCTACACCAAAGTTATCCACCTTTTTGTGCTAATCCCTGAAGTTACTTAACGGGTTTAAATATCAAAAGTTAAAATATATAACTTGCACTTCAAAAACGCAATTCATTATTTAGTACACTATTAAATAAAAAAAAGTAACATTTGTTTATTTCTATATAAGGTATAATCTCTGAAACTACTACAATGTTTCTAGAAACTACATTTACCATAAAATTATCTGAAAGTAACATTTTACCAAATCTCGTTACTTTAAATTTTACCAAGAGATACAAAGAGATCAATCCCTATATTATTGAAATCTGCTTATATTGCTTAAATAAAGCAAACGATTCGAAAATAATCTTTATATGAATGGACACTTTCAATCGTATGAAACGATCGGCGTATTTACAACGCCATAAAATTACATTGGTGAATCGTTTTGATTTGCTTGGTAAAATTTTTATTGCGAATATATGGCGTTCACTTCGATAGCTGCCTCGTTTATTCTCAAATATAAAAAAGGTTAGCGTACAGTCATATCTATACGATCTACTTGCACAAAATTAATAAAACGCGCGCTAGGCATTGTAATGGCCCTATTAGTATTCTTTAGATGTTTGTAGTGTACTTAGACACAAGTCTGTCACAGTGACTCTAATGAGAACAAATGCTTTCCGATCTTTGTTTCAAGAAGAATCACGACCTAAAAACATTTTAAGCCATGTTAGAATCGACAGCTCCTTAACTAATCTTTGCTCGTCCAATGCTCTCATAAACGTATTCTTTTTTTACTTCTCAAATAATACAGCTCAGCTTCGCTGACCTAATTTCTTTGACTCGACTTCTATTGTTTCATTATAAAACTTAACATGTAAAAAACATAATTTTTTTGTTAGTTCTATTTTTACACGTAATTCACATAGTAGCAGTATTTTACGTCGTATTCAATATGTAGCTAACATTGCGGTATAAAATATAACAAAAATTATGACTTTAAATCTTATTATATACCTATGTTATGTATTATAAACTTAGTTTTTTTTTTAAAGGTAGTATCTAAATATTTCAAAAAGCTTTACAACTACTCCATTTATTTAGGAGTGTGAGCGGATACAAAAATCAATCATTCATTTCCTTATCGCAAGTCTCACTTTAATCGACTTTTGGTGTTTGTCTAAGAAAACCACGTCTAAATTTAAACGCTCTTTTATATTTCTACCGACCGTTACAACGTGACGATAAACTTGATGTTGAGAACGTAACGGGACTTAAGCTTGAGCTACGAAGCATAAATATTTTATACAAGTTGACGTCAATTTAATAACAGCACGAGTACTTTAGTCATATTGAAGTTCACCTTTAACAGACATATGTATGTTACTAGCATTGCCCGCGGCTCCGCCCGCGTTCAGATGACCAAAAACCAAATTCTTAGGTTTTACATATTAGTACACTCTTATATTGCAGTTTTTGAATTTTTTCTGCGAAATGAGATATTTTCCCGCAGTAAAAATTATTCTATATGCTAACCCGGATAACCAGCTATCACCAAACAAAATTTCATCAAAATCCCTCCAGTGGTTTTTCCGTGATGCGGTAACAGACAGACAAACAGACAAAAATTCTAAAAACTATAGATTCGGCCTCTGTATCTATAATAATGTCTATTTCAATAAGATTTTCCAAAACATATTTAGTGCAGATTTGGCTTAGTTAGAATTTTATCATATGTATATACATAAATTGTTATACAAACATTTATGTTAAAGCTTTAATAACAGTGTGAAAATTGAAAAAATGCAGTTTAAATCTTATAGCATCTGTCCCTCTTATTATACAAAAAGGTATCAATCAACATAATATATTTGAGGATATAAATACTCAAACTTTTCACTCAAATATTTACTTTCACAAATAAATCTGAATCTGATCAAATCTTATCTGAGCCAAGAATTAGAGCGAGGAGAAAGTAAATACGTATTACATAACCAATGCTACGGATACCATTAAGTCTGTGATTTATTGTTGATAAAAGCCTTTCAGTGAAAAATATATTCCAGCGAAATAAATGTTACTAAAACATATTTTTAAACTTTGTATAATCCATATCCATACTTCTATACTAAATATTATAAATGTGAAAGTGTGTTTGTTTGATTGTTTGTTTGGCCTTCTTTCTCGTCGAAACAAAATGCCAGATTGGCGTGATTTTTTGTGTGGAGTTAATTGGATGCCTGGAAAGTGACATAGCCTACTTTTTACCGCGGGAGATTATTTCATTCTCACGGTAAAATAAGTTATAATACAACTCAAAAAAATATTTATGATCAGTATTACTTGAAACTTGGTATTAATGCTCTTCAATACAATTAAATTAGTACGTGTTTCAGCATTTTTGGAAATTCACCCCATAAAGAAGTAAAATAGGGGATGAAAGTTAGTTAAAAAATTCCTTATTACAGTTTTCTTTGTAGTTTTAGCGCGACCGAAGCCACGGGTTATGCTAGTAATATATAAAAAGATAATATAAAATATGTAATTAGGATATTAAGATTATAATTTGTGATATAAAATGTAAGATAAATGAAAACCTTCATAATCGTAAATGAAATCCTTTAAGCGTGTAGCAGTAAAACATAAAATATTCGTGGTAAGAACAAAATACACTGTATATTTTTATTATTTTACTTAGCTTACTTACTGTACTGGCTTAGATATAGAATATTTATTTATAATAAATAAATAAATAATAATAAATAAATAAATATGTTGGGACATTAACACACAGCACCATCTAGTTTCATGGTAAGCTACGAGGCCTGTGTTATGGATACCAGATAGTTGACACACATATATAACTTTGAATACATATATATTATAAATATAAACACCCATGACTGAAGTACAAACATTCGTGCTCATCACACAAATGAATCCACCAGCGGAACTCGAACCCGCGACCGCTGGCACAGTAAGTAGGGTCACTACAAACTGAGCCAACAATTCCACATAAGTATTTTTTCTATTGCTAATGCCTGCAGCTTCACGCGGGTGTAATATTTTTCAACATTCGAAGAGCCATGTTTTACTTCAGACTTTTACTTATAGAATAAGAGGACCCTGTGTAAACTAACTAGCCGAGCTCGAATTACGTATATCTAAGCTTGATATCAGACATAACGTTACGAGCATACACTCAAAAAGCTCGATAGTTAAATAAAGACTTCTATCATAACGCAAACACGCCTTTTATTTGGAAAATATTTAGTGTATAAACTATAACTTATACTATAATACTTTCTTAGATTTACGCGAATATTTGACATTTTTAAATAAAACTATCTTTTCGGATTATTTCGCGCATTTATTTTGATTTTTGGTTCCCGACGTTTCGAATGCTTTACAGCATCCATGGTCACGGGAGAGACTGAGGTGTTACATGTCTTGAAGGTATAGTTGTTACAGATAACTTATATTATTTTTATAATTATTTTTTTAATTTTAGTAATTAATTTAATTTTTATTAATCTTGTTTATATGTAAATTAGCATAATCTAATGTTTATTTGTACACCATACACACATTTCTGAAAATTAATTTAAAAAGAAAAATTTCGTAATCTTGAAAGTCTTTTATAAATACAAAGTGGATTTAATAAGGAATCTACCAGAATATGTATTGTCCTGTTTATGAACCTTTTGCTATTTAACCCATAATATGTCCATATTATAGCATACGCATGGTCGATCTTGACAAAGGCTTTACGTAAATATGTAAATACTATACAAATTGGTTCTGTGAACGGAAGTTAAGTGCCTGTCGCTGAAACCAACGTGATATGGTAAATTTCTAGAATACATACGAATTTTCTTAGAATATTGGTATAGAATAATTGAGATCTTCAGATTTATTAAGATCAAAGTCTTTAAACATATAAAATAACAAGTATACAATAAATTGTGAAGCTCCTACTATTACGAAATTGGTTAAAAGATATTTGTTTATTCTTTCTTTGGGTATTTCTTTCACTCTTCCATCATTATTTTGTGCAACCCTATCCAATATGTGATCATATGTCTAAGTCCAACTACAGCGATCGAACCAATTCTGAACAACTGTGATGTCCTATAATTTTACTTATCTACTTCCCATTTATGTATCATTTATAACAATACCAGCTCAAAATGGAGTATTCAGTGTATATAAGGTAAGAACATACAACCCCTTAGTCTAAATATACGAGTGTAGTATAGAGTAGTCTTACGCCGAGCTATCGTTTACAAAAGGTTTTGTTACTGTTGTCCAAAAAAACAAGGATAATGCATTGCATTTAATAGACTCAGACCGTAGTTTATCGTATTCGTTTTGCTCGGTGCCGCTTACGAGAGAGGGATTTATGACGCCACCGCGGGCACGTCCTTTGTCCGACACGAGGGACTGGAAAGGGGAGTATACCACGACCTTGACTAGGCGGCGCCTTCCATTTGTTTGTGGAAATATATCTGAACCTATATAAAAAAAGTCCCTGAAAGCAGATGGGCCACTCATAATATATGATTTGATAGGTTATTTTATCAGGATGTATAATTTGTGTTGGGGACCACGTAAAAATTGTAAGTTTTGTATGTTTTTATTGTATATTGTTAATTTTTTCGTCTTAATATGGTCTTGAATCTGAAGAAACAAAAACGTACTACCTAATGTCATTTCTTCTTTAAAAATTATAATGTTGCCCTCAATTTTCTCTTAATATTTCAATTTTTTGTGTTTTAATGTGCAATAAAGAATATACACTGGAGGAACACAAAAAAAGGTCCATTATTAAAAAAATATGGTTTTATTTTAAAATCTACTTACTACACCTCTTTTGTTATTTAAAGTTTCATTTGTTTTACTTAAAATGAGATCACATTAAAAACAGATTTTGCGAGTAAAGGCTATTTGTGAAAAATGGTACATTTTTGAACTTTTCATATAACCGGGAAAAGTGAAAATTAATATTAAAATAACAATTAATTAAATTAGAAAAATGGTGATTAATATCGCGTATTTCCTCCACGTGCTCTTATTAAAGTTTCTACCCGTCTAGGCATACTGAGAATGATGTTATCGATGGTCTCCTGGGATAGTCTGCGCCATTCCTCAACTACGGTGATTCGCAGTTCACCCACGTTGGCAGGAGCTGGAATTCTGGACTTAACTTTTCTTTTCAGCAAGTCCCAAACGTGCTCTATTGGGTTCATATCTGGTGATCTCGCCGGCCACTCCATAACAGTGATATTCATATCATTAAGATAAGCTTGAGTTACCCGAGCGGTATGCGGCCGAGCATTATCCTGCATAAAAACAAAATCGTCACCGATATATGGGGCAAACGGTACGAAATTTTCTTCTAAAACTTCTCTGATATAGCGGTCTACAGTCAGACTCCCTCTGTCAATTACTACCAAGTCTGTGCGAGCTCCCAAACAAATGCCCACCCAAACCATTATTGATCCACCACCATATGCAACTGTAGTTTCAAAGTTTGTCTGAATGTAACGTTTTCCTTTGCGTCTGTATATTCTTTGCCTGCCGTCAATTTGATTTAAGAGAATTCTGCACTCATTACTAAACAATACCTTACTCCATTGGTCCGCGTTCCAAAGTCGATGTTCCTGAGCAAAAGTTAACCTGTTTCTACGATGATTTACCTCGAGCCTTGGAGCCTTGGCGGGCACAAATGAACCCAAATCAGCTTCTTCGAACCTTCTTCGTACCGTACGCTCACTTACGGTTACACCCCGCACTGCTTCTAACTCATGCCGGGCTTGGACGGCTGTCAAACGGGGGTTTCTACGTACACGAAGCCGAATGAAACGATCATCCCTACTCGAAATGCGTCTTTTTCTGCCTTGTCCTGCTCTTCTCACATAAGTACCGGTCTCCCTGAACCGTTGGATACTGCGATGGATCGTTGAAACTGGTCGACAAAGATCTCTGGATATCACTCTGTAGGTTTGACCATTTCTTCGCATTTCGAGTGCCCTGGCAATCTCCGTTGAGGCTAAGTCAGGCATAATTTAGTCCTCAACTCCAAAAAGATACGCGATTAAAAAGAAACTAACAAAAAACAGTATTTCAATGAAATTTTAAATCAAACTCAGAAGGAAGAAATACTCGAAATTCGCTCCAGATAAGGTGTATTTGAATAAAATTAAAACAATTGCATAAAATGTGATGTTCAGTTGTTTTCTTAATTTGAAAATATTTCTTTTTAAATTAAATGACGTATAAACCAGCCAGCAACCTTATATGATACTGATATCAAACCTTTATTTTATGTTCCGCTAAATATGCCGGTATGTTTATAATGTTTTAGTTTTCATATACAAAGTAAAAATTTTAAACTACTAAACGAACCAACAGAAAATACATATGTAACAGTCATAATATCAGATATTTAAATTAGTAAGGATAACTATAGTAAAATTTGAAACATAAAATTATACTATATACGTCCCATGTGGTCCATACACTGGCAATTGAGCATCGTTGCAAGAATATAAAGGGTTTAATGATAACTAGCTATCTTATCAGTTGGGTCGTTTCTTCTCATTTAACGCTAAGTGCTATGAAAGAGGCTATGGAACACTAAATGAGTGCGTTATCCATTGTACCGTACGTACTTTGAATTTGATTCTCTTTAAATTAATTAATAATATTAAAAAAACTATATACTTTTTAATTAAAACTATGTTTTCGGATTATTTCGCGGATTTATTTTGATTTTTGGTTCCCGACGTTTCGAATGCTTTACAGCATCCATGGTCACGGGAGAGACTGAGGTGTTACATGTCTTGAAGGTATAGTTGTTACAGACAGCCTACCCACAATTAACAAAATGAAAATTGCACCAATTACATTACAATATTTTTGTGACTTTAAACGTTTTTATTTAAAAAAAAAAATTTTTTTTTATTTATAACAATGTAAAAAAAAATTTATGTAACAACTATACCTTCAAGACATGTAATACCTCAGTCTCTCCCGTGACCATGGATGCTGTAAGGCATTCGAAACGTCGGGAACCAAAAATTAAAATAAATCCGCGAAATAATCCGAAAACATAGTTTTAATTAAAAATGTCAAACATTCGCCTAAATCTATGAAAGTATTATGAAAACTATAAACGTCAAACAAAAACTCAACAAAAATGTTATACTATTTAAAGGTTTTTATTCAATTTTCCCTCTGGTTTATCTTTGGTTATCTAAATTTTGGGAACCTATAGAATTATTTTATATTATTATTATTTTTTTTTGCAATCTTCAATTATTTTTAGCTTTTATCATCGCGTGTTTTCTTAAATAGAATTAGGACCATTCAACGAGAGTTTCCACATAGTCAATTAATCTATGCCAGTCCACAATCAACTAAATGAAAGAGATGAATTAAGCTATTTTTAAAGAAAATTGATTAACCAAGGTTCATTAAGATCCAAAAACTCATAAATATTTATGGAATGTACTGCCCTTTTAATTATTAGTACTATAACTAAATGAATGAAATATAAATATTTGATATATATATTTATAAAATTTTAAATGCCTGTTTGTGGGTTCAAATAGCTATACTGCGTAGATTCATTAAAACACCGTTAAAGTTCAGGGCTATTTGTGCTTCGTCGAAACCCAAAAGCATATTAAAAAAGACAGTGAGCCGACAGATAGATCTATAGAATAAAACTGTAGGTAGATATCGAGAAAAAAATGGAAGACCCTGTAAAAAAAGCGAGAACAAGAAAGGCTTCATAAGATTTTAACAAGATTGAGGCGGATAGTAAAAATTATTTATAAAGGTAAGTATTACAAAAAGGTTAACCCAGCTTAGGAAAAACTTGTGATATCCTAGGCCCAATCAATAAGGCAGTATATTACGCAAATAAAATCTCTATTTAATATTTAAAAGAGGAAAGATTTTTTGTTTGTTTGCTTGTACCGAATAAGCTCCGAAACTATTGAGCCGGTTTAGATGGAATTTGGTAAGAAGATAGTTTGAGTTTTTACCTCGGAAATTATCCCTTAAGGAAGTGAAAATGGGTATGAAAGTTTTTAAGGGGAAACAATGACTCGCTAGTTTAATATAAAATTTATTAATATATCTATTTTTATTTCAAAGCAAAGCTCGTGCCAATGGTTGTTATCTGTCTTGCATATTATTCTAACTATCTACGAGTACTAACTACATAATAAATTTACATTTCCTCAAGGTACAAATCTGTGCTCAACAGCTGGTACGCCATAAACAATAGGAATAAAACAACACATAATAACGTAGATAGATAGATAGATAGATAGATAGATAGATAAATTCTTTATTGCACACACAAAAAAAAAAAAAGATTACAGAAGATAAAAATAAAAAATAAATAACAAATAGGCATGCAAAGGCGGTCTTATTGCTACGAGCAATCTCTTACAGACAACCTTTGGTGAAAGGATTAGAAGAATCGAAGACGGGACGGTACAATTAACACTAAATACAGACAGACATGATGAACTACGCTTACAAACATGAATACATACATAAGACAACAGTATATACATACACGTATAATATATACGTACACAGATACATAAATACATACATACACATACATACATATAGATACATAACTACATATGAATACATAGTATATACATATATACACAATAACTAACAAGACAGATAATAATTAGTTAGACGACGTTTAAAAATATTTAGCGACTTTGAATGGCGAACATCATGGGGGAGCATATTCCATAGCTTTACAGCTTTTACGGTAAAAGAATTACCATAGTAATTGGTGGTGCAAGATGGTAATTTCAAACGGTTGTCACTCTGAGACCTAAGTTGGAAACCAGACACGTCCGAACCTAGAAAATTAAACCGTTCCTTTAAGTAGGAGGGAGTAGTTGGGTTATAAAGGATGGAGAAAAGGATGGAAAGGACGTGCAAATTGCGCCTAAAACGTATTTATTACGTAAGCTTATATGCTTCTATAAGTCAAGAACATTTTATAAAAGACTGTCTTAACATAATAACCAGACAAAGTTATTGTAAATTTCCACATTCAATCCACATACAATATTTTAGCACGTACGAGGTGCTTCCGGTGATCCTCAGAAAAGAGCGGATGCAAAAACTAAATCTTCCGTATACGGACGGGAGAGTTTAGGCAAATTGGTAAAATGTTCCTTTTCCAAAGAATTTTGCTATACCGTTGAGCAATGACAGACAGGCGATATTGTCACATTGTCGCTTACTCACAAACCTGGATTTATGTTCAAGAAAGGTACCTACTGTTTTGTTAACACTATCGGGACTTTTTAGGAATCTTTATACGATAACAAGCTTTATATATTAAAATATTAGGTAATTTTGCTTAGTAATTTATCAACTACTAATTAAAGAGCTTATTTCAATATATAAAACAACATAAGGAATACCCAATCCTAAATATTTTATTTTATTTCAATTAAATCTAGTCCAAGTTCCGTTCTGTTCTCCTCATCATTCAATCTGGGACCAACTATTTCAACAGAATGCAAAAAGATAATATTGGAATAACCAAAGTTTGAAGCACATAATCGAAAGTGTTCCTCATTTCGAAGAAGAGGTAATGTTCAATATCACTGTTTGAAATTACAAAAGAAAAAATGTAAAAACGTATGAAATTACATTTAATTTTATATAATTACTTAGCTTTTTTAACAATATAACATTATAAAAATACTAAAGACCAGCATGATACATAAATATATAGTATATTATATACTTATGTTTTAATCTATACTAATATTATAAAGAGGCAGAGTTTGTTTGTTTGTTTGTTTGTTTGTTTGTTTGTTTGTTTGTTTGATTGGACGCGCTAATCTCAAGAACTACATACTAATCCGATTTGAACAATTCTTTTTGCATTAGATACCCCGTTTATTAAGGAAAGCTATAGGCTACATATAATATAATATATAGTTCATCTATTCCATACTAACTGTTAAAATAAAAAAGGTAAGTCGCTAGTATATATTATTCAACAGAACACGTCAAATTACATCTACATCCATCTAGTAATTTATACATACAAAAATCGTCGAATTTCCCGAAAAAAGGCCCCATTTTTCAGCTCCACAAAAATAAAATCTAAATACGCAACGAGTGTTACATAATGATCACGCCCATTTTTCATCACTTGATGGCAAATCTCATCGGGATTGATGGCAAACTAGTTTTATTAATATTAACTATCCATTAAAAGGTAAACTTGGGGAAGATATAAAAACAAACATAGGAACGAGGACCATTTTCACTGAGATATTACTATGTATAGACACGATATACAACAACCAACACCACAGAGAATTAAATTGTATTATAACATTGTTTAACATATCTCTTTTTACTAGTTTCTTCAGAACAAAAACTAACGATTATGTTTTTTTTTAAAGAATGTAGAGTAGCTAATTTTATTAAGTAGACGATTAGGTACTACTTAATACTCGTTCTTAGTATAACAAATCTCATTATTTAAGAAATAAAAGTTTAAATTTAAAGCATTTTATAGAAAGTTCTTCGACTTTAAAAAATAATGTATCAATGAAACATTAATTTTAAAATAAAAAATTATACTAGCTGCGAGTCTTGCATTGTGCATGTCTCCGATTACTTAATACCTACTATATTTCTTTGTCAACTTGTTGTCATCTTTTTAGTTCACTTTTTACGCAGTCGGGTTTTTTATTTACTTTATATTATCGTTATAAAAAATCTGTATTCTAACCAACTAAAATACTATCACAATAAACTTCCAATTGCTTCACCCACGCCCTTCGACCTCTATCTAAGCTATGAACTGAACCGATAAGATAATCTTTATAATTTAATATTTGATTCCAGACGATAAACTATCGAATCGAGTCATTGATTACAATTAATATATTCTTATTAGTAAAGCTATATTGCATTAGAACGTAAATCTAATATATATTATATAATAACAGATTAAACTAATGTATAATTAATTGTTTAAAAAAATGTTAATACTTAATCAAAATAATTCCTTTTATAACTTATTTAAAATCAAAAATAGATTTAATTTAAAAGCAAGTTTCTAAGGATAAAAAAAAACTTGGACAACTTCTCATGATACTGTAAATATTTTGACGAGTAAGAGTTTCCTCTGGGGTACTCTTCAAAGTTTATCCATCCCCTTTCAAGCAAGTTGACATAGCTCTGTAAAATAACTCGTTTATATCTTACATATTTTTTGTTCTCATGACAATGAAAAAGTTTTGGAACTATCTGAAAAGGGACAAAGGTTAAATTGGTTGCGATGCCATTTGCACTTGTAATTTATATTCAATGGGTTTATTTACCCTCATAATGGCTTACGTTCCCTACTTTGTTATTACCTAACTCTGTGCTAATATTAGTTAGTTATTCTACTTCATCATTTAATTCTACTTTACGCAATAAAATCCAAAATTTTATTGAATATTTCCGTTTTGAGCTGTCACTAAAATAATTTCAGATTTCTAGACTCGAGTTACCTACGTTATAAGGAGTTTTTTTTTTATTTATGGTACGAGGTGTCTAAAATGTTAACGTCACTTTTATTATAATTTATACCTTTTTCTTAAAATAAAATAATTATTATTTAGGGAGTTTACCTACTTTATGGGTTATCTTTAAAATTTAATATGAATTGTTTATAGATATTATAAAAATAAAATTATACGAGAGATTATTCGGCGACAACGTTTACGTATCATCAAAACAAGATTTATGTCAAGTGCGACGGCGCCTGACGTGGTGCATACTTAATGTACCGATTTAATAACAAGTAGCTTATTTAAATACCCAATAATATAACTAATAAATATAGCAAACAAATAAACATAGCATATTAAACAAAATAATCAACAACCGCTAACTAATGCAAAGTAATAGATACAATGAATTTGTAAGTCAAATAATAAAAATATACGTGAACTAGCTTTGCCCGCGGCTACGCCCGCGTTCAGATGACCAACAACCAAATTCTTAGATTTTACATATTAGTATACTCTTACATTGCAGTTTTTGTATTTTTTCTCAAAAATGAGACATTTTACCACGGTAAAAGTATCCTATATGTTGACCCGGATAACCAAGTATCACCATACCAAATTTCATCAAAATCCCTTCAGTGGTTTTTCTGTGATGCGCTAACAGACAAACAGACAGACAAAAATTCTAAAAACTATAGATTCGGCCTCTGTATCGATAATATTGCTTATTTCAATAAGATTTTCCAAAAATATCTAATGTACAGATTCGGCTCAGTTACAATTTTATTATATGTACCTATAGATTAAATTCATCATAAAGTATACATTACAGTACATTCAATAAAAGCGGAGTTCTGAGAAAATGCGAGAAAATTTAAGTCCTGTTAAGATCATTAGAACATTTTATAAGTATTATTAGAGCTTCTCAAAGTAGCAATAAGAGTTCTATAGTTTCTTGTTCCTAAGAAACCGTACCGATAACAAAATATTACCTTTACGAAAAAGCTCATTGCATTTGACGGCAGACATTAACGTAATTCATTAATGTTCAATTTGACATTAGCATTTATAACTAAGAAATAGTGTTTTAGATGTAAAACTACTTACTGATCTGCTTTTGCTTTCTTACAATAAAGAAATAATGACAGTGAAAGAAGCTAATATATGTTCATTAATCTATTTATACTTTCATATTTTTATTAGTTCGTTCGTTGGTAAATAAGCCATTTACCTATGAAAGATTTTTAGATAGTTACCTTAGTCAATCTATACTAATACTCGTATAATAAAGAGGTAAAGTTTGTGAGTTTGTGACGTTGTAGGGTGCAATCTCTGGATCTACTGAGCCGATTTAGACAAAATCTGCTAAGAAGATAGTTTAAGACCCTGGGAAGGACTTTTTATCCCGAAAATCATCTCTTAAGAGGGTGAAAATGGGGATGAAAGTTTGTATGGGGAATCAAGCTAGGGACTAACCCGTGCGGAGCGAGGGTGAGTCGCTAGTTCATATGTTTAAGAAAATTATTTACAAAAATAAAAAAAACCGACTACGTAAAAATCGAACCAAAGAGATGACTACTATGCAATCGGAGACATAAAAGTTTTATATAAACCAGCTATGTACATACATGTGTCTTCGACTGCATAATACTATGTATCCTAGCCATCTTTTTAGTTCGCTTTTTATGCAGTCGGATTTGTTATTTTTTAAATATATTTTTTATTTACACTTTACAGCTTTTTAATTCTACCCAGATAGACGTTTTATTTAACAATTTCTTATCCTAAATCACTTTTAAACATATAAGTTGCATATATAACTGCGACACAGCTACTAATGCAGCTACTTACGATCTAACTATTTTTAATATGTATGTTATTATGTTCAATGTTTAATAAAAATATTTCCATAAACGCCTCTTAAAAACCTTTATAATGATTGCCCACTCGATTAATTCGGACAATTTTTTTAAACAAAAATTGGACATCCCTAGGATCCGCCTATATACCCTATAACACTCAATATATATCAAGACAAATCTAACAATGCGACGTATGAATTTAGCAATTACGAGATAAAAAAGATCGGATATACATACATACTTATACATTGTACATACATAAAGGTCAAACACATAACCCTCCTTTGGGTTATCGCAATCAGGTAAGAAGAAGTAGAAATTGTGTTAACGAGTATTTATTTATTTTTAATAGCAAAGATGTAACAAAGATGTCAATAAAGAATGAAGAAGAAAGATGAAGAAGATATAAACATTATAATCCATAGGTATTAATGACCATCGTTTACTCTTTTAGCTACTATAAACTCTTCTTTAATAAAGGGTATATTATAACTAAAAACCAATATCTTCAGTTTATTGCTATTCCTAAAATAATAGGTATAATTTAAATTTTCTGAGAAATATCAGCACTTTCGAACTTCACCATTTCTTGGACAGTTTACGCGGGCAGTGAACTGAGTAACTTCGAATTAGTTTTATTTTTTACTAGCAACTTACCCTCTCTTCGCTCGTGAGTCGTGTGCCTTCCTAGGTACGTTTTAATTTTTTGAGCGGAACCCTAAATCTTTTTCTAAAATAAAAGTAGCCTAAGTTACTTCTTATAAAATCAGTTATCTGTCTACCAGTAAAAATCACGTCAAAATCTGTTTAGGCGTATCGGAGATTAGCCGGAACAAACAGACAGACAGATGATAATTTAAATATTATGTTTTTCTTATAGGTACCGTATATAATTTCATCCGGTTAGTAAAAAGCTGTGATTTTGACATTACAAACAGACGCTTAAATTTTATTTATTATTTTATATTAAGTAACTACTTAGTTTTATCGATCTTGACACAGATTTTTAATGAATGTACCTCAACATAATTCGATTTACGTTGAGTAACTTTAAGATTTCCAAGATTAAAAATTATTCAATAGATACACGATTAAATGGCGATGATATAATAATATTAAAAAATCGACAAGTGCGAGTCTAACTTGCGCACCGAGGGTTCCATAGTATTAAACGGTTTTGTGTCGTTTTAACTTGGGTATCTTATGATTCTATCCCTACTTTTTTTATTTGACAATATTATTATATAGCGGTATACACGAGATACCTACCTTTCAAATCTCAGCTATATAGTACGAATTATATTCAATTATATCAGGAGAATTGAATTGAATCTTCAAGTAACATGGCTGTTTAAGAACAGCCAACTTACTTGAAGATTCAATAAAAAAGTAAAATTTAAAGTTAATATTACTAATACTTGACAAAAATATTATACAATCATAGTTAATAGCTCCGCATATGGCCTATCCAATTCGTTAATATAACTTTAGTTATAATCAGAAAGCTGTACCGCAAATACCATAACTGGTAAATAATTCTAGGGATTTGATTAATGGACAAACTTCCCTTCTATAGCTATTTCAGTGTAATAAGATCAATCGGTTACTACCCGACCGACACATCGACCCACTTCTTGCGCCGAATCAGATAAGCACGTATAATGTATATGCCTAATGAAAAATATCATAAAAAGCTTACATATCAAGTATCTCAAATATGTCATATCAAAAGTAAAAAACTAACTACAATATTAAAAACATAGATAAAGATTGAAGACTCGTTTTAAAACTTTAATTGTATAAATTACATTATGAGATGAAAAGGTAATTTTATTTAAAAACTAGCATTACCCGCGGCTTCGCCCGCGTTCAGCGTGACCAAAAACCAAATTCTTAGGTTTTAAATATTAGTATACTCTTACACTGTAGTTTTTGTATTTTTCTCAGGAATGAGATATTTTCCCACGGTAAAAAGTATCCTATATGTTGACCCGGATAACCAGCTATCACCATACCAAATTTCATCAAAATCCCTCCAGTGGTTTTTCCGTGATACGGTAACAGACAAACAGACAGACAGAGAGATTAAAATTCTAAAAACTATAGATTCGGCCTCTGTATCGATAATAATGTTTATTTCAATAAGATTTTCCAAAAAATATTTAATGTACAGATCCGTCTTAGTTACAATTTTACTATATGTATAGATTAAGAAGATTTTATTTCAGAACAACGCCATGGTATTTTGATTTTTAACCGAATACAACCTAGTTACTTAAAAGCTATATACAAATCATATCTATTTTTTATGGATTCGTTGTGTGAGAGACATAGGAACAACGTAGAAAATATTTTATCCTTGTTTGAAATGGGGAACGCGAAGCCAGTTCCACTCCGTTTATTTTTCCTCGACCCATAAAGCAATCAGCTAATAATGAAAAGTAGAATTTTCATTCAATTTATTATGAATACCGCACTGAATAATAAACTAGCAATACGTTCGAATTTCCTTCCTCAGTAACAAATGATATATATATGGAATAAATCCTAGCATCTTGAACCGATTGTGATTTGTTTTACCAATCGACGTGTGAATTTGTCATTGTCTTTACTACAATCGAGCACTGAAATAGTTTTCAATAGCTATCCCTGAATTTCTGAAGCAAAGTTTACACTTTACAGTTTACTTATTGAAGGTTCTGCCTTTCTGAGAATTTTGAGAATTTATAAAGGTAACTAAGTTTTATGTGATACAAAAATAAATTTAAAATTAGATTAATTTAAATAATAAGGATAGCTTTTTAAAATTCGCTATTAATAAAATAAAGTGAAAATAATAATTCACCGTTCGAGTGATTTTTTATACGTGATTTTTAATTATATTTAAGAATGCTTTACTTTAACATTTTCCTTTGAACATGAAAGCTTTATCTTTTCGCTTTCTCTTTTAAAGTATATTAAATGCTTAACTTTCGCATTAGTTCATATAAAACAGACGTATATCAAATTAAAGTAGGGTCAGCGCAAAGACATAGTGTCGGATTGCAAATGTCGTCTTTTATCAGATATCTTTGAGTAGGGTCTCGATTCTTGCATTATACATACATATTATCATACGATGCAACATATGTAAATAGCATATATGCATATATAACGGTTACAAAAAGTTACTTCGTCTTTAACTACTTATATTGGAAATATATAACAATACGTACATAAATTTCGGGATATTTTGTGAAACAAATAATTATTGAAAAAGAGCAGCATATTTATTTAATACTTGCAGAACCCGCGGTTCCACTCGCGCTAAAACTACAAAAAAACCTCTAAACCTACCTTAGGTTTCATACAAACTTATATCTTCTATTTTACACCCTTATGGGATGAATTTTGGAAAATGCTAAAACACGTATTTATTTAATTGTATTCAAGAGAAATATTTTTTTGGATTGTATTATAACGTGTGTTCCCATGGGAATAAAATAATATCCCGCAGTAAAAAAGTAGCCAATGTCACTCTTCAGCCCTTCAACTATCTCCACACGAAAAATTACGCCAATCCGTGACTATGTTTCGACGTGAAAGAAGGACAAACAAATAAATAAACACACTTTCACATTTATAATATTATGATGGATATGGATATATAGATTGTAGATACATATGTATATCCCACTAAGGCTAATATGAAATGGCCTAACCGCTATTGATTGAATAGCGAACTAGATTCACCACAGTAATCATAATGGTTGCCAACGACAAAGATAAATTCACTGAGGTATGATAATATGGAATAACATTAAAATTTACTCAAATAAACCAACTATCGAGGGTTCTTTTTCAAAGTCTTCTAAGTCTTCTTATAAAATTTAGTTGGATATATAAAAATATTGCAATATTTGCTATTAAATGACAATAGTCAGAAAATAATACTTTCTTAGATTTACGCGAATATTTGACATTTTAAATAAAACTATCTTTTCGGATTTTTTCGCGAATTTATATTGATTTTTGGTTCCCGACGTTTCGAATGCTTTACAGCAATCATGGTCACGGGAGAGACTGAGGTGTTACATGTCTCTAAGGTATTATATAGTTGTTACAGACAGCCTACCCACAATTAACAAAATGAATTCAAAAATTGAAAAATGACACTAAAGTACCTTACAATATTTTAACTTTAAACATTTTTTTTTATATAATTTTAATTAGCTTTATAATTTTAATATGGAATATTATTTATTTATTATAATTATTACAATTTTAAAAATATTAATTATTAATCTACATTTTTAGTGTTGCCATTATTATATTTATAACCATAAAGAAAAAATCATAATATATTAATTATTTAAGCCACATAATTGATCTATGTGTAATTTAAAAAGGTTAAGATTAATTAAAAATAATAATTTTAATTTAAATTTGCTATTATTCAAAAAACAAATTATTAAGCAACACATTACTACATACATTTACAAATGAAAAAGTGGAAAATATTAATCAGAAATGCTATCATTTTGATCTACACAGTAAGAACTTACTACATCTTCCTGTCTGTTATGTTTAGATTTATTATTAGATTTTATTATATTAATAACAGGATCCCATGACGATGGTAGTACCTAGCCATCTTCCCTATTGAAATTTGGATGTTTTTTTAATTTCTATGGCTTCAGAAAAATGTTCTAAAAGAAATCTAATCTGTGAAGGAAGTCGTGATAGATAACGATGGGTACAGACAGAGATTGAGCAGGGTACGTAATGTTAGTAGAGTGGGAAATTTAAAACATTTCCACAAATACTGAATTTTTAAAAAGTATCAACAAAAGGGTTGCTGGCTGTTATATATAAACTTAACTCTATTACATTACAAAATTACAAGCATAAAACAAAACAACAAATTATATTTAAAAACAAATTAAAATGATGCCACAGAGTCCAATGGTTCATATTTTTATTTAGTAACACGATATAAATCTCATTGCGTGTATACACGAGGTCTTATAAGCTTGGAGGATTACCGACAAAAATAAATCAGGTAAACGAGACAATTTATCGTACGTCCTAATCCCCGTTGACACGTCCTTAACAGAAATGGGATAAGTGCGCATGCGAAATCACTAGAGACACACTTAATTGTTAAAAATTGAATAATTGATATTGTCATTGTAAAGCTTTTTAAATTCTAAATTCGGTCTAATTATAAAAAATCAATGTTACTGATAATATGACTATTCAGACTATTCACATTACGAATTGATACTTTCTTAGATTTACGCGAAATAAAACTATCTTTTCGGATTTTTATTTTTACTTATTTTAATTTTTGGTTCCCGATGTTTCAAATGCTTTACAGCAATCATCCCGTTACAATGACTGCTTAAAGCAATCAAAATGTCGAGAATCAAAAATCTAAATAAATCCGAAAAGATAGTTCCACAAGTTCATGTTTGGCAGACCTACTCTGCGGTCGGTTAATAAGTTAACGACGCATATACATAGTTCGTGATTGACTTGTGTAGTTAAGTATATCAAACTTTGAAACACAATGGAATAAAAAATAAAACTATAAGTTACTAAAAAAATCAACTTTATATCGCTAATCTTTCAAAGTATCCGCATAATGGCAGTAAATCTTATCACAACTTTTGTGAGTTACTTAAACTTTAGAAAATTTCTCTATCTTGTTTCCTTAACTAGAAAAATATTTTACCTTTCCTCATATACAATAAAAAACTAGGTAATAGTAAATGGTAATCTATACATATAATAAAATTGTAACTAAGCCGAATCTGTACATTGTCTGTCTGTCTGTCTGTTACCGCAGCACAGAAAAACCACTGGAGGGATTTTGATGAAATTTGGTATGGTGATAGCTGGTTATCCGGGTCAACATATAGGATAATTTCACCGTGGGAAAATATCTCATTTTTGAGAAAAAATACAAAAACTACAATGTAAGAGCGTACTAATATGTTAAACCTAAGAATTTGGTTTTTGGTCATCTGAACGCGGGCGGAGCCGCGGGCAATGCTAGTAATAATAATATACATCATAATAATATGGAGAACTTAAACATATTCGCTTAATTGAGACTCGTTTCATGATTTGCAGCCCCAGTGGCTACAAATGCCGTGCCATGGATGGACCAATGATGTAATTAGAGTTAAGCATAATAAGCCACTTCATATAGTCATTCATCATATCCTTACCAATAGTACAAATGTAAAAAGGTGTTCGTTTGTATTTAATAGTCCATGAAATCCAGGGCCGGATTTAACCTTAGCGCCGCCCCTGGGCATAGTAAAATATGCGCCTTATTATTGAAATTTTGCATTAAATAGGTAGTTTCGATAAAGTAACAATATTTTTTATTTTTTTTTAAGGATTTAAATTTTTCAAAAATGTATTAGTATTTCTTTTTAATTGTTCATTTTTTGGAATTTCATCATTTATTAAATTAAAAAAAGCATTTTCGATAACGCGAAGAAAAAATTTTTCCCACCCTCCGAATTTTGCCGCCCCTAAAAATTTGCCGCCCTGGGCACTAGCTCCGAGTGCCCCTAGTGTAAATCCGGCGCTGATGAAACAACAACATTATAACCCACGTAACCTTTGCCAATTGCCATATACATATAGTGCACGGACTACTATTTATTCCAATATCTGAATCTTAAAAAAAAATAATTACTAATTGACCGTTGATACCTAACCGAAGTGGGTGTTAGTTAAAACTATACGATATTATTCATGCAAGTACGTGATTTTATAAGAATCTCACTTCAAAAACTAGCATTCAATGTTAATTTCATTTTAAGAACGACTAAGTTATTTTATCACGTTCCATAAATTGTCATTTCTTCATTTTAACCTTAGATTAACATTCACTGAAAATTCAAGTTGTGAATAGTTAAAAATAAGAATTCTTTCTACTTTCAGTCGAATAAAAATTGTGGTTGGCTGCATCTTAAATCGCCCAATCAAATACGGCTTAGAACGAACTCGCTTTAAACGATCGAGCTCAGACTTTCTCAATGGCAGTTAAGATTCTATATCAATCCATCAACTCCGTTTTTTAAATTCTTTGCTAGATTTTCTCGTGATACGTTCCCAGGCAGACAGACAGACAGACAGACAGACAGACAGACAAAAATTCTCATTCGGCCTCTGTACCGATAATAATGACTGTTTCAATAAGATTTTCCAAAAAAATATTTAATGTACAGATTCGACTCAGAATTTTATTATATATATATATGTACCTATAAATAGAATATAAATTGTGTAATATAATAAATTGATGGGTTTGATTAAAAGGGTATTATTTAAAGTTTATTTTTTTCTTTTTAGAGCATTTAAATAAAATATTGTTTTTAAAAATGTTTTCTACTAATAATTTATCTTTTATTTTTTAGTTTTTATTGATATCCATATCATGGGGGTGCATAAAAAAACATAGTCCGCCATCTTTGGAATTCCGTTTTGAATTTATAATGACGTCACTTAGCTAACCATGCATTGTCGTCCAAACTAAACGTGTACGCAAAATTTCATCTCAATCGGTTGAGGATAATTGCTTTAAAATTCACTTGCAAGATTTGACCGAAAAAAATACATTGCAAGTTAAATAAAAGCTTGTAAAATTAAAACAAAACACGGTCATACACCTAACACGCACTGTTTCAGTAGACAGTACCTCCTCTTTTATTATAGGATTTTTATATTTTAAAGTACAATTATTTTTCACATAGCCTCCAAGATCTTTTTCTTAGGCGTAGGGTTTCCACAATTTTCACGGAATTAAAAGTAGGCTATATCAATAGATATATACCTAACAACAACTGTACTAAATACGCCAAATTTCTCAGTAATCAAACAAACAACTTTGTATTTATAAAATAAATAAAGTTCAAGATAACAAACTATTATTAATGTGATTCTAAAAGCATAAGACTATATAAACAGTATATATACGAAAATATCTAAGAAATATTCTACGAAATAAAAAATACAGATGTTCCATTAAACAACGATTAATAACAAAGTTTTATTTTGCGAAAGGCCTGTACTGTCCCAAGACGGGGATCGAAGGAGGGAATTACGTTTAGGTTTTTGCCCCTACTTATCTTTGTAACTCGAGCCGCCCAAACCCCTACTTGACCCCAATGCTTCTCGCCATTTATATTTAATGGCTGTTTCTGACTCGTTATCTTTTATTTTCACTATATATAATTTTAATATCCAATATATACAAATACCTGTTAATAATAGTGTTTCATATATGTAGTCTATACATATAATAAAATTCTAACTAAGTCGAATCTGTGCATTAAATATTTTTTGGAAAATTTTATTGAAATAGGCATTATTATCGATACAGAGGCCGAATCTATAGTTTTTAGAATTTTTGTCTGTCTGTCTGTCTATCTGTTACCGCATCACAGGAAAAATACTAGAGGGATTTTGATGAAATTTTGTATGGTCATAGCTGGTTATCCGGGTCAACATATAGAATACTTTTTACCGCTGAAAAATATCTCATTTCTGCGAAAAAATACAAAAACTGGTTAGAATAAAACCACGATGATACTATATATATTTTAGCATAGTAACTTACTAAGTAAGGCAAAAACTTAAAAATAGCTTATTTTGAAAAAAATTACAATAGCGCTATTTTATTTGGTTTTTGGTCATCTGAACGCGGGCGGAGCCGCGGGCGATGCTACTTTTATATAAATTATGTAGTAATTCATCCTAAAGCAAAATAACATAAAAACACACGATCACGCTTTGCTTTATATTTGTTCTAGTTATATTTTCTATGTCAATAACAGCTTATGTTCAAGAAAATAAAAAGTTTAGTTTGTTAACTAATCTCTAAATATGCGCTTAACCCCGCGATAAAGCTATAATTCGCAAGCTTACTTTCTCAAATGTATGTACATATAAGCCGGCAACCAGCAATAAGTTGTTTATGTTGTTATCTTATTTTTACAAATTCCATTGTACTGCAGTTAGTGTTAAGCCGTTTGAAGGCTTTCAACTTTTTTAAGGCGGTAAAGGAATTTTGGTATACCATTACTATGATTTTGAAATGATATGGTAACCTTAGGCTAATGCTGCAACGTCACCTGGACCACAAGATACTCAACTTTTTATTAAAATACTACAGAGACATGGTGTTTAGGCTCATTGAAACATCCTCAATGAATAGGTTATTATATTCTGGTCGGGAACCAAAAATCAAAATAAATCCGCGAAATAATCCGAAAAGATAGTTTTATTTAAAAATGTCAAACATTCGCGTAAATCTAAGAAAGTATTAGGTTATTATATTGTTTTTTTTTTTAAATCTAAGAGTTATTAACTTTTGACTCAGTTTGTAGTGACCCTACTTGCTGTTGCAGCGGTCGCGGGTTCGAGTCCCGCTGGGGGCATTTATTTGTGTGATGAGCACGAATGTTTGTACTCCAGTGATGGGTGTTTATATTTATAATATGTATGTATTTAAAGTTATATATGTGTAGTGTATCAACTATCTGGTATCCATAACACAAGCCTCGTAGCTTACCATGGGCTAGATGGTGATGTGTGTTAATGTTCCAACATATTTATTTATTTACTAGCATTGCCCGCGGCTCTGCCCGCGTTCAGATGACCAAAAACTAAATTCTTAGGTTTTACATATTAGTATACTCTTAAAATGCAGTTTTTGTATTTTTTTTCAGAAATGAGAAATTTTACCGCGGTAAAAAGTATCCTATATGTTGACCCGGATATCCAGCTATCGTCATATCAAATTTCATCAAAACCTGTCCAGTGGTTTTCTCGTGATGCGGTAACAGACAGACAGACAGACAGACAAACAGACAGACAGACAGACATAAATTCTAAAAACAATAGATTTGGCCTCTGTATCGATATTAATGTCTGTTTCAATAAGATTTTCCAAAAAATATTTAATGTACAGATTCGACTTAGTTACAATTTTATTATATGTATAGATTTATTAACTAAATAAATTACGTAAGGTATGAGTTAAAACATTACGAACGGTGCTTAAGCCAGTTTCGCACTTATTATATTTCTTTTTTCCATATATCTTGAAATATGGTATCTATTTCACAACCCCTCGGAATATAACGTGTTAACTCACCCCACCATCTTAAATAAAACTATCTTTTCGGATTATTTCGCGGATTTATTTTGATTTTTGGTTCCCGACGTTTCGAATGCTTTACAGCATCCATGGTCACGGGAGAGACTGAGGTGTTAGATGTCTCGAAGGAATAGTTGTTACAGACAGCCTACCCACAATTAACAAAAATGTCAAATATTCGCGTAAATCTAAGAAAGTATCATCGCCCCATATTGTATATTTCCAAAAAGGATAGGTGGCTCTCAAAACACGTAGGTGGAACAAAATATGACATATCTAGTAACAAAAATACATAATATATTATGATGTGATATAAATTGTGGTTAAAAAAGGTAAAATTCTTTCATGATTGCGTCATATACCGTCATTTCTGGTCACAATAAACACGGCAACCTTCCGTCAATCCTTCAAATTTGATTTGTAAATTGTTTTCTCAACCAATTCATGATAGGTGTTTTAAAGGGAAATTCGGCCGACTTTAATTTGTGGTTTTACGTCTCTCATTCAGTTTCGTGGTAATTACGGTCAGCTGAATTCCCGTCGAAATTAGCTGACGAACAAAACTTTAAACAACTTTTGTTGCATCGCTGGTATATAGAGTTGTAAATGGAAATACAGTACAATAGTGATAAAAATTACGATAGAAGTCTGACAAAACAAAATCTGTAGATTTTACTTCGATAATATAACACCAGCCTTATCTTTTTAAGATTTTAGGACTGGAATAAATCATAACAATAATGTAGAAGTTCAACCTATTCATTTTAATAGTACCTAAATGCGGAAAATTGCGATCATGCTAGGACGTTCGTTACTCAGTCACGTGACTAATGTTAATCGGATTAAAATAAAATTTTACATACAGAATAACTACGTTCTTAATTTTTATGCCAGTGACTACACTGACTTTACACTCCTTTTAAATTAAATTGTCAATTCAAAACTGCTATTAAAAGTATTATTTGAATGAAGTTAATTTTTATTTCATCTATCGTTATACAGAGAGAGAGAGAGAGAGAGAGAGAGAGAAAGAGAGAGAGAGAGAGAGAGAGAGAGAATATTTAGCTATTTAATGTATATTATATAATTTAAATTTGCTTGTGATGATAGAGTCATCAACCCCCAGACCAAACTGTACTTCCTGAAAGAATGAAACCTTGACAACCTATTTCCATAACGACATCGTCACATTAAGAAAGGATATTTAATAAAAAGGGTGAAAACGTGGCAAAGTATGTAAGGAAAACAATATTTCTGGGCCACTTTAATTATAACTTGATATTAATGCTTTTCGCTAAAATTAATAACTCATATATAAGTGGTTTTCAACCGACTTCTAAAAGGAGGAGGTTCTCAATTCGACTGTATGTTTTTTTTTTATGTTTGTTACCTCAGAACTCCGTCATTTATTAACCGATTTGGACAATTTTTGTTTTGTTTAAAAGGGTATACTTCCAGATTGGTCCCATTTAAATTTCAAAAAAAAATACCACCCCTAAGGGTGGAAAAATAGCTAATGATGAATTTAACCTACTTCTAATTGTCATATTAACTTTAAATTTGCAAGTATTTCTATTTCCGTTGATAGTACAGTGGTTCGGTATTGTTGACTTGATCTGATGGTAAGGCCAGAAGGTGGATAGGTGGAACTCTTCAACGGCTAATAGTAGATACTTTGAGTTTGGGCTTATTTTGTTTGATTTGACAAGCCTAACACGTTTGAATCCTTACTATGCTACTACTGTCTACACTAAAAAGGGAAAAATAAAAACTTTTTAACAAAAAAATAAAAACCGACTTCAAACAAAAGCACTAAAAAGTAAAAAATAACTGATTGGTAGTTTTCATTTACTATACATACCTAATCAAATATTTTCGAAGTCGGTGTGCTTTGGCTAAGTAATTAAAGCCTACCTATTAAATACATACCTAATCAAATATTTTGAAATCGGTGTCAGCCCATACAAAGCAAAGCACACCGACTTCGAAAATATTTGATTAGGTATGTATAGTAAATGAAAACTACCAATCAGTTATTTTTTACTTTTTAGTGCTTTTGTTTGAAGTCGGTTTTTATTTTTTTGTTAAAAAGTTTTTATTGAAGTTCAATCTCATAAGAGACAAAGGAGGTGAAAATTTAAATGTAAAGTTGAGAAAATTTGAAATTCAAGACATATTTTTCTGACAATATTCAACAAAAAATACACAACCAGGAAAAGCAGTAGTCGGAGTAAACCGTTAGTTATAAAAAATATATTTGAGTTTTGTGTATTTTGAATTTTTTACAGTTCAATTACAGAATTTTTCCTTATCATTTATTTTTACACAACTGAATTTGATGAATGAACTCGTAGACTTTACGTTCACCCTCCGGTCAAATTATTCAGTTTTATTATTCGTGATGATATTTTCAAACACAAAGGATTGGTTTATGAGAGCGAGGTCAAAAATATTTTCATAGCAAAATAAATTTACCGACACTTTGTATTATAATTTGCTTGTAAGTTACGCTATGATAGTCTTCCTAAATTCATTACACGAAAATGGTACTTTGCGGTTATTTCTATGACTTATTAGTTAATACTCATACTCATTATAAGGTTGTTTAATATACTGAAGTATCTGAATAATTGTCAGGAACAGGAACAGAAATCAAATTAAAACATTACAACTACTTATTATAAGCTAAAATATCATTTTAAATTTACTGCCCAATAATATCTGTACACAACATTCAAATAAATATAATATTAACTACAAATTATATAAACACACCTAATTAAAAAGTGAAAACAGTGAAAAGTGAGTAATATCCATACTTTAATATTATAAATGTGAAAGTGTGTTTGTTTGTCTTTTTTTCACGTCGAAACGGCTTGACGGATTGACGTAATTTTTTAAGTGGAAATAGTTGGAGAGTAACATAGGCTTCTTTTTACTGCGGGAGATTATCTCTTTCCTACGGGAAAACGCGTTAGAATACAATCCAAAAAAATATTTATGATCAGATTACTTGAAAGTTGGTATAAATGCTCTTCAATACAATTTATTAAATACGTGTTTTAGCATTTTTCGAAATTCATCCCGTAAGGGGGTAAAATAGCGGATGAAAACTTGTATGAAACCTACCATTTTAGAGTAGTCTATAAAAATGAATGTGTATTTCGTTGGTCTTCCTAGCCCTAAGCCATTCCTCCAATTACGATGAAATTTTTCCCGCGAATGTTTCTGGCACTGCTCCATCGACATACGGTAAATGGCACACGAATTGTATGAGATAACTAAAGATGAAGATTAGTTACAATACAACAAAATATAACCAATAATTTAGGTTTACATACTTGTACGTTCACATATTATATGTATATGTTATTTTGTACTTTCACTAGCGTCCAATAGATGGCGCTGTTGTCAAATTATTGAATAAATATATTTTTTTAAACTAAAAAAACACTTTTGACGAATTAAAATGCATGGAGCTCGGTAAAACCAAATAATTTACCAGAACTCGAGGGGTTCATGAGTAAGTCACTTAAGAGTTCCACTAACCATCTATTGACTCCATTATCAGATCAGCTTCAAGATATCGAATTATAGGATTGTCATCCGAACTAAATATACATTCGAAGTTTCATTTCGATACGACATTTTTTTTATAATGGCTTATAGTTGCGTTAAATGACACAATCCATTCTGTCAGTGTCACGTTTTGTGAGGAAGACATGAATGAGCGGTAATTTTGAAATTTAGTAGCTTTAATGTGGAATTAAAACTATAAATGAATGATACGACAATTATATGTAGGTTAAAATTGACTTTTAAGATGATAGTTATTACATAATTCCAAGTGAAGTTAATAAAAGTGTGTTAAAAATCTAAGAAGATAGGTATATTTGGGGCACAATGTGTGATCTGATCTGAGAACGGTGATCGAGTTATAAATAATTTTTTTATTTCAGAACAGACCAAACAATAGCTGCAGGGCTTAATTAGTAACCATAAAATTACTAAAAAATATTTAATGTATACTTAATACGTAGTTATTCGTTTGATTTAAAATAGAAAACGTAGATATTTTTTATGTATTTATAATAAATATTGTGACTAAAAAAATTTTCTATGATAGGCACATTATAACCAAGCTATTTGTCATCGAGCGACTTCTTAAGTGCTTATTGAGCTAAAAGTTTCAGAAATCGAACACAAAATTTATAGCTATCCCATAAACATATCACAATCTATTTGAACCCCTTCTGTTATTTATAAATCATGTCTGTATTTAAGTGTTAGTTTAATGTGTTCTATGAATCATGTTCATAGTTTATAGATAAAAATCTATTTTTCAAAATATTTAATAGGTCATTTATAAAAACCGTTATCATATATATTATCATATTTTTTTTTTATTTAACTTTAATAGTAAAACCATATTTCTTCTTCTGTACCTACAATTAGATATCTAGCAATAGGTCTCATAAAATATAAAAGAGAAAAGTGAATAATACTTGCAGGCACGAAATCTCGAATGAACCACTTGATCAATGAAACTGAAATTTAGTTGGTAGGTAGTTATAGGTATGTATGGATTTTGCGATAGGGCTAAATTAAGAGGGTATAACGGTTATCGTAAGTTTATACGACAATCCTATGTTTTTGCTACTAGATACATAAAGATGACTTATCTGGTTACACATAACACAGCTACGAGATAGGAGACAGGGGCAACGCTAGTATATGATATAATTGCGAAGTAATAAAAAGTGCACTTAAATGCTTATACAATAAAGATTTTAGAAAATACAATTTTACTCAGAACCGTTTATATGAACATTTTTGTATAATTTAGCCCCTTAAGGGCAATTCCCGTGTCAAAAGAAACCATTAAAAATTCCCGGTATATGTCATGCTCATGCCTTTTCCACCCACATCTCGTCTGAGAACAAAAATAATTATAATTTAAGACGTTGAACGTAAGAATTTTAAGAATAATTTCATAAATTGCTTATTGAAATTTAAATGTTGTTTCATATTTTAAGTTAATCTTTATTGTTTTAAGCAAATGCGCGGTTAAAGAGTTCATAGGAAATTTGTATTACGTAAAGGTAACGCCAAATCCTATACCTAAATAATTTATGATCTTTTCTATGTAATGGAAAATTTGCATATCAAGCACCATCGTGCAAATTTAATGTAATTTTAGTCTAAGCACGCTCCACCTTCATATCTTTATTAGCTACTCGTATTTAAACCAATCAAAGATGCAGTTTAACTAACGTTTAAAAATCAATAAACCTAATTTTTAACCGACTTCCAAAAACTTATTAACAGCCTACAATATTTTAAGATATGAATATCTAATAGGTAAATATGTATTTAACGTATCGAAATATATTAGATTTGCTTTGCATCGGCTGGCACCGACTTCGAAAATATCTGATTAGGTATCTATTCTAAATGAAAACCTCCGTTTAGTCATTTTTTACATTTTAGTGCTTGGAAGTCGGTTTTATTTACTTTTTAAAAGTTTTGTTGTATCACTCATAAAAAGCAGATCACGAGGTAGACTCATGACGTTCAGTAAAAACCTGTAATAATACGATGCATAAAATATAAATATAAATTAATAAAATATTTTGTATTTGAATTTATGTATTACTATCGGGTCACCCTCCCTTTCTCGAGTTCGCCTCTAGAAAAACAAAACAAATCTATCCCACGGGAATCGTACATTTTTCCGGGATAAAAAGCCTTTATTTAGCCTATGTGCTATTCCAGACTATATTCTATGTCTACAGACATTTTATTCAAATCCAAATTTTATTCACATCCGCTCAGCTGTTTTGGCGTGATTGAGTAACAAACATCTAAGCTTTCACATGAATAATATTAGAAAGATCGTGTTTAATGGAACTATTAAATAAATGGCTCAGAGACGTATAAGTCTCTAACTACAGTACTACCCTTGAATCTGAATCGGCTCAACAGATTCGGATGAAATTATAGCACCCAGAATATAACCTGGACTAGCCACATAGACTACAGTTAGTAACAAAAATTTCCAATAGGTGACGCTGCCCATATTTTTATAGTATAAAATGAAGTCGCTTCCGTTGTCCGTTCGCTTAGATCTTTTAAACTATTTAATGGATTTTAATGCAGTTTTCAGCAATAGATAGAATGATTCAAGAGCAACATTTATATGTTTAAGATATGTATATTATAGTTCAGAAAACCCGAGAAATTCAAAGATTTTTTTTTTTATCTTTATTTGAAGGACTTGTTCACATAACAAAAAGCGAACATGTCAAATTCAAAGATTTGTATTTCATACTAACTGCTAAAACGTACCTAGGGACGAACCCGAGCGAGGGTGATTCGCTAGTATATAATATTATAATAATAAAAGACACCTAGATGCTACTGAGCAAAGCAAGGGTAAGTTGCTAGTATGTGATATATACCACACTACATAATCTATAAAGAGGCATTCATAGATTTGATTGTTTAAATTCATTATATAATATTTTTATATAACGGCATCTGGTACCAAATTTTACACGACAAAACATTCATAAGTTAATAACCTTAGTGGGACTCTAATGATCCCCTTAATTCCGCGTCGGAAGCTTCGGAGAGTCGACTTAATAATGACTGTGTACAATATTTTCACTTAATTCTTATCAAAATTTCTTCTCAAAATGTAAATATGCCTTTTTAACGCTATTAAATATTTTACGTTAGTTTTTTATTTATTTTACGCCTTAACATCAACTAGCGCAGTGTTAAAAAATTTTTTATTAATTTATCTTAAAAGATAACAGAAAAATTTAAATTATGAATTCATTTTTTATTAATTATAAAGGTTAAGTGTAAGTACTGAATTTGTCTGAAAACAATGATTGAAATACCTAAAGTAGCTCTTTAGACAAGGACTTTGTATTATTATGTCGATCAAAGCGGTGTTATATACGTTATCATCTACTTAAGAGATGCTCTTTATTCATTAAAAAAACAATACTCTGTGCCTTTATAAAAATTACCAAATTAGATTAATTCTAGACAAATACATGACGAATATACATAAATAGATTTGTTTATGATTAACACCCTAAATATGTTATGTTATTAAATATAAAACAGTAAAGAGTCTGGTTAACGAAAGCGTGATCTGAGAAAACACGGCAAATACAAAAAAGCTTTCGAATTTCGAATTAAAAAATCGTGGTAATACTAACTATAGTAAGAGAAAAATGTTTTGATACTGAAGTATTTTTTGTATTTACAACAATTAATTTGTACAATAGTTGCTTGCGAACATAAATTCTAATTTAAAGAGCACACCAAGTCTTTAGAAATTCTGAAAGTTTTCTAATTCATATCAACATCGTACTTTACAAAAGAAAATGTCCGAGCCGTGCTTCAGAATTAAGTAATTGTTAAGTTCTTTCTTAATTTTGATATACATTTTTATCAATTCATTGTAAACAATTCGAATCTAATATTAGTATACACATTTCACGATATGTACAAATATGTATACTTTTACTAACAACGCTTAAAGCCAGGGCAATTAGAGACTTTGAAGTTTGACGTGCCTTTGACAGCTTAATAATGTTGCCATATCAAAACTCGTAAGAAAACTCCAAGTCGCACTTTCGTTACTCAGACTCTAGTGTACATATATAATAATGTATTTTATTTTGAATAAATCATTACTATTCATCCAATCAATACAACAATAATCAAGCGAAATATGTACATGAAATATTTATTAATAAAATCGACTTACTTACAGAAAATAGACCCCAAAACAATAGTTATTGTTTGGCTGCTTGTCTGCATGTTTTTTGTCTGTATAGGTGGTGTGTATTTCATGCAAAAAGTACTCAACCGATTTTGACTAAATTTTGTATAGTGACAAGTTATCATCTTTTATTCCCACGGGATAGCATAATAACTGGTTTTTTCGAGTCATCCTTAAAAATGTCATGTACATTTCTAAGGACAACACGATATATCTCAAAATAATGCTCTTGACAATTGTAGGTCTTAAAAAGGAAAAGTCTTCCACAGAAAAGTCTCCATACATCTATCTCCTAAAGTACACTCGCAATAACTATTTTTATCTATGTAAAACGTACCTAAACACGCACCCGAGCAAAGCGAATGTAAGTCGTTAGTATTCTCATAATATCTAATCATATTTAAGGGCAAAAATAAGATAATAATTTATGCCTAACATTATGTTTAACAAACGCATGGTTTCATGCCTCTTCTTATTTAATATATTCAAAATTATGTCAGACTATATTTTTCAGGCTGTACGGTCGACCAGACGCAATCTTGTTTCGCAAGCTTTGTATCCATTTTCACATTCGCCATACACTCACCCTTTTTTTAGTTTTGATAAATGTGTTGATACAGACCGCAATCGTGGTAAAGGGTAAATTGAACTCGTTTTTTATTATATCTAGTTATATAAAATTGGGTTGGCCACTTTGATGTTTCACACGCACATATTTATAAATTTGTAGACCACTTACCTGTATTTAAGTTGGATCAAAAAAGAGGAATTTATAAAATTGCGCCTTTAAATTTTTTTACTAGAGCATTCTGAAATATAATCATCTTACTATCGCTTGACATATTACAAATAATAAAACAAAGTTTTTTTTTCAAATAAATACGAGAGTTTTAGGTATAAAAATAATTATAAAATATAGACCACAAATGCCATATTGTTATTATTATGGAAAGAAATAAAATGCGTTTCACCACCTGAAGATAGTACACATTAATGGCACCTGACGATAAATCGAATACCAATAGTCGTAAAATACGAGTATCTCATTAATCCGAAAAGAAACATTAAACAACACAAATAAAAATCGAGAAAATGAAAGAATCTATCACAAATAAATTATACTACACTGAGTTAGGTAGAAATAAATTCTATTCTTCATATATCTCCATAGAAATCAATTTGTAATCAGCCAACGGCCCGCGCTGAATTTGCCCAGTGACATGATGTAAAGGATAAAACGCTATCACTAGCCGGCATAAAAACTCTTTAATGTCACGTAAATCCGTTTCTCCATTTCCGTTGCTGCATAAAAAAAGACAAGCCAAAAATCAATTGACTTTTTTGCCTTATATTAATAGCATAGGTTTTTTTTTTCATCAAGGCGAAATGTCAAGCTGCAGTTCATAGAGCTATTTTGTACAGATACTAATAGCAAAATTGGCTTCATTTCACTTTGAAAGAACATGACAATAAATCATTCTTTCCGATACAAAAATATGTAATAGGGCATATTTTTGAGATGTACAAATTACACTGTTTAATATATAATATGTATAAAAATTTTTCATAATTAATTCCTTCTTAGAGAAACGTTCATAAAAATATCTTAGTGTGCGTATTTTCATTAAAATTTGAATAATAAATAAGTAACAAACTTCCAGAAAACACCTATAATTTTCTAGCAAAAAATTTCTATAATATACACTACGAAGTTTTACATGATGATGCCTAAATATATGTATAAAAAAATATTCCTTAACACTGTAATATATGAATCGTGATAATTTTTACATAGAGATTTTTACCCAATATATTCAAGTAATTGTAATTGTAATTGTAAAATTCGATGGGATATAAACAGATATTATGTATTATGTACAAAGTTACTCCATAATTCGCTGTTAGGGTCAGCGGGCGGACTTTAATAGAACACACTATAATAAAACGATTTACATGCACAGTTGGATATTATATAAAAAATCACGGTTTTAAAAACTCTTGGATACGGTTATAAAAATATTTTTTTTTTAATTGATATAATATTAAGAAATAATACGTAATAAAAAAATTAATAAGTAAGTAATAATCTATACTAATATTATAAAGAGGCAGAGTTTGTTTATTTGCTTAATTTAAAAATTATTTTTGCTGTAGATAGCGGGTTATTGAGGAGGCTATATATCATCCCGGAAAATGTCCTCTTCCGGTGGGATAGATTTATTTTTGTCTAGGGATGAACCCAAAGCGAAGGGTAGTCGCTAGTCACAATATGTAATTATACCATGTAAGTAACATTTGCTTACACCAGTGATATATTTATATTATGTATCTATTATAAGCCAGCCGACTTGGTAATATTCATGAACAGTGAACCTTTACAAATTTTTTAAAGATAAAATAAAGAAAGAGCTTAGTAACTGATTTAATCAGATATCCTAGCTTTTCTATCTTAACTTTTGTATTACAAGTGACTACTTTAGTACTTAGAGGTAATTTATTCTGTTCTTTAAAATATATTTCAACCAATTTTCAACCGACTTCAAAAAGGAGGAGGTTCTCAATTCGACTGTATGTTTTTTTTTTATGTTTGTTACCTCAGAACTCCGTCATTTATTAACCGATTTGGACAAATTTTGTGTTGTTTGAAAGGGTATACTTCCAGATTGGTCCCATTTAAATTTCAAAAAAAAATACCACCCCTAAGGGTGGAAAAATAGCTAATGATGAATTTAACCCACTTCTAATTGTCATATTAACTTTAAATTTGCAAGTGTTTCTATTTCCGTTGATAGTACAGTGGTTCGGTATTGTTGACCTGATCTGATGGTAAGGCTAAGTAATTAAAGCCTACCTATTAAATACATACCTAATCAAATATTTTCGAAATCGGTGCCAGCCCATACAAAGCAAAGCACACCGACTTCGAAAATATTTGATTAGGTATGTATAGTAAATGAAAACTACCAATCAGTTATTTTAAACTTTTTAATGCTTTTGTTTGAAGTCGGTTTTTATTTTTTGTTAAAAAGTTTTTTTTTTATGTGAAAGTTATAATGAAAAATAACTTTGACGCGAAACTGTGGAAATTTTCAATGAATATACCCATATAATTAATTAGTTTTTATTCATATGTATTCAGCCCTTAATGTCCCACTGCTGAGCACGAGCCTCCCTTTACTACAAGATGGATCTGGCCATAGTCCATCACGCTAGCCAAATGCAGATTGGCGGACTTACGATGTTTTCCTTCACTGTAAGACAAGTGGTAATCATGTTGGAAATGATTCGAAAATGAAAATATCACAGGAGACCCAGCATTTGAACCCGCTTCACTCGATTTCCCAAGCGAGCACGTTACCACTCGACTACCACTACCATATACATACCACTGCCTCAGTTCATATTTTTCATACTAAATATTCACATTTTGTCATCTATTTAATTAAAATCTATACATATAATTAAATTGTAACTAAGCCGAATCTGTACATTAAAATTTTTTCCGAAAATCTTATTGAAATAAACATTATTATCGATACAGAGGCCGAATCTATAGTTTTTAGAATTTTTGTCTGCCTGTCTTTCTGTTGCCGCATCACAGAAAAGCCACTGAGAAAAAATACAAAAACTGCAATGTAAGAGTATACTAATATGTAAAACCTAAAAATTTGGTTTTTGGTCATCTGAACGAGGGCGGAGCCGCGGGCAATTCTAGTAATAAATATTACTAATTCGTATTATATATTAAGGTATCTAGCTAGCTTACATTTAAAACGTAAATGTATTGGTCGTTAGGGTTTAAATACGATGTAAGTTCGAAGCAAGGGACACTAAATATTTCTTAGAGCAAAGTGCTTAGGGCGTAATTTATGTTCTTTGCGGTGAGACGAAAAATGGAGGAAGTCGGTTTAATTTAAGCATTTCGACAAGAGAATTCACAGGAAAGCCAGGTATTTATATAGATTGTATGTAATGTCATTTACATGAACATCAGTCATCATCAGTGTCTAATTTGCAGCCTACACGCCAGTTTAGTTTTGTTATAAAGAAAAGTGTGATTAACTAAAATAAGGCTGTTGAGGAATTAATAAAAAATAAATGATTTCGCATATATTTAGGTAAACATAAAATTTAAAAAACCTTATACCTATACCTATATAGTTTGGTTGAAATAGAATTTCCCTAACATACATAGATGAGGTAAGAACAAATCTATTGACATTAAATATTTTATTTTCTGTGTACGAACGCCATTTTGTAGAGAATTCGCATGACTTCAGCATAACATAATTCTGAATAGATTTCACGTAGGTGGAAACAAGAGTGCTCAGAAAGTGTTTTCTTCAAAGAGAATTCCTTTAAAATTTAAGTTTAAAGCAAACATATACATGTACAATATGCGGTACTTTAATAGAAATAGCTAAGTGCTACAATGTAATGATTTTTTATGGGATATATTATTTAAGAACTTAACATCTGTAAATGATAAACTACTTGATATTTTAATCGAATTTCAACACATTGAAACTGTTTCTTTAAGAGTATTTATTTGTTTATGTATTACGAGTACTAACGACTCACCTTCGCTTCCGGTTCGTCCATAGACAAAAACAAATCTATCTCACGGGGACCGTACATGTTTCCGGGATAAAAAATAACCTATGCACTATTCCAGACTATATAAATACTCTGTGTAGTGTTGTTGTGTTTAGTATTGTTGATCGAAGTTTTCTAAAGGCGAATCCAAGCGAAGCGAGGCTGAGGCGCTAGTAAATAATATGTTTCATATATCTGTTGTATTTTTTATTTATGTTGACTCTAATAGGGCAGTTTCATTCTTTCACTCCCTGTTTTACCACCTTATAGGATAAATTTCGAAAAATGCTAAAACACGTATTTATTTAATTTTATTGAAGAGCATTAATACCAAGTTTCAAGCAATTCTGATCTTAAATATTTTTTGGACTGTATTTTTTAACGTGCTTTCCCGTGGGAATTAGACAATTTCACGCGGTAAAAAGTAGTCTATGTCACTCTCCACCCACTATATAACTATCTCCACACAAAAAATCACGCCACTCCGTCACTCCGTTTTGACGTGAAAGAGGGACAAACAAACAAACACACTTTCACATTTATAATATTAGTATGGATAATATGGATATATGTATATATGTTTATATTAAAACGAATCATATTTCATGTCTTAATATTCATTAATTGATGATTGTTTTTTAAATATAGGTACTCCAACTAAACCCGCCTGTAATTTGTATATATGGAAGCTAAAAATAAACAAATTAACTACATTCTTGTAGGCGTAATATAAAGTCGTTATTAACAATAAGCCGTATTGATTAAAACGAAAATACTGATATATATATATATATATATATATATATATATATATATATATATATATATATATATATATATATACATTAAGCAATTCATAGGTATTTATGAATCGAGTTTCAATATCATTAAGACATTTTGAATAGTTTTAGAGAAAATTAATTTTAGTATCAATTTAGGTCATACCAGTAGGTATCTCCTATTGAAAGTAGATTTTAAATTTAAATGTTGATGTTCCAAACAAAAACCAATACATAAGTAGTTGGGAGGGAGCTGGAGCGAAAATGAGCATAAACGCTGGTAGTCTTCATATGCTAAAGCTCGACGCCCTAGAGATTTATTTTAGAATTAATTAACTTAAGCATTTATGTTGTCGTGTTATTTACTTAATAATTATTTTTATATAATATGGCAATTTTAAAAAAAATAGGCTTTTTGATATAATAACTCAATTTTTGAAATATTAATCAAATTACATAAGTTATTTTTATAATAGACAAAATTATAGTACTACCAATAGTAAGACAAATGAACATTGTTACAATTAGAAACTCATGCACGAGTAACGTAAAGGCCCTCTGTCTCTTTAGAGGATCTAGAAAAGTATACGCAAATAGGAAACAATACAGTCGTAATACAGGTCGACAAACACTCGAGAGTACTTTTGTTCTTAAAACTCAAGCAAGTACCATTAGTAAAAATAATGAGAGCGTATTACTTATTTATACGCACGATGACTGTTATTTTCTATTTAATTTACACTCCTAAAGATAAAAAGCGCAAAATTTACGCTTTAGTAGATATATAATAATAAAATTATTTTAATTTTTGTCATTTAAGTAACCATCGCCTTCATAATAATCACTATTTATTTAAACAAAAGTTATCTCGTCTTATCTCGTCGTCCATTTTTGATAAATTGTTAATCATTTTTTTTTCTGGGATTTAAAAATGTAATCTAGTCTGAACCAATTTTATAAGACACTTATTAAAAAATGCTAAAAACTAAAGGCTGCTTCCTCTTCAGTCTCAAAATATGTATAAACTATAAGTAAATTCGTATTGTTTCAGTTAAAGTTAAATGGAAAAGAATTAACATCTATGTAATATTCATTTTTATCAAGAACTTAATGTTAATTAGCGCCAGAAATCAAGTAGCTTAATTCATAACACTTCTATACATAACAGTAAGTCGACAAATTATACATAATCGGCTTTAACGCCGACGCTTAGATCATTAGTTCAGAGAATTTGATATTGGTATGGTTACGCAACACTTACATGCAATACACTTACACACCAATACAATTAATTGAGATCCATACTAATTGGAAATCATAACCTAACATTTCATTCATACAATACTAATTTTAGATCATTAAACGACGTTTTAAGTTAAGAAATAAACATATCTATGGAACAGGACATGTGGGTAAGTATATATTCATATTATTAGCAGTATTAACATTCATTTAATATTATATAACATTTTGATATATTAAAAATATCCTTACCTGAGCATAAACATCCATAGAATCCAAAAACAGCAAGAATTAAAGTCACAGAAACTCTTATCAATCCATGTCCATTTAAACGGTACGCACTTAACTGAAAGTTTATGCCGTTGGCGCGGTAAGTTGCGGGCGGTAAGCGAGTAGTTGGGCCGCGCGCCACTCGAGTAGTAGCGGGTATGCCACTGGGGTAGGCGGGGGATGTATCGAACGCATGCGTTTTTCATCCGTGCCCGGTCTGGCTGACGTCACTCGCGATCCGACGGGGGTAACTTAGACCTCGGCCTCGATATCCTCACACGCTCTAACCCCAAATTAACAGATCTTGTCTATTCTTGCCACGATATATACCATTAGTGACAATAAAATGTAATTTTTATTGTTTCTAGTATAACGAAAAATGTAAAAATGATTTTAATATATAGCATCATTTAAACATTTGTACTGAGATTTGTTTTTCATCTCTTTAGCGTAGTACCTGGAACGTGGAAATAATTATACCTATACATATCATTGAACTGAACACACGGATTTATTTAAAATTTTCAACTTAATATTTTACTACTGACTATTCTAAATATCCGGTCCTCAAGAAAATGGTCTTATGGAACCGACAGAGAAGACAACAAAGTGTCTTTGTAAAGATTCTTTTTTGTCTCTTGATCCATAGATTTTATATTCTTGTTCATGTCTGTCGTAGGTACAATATTATTAGCTCTCGTTCGTGGAAATTTTAAAAGTATTGTACTTACTATATATGGCTTACTATGGCTTTTTGATATGTTTTTGAGATAAATATTTACATAAAATTTTATAAGCATAGCTTGAAAAATCCAGCCCAATTATTATTATTATATATTACTAGCATAGTCCGTTGTTCTACCCGTATTTTACATATTGTATTCAGCCCTTTTTAACGTCCCAATGCTGGGCACGGGCCTCCCTTCAATACGAGGGGGATCAGGCCATAGTCCACTACGCTGGCCAAGTGCGGGTTGGCGAACTTCACATGTCTTTTGAAAATTTGCTAAGTTCTCTAAGACATGCAGGTTTCCTCACGATGTTTTCCTTCACCGTTAAGACAAGTGGTAATCATATTAGAAATGATTCGCACATGAAAATATCAGAGGTGCGAGACCCGGGATTTGAATTCGCCTCACTCGGTTTCCCAAGCGAGCGCGTTACCACTGGGCTACCACTGCCTATATACATATTAGTATAGACCAATTTCATCGTACACTACAAAATTGGAAAAAATAATGGCGGTTAACAATGCCACAAAGGTTCTTCTTTTAATCTCTAATTCAATTTCATAATTTTGCGTTTTTCGTTTTATCTATACTTCTACTAATATAAATAAAAATTTGTTTGTTTACGCTACTTTATTCGTATTAATTCATATTCAGCCCATTTCAATATCCCGCTGTTTGGCACCTCCCTTTAATGCGAAGGGAATCAGGCCATAACCCACCACGCTGGCCAAACACGGGTTAGTGGACTTCACATGTCTTTTGAAAACTTGGTTTCCTTCCTTCACTGTAACCGTTTATTTATTTGTAAGCTATTACCTTAATGATTATGACTTACATACGAGATGTGTAAACAATCATGTTCATAACAATTTCAATACTAAACCAGCAAGTTGCAAAGTCATGATACTAGTTTTTGTCCTTATCTAATTCTATTAAACTTTAAAGTAAATTTTATTTAACTAAAATATGGTATCAAGTAAACTTTGTCATCGTGACAGTACCAATACCAAAACAACAAAAGTTTACTATAGGATATTTGCACTTCACTCTGCTGTCCCCGAGCAGAAAGAAAACTCTAACTATCTAAGAGTACAGGTTTTTTTTATGAGAATTGACTTGTAAAACTGATTGAAATTTATCGATTACATTTAATAAATAGTTTTATTAAGTATACTATTATATTTACTATTGTATATAATAATATACTTTTAAATATTACTTAGAGATTACATTACAATAAAATTTCATCGATAAATTGTTGTATGTTGAACAAAATAAAGAAAACGTCGTTAATCATAATCATAAATAACTATAAAAAAGTCACCTGCCAGCATTTTTAGGTAGGTGTGTGCGTGCTAATCTCTAGAACTATTTCTTCGGAAAGATTTTAGTGTATTCAAAATTGCCCTAGCAGCTTAAGCTGAGTATTAACTACAAATATATTAGTGAAACAAGTCAGCAAAGTGCTGCTTGGTTGCGTGGGCAGCATATACGGTTGTAAATAAATGAAAATAATGTATGCCGAAAATGCAAACACAACTCTACAAAATTTGCTTTCATGCGTAAATTTGCATAAAAGCTTAAAAGAGGTAATTTTGACTAAATAATGTTAACAATTTTTATCTGAATGAAGTTAAATAGATATTTCTTTGAAACAAAAACATATCAATTCTTATAAAAATAGACCTTATCAACATAACAAGTACTCAATAAAGATAAAGTTTTTACTTTACTATGCCATTAGCTTTAATAGTTATAATAGCAGATAATAAAAATGAAAATAAATTGCGAAAAAAGTTAAAGCTAATCACAAATAAATGGTAATGGATATAATAGCAAAAACAGAATGATTTGTTAATCCTCTTGAAAAATGTGTAATAGAAGAAAGGAAAAATTGTAACAAAATCTAAAAAAGCCATTAGTGACGATTCTAGATACTTTATACAAACCTCACGCTAGGTACAATGAAGCCTAAACAAAAACACGCCAAAAGTGCCTAAATTAGACTTTCTTGGTATTAAATACGATAGAAGGGAATATAATCTGTACCTTTAAATAAAACTATCTTTTCGAATTTTTTCGTGGATTTATTATGGTCATTGATTCCCATCATTTCGAATGCATTGCAGTAAACATCGAAATCCAAACTGTGTAACTTGTAAACATCATACAAAATTTATTATCTCTATATTTCTTTCTTTATTAAGTTTACCAACAATATAATATTCGTTAAAGTATTAGTAGTTAGAGTACTCCCAGCAACTATCTAAAAACACATATTCAATTCAAACTTATCATAAAACTAATAAGTAGTTTATAAGATATTTGAAAAAAAATTGACTCCCACAACCCTTGCCCACAACAATGTTTTTATTTACATTTACCCACACGATTTCATAATGGGCGTCTCAAACGAGTTTCTTACGGGTAATTAAAGATAATAATTCCTATAAGAAAAATTGACTTGGAACTTTTCGCTACATACGTCATGAAGTCTTAATATTCTAAAATGTGTTTTATAAATTGCGTCTAAGAGCATTCAGCATTACATATTGTAATGCTAAATTTCAAATAAAGATTAAAAAAACCATATATTATACCTTTATCATCCTCTTTTATCCAAAAAACTAATTCGAAAAAAATTCATTCAATGCATATTTTTCGACAACCTTATTCAATATTACCTATAGCATTAGACGGTTTTTTTTTGTAATATAATATAATAGGGTAATGAGTAGAATATTAAAAATGGTTTACATAACAGGTCAACTTAAGCCCTCCCATGAAGTCATAGTCAGTATCCCCATGGAATTTTCACATAGGTTTATTTCCTTGTACCTGCACTCATAGGTATTCAATTTGTACCAAAACACCAGTCTAGTCCATGGTCATTATAATTAGCATTCATGGTTTACCCAAATAAGATTTAGTAACAAAAACTACTTAATGGTTATCCAAATCAGTATTGAAATTTACTGACACATTTTTTGGTTTACAATAATATATAATATGTTGGGACATTAACACACAACACCATCTAGTACCATAGTAAGCTACGAGGCTTGTATTATGGATACCAGATAGTTGTTACACTATACATATATAACTTTAAATACATACATATTATAAATATAAACACCCATGACTGGAATACAAACATTCGTGCTCATCACACAAATGAATGCCCCCAGCGGGACTCGAACCCGCGACCGCTGGCACAGCAAGTAGGGTCACTAGAAACTAAGCCAAACGTGCCGTCAAATATACAGATATTACCTACTTACAATATACTTACATTCATAACTTATATTCATGAATGTAAGTGATAGATGTTTTAACTACCTACGTATGTGCCATAATATGTGGCTGAAAACTATATAGCCACTTCCTTAAAATTCTTTTTAAAGGTTTTATGACATAAAATACTTAGGAGACATCGGGTTGCATAAAGTTTTTACGAGAGCCATATTAATCTCCACAAGTATCAGTTTGGAATGAAGGCTCTTCCCCTTTTCTTATTCAAACAGACTTTTACAAGCACTTCTAAATCAATTTATACATTTAAATTAAATGTCCGGTAATAATTGAAAGTCCTCGAGGAAGCTATCACCGGCAAATAAATTTTATTTGTTTGTTACGTTCTGCTCTCATTCTGAAGGCAAAGGCGTCTTTATATTACAAAAAAAAGAGATCACGAGGGACAAAAAGTTACAGAAAAAACTATTGAATAGGTTTCGATATGTACTAACTTGATGATTTCTCGTTACTTAGTTTAACTTTTATGACATCTTGTATCCCAAGTTAACAAACTGAATATCAGGTATTTTTAAGCTTTACTTTTGAATCGTTAGAGATGGCAAATAATTCTTTTGTACTGGAAATTCAGCATGATTATAAACTTAACAACAATCAACACAATTGTGGCGATTTTACTAGCTTAACACGTTGACATGGTAAATAGAATCGAAATGACGGTTAGTACAAAACCACTGAATTTGCAATCTAGGTATACATATAATAAAATTGTAACTAAGTCGAATCTGTACATTAAATATTTTTTGGAAAATGTAATTGAAATAGACATTATTATCGATACAAAGTCCGAATCTATAGATTTAGAATATTTGTCTGTCTGTCTGTCAGTCTGTTACCGCATCACGAGAAAACCACTGGACTGATTTTGATGAAGTTTGGTATGATGATAGCTGGTTATCCGGATCAACATATAGGATACTTTTTACCACGGGAAAATATCTCATTTCTGAGAAAAAATACAAAAACTGCATTGTAAAAGTATACTAATATATAAAACCTCAGAATTTGATTTTTAGTCATCTGAACGCGGGCGGAGCCGCGGGCAATGCTAGTTGACTATAAATCTTTTATTACTCCTGAATATTAACACTAAAATAAAAAGCAAGTTTTGGATATTTCTTCTGCTTCATATGAAACTTTGAGTAATATTTATGACGTAAAAATAATATAAGTTAAAGCAACTTTTAAATTAATCCCCGACGCGAAAAGAAGGGAATTATACGTTTAATGGATGAACCAATTTTTTTTTTTTTTTGAAATTGTTAAATCTGATCGAGAATCTTCTTAGCTTAAATCAAGAAAATCCGATTAGTTATTTGCAGAGGCTATCAGATTTTTTCTAGACGGTAAAAGGATGTGAACAAATTCCACAGATCTTATCGATTCGAAACTTGGTATCCCGTTACTATATGACATTGCAATGAAATACCTGGAATCTGCTAAATACTCAACTCCTTACTAAAATACTGCAAAGATGTCGTGTTTAAGCTCATTAATAGGTCATAGTTTTAAATTTTTAATCTATACTAATATTATAAAGAGGTAAAGATTGTGAGTTTGTGACGTTGTAGGCGGTAACCTCTGGATCTACTGAACCGATTTAAATTAAATTTGGTAAGAAGATAGTTTGAGACCCTAGGAAGGGCATAGGATACCTTTTATCTCAGAAATCACCCCTTAAGGGGATGAAAATGGGGATTAAAGTTTGTATTGGGAAGCCAGGTAGGGACGGACCTGAGCGAAGCGAGAGTGAGTCGCTAGTTTATAGTAATTTTAAAGAATGATACCTAGACTACCTAGCTATAAACTAGATATTTATTTAGATCTTTTTCAGATCTGGATTATTTTCCGCGCAAACAATCGCCTTTGCGATTCCACGAAGTTATACAGCTTGGAGCATCTTATTACTATTCCACTCGATACGTATTGCAGTAGTACTTAAGTGTATACAGATTTTGTTTGTACAAGGCTAGAAAGTCTAGAAAAAAGCTTGCTAAGTACATATTTGTATTTTTTTCCGAAGATTAATATAAACTTTGACAAGTTATATCTATTGTTTCTGTGTGTATTTATTCAAATACAATTTATCCATAATTAAAAAGTAAATAAAGGAAATTCTGAAATATAACGTATGTATATGTTATATTAAAATGAACCATCACGAGTACTAACTCTTGTACATTAAAATGTTCTTGTGATTACTTACTACTTTTTAGTTTTTTTTTTTTAATTACGTTCTATTAATTTGACAAATTTTTCTTAACAAATACTTTAATTTTAACCACAGGACATCCACTAAAGTTACGTGGTCATAAAATAAAATAAAAACTATGAACATAACAGGCTATTGTCACTGAATATGTAGTAAGGTAACTTTGTACAAAATCCATTTTGAAAGAATTTAATATAAAATTCTTTCATCAAACTTGTTTCCAAAGATGATCGATCACTCACATTCGCTTCGCTGAACTTTACTTTCCGCTTTATAAATTGATATTGTATTTGGTAATATATTTTACAATATTTGAAGTTTATATAGATATATTTAAAAGTGGCCACTACAACTAATATTCCCATGCAAATTTAGTCACTTTCATTCGTCTCATTTCAACATTTTAATTGATGACTGTATATTCGTTTTATCGTAACTGTGCCATCCGGGCTGCTCCTGTTACTTCTCTGGTAGCAAAGCAACCCACTGACTATTGTGGATTGGTAGGAAGACAACCATACGAAGAAAAAATACGACTAATACCAAGGTGGGATCTGCTTTCTCTCAGCAACGAGACAATGAATTCTATACAAAGATAGGTAAAATTATAAAATCGGAAAATTGTATAAACTATTTTTATCGGAGAACATTAAGTGTCTCTCGTTGAATAAATGTTGCCAAAAAAGGACAGGTCACTCGAATTCGCTTTCATTTTATTTGTTAATCATATATTATCACCAATTAAAATTGTTACTAATAACATGGTGAGCATCGTTAAATATTAATGCCTTCAGGTATAAATAGATATATAAATATTTGTCAAATAAAAATTAAATCATTCTACCATAGATGCATCAAAATTGAAATTACAAAATTTAACTATACCTTTTTCTGCTTTAGTAAAAATGTAAAGCAAAATTTTCCTTTACCAACAGATAAGTAATGTTATATATAACCTTTAACCATGAACGGATTAACTACTTTAACAATCTAGTTTGTCTCTTACTCGTTCTACGTCATGTTCCACTTAACAGGAATAAAACTTATTTCTGTTAAAATCAAATAGTTTGTCCTAGTATGGAACTCGCTTGTATTAAATTACACGTTTTTTTTATATTTTTTATAATAAACAAAATAATATTTTCAATAAATTTTTTTCTTTACTTTAGTATAGTCATAATATATTCAGTTAAAATGAGTATCAAACATGAATTTAGCATTCAGGAAGATTTATTTTACATGAATTTTAAATGAAAAAAAAAATGATTCGACGACATTCAATACAGATATTAATATAAAAAAATTAACAAGCCTACCCAGAGTTTTGTACTGTAATATTACTGTTTCTACTAAAACAAAAAGTATCACGTTTTTTTGTATGAGGAATAGAAACCTCAATTAAAATATTAAATATGGTGCTACTATGAAAAATATCAATGGCATAATTTTTTTAAGATAAAGCGACATCTTTTAATCTATACAAAGAAATCTTACGTGTAGCGAAAAGATAACTTGTATATGAACATAGCAACAACATTGAAGTAAAAGGTAGAGTCGTAGTATCGCGAACTGACAGTAGATGTCACTGTTAAAATGCAAATAGGTAAAAAAGTGTAATTATCATTGTTTTTTTTATTCTATTTATAATTACAGATAAATATATTATTAATATAAATAAAATATATTATTAATAAAAATATATTATTAATATAAATATATTATTAATATTTAATAGTAATTTAAATTTAAGAAGAAAAGTCACAGATAAGGCTTTGGCATTATCCCGATGATTTTTTTATTCAAAAAAATATTAGAAAACTAGCTTACTAGCGTTTGTGCGCGCTAATTTCAGATACGACTTAACCGATTTAGTTGCGGTTTTCACTAGTGTGTTATAGTAAGCTTCACTTAATATTTAGTATTTGTTTTATTCAAACAGTTCATAAATAAAATAGTTATGTCAATTTAAAGAATCACGAACCAGAGCGAAGCTAGCGTGAGTCGCTAGTTTGTAAATATAATTGACTCTACTATCTGCAGTTTGAAAAATTAATGTCTCGGTCTTGTAAATAGCGAGTGAAACTATATAAGAAAGGTATTTTTTTTTATTAATTTATTATTAGTTAGTCACATTTTAATAACCTGAGTCATCACAGCGTTTCTAAAGTAGATAGAAACATTAATCTTTACGATATATACTATTTTTATATATTATTAATTATTTTACAATATAATATTAAACTTACACATATAATAAAATTGTAACTGTGCCGAATCTGTACGTAGAAAATTTTAGAAAATCTTAATGAAATAGCCATTATTATGGCTATTTATAAATACTTTTAAGAAAAAAAACGTGTATGTATGTACTTATGTACGCATGTAAGGAGGTTAACTTCTTTGGCGTAACAGAACAAAATAGCTAAAGATTTTATCCCGTATGTCACAACTCTCTGTTCTCTCTCTATAATAAATATACTGTTAACGATAAGATAATAAAAATCAAATTTAAAATTCTTTGTTTAATATTGGTGTTTCAAAAATACACTGACAGTTTATTAAGAACTCTACAAGCAGTTTGAAAAATACATCATTCCTGAAAAGAACTGCGGAAAGAAGCTCAGCGTGACTATAAAATAACTAAACAATTATTATTCTAATTTATATTAAAAGCAATGTAGACGTTTTCCCGTAAGGGAAAAAGATGCAAAACTATTTTCACCTATCCCCGGATTATTAGGCTCAGGGATACGTTAGGGGAACTCAGTGTCTTTACACTTAATACTTTAATTACATATGATAAAATTGTAACTAAGTCGAATCTGTACATTAAATATTTTTTGGAAAATCTTATTAAAATAGACATTATTATCGAAACAGAATCCGAATCTATAGTTTTTAGAATTTTTGTCTGTCTGTATGTCTGTTACCGCATCACGAGAAAACCACTGGACTGATTTTGATGAAATTTGGTATGATGGTAGCTGGTTATCCGGGTCAATATATAGGATACTTTTTACCGCGTGAAAATATCTCATTTCTGAGAAAAAATACAAAAACTGCATTTTAAGAGTTTACTAATATGTAAAACCTAAGAATTTGGTTTTTGGTCATCTGAACACGGGCGGAGCCGCGGGCAATGCTAGTACATACATAAATATGGAATACGTAGACAGAGCGGACAAAAATATTTTTTATATTAAAAAAAAATACCACTCATTCATTTACTGATTATCACGAAATCTGAAAAACCACTTCTTCCATAAGGCTGAAATTTGACAGATACGTAGTTTTTAGGCAGAAGACGTCAGCTAAGGAGCTTAGCGAGAAGAACAAATCTAAGGGAGTGTAAAGGCTTTCGTAAGTTTATATGAAAGCCCTATGTTATTGCTGACATGGAGGGGCTGAAGGTGACATATTCTGGATACGCATAAATAAACTAGCAGGCAAAGCCGCGGGCAATGCTAGTTTTATAATCTATACTATAATAAAACAGTAGAGGTCGAATGTCTGTACATAGCAAAAAATGCTAAAAACCGAGTCAGGGGGATGTAAGAAGACAAATAGAACAAATCTAGATTTTTTTCATTTTTTTGTTTCTCTGTCTGTTTGTCTGTTTCTACGAGCTAATCTCCGAATCTATTGGACCGATTTAAATGACATTTTGCATGTGATACCTTATATCCCCGGGCAACATCTTAGATACTTTTTATCCCGGAAAATTAAATACTTCCCATGGGATAGTTAAAAAACTATAATAACTTATACAACTTATGCACCTAATTTAGTAAAATTTAACATTCTGATACCTTATATTGCCGGTCAAACAACAGGTTACTTACTTTTCATTTGGGAAAAATGAACGGTTCCCGTGGGAACAAATAGATCTCTAGTAGTGTTTTTCTAGAGGCGAACCCGAGCAAAGTGAGGGTGAGCCGCTAGTATAATAAATATTTTTATAAATCACTTATTTTTAAATTATAAGTAACTTTAGAACTTTAGTATAAATGCATAATGATTACTAAAATCTGATTATTTTTGTGTGTATGTTGGTTACTCTTTCACGCTAAAATAGCTAAAAGAACTTGGATGGAATTTTCTACACAAGTAGATTAATACCTAGAGGACCAAATTGGCTAATGTGAGGTATCTAGTTAATATATTATGTTTAATAATGTAGAGATGTATTAAATTTTAATAAAATTATTCTATTTTCAAGATCCCAGGGCTCCCAGATCTTACTTATTTTCTGATGGACAAAATATATACATACAACAGAGTAGTATTAGTGTGTAACTGTACAGTGAACGTATACATACCCGCGAGCTTAGGCCGTAAGCCAATTCTCAGGTACCATCGATCATATTCATATCTTTATCATCGATAAAAATCAGTCCTCATACTGTAAGTAAAGTGAGTACAATTTTTATGTACCTGTAGCACCTGGTACCTGAGAATTGACCGTCGGCCTAAGCTCGCGGGTATGTATACGTTCACTCTACACGCTAATACTCGTACTAAGAAAATAATTAAGGCCTGGGGGCCCTGGGATCTTGCTCTATAATCCGTTGCTTAAACGTAGATGATGCCTTTGATTATTATGGGAAGTCCCACTTAAAAAAAAAAATGTCATCGGGTCATTTTAAAGGATCTCTGTGTTTGTCTTATCTTACTTTCATTCTATTTACATACTCTTAAGTGTAGATAAATGATATCTTATATACAATATTTAAAACAAAATAATCAGATTAACTCCTCAGATAGTATTAAATTTGATGACAAACTAAAAAGTATATACCTACATATTATACATAACTTATAGGGCTGAGATCTTATTAAATTACTTTAGTAGAAATATCAAATAGTTGTATACATATGAATCCATATACATTAACTTGACTAACAATTATGTACTCGTATATTTGAAGGTATAAAAGCTCAAAGTCACTTTTTTCCTACCTAAAAAAGTGAACGCATTAACAAAAACCTCATCTTATAAAATATTCGATAATAAAAATATACATGAAGTTTTTAGACAATCTCCCAATAATAATTTGCCTTCGGTTTAGAAATATTAAAAAGCACTAGCTTTTGACTGCAGCTACCATTCACCGTGCACACACGAAAAACAATTTATTTTTCATTTACAATTCTATTGTAATTATTATATTCTATCATAATATTAAAAATTTAACTATTTGTCCAGCAAAAATTCCATACTTTTGTAAGCATACTATTTATTTAAATTATATGTGTTTCTTCTGATGCCGGCAAGAACCCGCTATCACGTTTTTCAGCGTCTCATATTGTTGGCTACGTACCGTACTGTTATTTTCTATTTGGCTATTTTTATATTCTTTGTATTGGAGATTCTTTTGTGAAGTACATGAGAAGTTTGACAAGTTTTAACTTTCAATTAGTTGCTAAGTTTTTTCTAGGTTCGCTCTAAATTCAAGGAGAATTCAAATAAAAAATAGTTTTTTATGAATCAGTGTAATTTTTCACATTGATATAATTTTTGTTGGTTTAATTCGATTTTCTAACCTAATAAATCAATATCTATTTCAAAAGCTATTCAGGGTCGTGAGTCGTGCCTAAGATTTCATCTATATATATAAAAGAAAGTCGTGTTAGTTATACTATTTATAACTCAACAACGGCTGAACCGATTTAGCTGAAAATTGGTGGGGAAGTAGCTTAGAACCAGGAGACGGACATGGGATACTTTTTATCCCGTTCGATTGCGTTCCCGTGTGACGTGACATAAAACTCAAGAACGGCTGGACCAATTTTTATGATATTTGAGTTTCTGGATTTCTCTTAGTCCGGAATAGGATAATAAGTGTTAAAACATCAGAAAAATTAACGAAAAAAAATTATATGGCTAGCGCTGGCTAATAACTATTTATCTCTATTTAAAACGTACCTAGCGGCGAACCCGAGCGAAGCGAGGGTGAGCCGCTAGTTTAAAATGAAAACAATTGACACTTTAATATTGATAGTTATAGTTTATGATTTTAATTACATTAAAATATCTACGAAGAGGAAGGTCAGCTTAGTGAGTAAAACTATAAAAATAACATTGTCTTATAATCTATTTACTAGTTTACATACGACACTGGCATTTCGCTTGTAACCGGAGACCGGTCAAATATTATGTATCAAGGTCGCTTTGGCTTGAGTTTCTTTTAATTTTCTTATTTTATTGACGCCCATAATAATATATTTTATTGTAGGAGGTTTATTGTTGTATATTAATAATAAAAAATGATATCAAGGTTTCGACCATATATATGTGAGTAAAAGTAAAATTATCAATTTGAGGCCATCCGAAAGTATTTAAAATAGAATTAGGTGGCTTTTAAGCGTTTTGTGTAAATCGTAGAGATTTACTTAGTTTTCAGTGTAACTCTAAAGTTTCTTTCAATTCAATAATGACAATGTGTGACCTATACAAAAATTTATATATAAATTCCTAAGACAATCAAATAAATTCTTTCAGCATAAGTAGTTTTTATTCCGTGAAAATTTACACATTTTGTACTCTACCATTTACTTTATATTTTAACCGAATGATTTCTTTTTATTTCAAAGAAAAATTCCATTTTTTTTTGGATAACAATAAAATTTAAGATAGGCTGAAGATGTATAAAAATATAAAAATAAATAAATCATGAAGATGTATATGATGTATCTTGTATTTATTTCTTTTTATATAAGATTAGCGGCTCGCCTTCGCTTCGCTCGGGTTCGTCCCTAGTGAAAAAAAATATCCCACGAGAACCGTGCATTTTCCGAGTTAAAAAGTAGTCTATCTGCTATTTCAGACTATAATCTATCACTGTGAAAAATTTCATCCAGATCCATTCAGCCGTTCTAGCGTGATTGACTAAGAAACGTCCATCCATCCATCCAAACTTTCGCGTTTATGTATATAGTAGGTACTCGTAGTATGAATTGTTGTATGCAGTAAAAATATAAATATTTGTTTACGTTTTACATGAATACTTTTGTTTAAATATTTTACATTTACATAATTTTCTTGTTAGTAACACACTCGTTGCATAATCATTGTTATTTGATATAGTAAATTAAAAAAAAAAACATTTTGAGAAATATATATTTCCGCAAAAATTTTTTTTGTAACTATGTATATTTATAAGCATACAACGTACATATATTACAAAATACTTAAGTAGTAATACATACAAAAGTAGAAAGCTTTGTGCAATTTTTTAATAATATAATAACAAACTACAGCATTGTTCTAACTATTAAAGTTAAAAATATTTTTCCGTCTTTTACTGATGTGTAAAGGATTAATTAGGCTACCTTCTTTCCAAATAAAACACAAGACACAAACAAGGAAAAGCTTTTTAAAAAAACCACTTCCAGGCACTAGAATATAAAAAATAACTAAACTGGGATTTTCATTTATTTCAAACCTACTCAGATATTTTCAAAGTCGGTGCCAGCCGACAATATTTTAAGATATGAATATCTAAATCTAAAAATAAAAAAATATAAAAATCTAATTATGATATTTATAATGTAACTCTTGTAAAGTTAAAATATTATACATCAATTCGTGATGTATTTTAGGTATCGAAATATATTACATTTGCTTTGCATCGGCTGACACCGATTTCGACCTTCAACCTGGGAAGTATACCCTTCGAAACAAAACAATTTTTTTTTTAAATCGGTTCGGGCGTCTTCGAGTTATCGATGAACATACATAAAAAAGATTCCGACGAATTGAGAACCTCCTCCTTTTTGGAAATCGGTTAAAAGTAATATCAATAGCTAGTATAGTATTGTATGATCTGTGCCAATAGTATGCAAATTCTGATATAGTATAAAAGAAAGTTATTTAAATACGAACATATTAGTATCATAATATAAGCATATATCCTATGACTATACCAAAGAAATAACCACATTTTAATTTTTTTATCCTTCCAAAAACTATATTCCTTGCTTGCTTGTTTGTTTGTTTGTTTGTTTGTTTGTTTGTCCTTCTTTCACGTCGAAACGGAGTAACGGATTGGCGTGATTTTTCGTGTGGAGATAGTTGGAGAGCTGGAGAATGACATAGGCTACTTTTCACCGCAGGAGATTATCGAATTCCCACGGGAAAGAGATTTTTTTGTAGTTTTAGCGCGAGCGTAGCCGCAGGTTCTGCTAGTAAGTAATAATTTGAAAATATGTCAGTAAAATGAAAGTTTGTAGTGTGTAGTTTGTAGTTCGATTTCTTTTACGTTAATGATACATTTATTAGCCACCAAAGCAAAAAAGGGGATGTTATAAGTTCTCTATAACGCTCTATGACGTCTATATAAAGTAAATTAAAAAATCAAAGATTTAAATTTACTGTATTATTCTTTCGAGAGGTTAATCAACACTTTAAGTTTTTTTGGTAGAATTGAAGTAATTAAATTATTATTCATGACTTAAGGGTTCGATTTTCTATTAGTATTTTTAAGTTAGTTTAGGTACTTTTGCGTTCTAAAATTTTGTAATCTTTAATTCCAGAATTGTTATTGAATGTAGCAACTGTAGAAGCGTAATTTATATAAATAATTGTGCTTTGCAGTTTAAAGATTAAAGAAAACGGCTAAATTTCTCTGGATATGCAAAAAATAAAGCAAATAATATTAAACTATACTTCAAACTAAGTCTAGGTTCATTCAGAAACACTCTCTTCATACTCGTGCATTTGAAATCAGACTAGCGAAAACCAATAGGGACTAAGACTGCGTAAAAAACTGAAAAATCAAAAAGCACTTAAAATTAATACTACAACAGATGTACTATAGTATAAGTAATATATCAATAATTATAGGCCATAATAAATTTTATATATTACTAGCGACTTACACTCGCTTAACTCGGGTTCGTCCCTAGCTTGATTCTCCATACAAACTTTCATCCCCATTTTCACTCCCTTAAGTGATGATCTCCGGAATAAAAAGTATTCTATGTCCTCACCAGGGTCTCAATCTATCTTTCTACCAAATTTCATCGAAATCGGTTCAGTAGGTTCAGAGAATTCCTCCTACAACGTCATAAACTCACAACCTCACACACTTTACCTCTTTATAATACTAGTATAGATAGGCTAAATAACTAAAGTTTAATAGTAGCCCTATGAAGACATACGAGATTTGTTTTTTCCCCTTATTATCAGTTTTCTAAAATAAATAAGCCCTTATTTATGTTATATACATATTCTATTTTGTATTTAACTTAGTTACTGATGAGGTACGTACTAAGATTTTAATATCAATTAAAAATATGTGGAAAATCACTACAATATTCATTAAAAACGAGTAATAACAATCAGGTTTTTTTTTTATTTTGTCACCTTGAAACCTACAGATAAATCCTAATGATTATGCAGACGGTAACTTTTTACGTGAAGTCACATGCAAAGGTTTATCCTTATCTTACTAATATACCTTTAAAATCGGGTAAGTTTGTCTGTATTTCTCTACTCTTTTAAGCCATTAAATGAACTAATCCCAAAAATAAAAAAAAAACACAGGAATACGAGTAACATACATTGTGCATGTTAACACAATTAGTTATTTTTACTCGGGTAAAAATAATGACGAGAACAAAGTAGACAGGAATATTTATGTTGCTTTGCTCATAGTAAGGTAACGAAGCCAATGTGTTACTCCAAGTCATTATCTATCTGTGTATATACTAAATGTCATCGAAATCCGTACATACGTAAAAAAAAAACTTTCCCATTTATAATACTAGTGTGATTATAGAAATTTCACAAATTATTATAGACGATATATTTGAAAAAAAAATGCAAACCTTAACTATACAGTCTCTATTTCCTCAGATGTGTAATTAAAAAAATAAATATAAAATATACAGACAAATACAAAGGTACAAAGAGAAAAATGTTATAGTAAAACTAGAGCGGGACTTGTGTTTTTTATAGAAGAATATAAAGAAGTGGAGTTCCGACGCGTGCGCAGGCGAAACGGACGAGGTCTCTAGCTGCCTAGAACAGCAAGTATTATAAGTAAAAGTAACTTTTAACAATACCTTGGGCTTGGCGGCGCTTGCGCGCTGCGTACGTCAGTTTCGCCAACTCCTACCGCGAGGCAATACGTATTGCCCGGTCGTTTCCCTCCCGCCGAACAAAAATTCGCTAGTGTCATTTTCATATTTGTTTTCCGATACGCGACCTTCTAATACTTTCCCTATGGATTGGTTCAAACATAGCTGTGAATAAATACCATTTGGGTGGATTGTTGACTTACTTATAAACGAACAAACATTTTAGAAAATAAAGTTCTTACACTGCACATTTTGGATGTTACGCTCAATAGATAGTAAGTTTTCTTTTATTATTTGTATTATGTTAAAGCAGCTAAATTATTTCGTAATAAGAATGCTTTTAACTCTACCAATACTATCTATATAATATAGCTCGTACTTGAGGTACATTGATGATAGTATTTACAAGTCGTTAATGTTTGCGTTAAACGGATTACTTATGTCGAAAGTGGATGTCTATTTCCCACCAGTGAGTGGTCAACGGGCTAGTCGGTAAACGAGTCATTATGACCAACTTGCAATCGGATCAAACAGGTTCCAGTTATTGTATGCACGTGTTGCTTTGCCACACAAATACTCGTATATCACAGTTGTCCCACAGTACATAAACTTGAATTATGTCATACAGCTGCAAACTGAAACCGCACGATACAAAACGTACCTAACTATTAACCTTCTTATATGAAGAAGGTGAATATTTCCAATAGTTATTAGGTTTTATTATAAACGAAGAAACACACTTAGCATCACAGTTTAAATTAAGCAACTAAGAATATTTTCCTTTTAAAGACTAAGATTTCAATGACAGAAGATTGAAAGTAAAGTCTTATTGATACTGGCGATTATTTTGTTCACGATTTAACCATACGTGACAATTTGCTTTCCCCTATCTGATTTGCAATGCATTACAAGTATCCGCTATATTACTGATACTAACTTTGAATTAACAAACCTAAGCAAAGCTTCATAGAATGTCAATAGCAAGTGTTCCGATACCAATAAAAAACCACATATAATGTAATTGTATGCAGCGAAAAAACGTTAGTAATCAACATAATAGTATACTCGCATTCGCCTTCCCGCTATTAATACATGCACAGAAATCGCGACAATGAGGAAACTCGTTCAAATTTTTTACCCCTTTGTAATATTGTTTCCCGGTTGTTTTTGTTTCTTAATTTTTTATTTTACTCTTGTTAATAGGATTTGTTTAAACATATTCGTTCATTAAACAACTATTTTATTCATTCTTTTTAGTTATCCATTATTTTTTGCATAACCAGAAGACCAATATTGAAGCGTGTTCTTAAAAATAACCAGTCGTGAATAATACGATTAATTATGTTAAATATTTTAAAAGTATTTCTATCAAATAATATTTGGTATGTCTTTAATCATAAGAGTATGTTGAATAGAGCCAAAAATGAAAATAATTTTTGGCCAGATTAATCAGATGAAGGACGCAATCTCGGAGAAATAAATACCCTTAAATAGTATAGAAGTTCATTCGCTTAAGTGTGAACGTTTGAACATTTGCGTTTAGCAACTTGATCACGTAGCAAGTTATTTTATGCCAGTACAATACAAGTTATTTCTCGCTATTTGCACTTAGGATATATTACTTATTATAAATTGTACAGGCTATCTTTATAGGCATCTTTTTGTAAATTAAACACACACATAAAAGGTGCCACATATTATATATTTAAAATATATACGCTATACATCTATACTAATATTATAAATGAGAAAGTGTGTTTGTTTGTTTGTCCATCTTTCACGGAGCGACGGATTGGCGTGATTTTTTGGGTGGAGATAGTTGGAGGGATGCAGAGTGAGATAGGCTACTTTTTTTACCGCGGGAAAGTATCTAATTCCTACGGGAAAACACTTTATAATACGATCCAAAAAATATTTATGATCAGAATTATTTGAGACTTGGTATTAACGTTTTTCAATAAAATTAAATAAATGTGTGTTTTAGTATTATTCGAAATTCATCCTATAAGGGGGTAAAATAGGGTATGAAAGTTTGTATGAAACTACCTTTTTAGCGATTTTTTGTAGTTTTAGCGCGATCGAAGCCCCGGGTTTTGCTAGTATTTCAATTTTTTTATGTACTATTTTTGTTTTTATAATTTTAAAATATTCCTAACTTGCAGTAAGTAATAACTTTGTTCTATACATACAACATTTTTACTTGGTTCTATGTCATGGCTATCGATGTAGCTATCAAATAATTTGCTGTCTTTTTCTGCACAAAACATTATTTTACCTAATCTACACATATTATGTATGTATAATAAAATTTTCGCTTAGCGAAATCTGTCCATTAAATATTTTTTTAAAACAATGGCGGTTGTCGGTTACATATTATTTACATAATTAATATATACCAAAACAATATTAGAAATATTTGACTGTCCGTCTGTATATCTGTGTGAAATTCAAGCAAAACGTAAAATTTTGTTTATTTATAACTTATTACTCGGGTCAACATTTGGGATACGTTTTACTACAGAAAAATCTCTTATTTCTGTGGGAAATCACAATAACTGGTTCGACCGAGTAGTCCATCATATAGTAATTTCAATTATTTATTATACAAGTACTATTAACAGCAGTCTAAACTATTAATTTATTTCCTAAGGTACACTAATAACTATTATTTTTATCTGTTTAAAACGTACCTAGGGACGTATCCGAGCAAAGCGTGGGTAGTTAGCTAGTAATACAATATTTCCGGGTATAATCATGCAAACAAACAATCAAACGTTTAATTTGCTTATTTCTCCGTTCATTAATTTTATTTTTTGTCTACGCGACAATAGAATTATAGATCGGCTTATTTTATTTTCCAAAATTTGCAGTAAGGGTTGTCTGTAGTTAGTGTTTGAGCGAAGAGAGAGAAAATCATCTAACAACGTTTATATGAAATCTATCTTGAATTGCTTGCTAATGATGTCAATAATATACTGTAGACACCGTTTATTCAAAGATATTGATATCAACCTAACCTTTATTTAGTTGCAAATAATTATATAACTCGTTATACGAACTATCCATAAGATACTACTTTATGTATCAAACGTATAGATTGATTACTTTTTGGGGCGGTTATTGACGATTTATTAAGCGAATCGCATTCGACCTTTAGAAGGTGGCGCAACTATTAACGTGGTCGCGACTCGCTCCACCGAGCACTTTCGAACGACCCCACCGTACACGGAGAGCCTGCTCCTTATGATTGGTTATTTTATGAAAATGATAACCTTGAAATGATCCAAAAGGCTAGTTTTAGTAAGTACTTGAAATAATTGAATTAATTTTCTATTGCAATATATTTCATAAATAAAAATAACCTAATCTAAAAAACGATAGATGTAACTAATTCTATGTAATATGAAGAAATAGTAAAATAACACTATACTTATCTTTCCATAGTATCCATAACGATAATAATTTAAATGCACCTTTACGCTATAATTGCGTATAATAACTGTTGATATAAAACAAAATGTAAGACTAATGCCCGATTTCACCAACAACCCATAAGCTACCATGCCTACGTATGGGATCCCTAGCTTAAAAGTTCCCCTAAACTAGCCCCTAAATTAAATTTCGTTTTACCATCGTCTTTAAACCCATATTTCGAGCACCTAAATTTAGGGGGCCTTTTAACATTTAGGTGACCCCTAACTGTCGATGAAACAGAAACTGTCCCCTAACAGCCCCCTAACCATGCTTAGGGGATCCCTTAAACTTAGATGACGTTGGTGAAATCGGGCACAATTCTACTAGCTCAGGTTCCTATCCTTCCCATACCACCTTATGGGCATAATTTGGGCACTATCCATGTAATCATACATACTAATTTACATGTTAGAAAATAGTTAAATTATTTTTACAAATTAACTGTGATCTTGCACTTATGCATCTATTCAAGCCAACTAATAATAAGTATTAAATATAAACATAATACAAGAATGTAAAAAATTTGGCAACGTGATTGTTGCGATTTGCGTGTTTGGCAATAATAATTTGCACATATACATATTTTATTATATGTAGCGCTAGATAATACTTTCTTAGATTTACGCGAATGTTTGACATTTTTAAATAAAACTATCTTTTCGGATTATTTCGCGGATTTATTTTGATTTATGGTTCCCGACGTTTCGAATGCTTTACAGCATCCATGGTCATATTTTTTTGTTAATTGTAGGTAGGCTGTCTGTAACAACTATACATTCAAGACATGTAACACCTCAGTCTCTCCCGTGACCATGGATGCTGTAAAGCATTCGAAACGTCGGGAACCAAAAATCAAAATAAATCCGCGAAATAATCCGAAAAGATAGTTTTATTTAAAAATATGTAGCGCTAGAAATAAAATCTAATTTAAGTTTCAATTTCTATTTTCGCAGTAATTATAGTATGATAAACTAGTTGTTTACTGTCGAAGTGAGACAGGAATTATTTACTGAAACCTCAATCCTTATGGTTTCGGAAACTCAAAATAACTCTACTATTTTTAGGTAAACATATATAGAAACATAGACTCTAAATGTCTACACTCTTATGTTCCTATTAGCCCCTATCGCGGCAAAGTAAACAAACCTATTCAAACCACAAATACCGTTTTGTTATTGAAATTTTTATTTCAATGCTAGTTGAATTTGCATGAAGTAGAGTTTTGTACATTATGAAAATAAAGAGAAAATAAAACATTTGGTTTGTTTGTGATAGTAATAATTTACTAATTTCTATCTAAAAATCAGAATTGGATCTCAAAAAATAGAATTAATCTACATATAAGAAAATTCTGAGGGCACATGAAATATTTTTCGAAAAACCTTATTGAAATAGTCATTATTATCGATACAGAGGCCGAATCTATAGTTTTTAGAATTTATGTCTGTATTTCTGTGTTTCTGGGAACGCATCACGAGAACACCACTGGACAGATTTTTATGAAATTTGGTATGTGATAACTGGTTATCCGGATCAACATATAGGATACTTTTTTACTGCGGGAAAATATCTCATCTCTTAGATACCTATATTAAACGTTAAATATAATTCGTTTATTTATGCGTTACATCAAATATCAAATCACTAACTGTAAAGATATTAATTTTTTTTTGTTCAGTAGCTTGAGAAATAATAACTAGGCATGGGCAAAGAGGGATCTTATATGAGTTTCGTTTTGTTAAATGCTACAAAATCACTAATTTTTTTATGAAATATTTCTTTTAAATTGTTCCAACAATTTTTATGAAGTCCGTCAAAGAAACAACATACAAAATCTTAAGAATCTTACTACTACACTTAATGACACGGATATCACAAGCAAAAGTTTTCGTAAAACGTGTGAATTCTGCCAACCCGCATTTGAGAAGCACTATGGCCTAAACTTCGAGTTGAGGAAAGATTTGTGTATGAGTGAAAACCCCATGATATATTTTAGTTTATAGAGAATATCATAATTCATAACTGTTTTAATATATGGCGTTAAACTATACAAGTAAGCCTACTTGTAGTAAGAGTTCCTATTAAAACTTCACTATGTATAAACTAAATCTAGAATTCGAAGGAAGAGGACTGTAAATATTTTTTTCATAATACCTACGTCGTTCTAGTGCAATGTGTTCCCAGCCAATTGGATAATGAGGTATTTCGACAGGTGTTTAGCATTCGACGGGCCTCTGGCAGACGTTGAGCCCAACGCCACTGACAGGTTTGACACATACCGACCTTCACATTTGTAATCATCCGCATCAAAACGCATTATACACTTAGAATCATCTAAGGTTGCGGTACTATAAAAACATTACGTACTACCATAAAAATTCAATATATATTTTCAATAATTATATATCTATATATAATCACTTTACATAATATTGTAGCAAATTTAAAACAATTTAGACGACACGTTTGGTTCAGTTTGTAGTGACCCTACATACTGTGCCAGCGGTCGCGGGTTCGAGTCTCGCGGAGGACATTCATTTGTGTGATGAGCACGAATGTTTGTACTCCAGTCATGGGTGTTTATATTTATAATAATATGTATTTATTTAAAGTTACATATGTGTGTAGTGTATCAACTATCTGGTATCCATAACACAAGCCTCGTAGCTTACCATGGAACTAGATGGTGCTGTGTGTTAATGCCCCAACAACAACATATTTATTTATTTAAGCATGATAACATTATTGCTAAGATCAATAAAACTTACACTATTATTTTAAAATGAGGAATCGGTCTTAAATAAATCATTGTGTAATAATAATATCCTGGAACGGTATGTCTATTATCACAGTGTTACATCTGCAGTTTCTATTTATTCTAAACAACGGCAAATTGCGGCTCTCCAAAATTGTAACCAAAGGCTCGTTTTATGTAATCCGAATCCGTCGTGGTGATGCGTACTGTGCCCATTGCATACAGCTATCTTTGTTACACATACTGTGGCCGGTTAAATTTGTGGTTATAAAGCCAATTATACATAGTTTATGGCCTTGTGAAATTACACTTTGTTTTATTTAGCAATAATAATTATATATCATATAAATGAATCAAATTCCACTTTTTTGTTATGCTTTTAATTTTTGGTCATTTTAATTGGGCAATAGCCAAAGGCAAACGAGACGTTTTTTTACATATATGTATAAAGTAATGTAATGAATATGTAAATATTGAAATTAGAGTAATTAATTATAAGATCGCAAATCTAAAATTGTATTCTACATCTATTAAAGAATTGGTGGCATTGGAAATCTTGTATTTTTATTACGATTATACATTGCATAATAAAACTATAACATTACTTTTATTTCTATAATTAAATTAATACTATCGTAATACATTTCGTTATAAACAATCTAGTAAAGTAAAAAATTCGCATTGATTAAACTAAAACTTATTTTTATTAATGCTCATTCGAGTTTCCTTAGGGTCGCGAAAATGTTTCTATGACAAATAAAAAAACCACTCTTTCATTTAAAATTTCAATCGTAAATTCACCATTTTAAAAGATCTACTATTTAAATTCGTTTAAACATTGTATATTAGTTGCAAGCACAGGTTTTAGGGAGGTTGTCGGCACTGGTAGCGATGCGCTCGCGCAGTGTCGCATGCGAGTTGACGCAAGTTGTGAGGCAACACTGCACGTTACGTGACCGCGGATCACTACTCTTCTCGACCTATTTATGTTTCAGTGCTAATAAAATACACCGTACACCATCAACCGAAGAGTCCTCGACCTTTCAATGGTTTTCTTAGCTTCATACCATGGGTATTTACATATATAATTTTAACAAGAAAACGTTTAAAGTTTAAGAACATACAGACTAATGAACTCGACTCGCTACCAAGCGATGAGCGCGACAAAATCGACACACGTAGAGAGAGAAATCAAAATTATGTTGTGACCTTGACCTTACTAATAAGAAGCCATGTTAAGAGAAAAATTTACATATTTATAATCTTTCTTGTGGCAAAGATACGTGAAGCAAAGCTAATATTTTACTATATCTAATTATATATTAATATTTCACTATGTTTCTTATTTAAATTAAACGAATCTAAATGATATCGTGACAGGGAAATAAAATAGATAATTAATTATATGTATATAGCTTACCTGAACGCATAATTGTTCATTACGTGCTATTAATAGCAGCAAGCGATAAATTATCACGACATTGCACATGCGACAGATGGGTCATCGACCTGTCTGCGGGCTTATTCCAATGTGGTCCTGAGGACTGTTGTACCTACTATGAATTTACTTATATTTTTAAGCCGTTTGATTTTCTACTTGATTTTATATTTTATGTGTAACTAGTGACTTAAACTCGCTTCGCTCGTGTGCGTCCCTAGGTTAGTTTTATAAGAATATTTATTGCGAGTGTACTTTAGTAGAAATACTTATATTATTGCAGATTTTTCTGTAGACCTTATTAAGACCTACAATATTCTAGTATGTACATTATTTTGATATGTCTCTTAAGATTTAGCCAGCGTTTGACATATATATTTCTAAGAACGACTCAATAGAACCAGTTATTGTATTTCCCGTGGAAATGAAAGATTTTTCTTGTAGTAAAAGGTATCCTAAATCTTTATCCGAGTAATAAGTTATTATTACACAAAATTTAATTAAAATCGGTTCAGTACTTTTTACGTGAAACGCACACATCGATTTCGCTAAGTTACTGTTTTATTATATGTATAGATAGATATTGCACTGGATATACATGTATATAATTGAAGTTAAAAAAAATCTTTACATATCTATGCAAAAATTTTGGGCACATAGTTTGGTAATATTTTTTTTGTAAGATCTTATCAATTTCCTCCATAAAGTGTTACCGCAAGTTAATAGCATATACTTTATTACAAATTGAGTAAACTTAGGTAATAAAACCAGTTACGCCCACGAAGTATTTGAGAAATGAACAAACATTGAATAATACGAAAGACTGGAAACTATCCAATCACTACAAAAAATACATTTAAAAATATTTTCAATTGATAACCTTGTCCATTGTAAATAGAGTAATTAATACTTATGTCTCATATATATCTCTGTATAAATAAAAAGGAATATTTTTGTTTGTCCTCTATGCATTTCTAAACTATTCATCTGATTGTGATGAAACTTTGATAGAGTCTACTGACGCCGTCCATAACGGTTTCTAACCCAAAACAAGTTTATCTTTTTGTGTTTGTCCCGTACCTAAACCATTTATCCCTAAGGCCTTTCTTAGGCTACCAAGAACCCAAGCGAAACGAAGGTAAACCGCTAGTATATTATATTAATACTCTTTATTACTTCTAAACATAATCACAATACTATTTGAAATGCCAGAGTTTGTTGTCAGAAAAATTGTTATTTTTATCGCAATAATCGCAAAAGGCACCTAGGAATGCGCCCGAGCAAACCGAGGGTATATAACTAGTATTAAAATAATATTGAAAATAAGACATTATACCAAGTTGAATCACGTAATAATAATGAATAAATTGATCATGATGAAAACTGTTCCACGCCGTCGCGTTGCATGCAATGCCGCGATACTATTAAAACGAGCTTACGTTACAAAATATCTAGCATTGACCAAATTTATAAAAATATGGAAAATAATATACTGAAGGTGCATTTACGATAAATTTTAATATAATTTAGTATAACTTGACCAGAGATTTATCACTGTGTTGACGTAAAAGAAAGTTATCAATATCAACATTATTTCCCAATTTAGGTAGACAAATAATGCTATTATTATATTAAATTTTTTCGACAATGTGTAAATGACTTCATATATACAGCCAACTCAGGTAAATTACGGCCCACATAACATCATCAAAAACTAAAATTTCATTTAAAATTTGCAGTTCTAGAAAAATAATAATTTAAAAACAACACTATAATTAACACTTTATTGACGTTTCAAAATTGCATATCGAATTGATAATTAAGATTTTACAAAAACGAAGCGCCTTTAAAAATGATTACTTTATCAGGTGTATTTTATACCTGCTTGTTAACTGCTTGTGGATTGCGAATGAGCACGCAACGTGAACACTTGCAATTTCTTATATGAGCAGTCAATAGTGCTCACAACAATACGTTGACTACGTATGTGACATGGGCATTATAAAGTCGGTCAATTGTTGTGTCCATGTGATAAGTTATCGACATCTTCGCCTGTCACGATTCAGTCGTATCTTGTTAGATTCAAACTTTCTATCCTATTAAAGTCATAAATGTTGAATCCGGCTTTTTACGTTGGAACGTCGCTGTTATCTTGTTGACTTCTTAGAATACTTCAAAGGAAATATTTTTTTAAATCTTATTTAGAAATAGCATCTGTCTTTTTTAAAATAATTATTTTGTTACTTTTAGATAATTTACGAACACGTTTTTTTCTCATTTAAAGATGGAATATCGTAATACAAAATAATTAATTGAACGCGATATTTACTTCAATATGCGCTAGTCCTAAAAAATATAATAACAGCTGCCAGGCAGCCAAGCGCAATGTAGAGTGACGGAGTAGATGCATTAGAACGGATATCTTGTCATAACTGCCAGTCTGCTCGTTGCACCTTTAACCTTGCACGTACCACTTTCAAAATGCCGCATTCCTCACTGTAACACGACATATTCACGATCTACCACAACGCTATTGTTCTTCACTGAACTTATAATGTCACTTCATAATCTGCTAAATCACCTCCCCTATGAGTATACTCGTATGCAAAATGCGACCAATTAGAATCTATGTAACCTTTAAATGTTTTGAAATCATTACTACAAATCTATACATATAGGTTACATGTTATTGAATAAGCGTAATTACATAGTAACATCTTTATTCTACTTCAGAGCGTTAACCTTTTATTATTATATTGCAATGCAAAGCACAGCGCATCACTGAAATATTTATCTAACTATATGCACAAGTTATTAAAAGAGTTTTTGTATATAATATAGTATTTAATTAATCCTATCGTTTTTATTGGTAAAAAATCGAAATGAAAACTATTATTTCCACTTATCTCTGTCATGTCAACTCTATCATGCACTCGAGGGTAAATTAACATAAAACAACTTGTGATGATATGGTTAAATAATGGAATCGATATTGAGAACGCTCAATAATTACAGTTGGCATTTTATTATTATTTACATTCCTCTAGAAATGCTCAATAACTTTATATACATAACTAGCGACTCACCTTCGCTTCGTTTGGGTTCGTCCCTAGCTTGCTTCCCAAAACAAACTTTCACCCGCTTAAGATAAAAAGTATCCTATATCCTTCCAAGGGTCGCAAACTATCTTCTTACCAAATATCATCTAAATCGGTTCAGTAGATCCATAGACTACAACGTCACAAACTCACAAACTTTACCTCTTTATAATAATATTAGTATATGCTAAAATAAAGATATTATTATTATAATTTTAATATATTATAAAAGCTATGGAATATACACCGCTTTTGGGCCTATTCAGGGAAATCCAAGATGAATAATTTTCGAATCATTTTTATTAAATATTGTACGTTTATAGTTAAATTTTGAAAATATCGTTTTTTATAATATTATTAAAAATTTGGTCTAGATATACATATTTAGTGTTGTTCAAATTTTAACTATTATTAGTAGGGCCCATGACAAACGAGACCTTAGTTTGGCCATGTACTCTTCGATATTTTAACCGAAACTACCTAGAACCTTGCAGAACTTAATAAAACAACTATTTTATAGAAATGAATGTATATTCATGCCATGTACTCGTCTATGGCTGCTCGGTTAAAAGGCAGCAAATATGACTCAAACATTCAATCTCTCACAGGCCATTGTATTTAAAATCAATTTATCAGTTTGACCGTGAAATATTTAAGTGAAGTTCATTTGTGATAACACTTGTTATTATTATCGTATTGTATTATATATAAAACTATATATAGTAAAACAAATAAACATTGCAATGCTACTTGTTGAGTCTCAGTTAATAAATTTTTATGTATATCCTGTGTATGTAAGTTGTATCTCCAGCAGTGACTTTATGTGTTTCTCTAATTACATAAGTTTAAAATTTTAAACGAAAGATATATATATATATATATATATGTGTGTGTGTGTGTGTGTGTGTGTGTTTGCATATTAACCAATCTCAAAAAAACAAGTCTTATGTTTTTTGTATCCGTTAATTACCGACACGATTGAACATTTCAGTTTCAGTGACGGATAAAGGAGATTATTTAAAAGAAAGAGTATTCCCAAATAGAGCTTAGAATAAGTTATTTTAAAGCTAGTGACTTTAATCTTTGCTAAACGCCAACAGGTCCGCTCGCTTTATTTAAAATCTTTACTTTTAATACTTACGTCTAAATATAATTACCCGCTTATAAAACGTATGAAAATAAATTTTCCCTTATATATTTCTAAAAACCTAAACAGATATTGCCCAATCGTGATGTTTATAAATAAATATCAGTATAACAGACTACTGGATTTAATAGCTCTATCGTGACGGCGCTCTTCCGCCTGGTGGTACAAAAAATTGGAAATCGCTTAGTGTAAATTGAACAAATGCCGCTAGGTTCTATATTGAATTATTAATTTGTAGTAAATAATTAATTAATTTACTCGTAAATTTTATTTATACATATGTACACGCAATTGTAAAGGTGCGTGCTAAAACCCTTTTAACATACGATTTCTTTTTTTTCCTGATGTTTAAATGTCAAAAAAAATCAAAATTTAAAGAATAAATAGAGTGACTAATTACATTACTTACTTGCACTATGACTACTACTATTCTTCACATAATATGTGCCACCTCATAAATCTCCATACTTAATATTATAAATGTGAAAGTGTGTTTATTTTTTTGTTTGTTTGTCCTTCTTTCACGTCGAAACGGAGTAACGGATTTACGTAATTTTTTGTGTGGAGATAGTTGGAGAGCTGGAGAGTGACATAGGCTACTTTTTATCGCGGGAGATCAGCTCATTCCCACGGGAGCACACGTTATAATACAATTCAAAAAAATATTAATGGTCAGAATTACTTGAAACTTGATAATAAATAAATAAGTGTTTTAGCATTTTTCGAAATTCATTCTATAAGGGCGCAAAATAGGGGATGAAAGTTTGTATGAAACTACCTTTTTAGAGATTTTTTTGTAGTTTTAGCGCGAGCGAAGCCTATATAATTTAAATACAAATATAGTAAAAACTATTTATTATATAATTATAGTATAATAAACAATTATAGTACCTATTAAAAAATCACAATCCCAAATCGCGAACAATATTAAACCACAAATCGCAACTGTCATTCGCAGTAGGTACCTACAAGTTTTTTTTTTTGATAGTATGATAAATGGAACATAGTTTTCAACCAAGGTTTTCAATCATTTGCGTGAATAGTAAGTATTATTATTATTATTTTTTGATAATAACGTTCGAATAATAAAAATGCTAAATTATGTGTTTATGTATACATATTTGTTAAGTACACAATATATTTACTTTACTTTTTACGTACAAAGTAAAGCAATAGATTTCCTTATTATACATACTAACTTTTTGATAAATTTACCAAAGAAGAGATATCCTTTGGTGTATGTTAAATATTGATATCTTTCTCGTCTGTATACCAGTTTTTTTTTTTTCATATTTTTTTAAATTAATTTTTTTTAATGAATAAAGTTTTTAAAGAGTTACCCAAAGCAGTACCTCTAGACGTCCCATTAAGACGCGGAAGGTTTTGTTGGGTTTTAGTGAGTAGTACTGGGTTGTGTTTGAATATACGTGTTTGAAACGTATTTTTTAAAATAGTTTTATCTTTTTCTTATAAATTATGAAAGTCTCCGTTTTCAGTTCAAAAACAACAATTTAAAGTTAGTTACCTACTTCACAAACAAGCATTTTTTCTTGCTATAAGGAACTCTTGGCATGCGAGTCCAATTTTTTTATGACTGCATTAGTTCATAGCTTTTACTTACATATACTGGAAGAGACTACGTTATTTAAGTATTATATAACAAGTTTTCTATATTCTGTATAACAAAAACATAGTCCAGGAACTAAATAACAAATTCGTTGCGGATGTGTTTCTTTCCACTATAACTCTTTTAAGGATATGAGCGTACATTCTGGCATGACTTATTAAATAAATATACTTATACAATGTACTTTGAAACAATTTCGTCGTCGAAACCTATCATGTACTTATTTTTATAAATACTTATAGTGAAACTCTTAGTAATACTGCGAATAATTCTTTAAAAGCTTCTCTTGTTTAAATCAAGAGCATTCATGTAATTCTACAAGCATTAGATACGATAAAATTATGAAAATAAATAAATATGTTGGGACATTAACACACAGCACCATCTAATTCCATGGTAAGCACAAAGCTTGTGTTATGGATACGAGATAGTTGATACACTACATATATATAACTTTAAATACATACATATTATAAATATAAACACCCATGACTGGAGTACAAACATTTGTGCTCATTACACAAATGAATGCCCCCAGCGGGACTCGAACCCGCGACCGCTGGCACAGCAAGTAGGGTCACTACAAACCGAGCCAAACGTGTCGTCAATTAAACTTTTTATACCTAAAACATGCAACACCAATACTTGCAAATCCAATTTATTTAGGCATTTAGGTCATTGTAATGTAACTAGACCATCCGTATCGTTTAATGTCATTTTAGATACAATATAAAGACTAGATCATGAACTCTATTAACCTACTATTTCGGATCTGGTCTGTTACAGAAGGCACCTTGATGAAGCAACATTTATAAGCCAATAATAATTACGAGAGTAGACACTGCGTGGACGTAATCTAGATTTTATAATACAAGTAAAATATAACATGAGCTACGTATTTATTAACGGTATATACGTTCTTACTCGTATATTTATGAAATTTATAATCATAAACATAAAAATAAAAAAGAGTAAATATGTATGTATATATTATATTATTATTTATTAGATATAGTATATTATAATAGTATATTATTAGATATAGTCAATTCATGCCTATCATTTACATTGTTCGTCAATAAATTCTAAAATTTGTGAAATCTTAGTTCACAAAGTATAAAATATAAAATTTATTTATATAGTTACACACAAAATAAAAGGTAACCAAACGGTATGATAAAGTGAAAATTCTATTACATACTTTCATAATATTATTATTAAATAGTATATTATGCCTGCCAATATTAAAACCAACCGATTGTCCTAATTTATTGAATATTTATATTGAAATACTTTAACAAAGTGGTAATGCAGCGTATTAAATTTTACAATTCGATACAGTTTTTACTTTGGGGTACACACAAAAAATAAATTAAAATTGGTATCACTATCGTCAATGCCATTCGTCAATAATTAAATTTAATACAAAGCTGTTGCAACTGGTTTTTAAAACAATGTGTACTATTATAAAATGTACACAACTTAATTTATGTCAATAAATTAAGGCAATTTACAAAAATATATTTTATGTGTTTATTATTTTAACATCTAAAATACTTAATTCGATAAAGAGCTTTGATAATATTATATATTAACACTAGCATTGCCCGCGGCTCCGCCCGCGTTCAGATGACCAAAAACCAAATTCTTAGGTTTTACATATTAGTATACTCTTACAGTGCAGTTTCTGTATTTTTTCTTAGAAATGAGATATTTTCCCGCGGTTAAAAGTATCCTATATGTTGACCCGGATAACCAGCTATCATCATACTAAATTTCATCAAAATCTATCCAGTGGTTTTCTCGTGACGCGGTAACAGACAGGCAGACAGACAGACAGACAAAAATTCTAAAAACTATGGATTCGGACTCTGTTTCGATAATAACGTCTATTTCAATTAGATTTTCCAATAAATATTTAGTGTACAGATTCGATTTAGTTAGAATTTTATTATATGTATAGATAATGATATTTATCAGTATTTATTTTACAAAAATTGAAGTAGTTATATAGTCGTGTGATTTAAAAGATCTATAACTATTTAGATAAATAAAATTGATATGTCTGTTTGTAATGTTAAAATAACAACTTTTTACTAAATGCGTGTGAAAGTATATACGGTACATATAAGGAAAACACAATTTTTAAAAATGTTCTCTCTCAGTCTGTCTGTCTATCTGTCTGTTTGTTTCAGCTAATGTCCGAAACGGCTGGACCGATTTTGATCCGACTTTCACTGGCAGATAGCTGATGATACAAGGAGTAACTTAGGCCACTTTTATTTTAGACAGAGAATTAGAATCCACTTTATAAAATTAAAACGTACCTAACTACACACCCGAGCGAAGCCAGGATAAGTTGCTAGTAAAATATAATATTTAAATTTAATAAAACCCTGATGGATGTTAATTATCTCTTTAAAAGCAATCATAAAAAATGAAATAACAAAAAATGATTTATTTTGTTGTAGAGTCTAGTATAGTAATATGTTATCTGCGGTAGAGCCTTAATTATGTCGCTGCCGGCGCGGCTTATGTTTTATGTACGGCCTGATTTTAAGCTACCTATTTCTTTACTTAGTTGTCAAGGCTATCATATTACTTCAGGACCGTTGCTTCTACGAATATTTAAAAATTCAAAATGCAATACAAAAAATGTATGTATAAAATTCCTCATAATCTTCGGAAAAGGCATAATTAACTTTTATATGATAAGCTTACAGCCAAGAACTGCGGGAAAAAAAATTGGGTCACATACATATTAGGCTGACTTTGTTCTTACCAGTTATCACCACTTATACCTGTTAACAATTATTATTAAACTAGCGACTCACCCTCGCTCCGCTCGGGTTCGTCTCTACTTACGTTTTTAACGTTTAGTATAGATTTCTCAGAGATGAGATATTTTCCCGCAGTTAAAAGTATCCTATATGATGACTCCAATAACGAGCTATCATCATACCAAATTTCATCAAAATCCCTCCTGTGGGTTTTCTGTGATGCGGTCACAGATAGACAGACAAAAATTCTAAAAACTATAGATTCGGCCACTATATCGGTAACAATGTGTATTTCAATAAGATTTTCCAAAAAATATTTAATGTACAGATTCGGCTGAGTTACAATTTTATTATAAGTATAGACAAACATCTTTTTTAACATAAAGCAATCATAATATGACCTTTACAGTCCATTAAAAGATATGAAAGATTACACCGATTAGCTACCTGCATTTAAAAGGTAATTAATATTATCATTAATTTATTATATTCATTAGAACTGATTCTGTAATGTTAAGTAACCGTGAACTATAAATATAATTCTTTAATATTTTTTGGCTTGTGGGCGATTATTTAAATGCTAGTAAGCTACTTATGCACATAAAAACTTTTTTATAAAAATTAATTATTTACATATATTATTAATTTAAGATTGAATTAAGATTAAATTAAGATTTGTTTATTTTACTGACTTTTAAAAAAATACTTTTCTAAAACATATGTACGTTATATCTTAATATATATAATTCATATGTACGTGTGTTTGTTAACCTACTCCTCTTAAAGAGCTAGGCAGATTTGAATGAAATTTTGTGTGTATATTTCAATGGGCTCTTGTATGGTTTGAAAACACAATTGAACCCGGTAGGTGACACTGAAGTCGTTGTGCCACTGATCATCTCCTAAACAGCAGGGACGGTTTCAATTATATTTTTTGTGTATATTCGAGTGGGTGCAAGGTTTGAATTCACAGATAGATCCGGTAGGTAGCTCTGCAGTCGGTGTGTCCCTTTTTCATATAAGACTGCATTTTCCGACCAATAAATAAATTAAAAGTATTGATTAAATAAAATAAAAATCGATGTGTGTATATATGTATGTTTCCTATGGACTCCAAAACAGCTGGAGCGATTTTGATGAAATTTTCAGCTAATCTAATAAAATATTAAATTTTTTTTTTTTTATTTATTAGATTCACTAGTGGCAATTACAACTTATTATTATATACGAGTACAATAGTTCTTATAGCTAATTGCACTACATTTTAAGGTGAAATACCACATGCAAATATGGAGATTTTATAAAATGTTTACATTATATCTATGTTACAATAATAAACTACTATCATAATAAATTAAATTATATATATAACAAATAATACACAAAAATTGAAAAAGATTACAATTCGAATAAAAAACAGGAAGAATTACAAAAGAAATAAAAGGTATTTTTTGCGTTTTTTTTGGAACTTAGCATAAAATATTTACTTAGTGCTATAATAATTTTTAATATAGGGAACTAAATTGAGATAAAAAGTCTAGTTAAAACAAGTTAACAAATTATATTTTTTTTTAAATTAAAGTCTAAGACCACAATGAGAAATCATTTATTCTTAACTACGTATAACATAAAAACTTTACTAATGAACATAAAGACAATTGACCACAAAATTCATTGAAAATGTAACGTGAGATGGTTATTACCACAAATGTTTAACGGATCATGTCGGTTTGCCAACTTTATTTTACACCATAACTAACATTTCTCATAACTAACATTAAAAGTGTTAAAATCAAATGTCAAGATGTCATTAAAATAATTTAAAATAATGATCTGTATCGAAATAACAGCTAAACTTCCAAAACCTGATACTATTTTGCTATTCTAATAATGTTTTGTAACATTAAATCTATACTTCCATACTCATATTATAAATGTGAAAGTGTGTTTGTTTATCCTTCTTTTACGTCGAAATAGATTGATGGATTAGCGTATTTTTTGTGTGGAGAGTTGGAGGACTCATGGAGATTGACTTTTTACCGCGACTTTTTGTTACGTAACAAGTACATAAAAATTATACCTAAATTAAGCACTTATCTTTTTTAGTAGTAAGTCGGTAAAAAATTAGTACCCATAACAATATATCAACGTTCTGCATTATTTTTATAAAAGAAATATTTTTAAATTTTCAGATAAGGTTTACATTTTATAACAACAGCAACTGGTTCTTGAATGGTTCTTACGAGATTTTATGGTCCGCTATACATAATTCACTTTATAAATACATTACCTAATCGTTGAACAAAGTTTACCTAATTTCGATATTTGAATACGTAATCATATTGTTTTTTTTTTTGTATATCATGACTTCTTACTTAGTTGAGTTTCAAATAATTTGTTTTAATAATACTTTACAAATAGGATTTTTAATTTAGTATAATATTTTTTCTATTTAAGAAAAATACCTAAATTACTATTTACTTAGTACTTATTAAGGTTTTTGTTTCAGCCATTTGGCTTCTTAATCCTTAAAATTAAGTAAGATCATTGAGTGTTTGCATTTACACTAGGAAAATGTTAATATTTTATGTTTATAGTATGTAAATCAGTATTTTACTTGCAAAGTAGAGAAACAAATTAATCTGAATATATAACACATGCTCGTATAGAAAACTTTTGAAAGCCAATAAAATCATTTCGCGCGTCGCTTACGTGTTCATTAGGTAACGAAGATGACACCGGCGAGCCGTTCGCGTAAATGCCGTCGTGTTTCCCACGACTACCATTGTACGTGCAGTGTCTAGTTCAACAATTAAGCACACTATTTATGGCTATGCGTGCCCCGTTTAGTTATTTTGGTATTCCACGTATGTACGATATGATCGTAACTAGAGATATAATGAATATTTCAACTTTCTTGCTTTATTAGGATTCTAAGATACTTTATTTACAATAAAGAAAATTACAAATATACTTAGTTATAGTATATACAAATGTACACTTAATTATTACTGTACAAGTCATGTCCGCGTGGAAAAGTGGATTCTAAGTATCTACGTAATATAGACTTGTACTGTATATTCTAACAGTGGTCATGAGTACGATTTCTGCCATCAGTGAATGTTTAATATATCATACAATTGCTTGTTTAAAGAAGCACTAACCACGATCATTTTAGCACAGAAATATTATTATGTACTAGAACGAAATATGCTCGAAATACCTTTATACTTCGCTCATGTAATGAGTATAATAAAAAATTTACAAGTATAGACATATTTTCGAATTCATTTTTAAGTTTCAAAAATAGTATTAATAACCTATTGTTTAGTTGTTGATTTTGTGTTTTATGTATGTATTTTATGTTTTAACTTATTTTTTATTTTTTTATTATTCATGTTAACCAGTGTTTCATTTTATAATTTTTTAGTTTAGTGTTTAGCTTTTTGTTTTTCTCATTCACATTGTAGTCTGCTTCATATTTGTATTGTTTGATTTGTGGAAACTTCATTGGTTTATGTGTTATCTATTATTATTAATTATTTATGTAATATCATATTGCTTGTTTCCCTAAAATAAATAAATGAAAAATAAATAAATAAATGACAAAAACGGAACGATTTTCGACTTGGAGAACTAGTGCATTTCCACAATATAAAAAATATATTAGCTATAGCTAAATTATATTATGAGCTATAAAATCTTTTGAGTAGAAGTCAAAAAATGTCTTGTATGCCAATATGTAGTATGTATAACTTGAATTTTACTTTCATATACGTAATTATATAAGTTCTTATATGGCTAAAATATCTGTTACAGAAGCTATTTTCCCATTAATTAAATCCAAACTCGAAACTTCGATTTCAGCGATGTTGGTGTACTGATATCTTGATATCACAAAATAATTATTATGAATGCGAGAGTATGCGAGTTTTAGTTACTTCTTCAAACTAAAACAGTACTACAAAAAAAAAATTTGAAAAATATCTCGTAACTTTTTTGTCGCTGGGAAACCCCGTCAATGAGGCCTTGCCATTCGTCATAAGGCAGGATACTGTTAGACTTCTACTCATTCTTACCACGCAAGCAGAGCGAAGGGCAAAATCTAGGAATTAAAGCAAACAGTAGTAAAACAAGCTTTATCAAATCATTTTCTGAACGCACCTAATACAGATATTTTTTTTTCTTTTTATCTGTCTAGACTTAGTACTTACTTAGATAAATGAGAACTAAAATATAAATGTATTTAGTTGTTTTTAATTATCCAAAGAAAAGTAAATGTAACTTAATTTTTCAAACCTTACATATATTCAGGTAACTGATTTATCAATTAAAAGAAATATAATTGTGAGATTTATAAGGCATTGTTGACCGTGTGACACGGAACCTAAATACTGATTCTGAGTACAGGTTACGTACGCGCAACAATCAATTCAAGGTGGTGGTTTAACCAAAAACAAGATATCCAATAGGAGTATAATGATTTTAGTTTCGAAATGATCACGAATCGCTCCACTAATGTAGATAATTGATAATTGAATATAACATTCGGAGGTACATTCGCACGTAATATTCGTCATATGAACAATTAACCTTGGCATAACTAAGCAATTTCAAAATCGAGAGTAACAAAAATGAGGTGTGTACTTAAAAATCCATTATCACTGTACGAAATATTTATTAGCTGTAAATATAATATATTATCCTGTAGTGGAAAGCAATTTACAAGTTGATGTTATATTTTAAATTGTTCATGACGAAAACGTTAATACGTATGTTTAGAATATGTTTACACACGCATATACTAGCTTAATCTGTCCCTATAAATATGTTAGGAATTATCTACATCTAACTTTTAACTAAAAATAAATTCGTAAAAATGCCAATTTAATACAAATGAACCCTAAACTATAATTTTTAAATTAATCTGTAGCACTTATACTTGGACATAGCGTAATAAGAAAATGTTTATTAAATCGCCGCAAACTACTAATTTGTGTGCCAACTCAATTTATTACGGTAGTATCGTAAGAGGTGAAATAAATTCCTTATAAGTACGGTGAGTGAACAATTATTCTATTGTTATTGGTTATTATTCTATCTGGCGAGGTCGCAGCGGGCGTGCAGAACACGACCCCGGGGCGCGCCTTGGGACACAGTTTTTATTACCTCGCTACTTTACTTGCCGAAATCACTTAAGTATGCTTTCATTTCATTTATCTACACCTCTGGTTTAATTATTTCAATATTAAACGACTACTAAAAAAGTATTACCTTATTCAGTCGCGACCAACGAGAACTCAATCAAAACATTAATAGATTAATCATGACGTTCCAGCAATCTGCTTTTAATATTATCTTCGTATGTTTACCTTTTAAGTATTACAGATGTCGATACTTTCAAATTGCTATTATACTGCTTGTACATTCATTTTTGACATTTTACATTGTCGCTAAGCAAATGATTTGTCAACAAAACGAATATTTTACCAATTATATCATCTCGCATGCCTGTAAAGGAGGCGCAGCCGATATTAAAGCAAACCGGTCGGATGACATTTGACTTTTCAACTCTAACATTCACCAAATGATATTTAAATAGTTTATATTAGTATATTATGTGGCTTATATCATACCTGTATTCGGATTGATTAACAAGGTCTTATTAAATATTCAACAAAAACACATAAAAAATACATAGGCATAATGTTATATTATTTTATATATAAAACAATAAAATTTATTATTTATCACACACACACACATTTATTAATTAATACACATTTATTTAATTAACTAGCATTGCCCGCGGCTCCGCCCGCGTTCAGATGACTAAAAACCAAATTCTTAAGTTTTTTATATTAGTATACTCTTACATTGCAGTTTTTGTATTTTTTCTCAAAAATTAGATATTTTTCCACAGTAAAAAGTATCCTATATGTTGACCCGGATAACCAGCTACCATCATATCAAATTTCATCAAAATCCCTCCAGTGGTTTTTCCGTCATGCGGTAACAGACAGACAGACAGACAGACAGACAGACAGACAAAAATTCTAAAAACTATAGATTCGGACTCTGTATCGGTAATAATGTCTATTTCAATTAGATTTTCCAAAAAATATTTAATGCACAGATTCGACTTAGTTACAATTTTATTATATCTATAGATAAATAAAATGTTTAGTTACGACGTTCACTTGGTTGGCTAAATCTTTTTAGTGTTTTTTTATTACTTATAACATAAAATGTTAAGGATACTTCCAGAAGCTCTTTACTCACTTTACAAAATTGTCGTCCAGTTTAAATAAATCGATGAATAGATCATTTAGAAGCGGCTAATGAACTAAACATATTTGTTACATAAGTTTATATAACAACAACAAATCAGATATAATGCACACCTACTTAGCATTCTATGGAAGACGTTATATCATGATTCATGATGATAGCCGGACGTAGTACCGATGCTGGTGCTCAGTGAACCATCCATATTGCCTGTAAAATGTTCAAGTATAGGTCTCAGGTGACCTTTACGTACTAGGTCAGTTTGATGTTTTAACAATAGTTAAGATGATGAAAACTTTAAGATTTTAGATGACCAAATATCAGGTGGTTATATAAGATTTGCATTGTTAAAATATTTTATTTATATCTGATTAACCGTCTTCTGAACAATTCTCTCAATTAACTGATGTTAATCTAACTTTGACTTTTAAAAAATATCTAAATCTCAATTTAAGCCTTTAAATTTTAAAAGTTTACATTTCAGTGTTTTCTTAAAGTTCAAGTTCTTAAGTTATTTAGGAAACTGTGAAGTTTTCTTTATTTACTATTTATAATTATTTTATGCGATTGTCTGTTGGTTTCTTTATCGTTTCATTTGATTTCATAGACGGACGTGACTTTTTAAATCTTCAGTAACGACTTTATTCTACTTCTATCATCCTTTAGGACTTTATTTTTATTAGAAAGTAAAATATATTATTTTTTTCTTTCAGAACATGATCAGTTGGATGTGCCGAAGCTAATGTATACAAAATATGAGGTAGATCACACCGCCGGAACCATGCGGAACTCATTACTTTGTAGTGACTAGCTAACATTTGCTGTACGTTATACATATGTTACACTGAGGTAAGTTTGATCATGTACATTGTACACAGTTATACATACGTATAATTAAATTTGGTTAATATTTGATAGAAATATTAGTAGAATTGAACACTGTAAACTTTAAGCATTTTTTATTTCGCTAAACCACTACGGTTTAGCGAAATAAAAAATGCTTAAAATAGATCTTAAATTTATCTTCCGATGTAGCACAAGCAGTATTGGATATGTCGATAAACACATATTTAGATGGAAGTTCGTCGATTCAGTTCTTACACGAGATATGTTGGTCCTGATTTAATGAAGCATTGCGACGATTCTTTATAAAATTTATTAATGAATTATTAATACTCCCATAGCCTATGTACATATAAATCTTGTCCAAAAATAATAAATAATTAATTATAATATAAATAATTGTATTTTAATATTCAAAATATATATACTATCAATCAATAATTTAATAAAAAGTTCGTTTTTTGTACATGTATATATGGTAAAAACTTACACTATGTTTTGTCAGTATGAGAATATATCATTTTAAAAAGAAAATTTTAATAATAAAACATACGGAATTCTGTTCATTAGAATTGTATTAATTCTTAAGTATTGTAATAATTGTATTAATTCCAATTTAAAAATAAAAATGAATCCATATCCGGTAATGAGTACTTCCCGGCAAATTATATTAATAATTATTGTAGCAACAAAAAGCTGTGCCCCCATTTAATGTAGAGAAACTAACACGGTTTTGTGCCAAGGCCGACCAACAAATTGATATTACATCGGGCGAGAGTTTGCCGCCGCGGCCGCGCCAACCTGCGCTTGCGAATTCGCCGCTTGTCACGTTTTTATGTGACTGCAACGCCTGCCAATTATAAAGTCTTCTGTCTCAAAACGACTTATTAAACGTGGTGCAACAGACAAAGCTGGGAAATCTTATGAATTAACAATTATAACGAAAGTTTTGCAAACTTTTAAAGCTTTACACTCACCGACAGGTCAACGAGCTAAATCTAAAATTAGCAGAAGCCACTTGAGACAACACTCGATAAGAGCTGCTCTGTAATCGTCTGAAATATTGCTGTCTGCCATTCGTATCCAATTAAAAGCAAGTTATTCCACTGCATTGGCGCAAACTCATCAAACCCATAAAATTTGAAATGTGTAATGTTTAGGTATATTCTAAAATGCATCTAATGTAATAAATAAGTAAAATCTTACTATTTATGCAAAAAAATTAGATGAATATACCTATTATTAAATCTATTTCAAAAATTCATATAGAATTAATTATTTAATTATCAGTTTGGATAAGAATGTCGTATTTTCTTCTACAAGCTATAATAATTCAACATGACTTGTTGAGGCCGACAAACACCAAGTAACAAACAAACCCACTTTTGCATCTGTAGCATTAAGTACCTATATTATACATATAAACAAAATTATAAAGAATTTACGGTGTGTAAATATTTTGTTTTAAATTTTGCTTCATAGCCAGTAACAAAAGAAAAAATCTAAAGTCATAGAGCAGATGCCTTTAAAATAATGTAAACTATGATGAAGTATGGGTGTATGTTGAGAGAAGCAGGTTTGCCCGTCGTACCAAATCCAGTGTAGGGCTACTACTAAGTACAAATATACATACATAGCAACTGCCTCGGTGGTGTAGTGGCTAGCATGTACGGTTGCACACCCGGAGGTCCTGGGCTCGAGTCCCGGGTCGGGTCGAGTTTAGTTATTGAGTATTTTTGTATAGTAAGCCTCATAGCCCGGAGTTGGGAAGTTGGTGGTGTTTCACCCCCGTGCCTCGGAGAGCACGTAAAGCCGTCAGTCCTGGGCCGACACTCTCACTGGTCGTGTCGAGCAGTCGTCCCACCGGAGTATGAGAGTGACAGGAATAGAGAGTGCACTTGTGTCTGCGCGTACACTTGTGCATTATAATATCTCCTGCGCAGTTGGCTAGTCTCAATGAGATTGGCCGCCGTGGCCGGAATCGGTCAGGAGAACATCATCACATACATAGCTATAAAAATAAAATGAAATCGTTAATACATACAAAATTTTAATATTTGGTTAATCCTTACTTATGTAATAATAAAATTTTGCATCATAATATTATACTTAACACCTCGCGGTTAAATTCTAAGAAATTAATTGCGCGTGCGTTGAAAGGATTCTTTGTCATAATAGGCATTTTCAATTCCTTTTATTAAAAACCTTGTAATTTTATTTTTATTTCATGAGTTTACATCCCAGAAATAAATATTATGTCAATTAAGTACAAAAGTGTAGTGTATTATATAAACATAAAAATAACTGACCGTACGAAATGATGATTCTTTGGTATATCGCAAGTGATTGCGATACGGCCGATCCTCATCAATCATGGGTCACAGTGTAACTAATGACGTGATAATGTTGATATTCAAAAATCATATTGCACTACGGCGCCGTATAGACATAGTTGAATAGCACCTAATAATATTTGATGCCATAATGTCGGTAATTCTCTCCACTTCATTGAATACGCTTATAATATGTCATATTTAGAAATACATAAATGTAATTTATAAGTCTATATAATATAAGAGATTATCACTCAAAATATAAAGCTTTCAATAGAAAATGTAAGACTGAATTGTGATTACTTATTACTTTATTGACCCCATGTCTATCGACGTACCGTCTATTAATATTATTTAAATAAGCATACATTGGGAAACATCGTTAACTCTACAATAAAAACTCTACAGTAGTAAATTCGGTCAAGCTGTTTCCGAGAAATCGGTAAACAAACATAAAAAAACATACATACAGGAATTGGAATCGGTTAAAAATATACTGATAATGTGTAATTACATCTTTCTGTGGTTTTTCTTGCTAAAGATTATTATATATTATGTTAAATTCCTACCGCTAGTAAAGAGAACTTTAGAGGTTACTGAGATTCATGATAATAAACAGGTGGTTGGCCTATTATCCCATAAAGGCTGATACGCCGCATATGGAACCTATTATATATATATATATATATATATATATATATATATATATATATATATATATATATATATATATATATATATATATATATATGTAGCTATTTAAAGTTGATATTATCTTGCTATCTAAGCACAATCATTATTTATCGTATTCTCTTATTTTAATAATTGTACTTTATCATTGCAGGAAATATTGTATATCTAAACGAAAACCATTCTAAATTACATGTAAATAATTGCCTTATTTCTTCGTATTTAATATCTTAAGATGGAATTTTATACGTAGTTTTTTTTTATTACATTTCGGAATCGATAAAAACCAAAGGCCAACATTGTGAATTATTTTAATATTGAATGACTGTAATTTAATCAGAAATGATATAGAATACCTCAAAAACAGCCAAATTGAAGAGGAAAAAAATATTGTTATTTGAGGTTGGGACGTTGTTTTCTGTTCCAGAAAAATCGCTGGAAGTGTTAATGCTATAAACTTGAAATTGTCCTCACAGGGAGTAAATGTCAAAACTTAAAGGGGTAAAAAAGATGTTGAAAATCCATTATTATTTAAGTTAAAGTGATAAAAATTGGAAAAAAACTTATTGAAAAGGCGATTGTTCAAATTCAAACTTATAAGCAGTATATATCTGGGGAAGAAATATAGAAGATAAAGTGAAAATTTGGGAGTAAGGTACTTATCTGTTTAAATATTATAAATGTGGATGTTTGTTACTCTTTCACGCCAAAACGGCTGAACGGGTCACGATGAAATTTAGCACAGAGATAGATTATAGTCTCGTATACACATAAGCTACTTTTTATCCCGGAAACATGTACGGTCCCCGTGAGATAGGTTTATTTTTGTATTCCTAGAGGCGAACCCGTTACCCGAGCGAAGCGAGGGTGAGCCGCTGGTACAAAAATATAGTAAAAAAACTATGCAAGCGGAGTCACGAAGAAACGCTACTTTATGTACATCAAATATATTAGTAAGACTTACCTACTGACCCCACAATACTTTCGCCGATCAACTACTTCAAACAGTGCACTAACTTGTACTCAATATGACGTACCTACTCAAGTAAATGTAATACGAGTAAATAAGAAAGTATTTGTTTAGAAACTGTTCAGTAAACGAGTAAATAATATAAAGAAAAAGTAAGTTAAACTTACATTGTCGCTATATAGCTGCTTGCACTATTCTAAATATGCGTATTTCCCATATTAATTCAAATATCTTTAATATTTAATTATAAAATATAATAAAGTACTTAGTACTTGTAAACTGCCTCGGTGGTGTAGTGGCTAGCATGTACGGCTGCACACCCGGAGGTCCTGGGTTCGAGTCTCGGGTCGGGCCAAGTTTAGTTATTGAGTTTCAGTAACAGCCCGGAGTTGGGAAGTTGGCGGTGTTTCACCCCCGTGCCTCGGAGAGCACGTAAAGCCGTCGGTCCTGCGCCTTAACTCTCACCGGTCGTGTCGAGTGGTCGTCCCACCGGAGTATGAGAGTGACAGGAATAGAGAGTGCGCGTTGTGTCTGCGCGTACACTTGTGCACTATAATATCTCCTGCGCAGTTGGCTAGTCTCAATGAGATTGGCCGCCGTGGCCGGAATCGGCCAGGAGAACATCACTTGTAAAATATTGATAGAGACGTATAATTTTATATGAATGTTTGTAATTGTGAAATGCCTTAAGTTAATTGATTGCAAATAGGTAATAAATACAGTCTGCGACTGTGCCATACCAAATAAAGCCATAAAATAATGCACCATACATAATAGAACACTAGTATCTATATTTGGAATAGGAACATATTTCGTAAGGAAAGACAAGTTTTGCAAATTGTAAATATTCTTAGACATTACAGGTACAATTCTTTGTGAGAATACGTGAATATTAGAGCTGAGAGAAAGCATTCGAATATTTATTATAGAGAATATAAATTTAAAAAATATTTAAATCGTATGATAGTCTATTTCGTCAATATGAACATTCTTATAATGAATTACCTATTTTAAGTAATTTCTAATATGGCAGATTATATGTAATGGATTTAAACCCCATTTATAAAGGTTTATCCTTTTTTTAGAAATGGCAACTTGATCCAATTTTAATTATCAAAATAGAACTTCCCCTTTAATAGAACAAATTATTTTTTTTCATGATCATACATTAATTATCTTAATTATAATTACAATTATTTTAAAGATTTAATTTATATTGCATTTCATTTTAAACTTTTAATACAAAAATTCTCTAATACATAAAATATTAAATACACCTAAAGAGACACTACGTTACGTTACGTTAACTAACGTAGCACTTGATCTTAACAAGACCATAACAACGTACAGCTAATAAATTTTCTCCAAGAAGGAGTCAAGTCTGCTACTTCCAGTATAATAGGTTAATTAATCATATTATAACAATTTTTTACAATACATGGTTCTCATACCCCATAACATTGAAATAAAACAGTACCTAATTTTAACGTTCGTGATTTAAAAATAATTTATATTATGTAGTACTAGATGATTAGGCAGAGGTAACCCAATGGTAACGCGTTCGCTTGGAACAAAAAAAAAGGAAAAACCGAGGGAAGCGGGTTCAAATCCCGGGTCTCGCACCTCTGATATTTTCATGTGCGAATCATTTCTAACATAATTACCGCTCGCCTTACGGTGAAGGAAAATATCGTGAGGAAATCTGCTTTGTTTGAGAAAGACACGTGAAGTCCACCAACCCGTATTTGGTCAGGGTCGTGGAATATGGCCTGATCCCCCTCGTATTGAAGGGAGGCCCGTTCCTAACAGTGGGACGTTAAAAAGGGCTGAATACACTAGATTATTTAAGCCCAGTTTGCTCTGGTAACAATAGTCTATCTGTGTACTAAATTTAATTTTCAACTTGAAGAAGTAAAAAACATACACACACCCAAACATATAAATTTCCCCTTTTTAATACTAGTTAGATTATTACAACATGATACATGTAAAAGTATGATATGATCTTTTTTCCTAAACGTTAGAATCTATCTATCTATATAAATTCTTTTCACTTTTTTATAAAAAGTTTGAGCATGTCAGTTAAGCATACTTTGCTTGGCCAATATCACATTGGATGAAAAATATTTTGATAGATATTTAATATTAATCCCTCCACGACCGCGGACACGCTGGCGTTACAGTTAACAATAGATTTCTCAGAAATTTTATTATTTTTTTAGAAATTTACCTGGAGGTGTTAAAAGCCAAACCTTAGCACTCATAATAACAAATACAAGACTTTATGTCATGTCTTAAACGTGAACCCTACAACGTGTTTAAAAGTCTATTTTATTTGTATCTAATAATATAATAGTCAGATCATACAAGCAATCAAAATTTATATTTTTAATACTCGTAAGGATTGTCGTTAATTACAAATTGAACACATTCACAGTACTTGAAAGCAATTCTTAAAGGTCTACTGTGATGCGAGACTGTAGAAGTACAAAATGTCAAGGGTAAATCGTCGTCAAACGATTCACATTAACTGTCTAGAACTCGATAATATTCTTGGAAAATAAATATGTAAACTAAATGTAATATGTGTAAAAGCCAAAATCAATTCTTGAACGTCTTGGGATTTATTTTTATTTTATTACTAGCATTGCCCGCGGCTCCACCCGCGTTCAGATGATCAAAAACCAAATTTTTAGGTTTTACATATTAGTAAAATATAATACTCTTAAAATGCAGTTTTTGTATTTTTTCTCAGAAATGAGATATTTTACCGCGCTAAAAAGTATCCTATATGTTGACCCGGATAACCAGCTACCATCATACCAAATTTCATCAAAATCTGTGCAGTGGTTTTCTCGTGATGCGGTAACAGACAGACAAACAGACAAAAATTCTAAAAATTATAGATTCGGACTCTGTATCGATAATAATGTCTAATTCAATTGGATTTTCCAAAAAATATTTAATGTACAGATTCGACTTCGTTACAAGTTTATTATATGTATAGATGTAGAAAATATTACTTGAAATCAATCTTTCAAAAACCCGTGTGCCTATCAAATGCTTATACAATGACCATGAAATATATGTTAATACAAAATAATTTATAATACCATGACTTTAAAATATAATGTCTTGTAATTATATGTATTGGATCCTAAAAATAAACACGATATCTAAGAAATATGTAAATCGGTTTAAATGAAGCAAAATGTTTCCGATAACAAGGAATGCACTTTAAAACGAGTTTCTTTAGAACTACATTTTAGGAAATACAAACATAATATATTATAAAGTAGAATTGCCTTGTAAGAAGACGCCCTTCTTCGAATCTTGTTCGTGATGCAGTCGGACGTCAATCTTCGTTAATTATTCACTGTGACATGACTCAGGGCTACTACATGTATTACGTATGAAACCAACACTTCGACATGCCGATCTTTGCTCCACTTCGCGCGTAGTAGATCAGTCACGGCGTACATGTCATATTCATTACGTAACTATATAGTATCAATAAATTACAGGCCAGTGACTTTCAATGTTACCGAATTTATTATAAACAAAACATAATTAAAAATAAGCGCCTATAATAATAATAATATACATATTTTAATCTACAAAAAGCCGTTATATTATTAAACACATGCAGAAATGTTCGTAAATTTCTACAAACGGATAATGATATAGGCAGTAGTATCCCCACATCGTTTGACATTATACAAAATCATGTCCAAGCGCCACGTCCGCCACAACACATACCTCAACGACACAGTATTACTTTAGATACTTAATTACCATACAACAAAAACTATCCCACTAACACTTGGCTATGGCCCGTGTTAGCTGAGGATACCGCCAAAGCCGAGGTTTTTAAGCAAAAATGAAATAATAATAATAATTTCAATACAGTTTTTATGCCTATTCTGGATATTACAAGAAAGTAAAAGTTACGGTGCCTTGCATAAGCACTCTCCGGCTATCGCTCCAAATGTAGATTTATTGCACCCGAACAACGTTTAACTAATTCAATGTACATATTTTTCAGTTTTTGCTTTTGTTTAAGAAACATCTAACATTCACTCAGTTTAGTTTAAGTGGATAAGCAAGGCTGCTTCTGATAATTATCCATCAGACCTTGCATAACAAAATCGATTTAACAGTAGCATTATAGATTTGAATGTACAAAGTTAGTATTTAACTCTTAAAGTTCTACGTGAATACAAATTTTGATACAGTTTTACGTAATAAAACTTACCATATAGACGGACTGGCGGTAAAAGCGGATTGAGTGCGTTCCGTCGTTGCGCAACATTGCGCAGCACTCCGTCACGCGTCGGGCGCAAATGCCTGCTATGCAATTCTCTATTAGACTCCAGATGTCCTCTACAGAATGTGCGACCCTAACGGCGCCATCTTAAAACAGCTTAATTTGAATCGTATACAAGTAGGTCGCAACCTTTAGACCATTGCCCTTGGTTTGCGGACTTTACTTACCTGATCTACATGTATTACAGGTGACAAGTTTTTATAAAGTATATTTATGTGGTCACAATAACATAGTTATACTTAGTTCCTGATTAATCTACCAACATAAATTATGCTATCGTAAGTCGATACATTACTATATGTAGGATAAACGTTCTGTTGATTTTGTCTAAACATATAATAAAATTGTATCTAAACCGAATCTGTACATTAAATGTTTTTAGGAAAATCTTATTGAAATAGTTATTATTATCGATATAGAGGCCGAATCTATAGTTTTTAGAATTTTTGTCTGTCTGTTACTGTATCACGGGAAAACTACTGGACGGATTTTGATTAAATTTGGTATGATGATAGCTGGTTATCCGTGTCAACATATTATAGGATACTTTTTACTGCGGGAAAATATCTCATCTCTGAGAAATCTATACTAAACCTTAAAACGTAAGTAGAGACGAACCCGAGCGAAGCGAGGATGAGTCGCTAGTATAATATAAAACTTTATAATCTGGTATAATATATATTTATACTTACGTATCTGCTTCATACAAAATCCTGTTAAATATTTATAATAATTTAATGTTGTATAATACTTTAAATATCATAATTTTAATTGAATATTAAATAACTGTATCTGAAAATATTTTCAAACATTTTTTTATAAATTTCCGGTAAATGGATAGAACCCTGAAATATCTAGGTACGAACATTAAATTAATCTTACGATCTGCGTACGTCTAAGGAATTACAGCCTTGGCTAGAATAAGGCATAGAATACGTTCTGCCCTTGGCTTACAGCAACAATGATTTGCAGTGATGTACTGCACGCCTGTACATACCTCCTACTAAATTGTATAATTTCCATCTCAGCCATGAATCATTTTAGTAATACTCATATGATTAGACACTAATACGATGAGTAATGAAGATTTGTACTATACATTTTTAAAAAGCTTAAAACAACTCATAGTGCATTTGCATGTATTCCTAAATCCATCTGTACCTGAGTTCATATTTACTATCAACGCATGCCATAGGATAAATCTGCATGCTTTGAATAATATGAATATTATAATATGCATACATGTAGTACCTATTGCTTTTCATCAACCTTTGTATTCTAAGCATGAATAGATAAGTATAATTTATAATAGTGCCATTATTATCATAGAGATCAAAGGAGGCAATTCCTTTGGAAAACTTATATGGACACAAAAACAACAATCAAAGATTTAACCCTTAAGATGTTTTTAAGTGTTTAACTTAAAACGCATCAGCCGAGATCCATTTCAGACTAACCAACATGAAATTTTCTAAAGATGATCACCGACTAATGCGTGTGAATTGTGGAAAACATGGCAAACTTCACTATTTCTTCTTTCACTCCCTACAAATAGGCATAGCGTGTCAAGAGGACGGATTTTATCCTGAACTCCTGAGCGGGCGGAAAGCTCCTGAACGGGTTTTACCGATATTATGCTGATTGTGTACTTTTTCGAGCATTTAGTGTATCAACTTTTTGAATTGAAAACAATTGTATGTTTATAGTTTTAAGTTTTCACTTCTGTCGGCAGTCCTCATGACTACTTTTTTTAGTCTCTTAACTTATTTAGTCTATTAAGTTTCGTACACTTACTCCATTCTAGGCGGTTCAAGTGAAGGCAAGCCGGAAGAGGGAGATAATCGTTATTTCCCCATGGAGAACTCAGGCAACTCCACCCACAAACAATTTGCAACCAGCCGCTGTGCTGGCTCATTATCAGTATTATTTAGTGTTCTTTTTTATATTTCTTTGAAAATTTCTTAACACATTCATTTACATTACACAAAAGTGAATCAAAATCAATCATCAATGACACATTCATAATACTCATATTAATAATAGATATTGTTGTCATACACAGCGAGACCACATCGTGTATTAAAGAAATGTCTGATTATTACTTTCTCCATTGTTGTAGCTTAAAAACCGTAACAGAGCAATGTTACAACTATTTTAGAACGCCTCTCGTCAGTATTGTATATGTACCGGAACATACTCTTGATATATTTTCAGAGATCTTCAAAAACAAAAAAATAACAATGAATATTATCTTGTAGTCGTAAATATACATACATATAATATATATATATATATATATATATATATATATATATATATATATATATATATATATATATATATATATATTATGTATGTGTGTATAAATATACTTATTTTTGTGTAATTATAATATTTAATTCATATATTTTAATATTAGGCTTATACCATTTATAATAATAATTGTATAATAATAAGTTTATACAATTTAATGCAGTACTGTATCTACACCGCACTAACTTAACATATTTTCTCACTTCTGAAGGGTTTCTGGAAGAAATCTCTTAAAGAGATAAGTTATCCTTTGTCGACATTCTTGTTCTTAGTCTTCATTTGGTATAACATATATTTTATGGTACATAAATAAAAAAATAAAATAAATAAATAGATACTTTTAGGTTCGTCGTCGTACAAGTAAGGATAAATCAGTGCTCCTTAAATTAAATTTATAAACGAATTATGTATTGCCTTAACCTAAAAAAAATATTGAGTACATTGTAAATAGTTAACAGAATGGACACAATTCGAACATTTCTAATATCTACTCAGATTAAAATTAGAATTGTGGTATTAGATATAATGCCACTCTATTATAAGTGCTTGCAGATTAGACATGAGATTACAGCATCTTGAAAGGATAATAAACCTACAATAGCTTCTTCAGTCACGCTTAACCCGATGTTTTCTCATCAAGTAATAATTTAATTTCAACAAATTTTAAGACAATTACATGTCGGCTATATTGTGGAAGGCCCAATTAGATTTATCTTGTAATTTATTATAATATTTTTGGTATAATTTAATATAATATCACCATAACCTTTTGTTTCGTACTATTATGATAAAAAAAAATAAAATAAAAGGTAGTGGTAGTCCAGTAGTATCGCGCTTGCTTATCGTGAGATAAGCTGCATGTCTAGATAAACCTAGGAAGTTTTTATAATATTTTCTTAGATTTACGCGAATGTTTGACATTATTAAATAAAACTATCTTTTCGGATTATTTCGCGGATTTATTTTGATTTTTGGTTCCCGACGTTTCGAATGCTTTACAGCATCCATAGTCACGGGAGAGACTGAGGTGTTACATGTCTTGAATGTTCTAGGAAGTTTTTGTCAAAGATGTGAAATCCACCAACCCACACTTGGCCAGCGTAGTGGACTATGGCCTAACCCTCTTGTATAAAATGCTGAATGAATATATAGCAATATCTGCGATCTAGTAGAGAATATTATTTGACGTTGCCTTTATTTCTATCTTTTAGAACTTTAAAACTCTTTATCGTAAGTTCAAGATTCCACAATCAAGCATATTCTTTATATCTAGTTCTATTTAATATATAGTAATTGATATATATATATATATATATATATATATGTATATATATATATATATATATATATATATATATATATATATATATATATATATATATATATATCAATTAGTGAATGTTATGTATTGAATCAATGTACAAACATCGAGGACTAGACGTAAAGACCTCAAATGTCAAGCCATGGCGTCATCGAAATATTTCATATCCGCAACATTCGGAGATATGCTAGCCGAAAATTCCACTAAGTAATGCCTATGTCCTTGTATGCATTAATCAAACATTAGTTCTTTATGAAATTATTATCTTTTAGCATTTTAATACCGAATAATTTATCTATAATAATATTATAAACAGGCAGAGTTTGTTTGTTTGAATGCGCTAATCTCAGGAACTTCTAATCCGATTTGAAAAATTATTTTCGCATTAGATAGCACGTTTATTGAGAAAGGCTATAGGTTATATATCATCTTGCTACTACCCAAGGAAGTGAAGCATTAACATAATATTTAGTCTATCTATTCCATACTAACCGTTAAAACTTACCTAGGTACGAGCCCGAGAGAAGGGAAGGTGAGCCGGCCGGCTAGTGATGTATTATAATAAGTAAAACTACACAAAAATCTTAAGTGTTATTCTGTAGTAACAATACCTGAAAGATATTTTTAATACCTATTAATAAAGTAGCAATATTGAAATAACAGCTTAAACTTTATTGGAATAAGTCACTTACCGAATTTATATGAACACTGGCGATTATATTCACTTTGTTTGGGTGCGTCCCTTGTTCCTCCTTCGTATTTTTGCCATACATTTTATTAAAAAAACCGTTGAGATAGCGCACAAAACAACTAAATGATTAGTTTTTCCAGACTTCATTTAAAGATACCATGATTTTTGACAAGCACATTTTTATCCAAATAAAAAAAGCCATTTTTATAGATACAGGTAAGTAATGTATAGTCCTATAATGAAATAATTTTTTATAATCATTTATTTTACAAAAAATGAAAAATTAAAAAAGTTTAACTAGTAGGTAGGTACATTTTTCGAAAAATTGATAAAATTTATAAATTATTTTCTGCACTTTTCAAAAAAATCATAATTAAAAAAAAATATCTTTATAACTAAAAACTACTCATTTTATGCAAAATTTCGATAATTGATCGGCATTTTTTATTCTGCCCAGGGGCGGCCCTAAGGTAAAACCCGGCATTGGGTATAGTTATATATTTTTGAAAATCATTCTTTATTGTTACAACAATATAATATCCATGTCAAATAAATACATCATGGACGAATGTGGTTAATTCGTTCATGAAATACATCTAACAATAAATCTAAGAAAGTAATATTAAAACTTCATGTTTATAAAATATTGTATACTAATTGCCATAAAAGATGCCAGCCATATCATGCTCGCAAGTTACTTTATAAGTGCTTAAGAATATAAACATACCTATATAATAATTATTTCAAATGCCTAACGTAATGCTGGATTTTTTCTTTAAAGTGATAATTATCATTTATATGAGGAAATTCCTTAAAATAATACTTCTATAGGAATCCATTTAATCTGAACATTTTAAGGATTTAAAATGATATATTTCATAATTAGAATGAAGCTTTTCTTCATTCTAATTATGAAATATATCATTGCTAATATTTTAGAATAGAATTTTAAATGTAAGAATAATGCCCGATTTCACCAACATCCCATAAGCTACCACCTACGTATGGGATCCCTAGCTTAAAAGTTCCCCTAAACTAGCCCCTAAATTAAATTTCGTTTTACCATCGTCAGAGCCCGTATTTCTAGTACCTATATTTAGGTGTCATTTTAACATTTAGGTGACCCCTAATTGTCGGTGAAACAGAAACTGTCCCCTAACAGCCCCCTAACCATGCTTAGGGGATCCTTCAAGCTTAGGTGACGTTGGTGAAATCGGCCATAAGTCACGAAGAAGTCACACAATAATTTGGAAGAATACTATGTATTATTTATAATGCAATGGTAAATGGAAACGATTAGTTACAAGAGGCCAAGAAACAAAAGGTCATGGGAATATTGATGTGGCGGTGAAACCGAGTATATTAGTGAAGAATGACAATATAATTTTTTAATTATTACATTGAATTTTCAAACATAATAATTACCTGCGTAAAGGTTGTTCACGCCAAAACGTGAATAGCGGCACGAGCGTAATGAAACTAAAAGAGAAGATACAAATCTGAACGATCCCGAGACAGAATTTTGCTATTTATCTTATCTTAACATCTAATAAACCTTTCTTAGTTGGGCTCTCATTCACTTTTTTAATAGGTTCGTTTTCATAAGCTTACTTATAAACTATAATGTAAAATTTAATAGGTCTATTAATTTAATTGAATGAAAACATAGTTATTATTAAGCTAAATTAATATTTATTTAATAACTTATCTAGTAAAGTATTAAGACTAACTATATTCATGTATTTACATAGCGACATACCAAATCGATGCTAACGTCATGCTGTCTAATTAAAAATGTACTACAAATATATAATCTAGATAAGACCACTGTCTATATAAAATTGTCACTATGTATATAAAATTGTCACTATGTATATAAAATTGTGTTGCTATTAATTCTATCGACCATAATAGAAAATTATATCTTTTAATGATTTCTAGTACTGATGCTTACAAAATTAAGACAGTCAAAACATTTTTTTTATTACACAATCGTACTTATAAATTTTCTTAAACTTTAATTGCTACAAATCGACTGATCTCGAGATTAATATAAATTATAGCCCTGGTATGTTATAATATACTATGTTTTCTTACATAATATCCTTTACGTAATGTAAATCCCTATATTTGTTATAAGGCGGTTGAATGACGGAGTCTTTGTAGACGTAGTTTTGTGCATTGCGTTTTTGATTTAATCTCACGGTTACGAATTACTTATTTTACAAGATATAATATCTAAAAAAATAACAAAAGTAATAAGTTTATACCTACATATGTCTGATTATTAATTTTAGAATAGGACAAGAATTCTTTCAAGATGGGACGGATAGTTTCTTCTATAAAGAAACTGAAAATTCGCTGAATAAAATTTTTAATAGTACACACACCTAGGTGAAATTGAGTCATACATACATGTTAAACATAGGTTGGATCTTCTGCTAATAGATTATATAACGATCAGTGCATGAGAACTTTTATGTTGAAATAGCGAGTATAAATGCCAAAAGTGTCACAATACTATTTAGGCCTAGCTATGTATGTGTGAAGCATGTAATAGTATTCTAGCAATTTCATGTATTAGTAAATATACACATATTAAAAAACTGGTTAAAACTTAGATTGTATATGTTGTAGCATTATCTTGTAAATTGATAGTTTGTAGAGCTTTTTATTGAAAACTTTGAATATATTTCTAAGAAGTAGCTCAATTTTTAGTACTAAATGTAGGCTAATGATACGTGTATAATAAGCACAGTACCTGAGCTACCGAGCTTTGCTCGGAGTTTTTTGCCAAAAAAACATTTAAAAAATCAAACTAAAAATTTGAATAAATACAAAAAAAAATTTCAAAATTTGTATCCGACCGGGATACGAACCCAGACACCTGTGGTTGTCAAACTTGCGCCTTGGCCGCTTGACCACGATGCTTAGCTTATGTCCTAGTGTGCGAATTAGCAACTGTATTTTGCCTGGACTAATGCGAAACAAAACCGCATGAAAACTCGAAAACACGCGTTTTCCCAGACATAAAACTAATCTAGATCGATTTATCGCCCCCGAAACCTCCTGCGTACTAAATTTCATGAAAATCGTTGGAGCCGTTTCCGAAATTCAGATTAATTATATATATATATATATATATATATATACACAAGAATTGCTCGTTTAAATATATTAGATATATACATACTATTAAGCTATGTGTATATAGGGATAATATTATTCCATGTGAAAATGACCTTACTGAGGTAGTATGCTAATTTAAATACTTTAAAGTAACGGATGCAGCAATCAAAGTAATTATTCGTCAAATCATTCATGGTTAGTGAGTGAGTAAACAATAAAAAATTCTGAGAACGGCGTGGCTGCAGGAATCGTTACGGAATTTGACGGAGGCGGCAGACGGCTCCACGTTTAGGAACTTAATATTAGTAATGTTTTAAAAATGTGTGATAAACTGAGGTTTTCTATATTGTGTCGTTGTAGAATATATCGCAACGTCCAATAATGAATAACCATTTGCTGATTGTTCTAGTTACATGCGAAAAAAATTTCCATTCTTCATTTTGCTTGCTATTATATTTCATACCTCCTTCCTTTCATTTCCTTCATTTTTATTCAAAACTAGCATTACCCGCGGCTCCGCCCGCGTTCAGATGACCAAAAACCAAATTCTAGGGCTTTACATATTAGTATACTCTTACGTTGCAGTTTTTGTATTTTTTCTCAGAAATGTGATGTTTTCCCGCGGTAAAAAGTATCCTATATGTTGACCAGGATAACCAGCTATCACCAAACCAAATTTCATCAAAATCCCGCCGGTGGTTTTTCTGTGATGCGGTAACAGACAGACAGACAAACAGACTGACAGACAGACAGACAAAAATTCTGAAAACTATAGATTCGGTCTCTGTATCGATAATAATGTTTATTTTAATAAGATTTTCCAAAAAATATTTAATGTACAGATTCGGCTTAGATACAATTTTTTTATATGAATAGATTTATAAATTTTAGCTAGCCTAGTAAATATAATAGATTATCACTCACTTTCATTAATGATCTAACTTAATGATGCTGAAAGCTATGAACATACCCACCCGTACATACACAAGTTAGTAAAACACTTATTGTTAGTATTGTATACTCGACTAAAAGTTAAGTACCAAATAATATATGCATTATGGAATGCAATAAAGAGCAACGAATTTAATGAATGCCACAACTTACGCCACACATCGGCTGACCTTCAACTGTATTCCGAGTCGTGTCATCCAGGATACGAGCTATTTGTCAGGCCAACAACCTCTATATCCTAGACTAGACAGACAATCAGCGCTAATTATAGCAATCTTGTATTTGTCATTTGAGATTTATATGTAATTACCTATAAGGAGGAAAATGGTCCATTTACTCATTTCATCTTATTTGACCCGAAAGAACAATAAAACTTGCTTCCTTCTAAAAATATTTCATTTGACTGTTTTCTCATCCCTTTGAACAAACTCCCTAAACAGTTAATATTCTTTTATTGACAATTAATTTTGCTTAGATTATAATTTTATTAAACTGGATTCCAGAGTATCATAGCGATTGCTGGAAACTTTAATAGCCATTACAATATGTGAATAAAAAATGTAATAAGTAATTGTATCCTGTTTATTTACGAACGGGTGACGCGTAGAACTGACTCACTGTCAATCACGTCCATAGTGTGTACATTGTCACGACACTCATTCTACGCATTCACTATAGGACTGTAGGATTTTCACTTCTCCTGAGAACAATCTCTATGTAAGTTTTACTTTATATTTAAATTTAACTAATGAATTATAATTTTTAAGGAAATTATGATTACAATTACAATATGGTTTTAATCATTGTATTTTACCTCGTTGTTAGTCGTACTTCGTATTGTGAAAAGACACAAATATACAACACTAGCATTGCCCGCGGCTACGCCCGCGTTCAGATAACCAAAAACCAAATTCTTAGGTTTTACATATTAGGTGTATTTATTAAGTGTATAACTTACAATGCAGTTTTTGTATTTTTTCTCAGAAATAAGATATTTTACCGCGCTAAAAAGTATCCTATATGCTGACCCGGATAACCAGCTATCATCATACCAAATTTTATCAAAATCTGTCCAGTGGTTTTCTCGTGATGCGGTAACAAACAGACAGACAGACAAAAATTCTTAAAACTATAGATTCGGCCTCTGTATCGATAATGTTTATATCAATAAGATTTTCCAAAAAATATTTAATGTACAGATTCGGCTTAGTTACAATTTTATTATATGTATAGATTTTTTTCTAGCTTTCGTCCCAGTCTGAAAGTGAATTCTAGGCATTAATATCTAAATCCTAATATCGTGATTTATGTATTTTAATGCAACTTGGAAAATGTTCGACTAATAAAATAGCAAAATAAATCAGCAATTAAGTAAAATTTTAGCAGATCATAGAATATTTTAAGGTATTTAATTTCGGCATAAGAACAAATGCTCCATAAAAATAACAAAGCAACACGTAGGCGGGAGCGACGGTGTGATTGATAAGCATAATCAGTGAATCAGGCCGGGAATGTTCACATATACGGTAGTTAGACGATCCTTATATGGGTTCGATATCATTTGGCACGCGCGCCGTAGGTCACTGTTATTAGCGTAATTGTCTGTCGTGTGGGCGAACCATTGTTTATTATATTACGTAAAGCTAAGAGACTTAACTACGTATAAAATGAGTATATGCTTAGTATTAAATATCAAACTCATATTTTGCATAATAGAGCTATTAAAAATTAAAATCAGATAATGTAAATATTATTAATATCAATGGTGATTTATTACTAGGAAGTATATCTAGTCCAGATCTGTCAAAATAATGTGTAAAATTGGCGGTCAGACTTAAATATCAGTCTCTGAATGCCAAATATCTAAAATTATACTATACTAACAGAACCCGCGGCTTCGCTCGCGCTAAAACTACAAAAAAAAGAACTAAAAAAGTAGGTTTCATATAAACTTTAATCCCCTATTTTACGCTCTTACGGGATGAATTTCGAAAAATGCCAAAACACGTATTTATTTAATTGTATTGAAGAGCATTAATACCATGTTTCAAGTAATTCTGATCATAAATATTTTTTTGGGTTATTATAGTACATCGTGTTTTCCTGTGGGAACGAGATAATCTCCACAGTAAAAGGCAACCTCCACTCTCCAGCCCTATCTCCACACAAAAAAATCATGCCAACCCGTCATTCTGTTTTGAAAAAAGGGCAAACAAACAAACACACTCACTTTCACGTTTATAATATTAGTATGGATATAGTTTGTCTTCTTACAAGATATTTTATAAATACATACATATAGCCGTAGCGAAAGTATTATACGTTGAAATTAGATCAATTTCGTGACTGCCTATCAAAGATCGAATATTAAAATGATTGCATAGATACGTACTAATAGTATTACAAGCATGATTTTATAGTAATTTATATAACCTATAGGTGAAGCTATAGTGATATATAAATTAAATTATTTAGCTAAAACTGTAAAATTTCAACAAGAAGTTACGACTTTACATGTTCATATATATTTACAATATATGTAGCTGTTTGTTCATTTAAATCGCATAATACCCCACACATTTTTCAGACACTAACTTTACTCCCTGTTCCTTTGACTTATATACTCGTACTTAATTGTGTCAATCTGAAATATAAAATAAACTGGAAAACGCTGTTGTCAAAATTAGGTACTATCAAAAAGCAGTTTGTTGTAACCATTCAAATTTCAAAGCGTCACAACTATAATTTGTGTATTATATTATTTCCCAAATATCCCTTTAAACATTCTATTCTATTCTCTGAATTAAAAAAAAATCATTCACAAACTTGACCCCGTCATTATTTCCAAGTCTGTAGCCACAAAATTATAATATTATTACATAATTATGAGATTTACTAAATTTAGGTCGCGTTTCTTTTTTTTTATATTCTTTAAAATACTACTTGAGGTGGAAAACTAAAGTATTAAATTTAATTAGACACGCTTATCGCTTTATATCTAACTTCCTATAACTCTTCACAGTTTTTATATGAGACTAGCATTGCCCGCGGCTCCGTCCGCGTTCAGATGACGAAAAACCAAATCCTTAGGTTTTACATATTGGTATACTCTTACATTGCAGTTTTGTATTTTTTCTCAGAAATGAGATATTTTCCAGCAGTAAAAAGTATCCTATATGTTGACCCGGATAACCAGCTATCATTATACCAAATTTCATCAAAATCTATCCAGTAGTTTTCTCGTGATGCGGTAACAGACAGACAGACAGACAGACAGACAGACAGACAGACAAAAATCTAAAAACTATAGATTCGAACTCTGTATCGATAATAATGTCTATTTCAATAAGATTTCCCAAAAAATATTTAATGTACAAATTCGACTTAGTTACAATTTTATTATATGTATAGATTTCGGTAGTCTCCACCTCGTTAGATACGTTACATAACATTCACCACGGCGATTCTTCCGATTATGCGAATGTTGATTCATTTAATCATAACAGTAGTGATATGGTTTTGTTATGTATCTGTATTTATAGCGAAAATAAGCCAACCAAGACTTTCTTTTCCGTCATTTTTAAGTTATTATTATAATTAGTGATGACGTGCCTTTATTTCATATGGGCAACATGCTATAAATAGATCTCTATAAAATAACTTAGGTTAAAAAAAATGTTACTTTTCAATTATTATCTGTAAGACCAGTCTAACTTAATAATTAAGGAAATATATCCAGTTTTACAATTATAGATTATGTATTTTACAAGAAAACCTCTTATGTACGTTTTTATATATTATAAAATAACGTCGGCAATAATATTCTGTAATAACAATCCCACCTCGAAGTTGTAACACACTGACCGCCATGCGCCTACGTTGATACTTTGTTGCTGACATAACGGACTTGTATACTTGCCCCGTTAGTCTATGCCTCAATACGTAATGAATATAATTAAAGTTCTGTGTAATGAAAGGTAAACGAAACATTGCATTGAATGAATATTCTGTAAATAAATTAAGTTACTTTTAAATATTGCAAAACTATGAATGGTCATGTCTAAATAACTGATATAAGTACATACTAGCAGTTGGGATTTTTTTGGTTGAAACTAGCTCTTGTTATTGGGTTATGTTCTTGTTATTGGGTGACACTTTTTATTATTGGGTGATGTACATTAATAGTGGTTCTCAAGGTAGGCCTCTATTACCCAGGCAATAAAGACCAACAGGTTTAGACAGTTCGCCTTATTTATTTTTATCCCAAGTGGTCTTGCCAGAGTGAAATAACTACGGTACTAATGAATATGTATAAATAATTAATAATAACCTAAATATTGAATTATCCAATCTCTATCAAATTAATCTTTTTATTGCAATCTATTAGAAAATTTTGTCGCTATATAAAATTTTCTTTGCTGGTCCATTGCTTCGGCATGAAGGAAACCACGCGAGAGGGCAGCCTGACACAACTACTCATGTAATAACTTTCACAATAACAAATAACAATTACCCCCAATTTATTTCTTATTATTATGTTACAGAACAGTTATAAGAAACTGTAAGCATTGCTAGATAATGTCCCTTTTAAAGTAAACACAATTAAATTCTCTGGTATAAATACAATTGGTTGATACAAACTCATAATGTGTCAACATTATCAAAGTATACTTATTTAATAAAATATTACTTTTAACTGTTATCCAGACTAATCGATACATAAAAGATGTAGGTTATACAATGTATTAGCTATAGACACTACAGATTCTAAGATAATATTTATAAACAAATAAATTTTAGAGTGCAATTTCTATTATTTGAATGCCCTGTACTAATATTTATTTTTTAATTTATTTTATAATTATTAGGTTAGCACTATTTTACAATTTTATTTCGTATACAATATGCTTTATAATAAGAAATGACTTAAAAGCAAAATAAATCCATAAATTCTTCTTCTTCTCCCTGCCCATTTCCCAATCACTTGGGGTCGGCGCAGTACATCTTCTGTACTGCTGAAAGGATTTGGCAAAAGTTTTACGACCGGCCGCCTGCCTGACGTCAACCCTCCTTGGAAAATAAATCCATAAATTACATATATAAAATTGAGCGTGATCATTGCTTCTAAAATAGTTTATTTATATAAATAAAAATAACCGTATATACCGTATAAGTGAGAACAGCTTGACCATTTGAGAAGTTGGAAAATTGGAAAAAGAGTTTTTCCAGGGAGTTGGAAAAATCGGTAAAAAATGAAAGTTTTTTTGCTAAGGATTATATTTTTATGAACTCAAAGTGCACTTATTGAAATTGAGACAGAACAACCACTGATAGACCAGCTAGCCTTACTAAAATAAATTATAAAATGTACCTACATAAATTAACTGGTATTCGAACAAATATTTTTTTAAATAACATGATCCAATGTAGATTATAAACTAACATGGTAATAGTCAGGATGCTTAAATATGAAATGGTCCATACATAAGACACTGTACATTAGGCACCTACTATTTAGGTTAATTTGCTATTAAAACATCTAACATAAACTAAACTTTATTACGCACTGTAACCATTTCGAAAGATTCTAAAAAAATTAAATATATAAAATTATCGACCCACTTCCTTAACTATTAACATTGTAAAAGTAGACCATTTTAACATCGAAATGTTTAATTGTTATCTTATGCAATTTGGATGAGGCATATCGGAACAATTCATTGTGGATGGCTAATTGTAAATGTCGAAATGCTATTGTTATTTTGTGATGCGCGTGCGAACATTCCGCAGCCGCTATTGTTGGAGTGTCTATCGCCAACTTATATCAAACCCTGTTATTAGAATGCAATAGTAAACATTGATTACACGCTGACTGTTGGATGTTTCAACCAACTGTCCTTAATGGTCTTATTTTTTTCTTACTTTCGTTTCTATTCTTTTGGCCATTCCTTAATATGACTAAAGCAGTCTGTTCATTTTTAATAGTGTCAAATTAAGCCGTATTAAAAAAAAAGAAAGGCAGTGGTAGCCCAGTGGTAACGCGCTCGCTTGGGAAACCGAGTGAAGCGGGTTCAAATCCCGGGTCTCGCACTTCTGATATTTTCATGTGCGAATCATTTCTAACATGATTACCTTACGGTGAAGGAAAACAGCGTGAGGAAACCTGCATGTCTGAGAGAACCTAGCAAGTTTTCGAAAGACATGTGAAGTCCGCCAACCCGCACTTGGCCAGCTTGGTGGACTATGGCCTGTTCCCCCTCGTATTGAAGGGAGGCCCGTGCCCAACAGTGGGACGTCAAAAAGGGCTCAATACAAGCCATATTTTATTGCTTCCGTTTTAACACTCAGACGAAGCAAACATTCATAATAATTATCCTTTAAAATAGATAAATTGCAATTTTTAACAACTCCAAAGAAGGAGGAAATTTTCAAGTGTGTGATAATACGTAATGTAATTAGTATACATATATTCAGCTCTACCAGACGATGATTAATAATTTGTCATTGTTTCTGAATTTCAGATGCGACGGCAGGCTCGGATTTCAGCCGGCGGCGCGCTTGTTGTGCGTTCCGCCTCTGCTTTACAAGGTATTATTTATATTTTACTTAATTAATGATCTTAGAAAATATTCTGTTTTATTACAATTAAACAATAATTTACTTAATTAACTACTTTAAAATGTAGCATCTAGAGAGTAATCTTTAGCAGCCATAAAATAAATATAGATAAAGTTTATGCTGGTGTTTGTAACACACTATTTATGAAACGAATTTTTTGCCTAAGGGATATAATATTGAACATATTTGACCGACTTTACTCTTCACAATCAACAGGAGAAGGTACTCAATTCAATGTATGTTTTTGTGTATGTTAGAAAATATCTTTGTTAATAAATATAAAACGATTTTCGTGATTCTTTTCAATAAATAGGTTCAAAAAACTTTCAATTAATTCACTTATTATCTTAACTATTATATAACTTTTAAGTGATTTTGAAGTTGGTGTACCTTTTTTATTTAAATTGTAATTTATTAACGTATATAGCATTTCTATGGCAAAATTAAAAAAGTTTATTATAAAAATTAATAAACGTAGCTATACTATTTTCATTTTAGCATGAATTCATTAATAAAATATGTCTGTTGCTTACAAACAATCGACTAAATAATATGAGAGTAAAGCGCAAAATCATAGATAAACTAGAGTTTATCTATGATTTTGTGACTTACTAGAGTAAGTGAAAGTAATTTAACCTCCAACATCGATATTCATTAATTTTTATATTTAAGTTTTTTGGTTGTTAAATAACAATTTCAGAACAAAAGAATTTAATTACATACCACCGTTCCTTGTAGTGTTGAATAAACCATAATATATAATAATATACACCGTAATTAAATTTTAATCATTTAAGAGTTCACAATCTTAAATATCAAAGTCTGAAACTTCTCAAACTTCATTGGTTTCAATGAATCTGTTACTGCTATTATGAACGCTGAATTCACAAAGCTTTCAAAAAACCTTTATCGATAAAATTGATCTAATGTTGTCACTTCCCAATCCACACAGTACTGAAAGGTGTTAATTACACCGCGTTTTGGTGAAAATAGTATAACTTGTATAATTGATAGGATAAATGGATTAAATTATTGGAAAATGTATGTCAATCTTAATATAAAGACACCCAAGATATACAATCAACGTCTCAAATGACCTCAAAAAAGAGCGCATAATTCGAACGTGGTCAAAAAAAGCAGCAATAATAAGTTTATTAAGTACACATTCCTAGTAATAATAATAATTTTTACAGCAATATTATCAAATTACAATTTTTCTTAGATAATAAAATAAATATAACAACGACTCTATGTAGCTTGTATTCTCCTGACTCCTGAAGGTGATTATTTTTCGGACAACTTTAAAAACGTGACATAACTCACATTGATTTCATATGTGTAAGTTCGAATTTGTGTTATCTCAATCAGAACTTACGATTTTTGAGTTCTATTCTTTGGTTTGACTTTCGATGGTTTTATGTATCAATGGAATAGGATACCTAAAAAACCTTTAATTATACTTTAAAACTATTTGTTTATGTTTTTTTTTTATATGCAAATGTATTTTGATCTATCTTTTTAAAAATCTGTTTTGTTTAATTTTCAGTTTGGCTGTGGTTGCTGCTTTTTGTATTCCAAAATGAATTTCGGATATCAAGGTCCATTCAACCAGGAGTAAGATGAAATTAATATTACAATTATTAACCCTTTGAACCGAGTATTTATACAAAATATGTTAAAAAATTATGATATTTAAACTTTATGATTAGTATTAGTATATTTAAGAAAAAAACTTTTTCTATTAGTCTATATACTCGTAGTTTCTAATTTTGCAGTAATATTGAGATATTATGGAGCAAAATATTTGAAAGTAGTGTTTTCTCGTGGCTCCAACCGCGTCTTTTAATTTTGTAGAATTACTCCGCTTTCATGGGTCGTAGTGTGTGTGATATATAAGACAGCCTATAATCTTCTTCAATAAATAAGCTGTAAAAAGCCAAAAGAACTTTTAAAGAACATTAAAAAATAAACAAACAAACAATCTCTTGACCTAAATAAATTAGTATAGATATCTAACGGCTACATCTTTCACTGCGAAGATTGAAAAGGGTTCGTTCTAAGCTAACACCGCTTAATCATTAATATCATACAGAAAAAAATAAATGAAATGAAAACGTTATCATTTGAATAAAAAGGTTTAAATCTACTGAATATTGTTTTTAACGGCAACTTGTAAGTGACGTTTCTAAGGGTTGCCATACAAGTTAGGCTATGCCTATGTAATTGTGCCGTATAGTATAACTTTGTACAGCATGAACAGTTAAAAATTCTCTCCTTTGATTGTTTGACTGTCAATCGCAATTGTCAATGTGCTATGTTATTGTCAATTGCAATTAAAGTGCGATTGATGCAGTGTTCAATGTGTTACACTAGACTTTTTTGTTTTTGTTCGAATAATCTTTTGATTTTAAAAGCGAAATAAATTCACGGTCCTCTAAATTGGTATCCACCATGTTTGTAATTTAATTTTATTTTTTTAATAATATTTTAAATAATTTTCATTGTTCCATTCAATTGTTTTTGTTTTCGTGGCTGTCAGACGCGCGAAATTCGAAAACAGAACGGAAACCATTGTCAATGACTCAGTAAACAATCAACTGGCAACTTCAATAACTCCATCAAACAAAATTTCCATCAATTGCTTTCAATCAAGTAACTGCGATTGACAATCGCTTCAATTGTACTTGTAAACGATTAATGGCGATCGACAATAACGTAAAATTGACAATTGCGATTGATCGTCTCGGGGCAGCTTAAGGTTGATGAGATCTCTAGGCCTATTTGCGTTATTCTTTTTTGTATACGAAATTGTATAATCCTGCCGAAATAGTACACTACCGACTTCAAACCTATCAATATGTAGCACATACAAATAAGAGTATTTTACTAATATTAAAGGTTTGCATAAGAGATGTATTAAATTAAATCTTTATTAAGTTATTTTATACTTTTTAGTTTTTGAAGGCGTTTATTTTAAAGAAGTTTATTACTTTTGAATAATGTTCATTTTGTATTTATTTTTGTGATACATTAAAGTGTGTTTGTAATTTTGTTGTAACTGTATTAATTATTTACTAATTTTATCTTTTCATTTCAGTATTTGGACTTTGATAACCTTCCTGAAACAAATTTTACTTGTACCGGAAAAGTAATCGGTGGTTACTATGCGGACCTTGAGACCTCCTGTCAGATGTTCCATGTATGCACAGTAGGACAACAGGAGGAACCCATGGACATCAAGTTCCTTTGCCTTAATGGTACCGTCTTTGATCAGGTATGCATATTGTATACTTTTTATTGTTTAAATTCAGAAAAAGGTATTCCATTCGATTGTATGTCTTTTTTTTTTGTATGTTACGCAATTTCTTTACCAAGTATAGATTAATTTCCATAACTCTTTTTAATGAATTAGGCTTAAACTTAAGGGTTTTCATATATAATTCAAAACAAATCTTACCTTAGGGTGGAATTACTTTTAAAATGATTTTAAAAACAGTGTGGTTTTTTTTCTATATTTCTTAAAATTGTTTAAATGTAATATATCAAAACTATATAAATTAGTAATAATAATGTCTCACCTTGAATAACATATATATATATATATCCATTAATAATTCCAGGAGACACGTGTGTGCGAACGAGTTGATGAAGTAGATTGTACTAAATCAGAAAAGTTTTATAGCCTAAATTTAGAATTATATGGTAGCACTGTGCCACCAATTATTCAACCAGACCCAACGAAACCTACACCTAAACCAACAGAACAATCACATTTGCCAAACAAGCCTAGTACTACAGATATATCAGATCCCTTTGCCAATGATTCAACAACGCCAGATAAAAATTTAAGTTCATCAGTAGAAACAATTGATTCCACGGAAGATCCAATACAAGAGATAAGAAAAGATGAGCAAAAAGTTACATCTAGTTATCCACCATTGCCATCCAAACAAGAAGAACTCAGTGAAGGTACGTTATAAATTAAAAAAAACTGTTTTTTTTCTACTGTTATATATAAAACAAATTATACATGAGAATAATAAAAATATATTTATAACAACAATTTTGTTAAAACAGAATATGAGGAAGACGCCGATGTGATAGACTCAGAAGGTCCTGAATATGATGAAGAATATTCTCGTCCATTAACAACTACCACTATTCAAACTATCACAACAACATCTACAACTACGAGAAGACCAACTACTAGTAGTGTATTATTGCAATCTACTACTCATCAAACTTCGGCTCCTTATTTAAACTCTTCGCCGTCACCCTCTATATCTTCGTTGGCACCTCCAATTCATTCTACATATACTCCATCACCTCCATCGTCCACTTTAGATCCTGCACTCTTATCGCCGCAAGAATTTATTTACCGTCATCGTGGTCCAGGATCTGAGGCTATCTCTTTCCAACGACAAAGTTTTCGTCCCGCCGATGGTGTCTATATAACTCACGCACCTCAGCTCCAATATGATCATTTTCAATACGAATCTTCAAGAACGGCTCCAAGACCTGTTGCACCTCGACCAGTGCCATTTGTTCAGCGCCCTCAACCAACACCATTCCGTCCCACTACAAATGATCCACGTGATCAAATGCTGAGGCCTGGGTCCAACTCTGCGACTTCGGACAGATTAGAAAGCTCTATAAAACATCGCCCTCAACCTTTTCCTTCGCATTTACCGCCTCAGCAGCCATTGCCATTTAATCCTTTCTACTATGATCGGAAACGCAGCGACGATATAATTCCGGAAAACGAATCTACACTATCAGCTCGATCTGTAGCTCCACCTACTGTGAAAGAAAAAAGGTTGCCTAAACCAAAAAGTCCTCCGCGTGTTATAGTTACAGCTAGTGCTTCTGTAAGTGACAGTAATGGCAAAAGACTAAATTACACTGTTGGTAACGTAGTTAGTGCTGTAAAACCTATAGTACCGATCAACTATGACGATTACAAAGAGTCAGATCTCCTTTTTGATCCATTTTTTCTCGATGTGCCAAAATTACAAGCGCGACGAAAGACTAGATCAAGTAAGTATAGAAAAGTTGTGACTGTTCCTGCGCCTCCAACTATTTCTGCAAAGGTTACCACTGAAGCTACACCTGCGTTTTCACCAGTGACCTTACGAGCTACAACAACAGGAGTTACATCGACTTCAACATCTACGACCACGGCAGCTTGGAATCCTGAGGATTACGTTGACGATAATTATGAACCTCACGCATATATTCCTCCTGTTCCTCCATTAGCAGTTCTGGTAACTAATGACCAAGTAATTTATAATAAACAAGAAAGGCCATTAATAAATGATGTAGTTGACAAAAAAATTAAAGTTCGTAAGGAAGAAATTACTCAAAAGGAACAGCCAAAACCGATATTATCTATAGCGCATACAATCTCTAGTCAAAGTGTGGGCACTGAGGCTACGGTGCCGGCCACCTCACCGACTCCTATCGAGGCGCCCGCCTGCATCACTTCGCGCTCCACTAACTGTCCGATTCGTGCCTAATATTTAGCTCACTTAATTCATAGATAAGTAGTTGCATATTTAAATAGGTAGTTAATTTTAATAACTTGAAATGAAATTATTTTACTTTTCTGCACAATATGATTGATTCACATAATCTAAAAGGTGTGAACGAATAGATTTTTTTATATTTTTTTACAATTAAAATACGATATTTAAAAGTTTACATATTTATAAAATATCTACTTCTTTAATGGCTACTACTTCTTTATACTGTACATAAATAGTTAAATCACTTTCGTATAAATAGTCTCCTATTAATATTTTATTGTAATAAATATTTTTCCATTATTCTGGCTAAAAAAATCAAAAAAGTTTTGTAAATATATATATTTTAAAATATACAATAAGTTTAATATATTTTGTATTTTTATTTCAATCTTCTTTGATATTTCCTATAATATATTAATTTATTAATTTACTATCGCATTAAATATTTATAAAAGTAGAATAAAATAAAAGTAAAACGAAGCATTTTTTAAATACTCGTAATAAGTATACTAAATTGTAATATGTTTATAGTTGTACTGTGTAGTGTCACGGTAATGTAATATGTAATATTACCGTGGTAGTGTGTACGTTACATTCTTGAGAAAATACACAATGAACCTAGTTGATACTTGATAGCTTGGAATAGAAAAGAAATAAGTCGCGCATCAATATTATTATTAAAACATACCTCCTCGTCTTAAATTACTAACCTTGTCGCGATTGGAGACAAATAAAAAACTGAATGTTGTAACTGTTGGGAACACTAGTTTATTGTATAGATATGGATGGTTGTTAGTTAACCTGAGATATACAATTTTAAGCAATCGTCTTAGCGACGGCCAGGAGAGCGTCTGTGTTGCCATGATGGCGGAAACGGTACAGATTTACACAGATTATAAAACCATATAAATTAAGTGAGTGACGTTCGAAAACTTATGAAATCTAAATTATTTTATATTATATAAATTATTATTATGTTAATATTGTATATTAATAATAATTATACGCTACAACCTTATATTCCGTTTTTCTTAAACTTAGCTTAAAATATACTTTGTGTATAATTTCATAATGACGACCAAATACAACAGCACATAATACTTTTAATCTACCGTTTCTGCTTTTCCATTGCTACTGTTAAAACCACATTTATTAGCATACTAACGACTCACCCTCGCTTCGCTCGGGTTCGTCCCAAGCTTGATTCCCCATACAAACTTGCGTCCCCATTCTCACCCCCCTAAGGGATGATTTCCGGGATAAAAACTATTTCACTCACTCACTTTTCATATCATGAGATTTAAAAAAATCTTATTTTAGTATAAATAATTTTCTTCTCTACAAAACTTCCTGACAATAACAAACACAAAAAAAGAATTTTCCAATTTGGTGCAGTCGATCTGAAGTTATGCACGTACATACATTTCAGTGATTCATTTTTATTCATATAGATAGATTTACTCAAAGTGACATATTTTAAACTACTTTTTATTCTAGAAAAACATAAGGATTTTTCGTGAATCAACATTAAATTATAATTCAATTATTTCCGGAAAAAGAAAAGGCAACACCAAGCCGATCAAATTTCTACGTGAATATGAATAATTATCATAGTGTTGAAATTCTAGCACGATTCATACGATAATAATTTTATTTAATATCCCTTGGAAAGAAAAGGTTCATTTGAGTTAGAGATAGAAAGTATAAACAAATTTACTATATTATGCAGATAGAACTGCAATTTAAGTGTAGCATGTAAATTTACGGGCATAAACCTTGTGAAAATTAATAATTCTTAATGGAAGAAGTTCATATACTAAATTTAACATTATGCAAAGATTCATGATTAAAAAAACTTTAAACGATATAAAGAAGAAAAAGTGAATCGTTGCATTTATTAACAAATTTACTTGGCATGTTTAAGACACCGAAACAAACTATCATGCCTCGTTCACCACATTTATTCCATTATAGTATATATACATTATAGTAAAGTATAGCATTGCCCGCGGCTCCGCCCACGTTCAGATGACCAAAAACCAAATTCTTAGGTTTTACATATAATACTTTACTTTAGATTTTCCAAAAAATATTTATTATACAGATTCGACTTAGTTACAGTTTCATTATATGTATAGAATAATATTATATAATACCTTCTTATATTCGTCCTTAGTACAATGTCAACAATTGTCAATCATGATAATAAATAAACTGCTTAGCCAACTAGACATAATTAAAAAAGATACACATAGAATAAAAGATATAATAAAATAAATATCAAAAATATTAATCAACATGTCGAATTCCAGTATAATGAGCATACGAGAATTAATAGACACTGCTTTTGGAGACTTTGATGTAAGAACAAAAGTACTGGTGAAGTCTACTGCTATTAAAAATAAAATGATGCTTAAATATATAGTAATAGTCATGGCCACGTATATCGCTGCATATAAAATTCATAGTAGGTAATGTTTACAATAAGTTACATTAATTCTTGTATTTTACAGGAAAATGTTGTAAATTTTAAGCTTATACAGACTGTACTTCTTATACTTGCAAAGCAGTTACGACTTTTACAACGTCGTGTTGAAGTTAACATTGACCCTAGCACTATGATTCGTACAACTTCCAATGTATCAATAACCGAGGTAAAACTAAATGCAACTGTTCCCAAACGAAGGAAAATAAATATTGAGACTGACAAAGAAATAATTACCAAAAAACCTGTAGCAGCTGATAGTACAAAACCATCTGGACCTGCTTCTGTAAAATCGACAACAGACAAATCGTCTGAAAAAACAACATCTAAATCTTCTACAGATAAGTCATCATCAATAAAATCCTCCAATCGTGAAAGCAGCAGAGACAAGGTAATTCATATTATTCATTTCTTCTCATACCTCTTATCAAGAATAGTGCATGTTATTTATTAATTATTACAAATTCAAATTTCGTTTAGTTTGGCTCTCAAGCGTATCATCACCTCTTGGAAATAATAGAACAACAACGAGAACGCGAGTTAAGAATCGTTAATCAGGTGCATGAAGAAACAAAATTTCTTTTTCGCTTTATTTTATTTTTATTGTTTCTTTTCCAGCAATATTATCTCGAAGTTTTTTTAATATTATTCTACGACTAAGGTAAACTACTTTTATTCTAAAACTAGCGGCTCACCCTCGCTTCGCTCGGGTTCGTCGCTAGGTACGTTTTACATAGATATAAATAGTTATTAGTCAGCGTTAGCCATATATATTTTGGTTTTTTTTTGTCAATAATATTGACATTAATATTTATACGATACTAACGTCACTCAATTGTTTTGCTTTCCCGGAACCTCTCCACTAACACTTAAACTTTATGGTATGGTATTAAAGTTCAAATTGAATTTTAAGTATTATTACGAATCTTTTGTATGGGAGTATAGAAAAGTGTTGCTTTTAGACTTTTTCAGGCAATTTTTTATATTTTTTTTCCGTAAGAACCATCCTCGTACTCCAAGAAATTTCTAAAAAAAGAATTAGCGAAATCGGTTCAGCTGCTCTCGAGATTTGCGCTTACCAACACATTCAGCGATTCATTTTTATATATATATATATATATATATATATATATATATATATATATATATATATATATATATATATATATATATATATATATATATATATATATATATATATATATAGATAAAATGGTGCACCAAAATGACAGCAATACAAGAATAACGTAACCACTGGCAAATAGTTGCATAAGTTTAGATATTAATAGCTAAACATTTATAATACATGTTTGATGAAAGCACTTAGTACCAACTGGATCTGTACAATGTTTACTCGTATGTTTTAAAATAGGTCCAATTCTAGATTTCAAGTAGGACTCAAAACCAGTAGGTACTTCTGGCAAAAAATTAAAAGTTTGACAACTACAGCAGAGTACCCAAACTCTATTGTATCTATAAAAATATTATTAAAAAGTGGATTTTATACGATTATTTTTTTATTACCATGCAGAGAGCGAATTCTCGGGAAGAAGCAGAGAAATCTCCAACGCCTATGGCTTCTTTAGATTCTATGGGTATAATATATATTTTTTTAATATTAGTTATTTATGGCTATAATTTATTTATTGAAAGAAAAGTGTTTAATTCATTTATTTTTTTATCTACAGAAGTGCAGTATGAAAAACTTTTAATTGGTAAGAGATACATAAATTTTATCGGTACTTTCTTTTCTCTCTTTTTTCTTCTTTTTATACGAGTTTATTATTTTTCTATAGTGGAACGAGCGCCGACAGATGGTATTAATGCAAAGACTGGTAGCAGTTATCTACACTAAAATTATATTTCAATTCTTAATAAATAAATATCTACAAACCAAAACATTTTTAGAACATCCCTATGACACAAAAGGACTGTCTATTGTGACTCAAGATCAATTTGATAAATTGGCAATGATAGTTAAAGAACTGCAGGAAAAATTTCAACCAATTGGTAAACCAGATTTTCCTGATAATATGCAACTTATGCATGATCTCCGAAAAGGCGCCTCTTTAACTGATGCTATGGCTGCCTTACAATTATCTGCTCGCCTGGATTCTGCAGAGAAAACTTTGGAACAAATGATGTCATTAATGACTGAACTTGCGAAACAAAAAGGCATTGACTTATCGACATTGCAAGGCGTAAGAAATATATTGCTACAATTTTATTTCTTATATTTGTGTGGTATGGAGTCTTATATTCAAATTTAACTAACTCTTATTATTAAAATAATAGAAAGATATGGAATCACATGAAACAAAAGTCATCTTTGACACCCCAAGTGATTCACAAGATGCTCATGGGCGGAGGTCAACCTCGCGTAAGCAATCTCCAAAGAGTACGAAAAAGTCAACTTCACTAAAAAGTAAAGGTACAGGAAAAATACATTACGAAGCAGCTGCAGACACATCTGAAGTCTTGGAAATTGATGATTTATCAAAAACACAACCGGATCGTATTACAGTTATTGAATTAGAGTAAGTAACTAAGAGTATTTGCTTATATATATATATATATATATATATATATATATATATATATATATATATATATATATATATATATATATATATATATATATATATATATGTGTAAATAATTAAAATATAAATTACAGTGAAGCAATGCAAGAACTTTATGAGAGCCTTCTTAAAGCTGTAACAGGTACAACTGGCAAAGCGGCAGCGAACGCTGAAGATGCTTTAAACTTAGCTCATAAATTAGGTACTTAAATAATTACGCTCCAATTCTTACATTGTAAACATAATAATCATTTTATATTTTGTGTTATAAAAAATAATAATATTTAATAATTACAGACAACATTTAGTAGATACCTAATTCATTTAGTAATTTACAGAAGAGAAGCTGAATAATGCTTTAAGTTTGACTAACCGTATGGATGATTTAGAAATATTAGTTTCTGAATACGCCCAGCAAATAAATATATTAGATACTGGACTTTCTTCACAGGCATGAAATAAGTTTTAAGACCGTGGTCTATAACCAACACTATATACGTCTGACGGTATTCTGTACCCGAGCCGCAAGTATTTATTTTAAAAGTTCACTATTTGCCTTAAGTAACACGTGCGCTGTGTGCGGCATCCCTAGGTTGTAAAACGGAACCGCAGTAATTTTGGAGCATTTTAAAAATGTCGAATATTTAGAATGAAAAAAAAAAGATTATTCATAAAGTTATAATTATCTATACATATAATAAAATTGTAACTAAGCCGAATCTGTACATTAAATATTTTTTGAAAAATATTATTGAAATAGACATTATTATCGATACAGATGCCAAATCTATAGTTTCTAGAATTTTTGTCTGTCTGTCTGTTACCGCATCACAGAAAAACCACTGGAGGGATTTTGATGAAATTTGGTATGGTGATATCTGGTTATCCGGATCAATGTATAGGATACTTATTACCGCTGAAAAATATCTCATTTCTGAAAAAAAAATACAAAAACTGCATTGTAAGAGTATACTAATATGTAAAACCTAAGAATTTGCTTTTGAGTCATCTGAACGTGGGCGGCGCGGCGGGCAATGCTAGTTATAAATAATTTATAAAGAATACACGAGAAAAAATGTGTTACTTAGGAATTTCCGTAGAAACCGTCGATAGGTTTCCAATCCGAAGTTGGAAACAGTGTCCAGTGTCGACTGATGCTAGACGCCAGTTCGAACATTTGTTTTAGACCACGGACTTTCTGATGTTTTATTATTTTATTTGTAATTAGAATGAATAGGACGTACATACATGTCCGTAATATATACAAAATATTACATATAAATATGCATATATAGATGACAAATTATCAAGAACAACTGACACAAATGCAGCATGACTTAGAGGCAGGCTTAGAATCTATGGGTGAAGCTCTTGCAAATACAGGAGGGGACACTGCGGGTAAATTATATTTTTTTAAGTTATAATTAAGTGTGATACATTAGACACATGACAGTGAATATAAGTTTGTAATACTTTAGTACCTCAAGTTCTATCTTATCTAATTTACCCAGAAGATAGCTTAAAATTTTATTTAAGTAAATATGTACTATTAATATTTTTTTTTAATTGTAGAAAATATTTATTGAATATTTTTGATATTTATATAACGTATAGTATGATGACTACGTACGAACCTAAATGAGGATATTTTTAGATTTGTCTATTTATAGGATATTTATAGTTATATTCTCACAATCACTATTTTATTATTGTTCCAGCTATTTCTGAATTAAACTCAAACTTCACTAACCTCCAATTAGACTTTGATATTACCAATATGAAACAAAAAGAATTAAAAGAGAATCAAGATTTACTGTCTACCGATCTCCAAGTAGGTATACTTTTTAACTTTTTGCTATGCACATTTTGAAACTAAATATAGTACATAGATATAAATAAGTAAATAAAAGTTGGTAGACAAATCATATAAATAATTTAATATCATATATTAGTTTATATAATTTTATCAATTATAATTATTGTTAAATTTAGTCCCTATGGAATCAAATCGAATTTCTTGTTGGAACAAAATCTGATCGTGAAGAGGTAGCAGATGCTTTACGGGATAAAGCTGGACTGGGTGCTTTAAATGGTTTAGTTACCCATCAACAATTTGACGCTGTCCGAGGTGATTTTGAAAAACGTATTGGAGCTGCATATGACAAATTTAATAACCAAGAAATTATTTGGCAGGTTAAAAAGAAAACTTTAGCATATATTACAGAGTTATGTTTTATGTCTTATACATAATTTAATAATTTTTAGAAAGCCATAGATGATTTACTAAGAGAATTGAACGAAAAAGCCGATTGGGTCCAAGTAGCATCTTTACGTGACGATGTCAACAATAATCTTGAAAAGTTAAGAAAGAGAGTTGATGAAATGATGAAAGTCGTTGGTGAGCCCCGAGCAGCAGCTATATCGAGAACATTATTTCAAAATGCAGCATGTCTCTCATGTTCATCCCCTGCACATATGCAATTAGAGGAACCTCGCATACCAATCTTGCCAGCTTTTTCGAAAGCCACCCGTCAATCTTCAATCGGGACAGATGATGTGAAACCTAAAGAAGATGGTGATCACGGAATATGTTATCCTGGTAAACCTATCCCTCATCCCCCAGATCCCAGGTATATTTTAATTATAAAAATAATATTATCTGATGTCTTAATATATTTTATTCATAATGAAATAACGTACGCTAACTATGCTGTATAGTTAAAACTATTTTAGATCGCATTTTTGTCAACGGTATTGTGGTGGGTCACATACAAAAGTATCTACAACTTTAAAAAAAGCTCCGACAGAAATAATAATTACCCCACAGCGTCAAGTGACACATGAGATTGGTTCAGATGGAAAAGTATGGCATTAATTATACACCTTTTTATAATTATTTTCGTATTTTGTACGTCTTTTTAATTTAAATCCTCGATGACTTTCAAATTCTTTTATTCGTGCTTTAAAATATAATTTTAATAAATAATAATTTTAAATATGCTTGGTTAATATTATATTAAATGCATATTGACGAAATAATTATAAAGATATGTCAGGTCTCTCTCAGTCATTCATACAGGGCTACTTCGAAAAATTATTTTATTCAAATCTATTCTTACTTGATGAATAAGGTCTACCGCACCGATGAACCACAGCAAAAAAGAGGACCTTGTCTACCTTGCAATTCGCCAGAGAGAAAAATTTTGCAGCCTCTTGAAATCGAAACGGGTACCTCTTTATATATACTATTTTAGTTATATATAAGTAAATATAATATTTATTTAATATTTCAATATATTTACATTTCACAGCTGTTAAATTACATATTTAAAAATTCTTATTATATAATTAATCCAGGGCAATCTCGTCATGAATTTGGATCTGATTCTGACACAACTTCATTGGATTTTATACCTCAATTGAAGTCTTCGATGGAACAAGCAAGTGATAATGGATCTATGATACCACCACCTACTGTTGATGATGAAGGCTAAACTAAAATCAGTATAAAGTTCCTCAGAATTTTAGCGAATCATATTTTAGAAAAAAATATTTATTTGTGTATAATTTTGCATTGCAATAAATATATATTTTTAAATTATATTCTAAAATATATTATTAACTTATAATCAAAATATACTTTATTCAAATTGACTTTTAAAAGCACAATTCAAATCGTTATTTTTTTAGTAATAATTTTACATTTATGTAAATCCATTCAAATTAGGCAAGAAAATCAGACCACGGATAAACGGACATACGCATACGGCTACAAATTGAAAGAGGCTTTTAATCATATTGAAAGACTTACTTATTTACTACTAATTATCCGATGTTTTTTGTTAAAATTTAAATGTCACAAAAACAAGTATTTTGGTAATAGCCATTACAGAATAAGAATTATAATAAAAATAAACCAAACACTAAAACAAAAAAATGAGAAATATTATTAATACTAGCGGCTCACCCTCGCTTCGCTCGGGTTCGCCTCTAAAAAAATACTAATAGAAATCTATTAGTTCCCACGGCAACCGTTCATTTTTCTGAGATGAAAAGTAACCTGTTGTTTGACCGGCAATATAAGGTATCAGAATGTTAAAATTTACTAAATTAGGTGCATAAGTTGTTGTGTACTAAGCTGTATAAGATACTATAGTTTATTAACTATCCCACGGGAACTCCTTAATTTTCTGGGATGAAAAGTATCTAATATGTTGACCGGGGATATAAGGTACCACCATGCAAAATTTCATTTAAATCGGTCCAACAGTTTCGGAGATTAGCCCGTACAAACATACAAACAGACATACAGGCAAACAGACAAACACAAAAATTTTAATAACTATTGTTTTGGGGTCTATATTGTGTACATAATACGTTACAAACAAACAAAAACAGATCTATCCCACGGAAACCGTTCATTTTTCCGGGATGAAAAGTAACCTTTTGTTTAACCGGCAATATAAGGTATCAACATGCCAAATTTTACTAAATTAGGTGGATAAGTTGTTGTGTACTAAGCTTTTCGGAAATTTTCCGGAATGAAAAGTATCTTACATGTTGACCGGGGATATAAGGTACGACCAAGCAAAATTTCATTTAAATCGGTCCAATAGATTCGGAGATTAGCCCGTACAAACAGACAAACAGACAGAGACACAAAAAAATTGAAAAAAAACTGGATTTGTTCTATTTGTCTTCTTACATCCCCCTGACTCGGTTTTTAGCATTTGTTTGCTATGTACAGACATTCGACTTCTATACTGTTTTATTATAGTATAGATTGGAGATCCTTCTTTCTCCCAAGTATATAACAGAGTACTTTGTACAGAGCTCCCAAGCGAGGTTGGTAGTGTCTGGTGTCACCACTTACCACATTATCAGCGCTGCTAACTTGTGGAGAATTCCCCAAACTATGGGGAATCTCAAGTCGATTGGGCTAACACACGGGGAAAATGTGGGGATTTTGAATATCGATAGTTCGGTCTGGGTCAGAAAACTTCTTCAAGAACCCCAAATACTTATTTTAATCATTTTTAGGCTACTTCTAATAATCTTCATTGCACCACGTTTAATTTTCGACTATAATTTGGCACCTTTCCTTTTATTCTGTCGCCGCTATCTGTATAATACTTTTATGTATATTATAATACTTTTACATTTATTTTATAAAATTAATCATCTAAATACAGTTAGCATTTAAGGAAGGGAAGGGATTAAAAAACTGGGGAGCAGTGTCAAGTTTAACCCATCGAGCTTGCTTACTTGTTACAAAAATATAGAAAAAGTGTAAAAAGAATAAAAAAATATATATATATGATAGATATAAGCAAAATATTTAAATTGTTTTATTTCGTAAAATTTGGGAACCAGTATATTTTTGTACACAAATTGGAAAATTTGACTTGGATTTTTACTTTCATAAATTGGCATTGGCAACGCTGTACGTTATATTTTCTTCTGTGGCTATACGCTGTCACTGCGACCTTAATAAGTCTATTCTGAACACAGAACACTTTTACTCTGGAGAAGCGAGGGCGGAAGCTTAAACTACAGTGTATTTTATAGATACTTTGTATTGCATTTTATGCACAAGTACAGTGCGTTTCTCGATAGTTTCCTACAACTTACAACATGGCCAAATTTGTTCCACAATAATAGACAACTAAACAGATTATGCCATGTTACTTACTACATAGCTAACACATTTCGGGCTGGTTACTATGAATTTCTTGGCATTAAACTCAACAGCTATAGTTGACTTGATCCGGAAATCGGACCTAGGACTTACTATAAAAATATTATGTTATCTCAATATTTTGTAATGGTCACGTCATGTACGTATAATTTTTTTAAGCGAAACTGCCCATATGTTAATTAAATGAGCAATCGATTATTCTAAATAAATGATAATCGTATAACATCAAATTCTTTATTGCACTAGTTACAGCCCTATATGTCAATTGTACTTGTCAGTTGTCACTTGTCAGTGTCAAATTTAGGCCGACGTTTTAGAAGGAACTTATTTCCTAATTTTTCATTAATAAAGTCTAAATAGTAATATTTAGTCGCTGCTTATCTATTTGCTACATAATAATATACAAATTGACATTGTATTTTACAAAATTTATAAATTAAATATTCCAACCTAAACAATTCGAAAAGCAATTTCACAAATGCATAAAATCCTTGAGTTTCAAGCAGTTGTGCTAGCAGCAGGTAGAGGTTCTCGTTTACCTGATGTTGGCGGTACAGTATCAAAATGTCTTCTTCCAGTTGGACCATACCCTGTCCTCTGGTATTCCTTAAATATGTTAGAAAGACATGGCTTTCAAGGTAAGTTTTAATAAGAAATTTACTTAGGTATTAAGTAATATTAAATCATTATCATAAATATTAACATATTTGTCTTAATTTGTAATTACTTTTAAGTAAAAGTACATATAGTAAGTACATGTAGTTGGCAAGGTATGGAAGTGAATACCTACAAAAACATTAAATTCATTGCAGACGCTATGGTAGTGGTGCTTGAAGAAGACAAATCTAACATTCTCAATGCACTGGAAAAATGTCCCTTGAAAATTAAGTATGAATTAATTGTTATCCCCTCCTCAATTCTTGAAGATGGTGGTACTGCAAATACTTTAGAACACATAAGTAGTTGTGTAACAACAGATCTAGTAGTGGTATCTGGTGATCTCATTAGTAATGTTAATTTAAATGAGGTTCTAAACCTATACCGCAAGCATGATGCAACCCTTGCTACCTTATTCTTTAATAATGATGTGGAAGAATGGTTTGAACTACCTGGACTGAAAAGCAAAGCTAAACCAGACCGAGACCTAGTCTGTATAGACAAGGAGACACAAAGGTTAGTATTTTTAGCCAGTGCCAGTGACTTTGAAGGAAATGTGAAACTACCAAGAGTACTTATAAAAAAATTTCATACAATTAGTATGTATAGTAGATTATTAGATGCACATTTGTATGTAATGAAAAATTGGGTTATAAATTACCTTGTTAAATGTGACAAGTTTACTTCGATCAAAGGAGAACTTATTCCACACATTGTTAAGAAACAACTTACTAAACCCAAAACCACCTCTGAAAAGAAAGACATTACAGATAAAAATGCTGACAATAAAATAGACATATTTGACTTTGCGCATGAACATGGCTATGAAAGTAAGATAAGGGAAATGTCAGTATACAATGATCACAGCCTAGGTAGCAAAGGAGTTTATTACAATGATATCCTTAGATGCTATGCTCATATACCTGACAAAAATACTTTTGGTATTCGTGTAAATACTTTATCTGCATTTAATTTATCAAACAAAAAGGTAATTAAAGTTCTGTAACAGTTTTACACATTTAACTATTTACTTTTGTTTAAATTGACTTATACTAACACAAGAAATATTTTTATTATACATTTCTTATATTTTATTGTGATATTCTGATATTCTGCTTTTAAATGCCAGTTCAGATTAATTTTGGTTTGATTTCACTTGAATTCTAAAATTTTAAAGTTATTAAAACAGCTATCACAATTCTTTTTTTTTATTGACTTAACAGATATTGTCTAAATGGGAAGAAATAACAGGAACAGTCCTTACTGAAAGAATTCATTCAAACAGTGATGTCAAAACTAAGCAAATTGATGAAACATGTACTGTTGGTGAAAAAACTGTAATTGCAGAAAGAACATCCATTAAAAGTACATTTATTGGTGCAAACTGTACAATTGAGAACAAAGTCAGGTTGACAAACTGTATATTAATGAACAATGTCACAGTAAAAGAGGGGTGAGTAAGATATATCATAACTAAAATAGAAAATAGTGAAATCCACCTACCCCAATTATGCCAAAATCTTTCTTTGAATGAAGTACTTGTTTATATATTTAAGTTCTTTTTCATTTAAATTGTTTGTGCACAAACAGTTAACTAACGCACTAACTCTCTTTCACTTTAATGTATTTTTGCCATGGTAACCGTTGTTATTGTCTGACAAATGATGTATAATATTATATTCTTTCCTTCTTTTCTTTCCATTGCGGCCACTTTTACATAGGTGAGAGGTATTTTATCATGAACAGAAAAAAATTAGCTTTAATTGGATATATAAATGATGAATATACGCCATGATCGTATTAATGTAACAAAAACATCTTTAATGACTTGCAACCACTTTTGCGGCCACTTTTACATAGGCAGACGTAGTTCATCAGCTACAGAAAAAATTAGCTTTAATTTGATATATAAATGATGAATATACGCTATGAACGTATAAACGTACCAAAATATGACCCGCTTACACCTGGCTGCGAAGAGGTTGCGGCCAAATGCGCAACAGCAGCTATCATATTTCAAGATCTCTACATATAGTTCTGTGAAGTGGAGTATAATTCATTGTAATAACAAATGTATCGTTTTTGTTCCAAAAAGTCAACTAATATTTAGTTAATTAAACATACTAGTAGGCACATTTTAATAGGCACCCCGGTCAAAACATATTGTCCCTTTTATTATTGTATATAAAAAATTGATTTCGATTAAATACGATATGAACGTAGCAATCTCGCAGCGGGATCTCGATCTATTAAGATAGTTACACCAAAGATTGCACAATGCTATAGAAGGAACAAATAAGAATGACAAATATAATATGTATAGCCCCATCCCATACAAAAAAAAATTAGACAGCCTTAATTTGAGTTATTCTTTGGGCTATTTTTATTTGTAAACGGGCTTTGGGCTATTTTCTTAATTGTACCAGGTCAAAAAAGTGGACCGTAACGAAATAGGTTGCCTTAGCTTGTCACTTGTTTTTGATATTCTTTCAGGTGCTATCTTCAAAGATTACTATTTTTTTACTAATTTGTTTTCAAATATGCAAAATGTTTATAAGAAAGAAAAACACTAAAAGTGACTCGCTGAATTAGACGTTTCACGTTAAACCAATTGCTGTGCCCCGACACAGCTCCACCCGATTTTTTGAGATTTTCTTTTATTGAATTTACGTATAATTTCATACATGTAACGCCATCTATCGACACATAATTTAACTATTTTCTTCTTTCCTGTTGAAACCCCATGGTTACTATAATTTGTATGTATATAATTATTGTGACAGGTGTGTGCTTCAAGATTGCATTATCTACACTGGAGCTACGTTATACAACGACTGTAATCTCCAATATTGTCTCGTTGGACCTCATCATGCTGTGCCTTCTTCGTCCTCAGGGAACCATATGCTATTGGAGAAAATTACCGATAATATGATTACACTTGGATAAATTAAAATGAATTTCACAACAATTTTGTTTTTGTTATTATTAGATAACTAGCAGCTCAGTTTTAACGTTTAGTATAGATTTCTCAGAGATAAGATATTTTCCCGCAGTGAAAAGTATCCTATAAGTTAACCCGGATAACGAGATATCATCATACGAAATTTCATCAAAATCTGTCCAGTGATGCGTTCGCAGACAGACAAAATTCTAAAAACTATAGATTCGGCCTCTGTATCGATAATAAAGACTATTTCAATAAGATTTTCCAACAAATATTTAATGTACAGATTCGACTCAGAATTATGTATAGATTTCGTTTAAGTACCTACCTAATCACTTATGATGATAGATTTATAAATTGCATTGGTTTTTAAATATAAAAATTACACTACTAAGTTTTATCAAATTTAATTTTTAATAGCATTTTTTGTATGAGAAAAAAGTATTCATAAATGGCAATTATAAACAGATACAATTATGATTTTCAAAATTAGAGTATTATCCATTTATATGGAATATAATAATTAAATATGTATATAATATAAAATTAATATAATAATTTACTTGAATAAATACTGAACTTACTCTATGTAACTGTTTAATATTGTAATTTTTGTTTATATGTAGATAGGTAGGTAATTCTTGTTGTTGATTCCAAGTTAAACATTCAGCAAAATAAGTAAACCTATAAAGAACCTAATTCTTAAGAATTACTATACATATTATCCCGAATTGGTGATTTATATTCGGATTCGATAAAAGCAAGTCTTCTTTAAACTTTGATGGATTTGAGGGACAAATAATGGAGAATAATATAAAAAAATGTGTTTTATTTTGAGGCCTACCTCAAAGAGTATTGTAATATTCTTAGAATATAATTAAGAACTTATTAATAACGTACACAATTATTTACAACAAAAACTATTTACAAGTAATAACTAAATACAACTTACAAGAAATACTACGTTTGTCACGTCGGTTTGTGGACTAAAGTATGATAAGTAACAAATATTAAAATCATTCATACATTACATCATACAATGAAAGGAACAGGTGAAGGTCCTGTAAAATATAAATAAGACAAAAACCTTATTTATGTTTAGATTAGTTTACTCATGCGCGCCGGCAGAATTATTTCCAGTCGGGGGCATCTGCTACTACTATTTAATTTTTAAATGATTAACTTTAATTTTATTCATGTTTTATTTATCATCTTTTTTCGCAGAGCTAAGTAGAGATGTATTTAGATAATTTAAACAGGGATTTTACTAATACAATTTTATTTCTTTAACTTTTTCTAAGTATTTTCCTTCATGGCAAGAGGTGCAAGTGCACCTTTGCACTCTCCTCCCGGCACCCATGAGTATAACCACAGATAACGCAATACTATTAAATACTATATTATGTCATTATGTCAACTTGCTTACATATTTTTATTTAATTTCCGTGTGAATCTAACTCCTTACACGTCGACGTAATGTATGAATGATCTTAAAAATGCTTAAACCATAAGGTATATTTCCAGAGAGACATTCAATACTACTTCATTGATTAAATAAGTATAAATAAATAGTATTAATTAATACATTCAAATATTATTTGCATATTTAATAATATTTCATTATATTACTTTAAATATTGTTTGATGTCAATTAATGATTGAATTATGTACACTTAAAAATGTATAATTTAGAAACTGAATAGTTCCCTGTATCGATAATATCACTGGGATAAACATCACAAGTCACACCCTTTAAAAGGTCTTTTATCTGACACTAATCGATTTAATAATAAACATTCAGAGCTGATAATCTATATTCATTTTTTTTTAATTCTAAATATATATCAAGAGATCGCAAGTTCAATTCCTAGCACTATAATACTGAAACAAATCATGAAATTCCGGCATTTAAAAGTTGAAACAACTACTTATTTTTTGAACATATTTGTTACTTTGTAAAATTTAGCTAAACAAAATATATTTTTATTAAAAATTGAATATACTCTATCACTCTGATCTACGTTTATTACTAAGTCATTAAAGCTTTTAAACATTCAACAGTGAACTCCCACATAGAGTATGGCACAACTAACTGCTGCAGTTGTCGTAGAAACTTGCTGAACCTCTGTTTGGTATTTCGGCGAATTCCCGCTTTGGCGTGCAAAGCTTGCTACTGAAGTCGACGTTTCGCTTCCTGTATTTTTTATAATAATTGTGTTAAAATTACGTACGCAGGTATACAATATATATTATAAATGTTATATACATATTTTTAACTCTCAAACGACTTTTATATTTATACTCATCAGTAAAAATGTAAGGTCGTTCACGACCTTCCATTCCATTCCATTCAGACTAATATTATAAATAGTTAAAGTTTTTGTTTGTCTTCTAACGCCATATCGGAGAGAAGGATTTTAGTGATCTTTAAATGGACATTTTAAGAGGTCTAATAGTAGTAGTACTTTATAAAGTATTAAACAAAAACATGTTTTGTTTGCTATTCGAAACTAATAATAGCGATTTCATTTCTATCGCTTTTTACGGAATCTGTAAATATTTTAATGAATGCTTCAATAAAAATGGCATGCTTATTCACGAATACGGTAGGTCATGAAATTAAATTAAAGATAATATTATAATATTTATATAAGATGCAATACCCTCTGCTCGGCAGTTCCATTTGATCGACAAGAACGGACTTAACGTAAAGGCGGTCGTTACACCATAAAATGCAAAGCGATCGCGGCTCCAGTACATTCATATCATACTCCCACGATAACTCCACCTGCAAAATAGAAATTGTTATTTAATTTTTATAGCCCTATAAAATAGTTTTTACAAAAGACTTAAAAATATTAGTGACGCCGTAAGTGCGTACATATACATAATGCATAATTGGTATTCGCTTGATATCGTCAACTACGTTGAAAGTCACATATTCGATATCTCGATGAAGTAAATATTTGTATGTTTGTTTATTAAGGTAAACATTTTAGATTATAATTATGTATTCAAATAATAAGTAATAAATATAATTAATTATTTATAGGATTTTTTAAGTAGAGATAGTGCTTACTTTTCTAACTTTACCGCCCAAATCCATAGGATGTGTCACCACAATTGTATACGAAGTCCCATGTTCCAACCTGCAATAAAATCAGCATGTAGTATTTAAATGGAATATTTTATTTCAACAATTTAATTTAATATTTATGAAAAGTTGATCATACTTGACGTAATTATTAGGTGTAAGATCCATTCCTTTTATAACTCCCCTATCTGATAATAAGGTTACTTTTAAGAAGCCCTGTAAAGAAATTCATTGTACATTTATTACGTAAAAAAAATTTGAAGAAAATAGAAAATATTCGAATTATTATTAGGATAAAATACAAATTAATTTTATTACCTGTACCCACGACTCGGCTCCTTTTGGGTTTGCCAAATGAATTACTACTTTGTAATGACGTTCTGAAACCAAAACATTGCCTTTTTCAACATTTTTTCTAAAAAAAATATTTCTTAAATGTAGCAAAAAATGATAATTTTTGCTACAATTAAGTATTTATCTTTTTTAATTTATTTTACTTTGCTTAACTTTTATGCAAATTTATTTTTTAATAAAAAGGTATATTTAAAAGGAATAATGACGATAAACTTACGACAAAAAGGTTGTTCTTTCCCTGTATTTAAAAAATATTTAGCTCCAATAGTATCTTGTTCTTCTGAAGGATACACTTCATTTTCCGTCTGATTGTTTTTATTTGTTATAAGACCAGGAGAACTATCTGCATGGAATCTAAAGAACCACCATTTTGGTATAATAACAAGTTCATATAAGTATCTACTTACATTACAATACCTAATAGTAATTTTTCTGACGCTCTTTCTAAACTTTTGCCGTTATTGGGTAGTACTCGTACATATATTGAAATTCTCGGTTCAATTCCCGTTCCAAACGAAAACTGTTTCTTTTTATATAAGTCGAATAATAGAATACCCACTACCTTATTAAGGTGAAACATGGCGTTTAGAATGCCGCAGTGCCAATAGTGAGTTCCTGCGAAATACTAAATGTAGCACAATATATCCTTCGTCAAACAAACTAAACTGAACTGGGATGTTTAATTTTGCTATTGAAATAACAATATAGGTAACTCGTTGTATATTATCATCCATGTTATTATCCCTATTATTTAGGTATAGATTTTATGTATAAGTTGAATACTTACCCCATGATGGCGCAACCGTGGCCACAGTGGAAACATTTACCAGATATGAAATGTTGATATGACGGGCATTGGTGGCCTAAAAAGTATAATTAAAGCTATGTAAGTTAAATCAATATTAAAAATATTAAATCTATTTATATAATACTCAAATCGTGTACATATATTTTTTATAGGACTACGATCTTTACACTTATGCCTGCCTTACTCTACGCTACTACTGCCTCTACGCTAAATATTTCATATACCTAATATAATATGAATTGTGCTTGATGGTATTAATCTAAAAGTACCTTAATTAATTATTGCATTTGTATTTTCAAATTATGAGCGAAACAACTTGCTGCTGACTTTACTAACAATAATCAGGTCGCGAGTTTTTACCGTACTATATTTCGAAGACCGTTGCAGTTATTATTTTCTTCATATGGGTAATTTTGCCATAAAAAAAATTATAATACCAAAAATTATCTATACTAATATTATAAAGAGGTATTTTGTGAGTTTGTGACGTTGCAGGGAGTAATCTCTGGATCTACTGAACCGATTTAGATGAAATTTGGTAAGAAGATAAAAACCCTGGAAAGGACACAGAATAATTTTTATCCCGGAAATCATCCCTTAAAGAGTGAAAATGGGGATGAAAGTTTTTATAGGGAATTAAGCTAAATTATATTAAATATTTTTTCAAGTAAAATGTGAAGATTTAATCTAAAATACATCTAAAAATTTGGTTATAACAGGATTAGAATTAAAACTTCAGTTGATATTTTTTCTATTAAGTCTTATTTTGATTATTCAGATAGTTAAATCACTCACCTATATAAGGACATTTTCCATTGATTGACTCTGTAAAAAGCTTTATAGCTCGCACGTGATTGCAGGCAACTAGAACTCTAGAGGCTTCTTCCAAGCCTTGCTTGACTAAAGTCAACGGTATCAAGGGGCCTTCTGTTAAATCACAACCCGGTTGTTCCTTTCCATTATTTGGGTAGAAATCCAAATGTCCAACAGGTTGAGACATCCCATACCCTGCCATAAATACAAAATCTGTCGCATGGTGGAATAAAGACGTAGATAAATTAGTAAATAGCAATAATATATATAATATAATACATACAATGAAATGAATGTAGCCTATTAGCGATATTTACATAAATAGATACATATGTTAGTATATTAATTGAAGGACAGCAATAAGCTTTAATCAAACGTCAATCTACATGGTTAATGATGTGATAGATACATGTGATATGTACATTGTACAATGATAATAGTGTTAATAACAAGCATAGTGGTAATAGAAGGGAGTATCGCAAATGGAGATCGTGTTAAAGTGTATGAGATGAAAAACTTATATGTAAGTATATATTGTACGTAGCAAAAGTAATGTTCTCTTTTCTATATCATTACAGAAATTAAAAACAATTGATTTAAAATAAAAATCTACAAAAAATAACATACATTTTCCAACACAAATACTAATTAGCTGGTTGATAAAAAATTAAGCGATTTCTTCATTTCATACATGACCAAATATGTATCACAATTCAATTTGCGATATTACACATTATTATTTATATACATACATAAACATTATAATATGTATATGTGCAGGATTTTAGGTTTACCTAATAAGAAAATGCTTTTCCCATCTGTATGTATAACATCGACTAGTTGCGCGTCCGTCGGGTCCAATCTAACATGTGTAGGCATTCCTTGAAAATAAGGTTCTGCCGGATCTAGACCAGTAATTCTTCCTAAGTCCTAAAATAATTAAGGCTACATCAAAGGTAGTAAGAAAATTAAGATGCCAATAGAAAATGAAATGTTTGGTTATCACAGGAAGTGAATTATTTCAAATGAATTATTAAAATTGTTATTGTGTCACTTTTTTAATATTATTTTAATATATAATAAACATTTTTTAAATAATATTTTAGTGATAAAAATCTTCCTACGATAACCATTTCAAACAAAAGTATAACTAAAGTAATTTTAAAGATTACTTACCTTTATTCTCTCTCCTGCATATCCTGCTGTATGAGCTCCTAACGAATGACCTATTATGTGAACGTCCAAAGGGTTTAACCCATGGTCTTTCTGTAATTAATTTCAATAATTATTCGTTAAAAACAGCATAGATTAATCCAAAATTTAGCAAAAATTATAGTGTTAGGAACAAAATTAAAATTCCAACATAAGACAATTAACAAACTCCACTAACAATATTTATCAAAAAAAAAACAATATCTTTTCTTAAGAAACTTAACTTAAGTTAGAAAAGATGGCTTCTTGTAAAACCATTTATTTTCATACTCAACATATGTAAAGTTATACCTGTAGTGTGTTTACGAAGTGGGCCACTTCGAGACCAACTAGTCTAGTATTCGCGGTGGCTTGAGTGTAGAGCGGCAGGCTGCCACCCGCCCAGTCGACAATAACCACGTTAAAATCGTCAGCTTTCACCAATTCGTCTTTCATCTCGCTAACCTGTTATTTTAATAAATAACTACATATTAAAGGCGTTCTCATACGCTTAGACTTTACAGTAAGCTTTCACGACAACTAGTACACAAACAATCAGGTAATATTAAACACTAAGTAAGAGTTTAAGTTTTTAATAAAAACTATGGGCCTTAAAGCATTACACCGCAATTTAGTTTATTAATTTTACATATTGTCTTCACCGAATAGTAAAAAATTTGTGAATTATTAAGCACATGATTTCATTACTCATAAATATTGTAATTATTCGAACAAGGAACTTAATATACATATTATGTAATATGTATTTACTTGAAAGGTTTTCCTCTAACGTTTGTAATCTCTCTATGTTTCATATGCCAGCCGATACAAATCAAAGCACACCGACTTCGAAAATATTTGATTAGGTATCTATAGTAAATGAAAATTATCCATCAGTAATTTTTTACTTTTTAGTGCTTTTTTTGAAGTCGTTTTTTTTAAGTTTTTATATTGGATGAATTATTTTCAATTACAATTAGTAACTATTATATAAATATGCGACATGTTATTTTGTTATGCAAACACGCTGCTCACAAAGTATAAATGATAAAAAATAGCTACATATTACATTAATCTAAATCTATTTTATAAATTAGTGTTCAGATTTCATGACATTCACGTCGCTTTAAGCTTTTAAGCCGTAGGCGAATATTACGAAATAACTTTTAAATTGAAAAGCATATAAAAATATATTAACACGTGTTACCCACATTCGCTGTGAGTTTTTGCGAGGATTTAATCATGTTTCTCGTGGACACGATAAAATTGGTCAAATGAGAGTAAGACTTGCGCACGAAGGGTTTCGTTCGTACTAATTCATATAATATTTGCGTTACATATGTATGTATGTAATTTTAATAAAATAGAGCTATTTATCGAATAGTTGTAGAAAGGTGGTAAGTATAAATAGAAATATGTACGTTCCAATCTCGACCCTTCGAACACGGAACCCTAAAAACGAAAGATTAAATGCCACATATAAACCAAACACTGATGTAACATATATTCAAATAAGGAAAGAAATTAAAATACATTTATCACTAACATATATTTTTCAATTAGAACTTAGACCCCAGAGATTTAAATGTTAGTAAAAGTAATAGCATTTTGAATGATAAATATAAGTTGTACTAAGCTTTACTAGTCAAACGTTTAAACTTCATTATTTCAATCAAGAAAAATATATAGATTAAGCTCATATTATAATATATATTTTTATATTACTAATATGTATGTATTTAAAGTTATATATGAGTAGCGTACTAACTATCTCGTATCCATAACACAGGCCTCGTAGCTTACCATGGAACTAGATGGTGCTGTCGTGTTAATGTCCCAACATATTTATTATTATTATTATTTATAATCATTACAAATGTTATCTGTCTGCCTGATTATGTTTGTTTATAACAGAACTTTCACTGGCATAAGAAACTTTTTACTTGGAAAAGAAAAAAAAGAGCGGGCGCGGGATAAAGGGTCAAGGACAAAATGATAATTATACGTAGGTAACTAGGTACATACATATAGGTATTGGCTATTTTTTACTAACATTAGATGAAGTCATAAGTGAAAGATAGTACTTAATATTGTATTTTTAAAATATTTACCCAATTAGACAACGGCGTGTCAATGAACCCGTGTATTATCATTTTAGTGAGTCGTTTTGGACTGAAATTTGATTTTATGATGGTTTTGTTAGCGTTGACATTTAATATTTGGCCGTCTGTTGGATTCTTCTTCGTGTATAAGATGAATCTGTAATAAAAAAATAAACTTATTGAGCTTTAATAGTATATTATTGCTATTATTATTGCAAACATTTATTATCACTTATCAGTCAAACTGGCGTAGGTAACTAATAGGACGCGCTAAGCCACAAACCGTACTCTCCGTACACTATGTGTGTACACTCACAAATGCAATGCAAAGCTGAGCTTAAGGCGCGAGAACTGTATATAATATTCTTTATATTCTCTAAGACCACCTAGCGTTTGTATTTTGTCTTCAGAGTAGGTGTCAATTTATAAGTTACTAGCGACTCACCCTCGCTTCTCTCAGGTTCTTCCCTAGATACGAGTGCGTTTTAAAGCTTAGTATGGGATAGACCTATTTTCATTTTTTTCTTGAATTTTCCTGATGTTTTAATACTTATTCTGTTATTCGGGGTGAAGACAAATCGAACAAAACAAATATTATAAAAATTGGTCCAGCAGTTTTCGAGTTATAAGTGTTCTAACAAACCCGACTATGTTTTATATACATATTTGTTTTATTTATATAGATAGATTTGTAAAGTACATATTTTACACGTGTTAGTAATAATATATTTTGTAGTGTAAGAAAGAAAAACATTTATTACCTTGTGTTAATGACGACTCTAGGCAATGGAAAAACATTGAACGGTCGATGTATTAGATGGTACCAACTGCGCGTAATGTTCAAACATCCTAATTCATCGTAACACCTTGTTTCGTTCTCAACTGAAATGTAAAAAAATATTACAGTCGTAATTTCTTGTGATTTTGTATATCTTTGCTAAACATAAAAAAAATAACATTCTATAATATTTTGCGTTATTTTTACTTGATATTATTTGTAATATTTCCTTTACATAATTTTCCTCCGATATAGGTATGACAATTAATTCCGTTTTTTTAAAAAAAGCTCAATTTCGGATATTATTTTAACACAAATATTAAATACTTACATGGCAGCCATGGTATATTAACTTCTATTCTATCAGAACGTGCCCAATTAAATGGATCCAAGATACCGCCGAAAGCTGGTTGTAGACCCAACAGGATACACCATAACATCACACGTAAACGTCTGTCAGTTAAGTAAAGCCTTCGCATAATATTGAACCTGAAAAGTAAAATATATTCAGAAATAAACATTTATATAATTATTTGGAACATCTAATGTAATGGATAAACTACTACAAACGATTCGCTTATTACAGTAATAATCTTTAAAAGTAACTTATACTTCTGTAGTAATACTTCAATGCTTACTGGTGTTTTTAAAACTACCAACTACTAACGCCCCGCTAGAGTACCTAATTGTAAACTTTAATAAAAAAATCTACGTATACAAAATGAAGTAAAAAAACACATTCCTAATAAGGCGATAAACTATTAAGTACATATACGTTATTTCTTAAGATTATTTAAAAAACCGTCCAAAGCCATATGTTGTTTCATTTAACTAATATAGTATAAATGTTACTTAGCTAATTAACAATGGCTAATTTATTAATGGAAAGCTTCCATATATAAATTTAGCATATTATAGTATAACTATTAACCAGCGACCGGTCCTAGTTTCTCTCGAACCCTAACTGCACCCCGCACGTCTTACAGCAACTTTTACTTTAACGACTGTTACATTACAGAATATTTATTTAAATAATATCGTATCTATCATGATCTATCATCCTGTATCTTGTGAGACAGAATATAAACATTTTATTATATGCTTTAATATAATAAAATCATTTTTAACATGGCTACCGCTTCCTAATACGATAAAGGAAAACATCGTTAGAAAACATGGACATATATATATATATATATATATATATATATATATATATATATATATATATATATATATATATCGGCGCAAGAACAAAAATTATATAATAAAATTAATAAATACGAAATATCAATTGACTGCTAATTTCAACCTACTAGTGGCGCAACGGAAATCATGATTAATTAATACGAAAAGTCAATTGACAGCTGAGTTTACCCTACTAGTGGCGCCGACAATGATAAGTTATAAAAAGGCAGAGAATCGACACAGCGGTTCAGAAGTGAGTCGACTTCGGACGTGTTGTGAAGTTATAGTGACGGTGTTATCAGTGACTGTGTTGTAGTGATTGTGTTATAGTGATTATTATATTGTTGGTGATTAATTTAATTTAAGTGAAGTCTAAATCAGGAGAAGTGTTTACCCATTTAAATTAATGAATTAAAATTTTATCCATAAATTATTTCAGTAATAGAAGTTTTAACTATTTATTTAATTCCTTTTGTATAATTATATGAAGTTTATGAATTTCTCTTGTTATATTTGTGTAATTTTTATATGTTATTATTGTAAATATAATTTATAAAACTAATATGTGATTTTATTCTTTTATCAGAAGTGGGATTGAACTCAAAATAACCACGCCATGACTGATAATTCAAGGTCACAAAATGGAAATAATGGGGACAGTGGTGCTAGTTCCTCACGACATCCAACAATGAGCCTTTTTATAAACACCTTGAAGGATACTATGACTGAGATGCTATCACAAATATCAAATGAGAATCGCGCAACTATATGTGATATAGTAAAAATGATTCAACCTAATATGAACTCTACAATTCGAATTTCAGATGTTTATTTTCCAGCATTTGATCCAGATAAAGGAACAGATGTTAAGGAATGGGTTGAACTTATATCCAAAACTCAAGCTGAATATAACTTAAGAGATCATGAAGTAAGATTGAAAGCCGCTGGAGTGTTACAGGGACGTGCAAAAATTTGGGCTGACGAATGCTTATTAAGAACGACGACATGGGAGGAAATGCGAAGTGATATGCTACAAACTTTTGAACCAGAAAGCAGATATTTTTCCGAAGTATTAAAATTTCGAAACTATACTATTGAAAATGTGGAAAATATAACCGAATACATTTCCAACGTTTGGAGAATGTTTAAAAGAATAGTAAAAACGAATCCAACCGAACAAGATGCTGTCGAGTTTGTTATAGGAAGTATTACAGATGATAAACTTCGAACGGAATTACTTAACAGCAAGTCTCAATCTGTTCCTGAATTGATTGCAATTGCGAAAACTATGCGAAAACGAAAACCTTCACAATCATCTAATGATGCTATCCCTCAAAAGAAATCGCGCCCAAACCAAAAGTCTGATATAAATTGTTACGTGTGTGGCAAAATTGGACACAGAGCCAGATTTTGCAATCAGAATGCCGTTATGAAAATACAAAATGAGAAAAAAGAACAAAAACAAGAATGTTCATATTGTTCTATACCTGGGCATACAATTGACAACTGTTTTAAAAAGATAAATGCTGAGAAAAGGATTAACACATGTGAAAAAGGTAAACAATATGATAATTTACTAAATATTACTATTGGTTACAGAAAATATCAAGGCCTATTTGATAGCGGAGCTGACTGTTCTTTGATAAAACAATCTGTGGCATCTGGAATACCTGGAAAACGACAAAATACTATCACACAATTAAAAGGAATCGGATCTATACCAGTTCTGTCACTAACGCAAGTATCTACTATATGTACAATTGACAACATCAATATAGAAATTATCTTTTATGAAGTATTAGACCATGAGATACCTGTTGATATTTTAATTGGTAATGATATCTTGAGGATCCCAGGAATAGAAGTTCATCTGACGAAACAATCTATCACGATTCTAAGAAATAACATGCCACAAATGGTTCTGCAAGTAGAGCATACTAATTTTGGTGAAATAAAGACAGATATATCAGATGAACAAAGCCTACAAAAACTGTCTAGCCTCCTTAACAGGTTTCGTACATACTTTACGGAAGGTGTTTCGGGTTCTCGAATAAAGACCGGTGAACTCGTTATTCGACTGAAGGATAAAGACAAAATTGTACAAAGACGACCATACCGGATGGCTCCAATCGAACGACTAAAACTGAAAGAAATTTTAAGTGATTTGTTACAAAAAAAAATTATAAGGGAAAGCAATTCACCATTTGCCAGTCCAGTGATTCTCGTAAAAAAGAAGAATGGTGAAGATAGGTTATGTGTTGATTACAGGGAACTTAACTCTAATACTGTGCGTGATCACTACCCATTGCCTATAATCACTGACCAGCTAGACGAATTAAAAGATTCGAAATATTTCACATGCTTAGATATGGCTGCTGGCTTTCATCAGATACCGATCGCACCAGAATCTATTGAGAAGACTGCTTTTATTACCCCAGATGGACAATACGAATATTTGACCATGCCGTTTGGATTGACTAATGCCCCTTCTGTCTACCAAAGGGCTATTAATAAAGCACTTGGGGAACTTTTAGGAAAAACAGCCCTCGTCTATATTGATGATGTTTTAATCGCTAGCAAAACTTTCGAAGAAGGATTAGTAAAACTAGAACAAGTTATATCAGCACTCACTATGGCTGGTTTTACATTTAATATTAATAAATGCTCTTTCATGAAGACTTCTATTGAATATTTAGGATATGTTGTAAGCGAAGGCACAATAAGGCCAAGCCCTCACAAAGTTGAAGCTCTATCCAAAACTGTACCACCGAAGAATGTGAAACAACTTCGGCAATTTAATGGACTAGCGGGATATTTCAGGAGATTTATACCAAATTTTTCTACAGAAATGATCCCTTTATATGATCTTACAAAAAACGGAGTAAAATGGGAGTGGACAGAACGACATGAGGCAGTAAGAAACAAAATAATTAACTATCTAATATCATCACCACTTTTAACAATATTCCAAGAAGACCTGCCGATTGAACTGTATACTGATGCAAGTGCTGCTGGATTTGGGGCAGTACTAGTACAAATAAAAGAAGGTCGGCAACATGTTATAGGGTATTTCAGTATGAGGACCACGAAAGCTGAATCGAAATATCATTCTTATGAACTCGAAACGCTTGCAATAGTACGGGCGGTAAAGCATTTCCGTCATTATTTATATGGCAGAAAGTTTTCTATTATAACAGATTGTAACGCAGTAAAAGCTTCTCGTTACAAGCAAGAACTATTGCCACGAATACACAGGTGGTGGGCATTTTTGCAAAATTTTGATTTTGAGGTAGAATACCGAAAAGGTGAGAAGTTACGACATGCAGATTTTTTTAGTCGAAACCCCATCATATTAAATATTGGACTTAAAGATGACTGGCTTATAATGGAACAAAGGCGTGATGAAGAGATATGTAATATTATTAACAACCTAAAAAAGGACGTTAAATTAAATCAAGAATATGTGTGTATGGATAATATTTTGTATCATAAGGATGAACACGAAGAAAAACTTCGCAAAGTAGTGCCAAAATCTTTTCAATGGAGCCTCATTAACAGTTATCACGAATCACTAAGACATATGGGTTGGGAAAAAACTTTAGCAAAATTAAAGGAGCACTTTTGGTTTCCGAAGATGAATACAATTGTAAGATACTTTGTAGATCATTGTGTCACTTGCAAAACTATGAAAGGACCATCAGGAGCAATACAAAGTCAGTTACACCCAATTGAGAAGATAGCAGAGCCTTTCCATACATTACATATTGATATTTCTGGGAAATTAAGTGGTTCTGCGACACAAAAGGAATATGTGTTTGTAGCTATTGATGCATACACAAAATTTGTGATACTGAAACATGCCAAAAGTAAGTCTCAAGAAAATGCTTTGAAACATCTACAAGAAATTATATTCTTATTCGGAGCTCCAAAGCGAATAATCGTTGATGGAGATGGAGCATTTGTTTCTCATTATAAATGTTATTGTGAGCAATATGGAATTGAGCTTCATCAATGTGCTGGTTATGTAAGTCGGAGCAATGGTCAAGTAGAAAGATTGATGAGGATACTAAAAAGTGGTCTCACAATTATTAAAAATATGCAAAAAACGCACTGGGCAAAATCACTTAACACTCTTCAGTTAGCCATTAATTGTACAATATCAAAAACCACAGGAAAATCTCCCATCGAACTCTTAACGGGAAAAAAGGGATGTGTACCACCGGAATTAATTTCTATGATTGATGACGTAAACGAACGAGTAGATCCAGAGCTAATGAGATTATCAGTTAAAGAAAGGATGACCGAAGCAGCTGCAAAAGATAAGGAACGTTATGATAAAGGCAAAGCTACAGTTAAGCGTTTCAGTAAAGGTGATTTCGTACTACTTAAAGAACCACCAAGATTAGGAACAAAATTAAGCCAGAAATATGAAGGACCTTATGAAATTAAAAGAATTTTACCTCATGACAGATACGAAATACGAAAAATAACTGGAAAAGGACGACCACGAAAAGTTTGTCACGAGAACCTAAGAAGTGCACCCCAATTTGGAATTCAGAGTAATATAGCCGTATCGGCTATGGAATCTACAGGAGTTTAATAAAATTATGAAGTGAGCGAAAAATAAATTATGTTGTTCTAATATTATAGTAAGATAAATTTGAGTATTTATTTGTGTATTTTGTGTGAGTAAAAATATTGACATTGCCAATATTAGCGCTGAGGCTATGAGGCTATTATTTGAATTTGTGTTGTGAGAATGCTAAAGGGCGCGAAGGTCCTTAAGCATTGCCAATATTAGCGCAGAGGCTATGAGGCAGTTGTGCAATAATTTTGATGGGCGTTAAGGTCCTAATGAATTACCAATATTAGCGCTGAGGCTATGAGGTATCTCTTTTCTTGTTTAAGTTTCTCTTATATGTTAATAATGTGCATTGTTATTATTTCAGATTTGTAAACTGAGTAGACGCAGAGACGCGTCACTCATCAGAATGGCCGTATCGGCGCAAGAACAAAAATTATATAATAAAATTAATAAATACGAAATATCAATTGACTGCTAATTTCAACCTACTAGTGGCGCAACGGAAATCATGATTAATTAATACGAAAAGTCAATTGACAGCTGAGTTTACCCTACTAGTGGCGCCGACAATGATAAGTTATAAAAAGGCAGAGAATCGACACAGCGGTTCAGAAGTGAGTCGACTTCGGACGTGTTGTGAAGTTATAGTGACGGTGTTATCAGTGACTGTGTTGTAGTGATTGTGTTATAGTGATTATTATATTGTTGGTGATTAATTTAATTTAAGTGAAGTCTAAATCAGGAGAAGTGTTTACCCATTTAAATTAATGAATTAAAATTTTATCCATAAATTATTTCAGTAATAGAAGTTTTAACTATTTATTTAATTCCTTTTGTATAATTATATGAAGTTTATGAATTTCTCTTGTTATATTTGTGTAATTTTTATATGTTATTATTGTAAATATAATTTATAAAACTAATATGTGATTTTATTCTTTTATATATATATATATATATATATATATATATATATGCATGTGTGGAAGAACTAAGCCTAACTAGTTTTAGGAAGACGTGTGAAGTCCGCCAACCCGCATTTGGCCAGCATTGTGGACTTGGCCAATTTCCCCCTCGAATTACGAGTAAGAAGAGGTTGTTCCTAGGATTTTAAAAAGGCAGAATTGTTTTCTTTCATTTTTGTTTTACTAAGCTGCTACTTATCAAAAAAACTTTTTACCTACTAATTTGAAATGGGATACAATAATATCACGAGCGTATTATTGCTCTTAAAACTTCACGGGGCCTAAAATTTGACATCCAAGTTGTTTTTTAAAATATGGTTTTTGGCGAAAAATTGATCATGGGTCAAAACTCACAGTTACTGGGCTGTATCATTCAAAAATTGTAACAAAAGTACGTAATAGGTGAGGATAAGGATGAAATCACAACGGATCTTAGACTATTACATATATATTTTAGAATTACAAAAAACTTATGAGTATACAGCTAAACTTTCAAGGATAAGTGAAAAATTTACTTATTTGTGAAATACTCATGACAATCAATTATCTACATTTATGTCCATGTTTACTAAATATAATAATTATTATAAATCAATCGCATTGAACCCTATTAACACGTTTATTATAATGTACAGGAGTGAATAATTTCCTCCGTTTTTTAGTAATACCTAAGTGCAGAATGCGGAAGACATTGCGTGTTATATTTCTTATGCAACTGCTTATGAACATCGTTATGTTGTGGTGTTGTGCGTTATTACTGCGAAGTTAAACTGAGAATCTTTTTAATAGTATTACTCGTAGTTACTGCACAGTATGAATTGAAATGGTTTCAAAGTTAGTAGATTTTGTAGAGATTAGGTTTCCTTTAACTATAAAAATATTAAACAATTAACCAAATTATGATGCTGTAGCAATATAATTGATTCTTCGTCATTTTATCTAAGGGATTTGAATTATTAAAATCATATGAGTATGATCTATGTTTCACTTGACAGACATTGAGGGAGGACACACCACTACAAAATACCTATACCCGATTTTGTAACATAATCACATCTAGTTTGACGCTTACACATATATAATAGTTTTTTTTTATGATTAAAGGACTTTAAATCCCAATTGTAAGGTTTTAATTTTAATTTAATTCAGTAGGCAAACCCTCATAATATCGTCACGTATGAACGTCATAGATGACAATATGTCTGAAATTTGAAGGGTGAGTATCTTATGTGAACCACTATCTAAGTACATATAAAATGATGTAGTAAACTATTTATCATTATAAGCTCCCATGTTTCTAAGTAATTTTGGAGGGATGAAAAATTCAGAATTTTATAACATAATAAATAGTTTTTAGAATGTGGGATATTTAAGTTTTATGAATATTTGCTTTGTTAGTTTTAAAGCTAACTGCAACACTAACTTTTTTAAATATTTATTTATAATCCATTCTCATAACAAATATTTTGAAAACGATAATATAGAACGACCGACAAACTGACAACTGGACTGAACTGGACTTCGTATGCGATATAAAATATTAAAATGTAAGAATAGTTGAGGTTTTTTCTCGCTATTTTCAATACATAAGGAACAATTAGGTATATCAAGTTTCACTTAAGCCTATGTATTATTATGTATTTAGATACTCCAGTGATAATTAAATTAATACAGTATTTTTAAATAAAAAACACGATTTTTTTAAGGTTAGCTAGAAATAGGTTTTGTTGCTGTAATAACTGCTTCCTACATTTCACTATTGTAAAAATGAATTAGAAAAGAATTCTCACGTTTAAAAGAGGTCATTTGACATTCTTAGCATGCGTTGCTCCAATTACCGATTCTATCTACACTATGAGAACTTTTACTTCAACAGTTTCGTAACAATGTAGAAATTTTTATTTTATTTTTTCTTCTGTACACCTTGATATTAATTAAGTGTTGTAAAGAATAAATTATACCTACGGTCGCAAGTGAAGTGTGAAGGAAGGAAAATAAATAATAACTTTGTTATAGCATTGTAAAAATAAACAAAGTTCTCCAAATATAAGCAATAAAATAAAATTACTAGGCATGTACATCCGATGATCACCCGTAACGATGTTACTTATGTAACTTATAAACATATAGTAAGTATGGATTTACATCTCTGTATACTGCTAAAGGCTTTGCGGTCCTACATTTCTTTAAACTTACTAAAAATTTACGTTATGTTTTAGATTAAAAATTTAACTGTTCAACATAATATAAAAAAATAGCAGAAAACATAAAATGGAGAATATATAGCTTAAATTCATTTCCTCTGTAGTATATTTTGTACATATATTTAACTGCATCTGTGGTCTAGTGACTAACATGTACGGCAGCTGATCCGAAGATTTTGACTTCTAGATGAGTATTTCTGTTAAGAAAGCCTCAGTAACAGAGAGAACTTGGCAGTGCTTCAAAAACGTGCCTCGATGAGCACGTAAAACCGTCGGTCCTGCACCTTATCTCTCACTGGTCATGTCGAATTATCATCTTACCGAAGTATGACAGTGACAGAAGTAAAGAGTGCACTGGTGTCTGCGCTTACATTTGTGCCCTATAATATTTCGTGCAGTGTGATTGGCTGTCGTGGAAAAAACTAATCCACAGGAGATCATCATCTTTTTATTTACTAGCGAATCACTCTCGGTGTGCTTTTGAAAGAATATGGATGCCTACTGAGAAAATAAAATCATCGTAGCCATCTAGAAGACTTTTACTGAAATTGACCGTCTGAATAGTTTAAATAATTTTCATAAAAAAATCTTTAGATTTAATCACTGACACAAAACAACGTACAGCTTGGGCTACTCTGTCTAGAGGTAATAAATTTCAAAAGTTTCTTATGTAACGAAAATAGTATTAATAAAGAATTTTTAAGTTGTTTTAGTTTATATTTATATTGCTATGATTTAAGATTAACCGAGTTAATATGGAAGTTCGTCTTTTCGAAAATAGAAAAATGGGAATTAATGTTTAAGTCCTGTTTATATTCCCGTGAGAAATCTTATCGGCTCTGTTTGAAATATTTTACTATAACAACTTTAGTACTATTGTTTAACAACCTTCTGATAAATCTGCAATAGCATCGTACCTAAATTAATTTACTTGAAAAATTCATAAAATATTTGAAATAAAAATTATAAGCTATTTTAATTTCTGAAAGGAAAGTTATCTATAATAATATCTATGTAAAAGGTTTTTTGTTCAATTTAATTCATGAGATTATTCAATTTGAATCGTCAAATTGCTGATTTTAATGTTTTTGTATATGTTTAACTAAAATAATTTTCTTTGCGAATTTATTGTTTAACTACTAACTATGCTATTATATTAGATAACCGATTTTACTTTATTTTTGTTCATTGCAATAATAGACTAATACTTTCACTTTCTATATTCGGGCAATCATTATTAAAATTATTGGCAAGTACTAGTAATAGTGATATCTTATTTGAAGAAACAAAAAATATTAAAATTACAAACTAAATATATCTGGGTTAAGCAGAATTAAGAATAGTTTGTTAACATTAACTTGTCATTAAAGATACAATTTAATTGTATGTCGCAAGGAATTCGAACGGCCTTTACGTAATCGATGTAACTCACATAGAAAGGATGGCATAACAGGGACTTTGTATTGCGATTTTAGCTTTTGAAACGTATAGTCTTGCCAAGTCTGCATCTTATGTATAAGTAGATTAACAGATATATAGGAACTGATTACAAGTGACCATACTAGTAGGTATTTAGCTCAAATATGTGGTTAAATAAGCATTCGCTGTGCGTGTTCTAGAAGTTGCTCGTATCTTTACGATTTTCTAGGAGAGTATGTCACCAGATGTAGCTGTTTAATGAATGACAAGCAGATGCTCTGCATCGAAATCGAGACATTTGACCTCTAACATTAATTTTGTATGGGTAAAAATACAAATATTTAAATTAAATTTTGAATTATTACTTTAATGAAAAGAATTAAAAAGCTTTTCCATGACTACTATGGTATAATAGATGCATAATTAAATAAAACGCGTTTATAATTTATGCATGAATGAAATTGGAGCGACAAAATTCCTAAATACTTCGAGCTAAATTGAAATATTCGTAATTTAAACGCACAGGTACGATATATTTGTACATAAGCATATGCGCACGACCGTACCTCTGTGTTGAATTGCAATAATAAGATAATATTTTATATAGAGACTAATTGACTTACCCTAGCTTCACTCGGGTGCGTCCCTAGGTAGTTTAAAATAGATATGAATAGTTATTGACGACACGTTTGGCTCAGTTTGTAGTAACCCTACTTGCTGTGCCAGCGGTCGCGGGTTCAAGTCCCGCTGGGGGCATTCATTTGTGTGATGAGCGCGAATGTTTGTACTCTAGTCATGGGTGTTTATATTTATAATATGCATGTATTTAAAGTTATATGTGTAGTGTATCAACTATCTGGTATCCATAACACAAGCCTCGTAGCTTACCATGGAACTAGATGGCGCTGTGTGTTAATGTCCCAACATATATTTATTTTATTTATTATTATTGCGAGTGTATCTTAGAAGAAAGAAATACCTTATGCTATTGCAGATTTATCTATAGGGCTTATTAAGACCTACAATGTTTTAGTTCATTGTTTTGATGTATCTTATAAGGTAATGACTCGATAGAACCAGTTATTGTGTTTTTCCGTGGAAATGAAAGATTCTCCTGCAGTAAAAGTTTTCCTAAATGTTGACACGAGTAATAATTTATCACTGCTTAAAATTTGGTAAAAACTAAAAATCGGTCCACTACTTTTTGCGTGAAATGCGCACACACAAACAGGCAAACAGACATGTAGATAAACAGACAGAAATTTAAATAACTATTATTTTGGGGTCTATATTCTGTACACAATACGTTACAGTCATTGTTTTAAAAAATATTTCATGTACAGATTTCTCTAAGCCATTGTTTTATTATAGGTATGTATCATGAACGAATAAGTCACTGGACCAGACATATAAGCGGACGTACCTTTATCTGTCTTATTAGTAGCCAGGAAATTTCAGCCTTTGTCGTTTGTTTTTTGCGTCAGTCTCAAGCATTTACTTGTCAACAAACAATCTGCCAAAAATGACTAAATGTTCTGTTAAACGGTGTAAAAACTATAGCGGCGGAAGCAGCACTGTTTCTTTTCACTTGTAAATACATTATTTTATTACATTTATTGTTATTTATCACACAATTTAATAAAATTGTAAAATAAAATGTCATATTATCCAACTATGTTAAATATAGTCGATATTTCTATGTATTGTTGACATCTGACAACCATCATAAAATCCCTGGATTATACCATTCAGAACAAATGACTAAACTGTCGAGTGAGTCCATTTGACATCGACTAGTGCTTGACAATGTCGAAAAATATATCGATATTTGACGAAATAACTGAACGAATTGTGTTATTTGTACAGTACAATAACATAAAATACTTTTATCACAGTATCCTACAATCTGATGACAATAAATTTATAAATATTTTCTAAGTCACATAAAAATATAAATGCAAAAATTATAATTAGTATGTGTACTTAATTTTTTATTTTATTTTATACCACATTTATATACTTTGGAATATTATTCCACTGTAATAATAATAAAGACCATTTTATTTCAACACATAAATTACACAAAATCAAACAATAATGTTTTAGCACTAAACTTCTGGGTTGGCGATTTGTAATAAAACACTTTACTTTCACGATCTATTTTACCTTCACGATCCAACACTCACTTTAATTTGCAATCACTTTTTCTTTTTCCTAATTTCACAAATATTTATTAAGAACTGAGCAATATTAGGACAGTGTCACATTTTTATAAGCTACCCGAGACAATCAATTGCCAATTAAAATAATTCAATAACAGAATCAACAAAATCACTTTATTTAATTAAATTAGCTTAATATTTTTTTAATCTTTAAAAAATAATTTTTATTATATATTAATGGAATATACACCCGATATTCATTTGTTCATTAACATTATTATAGACCAACAGAATGCTGCCATCAATGCCATCGTATTTATATAAATCAAATTAAAAAATAATTATTATTTGACACATTATTATTGCCTCTTTAATTCATTTATTTTAATTTATTATAATAAATACAGATATTTTAAATTAAAAGATGTAAAATATGATGACTATGCTAACCAATGTCTAAAATGTCATTAATTGGTTCATCGATATATGTATTTTATCGATTACGTTCAAGCACTAGAAATATTGTATTGTGTACCTGTGTGTATAATAATGTAATAAAATCTTTGTGTGCGTTATGCGTCTTTTGGTTGAACGAGTTTTCATACATTTGTATTTTATGTCTCGTCCAGTGGTTTATTCGTTCATGGTATGTATACATATAGGTAATAGTCGTGAATTGAAATATAAATAGAAACAGATTCTTTTAAAAACATAATTTCAACGTTTACAAAAGTAATATAAAAATTATACCAACGTAACTTTCACATCACTTTGAATATACTAATTAATTGATATCTTTTAATTACTACTGTAAAAATTCAGGATAATTATAACCATGTATTTATTTGTATACATTTTATATTTGAAATGGTTTTAGCTTTCCAATCACTTCCTTAACAGCTTCCTTTAAAAATAAATTATTCACGTAAATGAATAGCTATAATATAATTTTTTATCGCATAAATTTAAATCATTGACCTACTTTAAAAAATATGTAAACTTTTCATAGTAACTGGTATGTACTTATTGGACACATTAAAAGTACTTGACTCGTTAAACTTAAGAAGTAAATTAAAAATGATTCAGCTGACCTTACAGTTACTCCGTTTAACATCACACCTTAACCTATAGCTAAAATATACGTGGTTTAATGATGCCGCCTTTGCACATCTCTTTAATTATATTTTTATGTACCAATTTCGTGTGCAATAAAGTTTTATAATATAAATGAAAAAAATATGAGTAAATTATTAGAATGGGATACTCGTCTAGATTCTCCTTTTTATTTATTATCAAGTTTGCAAGAGACTAGTCGTTTTAATAGATAAAAAGACCTACCGGAAGTTTTTTTAATATTATGTATTCATAGAATTTTTTAGTACTTAATTTATGCAACATATGAAACGCTAGTTTCTGATTGCGTATTGGCCCCCCTGAAAAGTGTATGCTGTACATTATCTAATGATAATTTAATAACAGAAATAAAATTAGACTTGAAAAAAATTATAAATATTAAATGAGAAAATCTATTCGACGCTTTATACGTTATTAAATGAGATATCCATATACCATGCATTTTCACAAGCTTTGACATTATATATTAATATTTATTTGATTGTCTAAAAATATCACTAATCAACTTTTAATTTTGTATAATTTTTTTACTAAACTAGAAACTCACCCTCGCTCCGCTCAGGTTCGTCCCGAAGAACTACGTACGGATAGCTACTTTTTAACATTTAGTATAGATTTCTCAGAAATTAGATATTTTCCCGCAGTAAAAAGTATCCTATATGTTGACCCGGATAACCAGCTATGGTCATAACAAATTTCATCAAAATCTGTCCAGTGGTTTTCTCGTGATGCGGTCAGAGACAGACAGACATACAGACAAAAATTCTAAAAACCATAGATTCGGCCTCTGTATCGATAATAATGACTATCTCAATGAGATTTTGCAAAAAAATATTTACTGTACAGATTCGAGTCAGAATAATCTCAGCCAATGTCTATAATGTATTAATAATGCCTAATTTACATATTAAATTAATAAAATAAATATAAAAATAAATAAATAAAATAGTTTCTTTTTCGAAACGAGTATGACTTTATCACACGGTTTTCCCATAATCCAATAATGATTTGAAGCTCTATGTTATAAATATAGGCAGGAAACAACGTGAGTAGATTGGAATATTAATACAGAGTATCTTCTGGTATTACAGTGAGACAGGTCTTTGTTCTAAGAATATTTAATACACATATATTCAGTTCCGTATTCTGTTTTTCTTTAAAAAACTTAAATAAATACCTACACACAGACTTAAATTTAAATATATCTAAGTGAAAGCTTGATAAGAATAGAACGTTTTTTTTTTCACAAAACAATTTAACACTATACTAGCTATAACTGTATATTTATATTATTTTATTGACATAATAATTATTTTAAAAACATTTTCAGCTTCATCGCATACAAGTTAGGTAATACTAGCGAAAGATATCAACGCGCTACATATGCCACTCTTAACAGCTCTAGGCGCCTTGAGATCGTGTTATATAAAGGTAATTATTGCATTCCAAATATAGTTAAGAAATAGATCTTTGTAATATTTAAATATATATTCCCTCTTATATTTAAGGTAACAATATAAAGACTCATGTAATAATATAGTAATTTTTGATTTTATGCTTTAATGACATTTTTAGTGGGAAATATACCTAAATCAAGAATATTTCAAAACTGAGGTTGCACAATAAAACTCGAAGAAGAATTTACAAAAATTGATACACTTAGGTATGTAAATTAATAATTTACATAATTAATGGCAAAATATAATCACTTTAGTAAATAACACTATAGTTGTAAATGTAAAAAAAAAGTAAAAATAACGATGATAAGGGTATTACATATATACTTCTTCACGCTGTGATACCTTATCAAATTTGGCTGAAATTTGCCCTGAAGACAACTTTTACCCTAGACCATCACATAGGATGCTTTTTATTGTAGTTCCTTCTAGTAAAAAGTAAGACGCTTTTTGCTGTTAGTACTTGTAAAAACATCAATGGCCGGAGGTTGCTAACCTTATGTTTATTTTCTTTTATAACAAACCTTGACACATTTTTAATATTTTTTTATGAAGAATATGACTTAATGCTAGAGAATAACAAATAATAAGACTTTTAGATATTACTGTTGATAATTTTATTAACCCTAATATTAATACCTAATATTAAAACCCTTGATTCGGCCTCTTAATAAATTATTAAGAGGCCGAAGCAAGGTACGACAAACTAATAATTAAAAAATCTGTTCTTGAAAAAATCTGCAAAAACCAGAATAAGCTCATTACCTGACCTTGTTTTGTTTCTGGGTAATGGGTATTCATAGATGGCGCTGTGAGATAAATAATATTTTACATAATTCAGTACTTACTAAATTTCGGAGATCTTGTGGATCATTACCATCTACCGCCTATTTAAGCAAACACAAATATCTCGATATATTAATTAGACCCACCCAATGCCTATTCAAAGAATCGGCTAGTATATAATATTATGTCATCTGTGACATTAAAACGATATTAATAAAAATCGCTACGATATTAAGTAATTACTACTGAACTTAGACAATTGATAAAATGTAATATAAAATAGTTCAAATATTTTCTGAGTCCTGAAACCAATTTCAAACCATGGTCTCATTCAAAGCTGATAAAGCGAAAGTGGAAAAACCAGTCTGAGAAAGGCACTTATAAAGTCTAACTAAAGCGTTTCAGATATGATAATGTAAAATACTATTTCGTTAATAAAATACAAACATTTAAATCACGTAGTTTTCGATTTCCACGAGGTATTTTTAAGTTCGATTTAGTATGGTTATTTCGTATATTTAGAGATTGCGAAGGCCAAGCCTTAAGCACGAATTTAAAATTAATGTCAGAGCAAGCATTCTGATATTCATATTGTAAATAATAGAAAGTCATCAAATAAACTATATTCAGTGAATCAAAACAATGCATCGACTTTAAAAATTTCGAGTAATCGAGTAAAAATATTATTTACACCATTTAACGATATACTTTGATTCAATTTCGAACTAAAACCAAATACTACTTATGCTGTATGTGTGATACATAAGTAATATTAAAATATAGTTTCAATCGATCGAAATATTAAAATTTAAGTTATTTTTTTACATATTTCATGCCGTTATCTTGGAGGCCAATGCACTTGATGCTTTCTCCTTGCACTTGTCATCGTCACTTTTAACGTATTCGACACTGAAAGCTTGAAATCAATAAAATGTACAACAAAGATACGTTATTTGTAAATTGGCTTTAAAAAGAGGTTATTCAAAGTTCAAATGTGCCATAATCATACTAATATATAAATGCGAAAGTAACTCTGTCTATCTCTTACCTTTTCACGCTTTATCCGCTAAACCGATTGAGACGAAACTTGGTATGGAGATAGTTTGAGACCCTGGGAAGGACATAGGAAAGTTTGTACCCTGGAAATCATCCCTTAAGGGGGTGAAATTTGAATGGGGAATCAATCATTTTTCAAGATTGATGTATGATATATATATATATATATCATACATCAATATATAGTTTATTATATATATAATATTATGTGAATAAAATTTAATGATTGTTTTTTATAAAAAAAAAAATATGAAGAGTGTTACCACCTAAATTGGAAAAATCCACCTCTGAGGGTGGACAACTGTTCGAATTATTTCGAGAGCGTAGGAATCACAGACATAATTGTTTAAAATTGAATTTTGTTAGTTTTAACGTAAATAACTAGTAGTGTCCGACCGAAGGTCTCTTTTTGGCCGAAGCCGAAGCCGAAGCCGATTAATCGGCTATCACCACAACCTTCGGCCGAAGCCGAAGCCGAAGCCGAAGGTTTATATTCTCTCAGCACTCAGTAATTAATTTTGTATCAATACCTCAAATAACCTCAATATTGAAGGTTTATATTGACTGTCTCATATAGAAGTTGATGATATATCATAGAGATGGTTGGTTTAGAGATAAATAAAAGTTTGTGATTTTGTGATTTACCTACTGGTAAAAAATAATCATTTCTTTATTATGTAATTCACAAATTACAATTAGACCAATCAGTCTTTGTTTTACTCGACTAGACCAAAACTAGACTAATAAATAAAATAAACAAACACTAACTTCTTAGTAAAAGATTAAATGTTGGTCAATTAAATGCACAGTTTAGAAAATATTAGAAATTTCAAAATAAATGTAACAATAACAATAGAACTAATGAGGTAATGACTGTTTTGCAAACAACAAGTTATAAGAATAATATAATATTCTATTTTACTAAGCATATTTGTACTTAACCTTCTCTCTCAAAAACACTCGTTTAAATACACGTACGAACTTGTTTTGATGCATGCAATGTGATATTTTGACAGTGACTCCCCGCCGCCTCATGACTTTCGTAACAGTTCGTTCAATCTCGACGGTCGCTCGGACCTTCGGCGAACCTTCGGCTTCGGCCGGGTTTTGGGCCGAAGCCGAATGTTTCGCCGAAGGTGGATTTTTTGGCCGAAGGTGGCCGAAGCCGAAGCCGAAGCCGAAGCTTCGGTCGGACACTAATAACTAGCAAAATCGTATTCCGTTAAGACATATTTGTGTTGTCATAAAATTCACAGTAGCCACCAGTAGGTAAGTAGGTAGCTATCAACAAATATAATATGTTATATGAGGAGGGAATAAAGCGTAATCTCAAATTAGAAACTTAATATTTATATCGCATGGTATTAAAATACAATATCTAAGTAAAGAAATACCTATTTTAAGACGAGATTATTTTTCTTGGCATACTTGACTACTGGCCGACAATTCTTACTATTAATAATATTATAAATGATAATTTTTTTTATTGATTTGTCCTTCTATCGCGCAGCAATGCAGCAAAGGATTGATATCTTGTTTCGCATAACCAACGTTTATGGGATAGAGTGTCATATTAAGTTACTTTTTGTGAATAAACAGATAAAACAAAATACGTAGACGTAATCCATATAATAAGTCTTTAATAAATTTTAGAGATTTTTTTTAAATATCAAAAGACTGAAAAAGACCCAAATCGGAAAAATCGACCTCCAAAATAATAAAAATGAATTTCCGATATACGCCAATTTTTAACATTTCAAATTTAAAAATAAATTCAATAAAAATTAGTTCGAAGCAAACAAACTTTGAAGCTAATTTACATACGAGTAACATCACATTTAAGTGAACCGTTGTTAGTTTAGAGTCAACAAAATATTGCTGTGACACTAAAAGACTCGTAAAATACTCATTACCTATTGACGAGGAGAAATTCCGAGACCCGAGGGTAAAGCTGTTCTTTTATTCTCTAGAAATATCATGTCACAAAGAGAAATCTTTACTTGTTTAAGTGTAAATATGCGGCAATAATTTGAAATGAATGATATTGTTTTCTCTATACAAATTTTCAGTTTAAGTTACCACCTAATTTAGTGAGAAAATGTCTAATTAAACACGTCTAAAAAAATCTATGCTTATAGGTATTTTATTAGTAAAGCCTATTCTTTATAAATCTTAAAGCTATAGAACAATTTTTTTTCACATTTTGTAGTCAATTCACATGATAAAAAGTTATTGTTATTGCAAAACCGTAAAATAATAAATTTCACACTTTTTAAGATAAGCGTTACGCGTTTATGTCTTTAGTAGGTAGAGTCGTCACATAGTTTTTACGCCATATTATTATTACTATGTAAATATTTATAATTTTGTTCGATGATAAATGACAAATATTAAACGTAAGCACTTTGTTGCTTTATTAAGGGGCATCTTTATAACACATTTTCTTATTTTGATATTAAATGTATACATTATTGATTATGTATGGCGTAAGTAGATACATATATCAATACATATCGTTGGCTCACTATTACAAGGATCTATGTTACAATTTTAGTACTTATTTAGTTATTAATGCTACAAGGTTCTATGTGTCATTAGCTACAGTTTTGCAAAAACAAACCACTAGACAGCGGCACTTTAACTACAAAATATTCAATTTTACATAGTTCTATGTTGTTTTTTTACGATAACAAAACAACGAAGTTCTATGTAAAAATTACTAAACTTCATTAAAATTAACGTAGAAGCTTGTAATAGTAAGCCAACGATTATGTCTATATCATGAAATGTCTGTTTATATGAGATCATCATCAGATGTGTGTAAACACCGACAGAGGAGAAGCGGCCAATATACGATAGTATGTCAGAGTAAACATTGCATTGTCCTCGGCTCCCCATTGCACAGTGACACGGTTACATAAGTAATAGCGAATCACTGGGTCAAACTACATATTTTTAACACAATACAAATATTTCTTAACAATTTAAAACGTTGTAACATCATTTACTCATATTACTTGTACTTAAAATGCTATTTCATTGTGTAAACATAAGTGTTATATTTAACTAATTATCTTATTTATTTTATTATTTTTATAATTAACATACACATGTCCATTATAGTGAGAGATTAATGTTTTTAATATGTTACTATTTAATTTTTTGGAAATTTAACTGCTAGAGTAAAGCAAAAAAGAAAAAGTGAAAAATAATATGTATTTTATGCGAAATAATACTAAAATAATATTATACTAGTAAATAGAGTTAAATTAAAATTTTATGTAATATCGCTTCTACGAAAGCGTGCGAGGCGAAAATATCTTTAGGAATTTCACAGAGAAAATTCGTTTAATTATAACTAAACTAAATGTTTATGTTTGTATAAATACTTTCATTTCCTACATATTTTAGTAAATATGTGCTGCAGTGTCCAATAGAAAATTATAAATTTTATTGACCAAAAAAATTCATATTCATGCTTATAAAAATTGAATCCTGGTATAAATGTGCAAAGGAGTTGGTTGTTAGCGAAAGTATTTGTTTTCTCCGAGGCTAGCTTCTCAATGCAACTGTATTGAATTACCCACACCAGATGAAAGTTATTAGAGAATTGATTGCTTTCAATATTGATGAGATATTAACCTATCATATTAATACTACTCTCGTTTAATCTTTAAGTAAATGGTTCATATCACATCATTTATTTTCACTTTATATTATATATTTGAAATAAAATTTTAACTAAATCTTACACAAATAACAATCAAATATTTTTAGAAGATAAATCGCGAATTAAGAATGAAAGCGAAACTCTTTTCATTGTTATGCTGGATGCGCTCTATTTGACAATGCACGAAAAGCATCAAACGTGTTTTTTTTTTAATTATTCTATTTATACAAAATAACAAATATTAAATTGATTAGTACAATATGTTAATTGCAACGTACAAACTGCATTACAAAAAGTCCATGTAACTATTTTAACTGATAAATCAAATAAAAACTTGAATAAAACTAGAAAAGAATAATACAGTTTTAGCTCATATTCAAACTCCTATGCGTGCAGTTTCTTAAACAAAACTAGAAAAAAATATATAAACATTGTTTTATCTGTTAGAATACACATAGTTATATGTTATATACACGGAAGGTAATTTGTAGAGCACAAACTGACATAATCCTGCCTAAAGACAGCCATTAGTAAAACGTCAAGTTACAAAATTGAAAAACAAAGTAGATAACAATTCACATGTGGTTTATGCAATATTACGGAAACTATAATTTGTCATAGAATTATGCACAAGCACAATAGTATTTGGTGAACTAGAACTTACAACGTTATGTCAGAATTTATTGAGGTCAGTCTGTAATGCGCCGGTCATTAGGCCACGATTTTGATGTCTTTTCAACATAACAACATAAAAAGAAGTCGAACCTAAGTACCATGTACCAGTTTATTAAGCGATTTACAAAAGATTAAATTTTACTTCAGTATACGAAATAATGTTAATATTATGTGAAATATGTAGTGCTAGCTAGTGTTTAGAGTTCCACGTTAAAAAAATTTTGTACACATAGTACTTACATTTTATTAATAGATATTCAATTTCTGTAAATCATATGATAGGAAACATTAATGCGCAAATTATTTGATATTATGTGTTTATTTGTGTAAGTGTGTTTGTGTAAGTTTCTTTCGCCAGTTCTTCTCAGGTCTGAGGCTTCTTTTTTCCGAACTGGTAGTAGACTCATGACGTTCAGTAAAAAATTGTAATAATTTAATGCTGAATAAAATATTTTGATTTGATTTGTTTTGTGACTATTTCATAGTATATATATATATATATATATATATATATATATATATATATATATATAGTATATAATAATAGATTTCAATCATATGAATATATAAAACATGTAGAAGTTATATGTATTTTTTAAATATTTCTAATGAGAAACCAGCTATAAAACTAATATATAATTATTCCATTGCACAGATCCTTAGAATAAAACACGTCTATTGAGTATTTAACATTAAACCCAAACTACTGCACATAAGCATTTTTAAAGATTAATAAAACAAAACGAGATAAAATTATGAAGAAACAACAGTTATATTATGTTATTTATGATTAAAACTGTGTTTATAGTGAGGACATTTAGAATTATCCTAATTTAAAAATGATGTTCTCCTAGCCGATTCCGGCTACGGCGACCAAACTTATTGAAACTAGCCAACTGCGCAGGAGATATTATAGTGCACAAGTGTACGCGCAGACACAACGTGCACTCTCTATTCCTTCTTCTTCTTCTTAAAGTGCCATCTTCTTTCGAAGGTCGGCGATCATTAAGGCAACTTGTATCTTTGATGCCGCAGCTCTGAATAAGGAACGGGTGCTTTTTCCAAACCATTGGCGTAGGTTTTTTAGCCAAGATGTTCTTCTTCGACCCACATTTCGTTTTCCTTGGATCTTTCCTTGTATGATGAGTTGTAGTAGGTCGTATTTTCGGTTTCTCATTATGTGGCCGAGATATTCAAGCTTTCTTTTCTTTACTAAGTATAAAACTTCAGGTTTTTTCTTAACGCGACTTAGCACGGTTACGTTTTTTATTTTGTCTCTCCAGGATATCCTTAACATTCTCCTGTATACCCACATTTCGAAGGCTTCAATCTTCTTACAGCTCGATTCTGTGAGGGTCCATGCTTCAACGCCATACAAGAGAATGGAGAAAACATAACAACGTGCTAATCGTACTCGGAGCTGGATGTTCAGCTTTTTATTGCACAGAAGTGACTTAAGCTTAAAGAAAGCATTACGGGCTTGTTCAATGCGGCATCTTATTTCAAGACTGTGGCCACCGGTATCATCAACCCAGCATCCCAAATATTTGTATTTGCTAACTTTTTGTAGAGGTTGTCCATTACATAGTAGAGTAGAGTTAGCAGGTGGTATTTTACAAACTGTCATGTATTTGGTTTTCTTGGTGTTGACACTAAGGCCATACGTTGAACTAACAGATTGGATTTTATCTATAAGGATCTGAAGTTCTTCCATAGTAGATGCAAGCAGTACAGTGTCATCGGCATAACGGATATTGTTAATAATCTGTCCATTCACTGTAATACCTATATCCATCTGATCCAATGCTTCACTGAAAATCATCTCTGAGTATATGTTAAAAAGAATTGGCGAGAGAATACATCCCTGCCGTACTCCACGTAAGATTTCCGAATCATCTGTTAGTCTGCCCTCTATACGTACATTCGCCGATTGGTTCCAATATAGGTGTTTAATAAACCTTACGTCCTTAGAGTCGAGTCCGATGGATTGTAATATATCGACCATTTTTGCATGCTGTACCCTATCAAATGCTTTTTCATAATCGATAAAGCATACAAACACGTCTTGATTTATGTCCCAGCATCTCTGTATTAGGACTTGATACCCGAAAAGTGCATCTCTCGTTCCTAGGCCATTCATGAACCCAAACTGTGTTCTTGAAATGAAGTCTTCACATTTACTATAAATTCTTTTATGGATTACTTTAAGGAACAATTTTAGGGTGTGGCTCATTAAGGAGATGGTTCTGTACTCGCTGCATTTCTTTGCAGAAGCAACTTTGGGCAAGGTGACAAAGGTGGATTTAAGCCAATCCGATGGTATGACGCCCGAATCATATATAGTGTTGAATAACTTTACTATTATTCCTAAGTTAGCATACTCAAGCACTTTCAACAGTTCCACGGGTAATTCATCACCGCCTACAGATTTTCCTGACTTGGACATGTTAATGGCATAAGCAATTTCACTTTTATTAATTGGTGGTCCAGTTAACTCACTTCCACATGAACTTGATTCTAGAGCAGGTCTAACATCATAGAATAGTGTTGTTATATAATTTTGCCAAGTATTAAGTTTATCTTCAATAGTTTTAGCAGGATTTCCCTGATCATCCAGTAAAACGTTACAGTTCATGTTTCGTGTTTTAAAAGTACCCGTAATTTCCCTGACTTTCCTATGCACATTAAAATAATCATATCTGGCCTCAAACTCTTCTATCGCAATGCATTGGTCAACCATCCATTTTTCTTCCGCTTCAAGTACTTTTGTTTGGATTAACTTGTGTATGTATTTGTATTGTTGATCGTCTACTCCTTTGTGGGTTCTGCGCTGTTCCATTAGGCTTAAAATCTCCTCAGTGATCCAGCGGTTTTTTATTTTACATTTTAATGGTTGGAGAATTCTTTTACCAGTATCAACAAGTTTTTCCTTTAATTTAGTCCATGTCTCTTCTACGTCAACATTAGGACCAAGTTCTTTGTTCAAGCGGTCAACAGCCATATTTATTTCTGTAGCTGTTTTAAGCCGTATTTCCGGTTCTTTAAGTCTGGTCACATCCATTTGTTGTCTTTTTGATTTGGGTTTTAGAATTTTCATACTACAGCGAAGGGATGCAACAACCGGATTGTGATCAGATCCAATATCGGCGCCTGGGTAGGTTTTGACTGATGTTAAACTGTTGCGATATCTTTTGTTTATCAGAATATAATCAATTTGATTACGGACCATCTTCTTCGGTGAATGTAATGGTGAAGTCCACGTATACAATCTTCTTGGAGGTTGCTTAAATTGGGTGTTCGAAATAATAAGCCCGTGTTCTTCGCAGAATTGTAAAAGGCGGTCACCGCGATCGTTTCTTTTTCCCAGTCCAAATGGACCAACGATTTCCGAGACTTTGCCTTCTCCGATTTTTGCATTAAAATCACCTTGGACTAGGATAATGTTGTGTGGATTGAGATGTTTAAGAGCGTTTTCTACTTGTTCGTAAAAGAGTTCATTATCCTCGTCAGTAGCATCGGTGGTTGGTGCATATACTTGGACTATCTGGATGTTTCTAGGTTTTGCTCTTAACTCCAGGACTAAAACTCTGTCCGATATGGGTAAGAAACTCTGAACCTGATGATGTAGATGTCTGCTGATAATGACGGCCACACCGTTGTAGTGATTTTTATCATTGTTACCGCTATAATATACTACTGTGTCATCCCGTAACAAGACTCCAGTTCCCTGGTGCCTAGACTCACTCACCCCAAGGATGTTTATCTTAAGTCTTAGCATCTCCCGTTCTATATTTACCACTTTATAGGTGCGGTACATACTCTTGACGTTCCACGTAGCAATCGTCATGGCTGACCCGGAGATTCTTCGCACCCTCTGACCATCAAAGGTCTGCCGGGGACTGAGGGCCATTTTTATATTGTTTTCAGCCATAATGATCTTCCTGGGGAAATATATGTGGTGGTTTCCCGTTGCCTTCCACACGCTGTACTATTGCCGTACCGATGCACACCATCTCCGTCAATAGCTTCCTTTTCCAGAACAGTTCCAGCCAATTAGACTTCCTCTTCTGAAAATACTGTTATGCAGCTGCCCATAACAGAGGAGTGCTTATTTACTGGCGGCACGACACGCCAGGTCACAAAGACATCATTGGATATTGCAGCATTTTATAGGCTATTCTTTCCTAAGGAATAACCACTGCATCCTAGTACCTTGTCGCTGAATGGTCGGGGACTGCAATGCAGCTAGCGAGGATATCTCCAAGCCGTTCCATGATCCGCCACCTATGGACCCCGGTAGTAGCCTACAGCTCAGCCCTACCTCTATTATCTACCTCTATTCCTGTCACTCTCATATTCCGGTGGGACGACTGCTCGACACGACCAGTGAGAGTTAAGAAGCACGACCGACGGCTTTACGTGCTCTCCGAGGCACGGGGGTGAATCACCGCCAACTTCCAAACTCCGGGCTGTTACTGAGGCTTACTACATACAGAAAGACTCAATAACTAAACTTGGTCCGACCCGGGACTCGAACCCAAGACCTCCGAGTGTGCAGCCGTACAGCCGTACACTACACCACCGGGCAGTTAAAATTTAAAAATTAAAATTTAAAAATATCATTGTAATAAATGCTATCCTAAAACACACGCGTTTTAGAAAATATTCAAAAACATAAATATTTATTATATTTTATCTTCTAATATTCAACCTTAAAATTATGACAAAATTACTTTATAAAAACGTGGTTTTTTATTAAACATAGCACATCAAAATGCTTTGTTCATAATTTTTTATCAACATATACAAACAGATTTCTCACGCCATCTTAAACACACCTTCCACAGTCACCTTCGTTTTGCACGTCACTTACCTACTCTACGTAAATTTCTTTGCGCCCCTAAGGATTTTCCTACGTTTTCTCCAAAGAGAGTAAACTGTGGATCTACTTTTTTGCTTTTTTATCATTTTATAAATATATAACATATTTCTTTCGTCTTAAGTCTACTTAATTTATTTAAAAAAAAATTTACATATTACAACAATATTCTTTCTGCACATCAAGTGTCTATACATGACTCAAGGCAGAACTTAAGTACTAATAATAGAATAGCGGTAGTAAAAAACAATGATATATTGTTTAATATTAAAGTGTCTCTTACTACGAGACGCTCGATGCTCGTTAACGAACACGTAAAATTGTTGTTCTTTATATTCACTTAACCATTAATTCAGCAGAGGACGTCCGCAGGTGACAATAGTAAGGTAAATTTACGAGATCACATCTTGGTAAGGGTCCATTTATGATTATTATCATTGAAATTTTTACGTAGTAGGAACTACGTCAAGGTCATTGGCCATTTAGGTTGAGCATTTGGGTTAATAGCAATTTTAATATGTAAAGACTTTTAGCGTAACGGGCTCCGCTGCCATAAAATGCATTTCACAAATCGTAAGCATTCACTACGAATGTTAACTATTTTTTGCAGCTACATACTTGCATTGACTTTTAAAGGTATCTTAAAAAGTCCTTTTTATACTTTTTACGGTATTCAGACGGCGGTCTGACATAATATATGTAGATAAAAATTTGGGAAAATATTTATATTGAACATTTCTATTTAATGAAATCCACCTTGAAATCTAGGGGAGGCTTTGTGTGGAAGGATAATATGAGAATATTGTTCATACGGTGTTGAAGTGGTTTGGAGTGCTAGTTAGTACTATCTATAAGTGTACATTAGGTGTTACATTTTAAATTCACGTGCCCATATGTGTTTTGGCCATGTCCGGCCATAGAGCGTTCGGTCACCCTAAACATCTCACGAATTATAAACAACTAAACTTATTTCTACGTATTTCAATATTTAATAAATGTTAACACCTCCAGGTAAATTTCTAAGAAACTAATTAAAATTCTAAAAAATCTATTGTTATCTGACACGCCGGCGTGTCCGCGGTCGTGGAGAGATTAAAACATTTTTGGTGTTCTATTTATGAAAGAAATATCGATACGTTTATAAGTTAATTAAGTACAGCTTATAACTAATCTAATAAATATATAATATTACTAAGAGGCAAAGTTTGTTTGTTTGAACGCCCTAATCTCAGGAACTACTAATCCGTAGTCAATAAATGGTAAAAAAATCGGGCAGACTTCCATACATTATTATAAAGGAAAGAGAAATAAGAGTTTTTTTTTCTGTACTTTGAACGCGGGTGAAGCCAGGGGTTCTGCTAGTTGAGTATAAAGTTAAAGGGAAAATGGTTTGCTTAAATTGTGTAATGCTAAAAACCTTGGTAGGGCATGTAAATTTACATGTTAGAAACTACATTTGAAATAAATTAGAGACAACATGTATCCGTATTTGTATAACAAATGAATTCAAACGCTCTATTAAATACATGGCATATTAAAACCTAACGATGGACAATTTAAAAATAATCTACAGTAAAAAATCACACTCACTTATTGATTCCTTGAACTTAAAACAAATATTATACTTAAACATACATTTCAATACTTAGTTCTTTGTGAAGGTTATGTACATTAACTCATGGAATACAAAAAATAGAAAACGCTTCATAATATCTCTACATAGACTTCAGTAAGATCACTTCATATTAATTGTATATTCATTTATTAATTCTTCATATTTATGTATATGACTCTATTTATTGTTTAATTTTAAGTCCCCAAACATAGAGTTAATACACATGAGCATTTTTTACCAGTGAATCTTTAGAGAACTAAAAAGTTTTGAATTTATAATCTTTCCCCTGCCAATTTCCCAATCACTTGTGGTCGGTGCAGTACATCTTCTGTGATGCTGATAGGATTTGGCAAAAGTTGTACGACCGGCCGCCTGCCTGACGTCAACCCTCAAGAGGCAGAATTTGTTTGTTTGTTTGAACGCGCTAATCTCTAGAACTACAAATCTCATTTGAAAAATTATTTTTATATTAGATAGCCCATTTCTTGAGGAAGGCTATAAAAGGCTTTATATCATATAATATATAGTCTATTTATTCCATAGTAACCGTTAAAACGTAGCTAGGGACGAAAAAATAAATATAATTATTCTCTAGAAGTTGAACAGTATATACGATTCAAAATATCAAACATCGGCTTCATAATCAATGTAATGACGCAACCCGTTCACATAAGCGCTTATCAAGCGTGAATCTGTACCTGATATAGAATTCTCCGGAAAATTAAGAACATTCTAAAATGATATACAAAGTCGCTGAGATGTAAATCCATTAAATTGTGCAATATTCTGCATACAGCATGTGCACACAGCGGTAGCTCGAATGTAACTGTTGTGTAACGGTGAGTTTTACACTCCACTGGGCCTTCCTGACTCGGAGACAGTATTGAGCTAGTTGCTCAAACAATAAGAATTAGGCATAAACTTTTATGCTGTTTTAATAATAATAATAACTTTATTCATAAATAAGGAAATTGAACATAGAACATAGTAATTTTGTACAGTAAAGGCTTGAACAATTCAATTTCATACAGTTGGGTGAAGTACTGTACTCCTTGTTTGGTTATAAATATAATCTGTAGTAAGGTTTCTGTTTTATATCTATCTAATCCTAAGCAAGCAAATATAAAATTATAACTTTGCCTGGTCCTTTTTTAAATATATTACTTTTAAAAATACTGTAAACTATTTCGTTAATTTTGATTAAAATCAAAAAATTGAATTTAGTGAGTATAATATTATTTTCCATATAAAACTTGTCAAATAAGGATTGAATTTTCAAAGCTTTTTTGTTAGTACTCAGTACTCACCTAAATCATTATAAAGATAGACTGTCATAATTACAGTGCTTCAAGTCCATGGGTTTAACCTGGACTTAGATGAAACAGAACATTATAAAAAATTATACACATCTTTCTACTAAATATTTGATAATGATTGTCTGTTCAACCCTTATAGATTATATACATACTCAAGCTAACAATCGCAATGTGTCATTTAGAAAGCATTTTAAAGTAACACGCGATATAAATAATATAAAACGCATCAAAAATGAATATCTGTCTGTATATTTAAAAAGAAATGCCATTATTTACCAAGTTATATGCAGTTGCAGATGCTTCAAAATGCTATTTGTCATATACAGAAAGATTATAATTTATACTGATTCGATTTTTATTTATTGGATCTACCAAAATACAGTTTATCTCTGTATTATATAAAGTTACCCAATAATTATGGCGTATGATATTTGTATATTTTTTGTTAACATGTCGAAAGTAAGATATGATTAATATTAATTATATAGAATACTTTGTAGACTACGAAAATATATTAAAAACTAGCGACTTACCCTCGCCTCGCTCGGGTTCGTCCCATTACATTTTAACGTTTAGATCAGAGATGAGATATTTTCCCGCAGTAAAATGTATCCTATATGGTGACCCAGATAACCAGCTATCATCATACCAAATTTCATCAAAATATGTCCAGTGGTTTTCTCGTGATGCGGTCACAGACAGACAGACAAAAATTCTAAAAACTATAGATTCGGTCTCTGTTTCAATAATAATGACTATTATAATAAAATTTTCCAAAAAATATTTGATGTACAGATTCGACTTAGAGTTTTTTGTACCTAATGATTATCAATTTCAGGAAAAAAATTTTCATTTTGTTCTTTTCAATTTCAAATCACAATTTCACTATCGGAATATGTTAAGGAAAAGTAAAAAAGCACATGTTGGAGCCAAAATTGATATCTACGAGTAACTTATTGTACCATTTACCCAATTATTATTATAAATTAAACATTTAGGGGAAGAAAATAGCTATTACCAACATTTAAGCATTTATAAAAATAAATAGGTACCTAACATAATTGGTTTCTTAAATATTTGTTATATCAATTTTTAATTATTTTTCACGGATATGACTTGCATATGTAAGACTTAAACAATTTTATAAATTTTCACAATCTAGTTCGCTTAAGGACTATTAATTGCTTTGTAATAGTAGATCTAAGGACAACACGAGCTCACGATCGCGCTCTAGCATCATGTGAAAGGAATACTAATTGTATTGAGAAGATATTGATTATTATCTATATTATTAATTTAATTTAATTTTTATATTATATGAACGTGTATGAACGTAATTTTCTTCTTTTTTGCCAAAATCTAATTCTAAAAGATAAGATTTTAATTCGTATTTTAATATTTTGAAATAACCACTAGGCCATCAATAAAATCTACCAAAAGAACAGCTAATAACATTAAACACCGTCATAAGTATACTCGTAACTAAATATTTAGATAAAATATGTATACCTATATATTAATATTTTATATATATTATAGATAGTAATAAATTTAAATTATCACCATAACTATCTTAATTACACTCTCGTTTTGACAACTGAATAGCGGTTGTTACACAATTTTCCCAGCACTTTCCCAAGTTGATTAATAATGTGAACTTGCAAGTTAACGAAAGTTTTTGTTGCATTACATGTAATTTAAAAAAAATCCTTTATTGTATACCCAGTAAAGAAGAGAGAAAAATAAAATACAGAAAGATTAGATGTAATTAAAAAAATCTTTTATTGTATACTCAGTAAAGAAGAGAGAAAAATAAAATACAGAAAGATTAGAAAATGTACAAGAGGCAGCCTTATCGCTAAAAGAGCGATCTATTCCAGACAAGAAAATAGCACTAAAATAGAAGGGTGTGATTTAAATAAGGAGATAAAAATATATACCTATAACTGGTATATCAGAACAAAATAAAATATATAACTAAAAGATATCTCAGTCAATGATTATGTAGATATATAATTTTGACATTTTTACAATATTTTCCATATTTTCGAAGGTTCTTGTAATTAGAAAGCGATTCGTGTTGCAAATGGCTGGTCATATGGGCACACTTGCTTAATACGGCGCACGCGCACGTGCCTCGGCTTTCGTAGTGGACACCCAAGGCTCCAATACGTTATTGTGTAACTAATCATTAATAATTATTAGAATTTTATTTCAGATTTACACTATATTGTAATAATAATTAAATATTCTAATTTAGTTAAATATTTCACAAACGTTTTTTTCATTTGTTTTCAAAAAACTTACTTATTGAAGATCCTTAGAGTCTTATTTTAAATTACAGCATTACTTATTTGTCTAAGTTCTTATTTGTTCGTTACGATTGATATAATAAAGCAAGTTGAAAGTAATAATAGAAGATTTCAATATCCTTACTAATATTATAAAATGCCAAAGTGTGTTTTTGTGTGTTTTTTACTCTGTTCTTTTTATTCTATTTTTTTTTAATAGCAACAAACAAATCAACGTATTTTACATTAAGTTAATCCATATACCGAACAGTAACATATGCCTCTTTTTAACATGATACATGAAGTAGTTCTTAGAATATCAGCCCAGTAAAAATAATTTGTATAAGTAATGAAGTTTATTCTAATTATTTAAATTAAATAAAAACAAACTCATATTATACGTACAGTCTACTTTGAGATTTGTTATAATTTGTTATATCCACAGGAACTAACTATCGAGTGGTGGGAAGCGAGTTGCATACTACGTAATATTATTTAAACAACATTCAAATAAAATAACGTGATAAATATATTAAATTTCCTTTAATTCATCCTGTAATATTATAATATGCAGAAATATAGAAAAAATCGCAATAATTTTTAAAGACGCTTAAGTAAAAGTAATTTTATACTATAGATTCCATTCAGCAATTGAACCGTACTTAAACTTGACTGGTATTTTACTGGAAAATTATACCTACTTAACCATATTATATAACCTCTAATAACTAGTTTGACTTGTTAAATTGAAATAATTGGTTTACTAGAATGTTTCAAATAATAATAATAATCCAAGTGATAATAGGTTAAAGTACCTTATCATACAGTAAGTCGATCTATAAGATCTATATTCTATATCATACAATGGATGGATCCATTGTCATCCATTATAGATATATAAATTATAAATCGATATTTTTATTATTTGCTTAAAAACATTTAACTATTTTTTATTCATAACCTTTCACTATATTTCAATTGAAAGCATTGAATATCTATACATATAATAAAACTGTAGAAGTCGAATGTCTGTACATAGACAAAAATGCTAAAAACCGAGTCAGGGGGGTGTAAGAAGAGAAATAGAACAAATCCAGATTTTTTTCAATTTTTTTATTTCTCTGTTGTCTGTTTGTCCCTAATTGTTTGTACGGGCTAATCTCTGAAACGGTTGGACCGATTTAAATGAAATTTTGCATAGTGGTACCTTATATCCCCGGGCAACATTTTAGATACTTTTCATTTCACAATATTTAAGAGTTCCCGTGGGATAGTTAATAACTATAGTAACTCATACACAACAACTTATGCACCTAATTTAGTAAAATTTAGCATGCTGATACCTTATATTGCTGGTCAAACAACAAGTTAGTATTTTTTCCGGAAAAATGACCGGTTCCCGTGAGATAGATCTGTTTGTCTAGAGGCGAACCCGAGCAAAGTGAGGGTGAGCCGCTAGTATTTAATAAATTGTTTCATAGTGCCAAATTAACCTCTAAAACAAGGTCATAGATAAATTGCTACACAAACTTATTGTTTTGAATTGGCGAGGGCATGTTGCTTAAGCATTACATATTGTTGTTTTATTTGGAAGTCATTAACATCAACATTTTCCTTTTTTTTTCTACAATATTTCAAATATTAATAATTTCTTTATAAGATAAAATATAACTTGTTATTTTAAACTACATTTTTGTAATAGAACATAACTACTTTACACTATCTTTACAAAATAATGATCACAAAGTAAATGTAACTATTTTATAAAAATGCAAGACAAGGTTTTACGTCGATATTCTTTATCAATTTAAAAATCAAATAATTCTGTACAGTACTTAGTACAAGTAATTTAAATAACCTATACTTATACTTTTTTTATTTAAAAATTTTATTATAAGTATAGATTTTTTTTATTTAAAAAAACTATACTTATAATAAAACAGTAGCTTAGCGAAATCGATGTATGTACGCGTTTCACGCAAACCGTACTGAACCGATTTTAACTAAATTTTGTATAGTGATAACTTATTATTCGGGTCAACATTTTGGATACGTTTTACTACAGAAAATAAAAATATTACAGAATAGAAAATTGTAGGTCTTAATAAGGCTTAAGATATTTTTGTAAATCTGCAATAGCATTAGTCTTTCTCCTGGCAAAAAATATTCAAATCTATTTAAAACGTACCTAGGGACATAAGAGTTAATACGACAAAACATACGTAAGACATTTATATTAAAGATTCTGTTAATATTTCCATTGACCACATGAAATGATCTAAAAAATGAGTAAGAATCCACGAAAAATTAAGCGATTTTGGCTTCTATATTATGTCTTACTCTGACTTAAAATCAGACATCGACAATCGGAAATTCGCAGAAAGATTATAACGTTTTTAATCTATACTAATACTATAAGGAGGTAAAGTTTTTGAGTGTGTGACGTTGTAGGGGGGTAATCTTTGGATCTATTTGATAAGGAGATAGTTTGGGACCCTGGGAGGACATGGGAAACTTTTTATCCCGTAAATCATCCCTTAAGAGGGTGACATTGGGGATGAAAGTTTGTATGGGGAATCGACCTAGGGACGAACTCGAGCGAATCGAGGGTGAATCGCTAGTTTAACAATAAAAATTTTAATTAAAAGTTCCATAATTTTTATTTTTTAAATATGATAATTTATGTTCTTGTTTCATCAGCCTAAGTTAAAACATGGTCAAATGAAATAGTTTCAATCCAAGCTTGCAAACTGGTTGTTGCAGCATGAATAAATTAAATTTTATTTATTTCTGTCTATGAAAGTATAAAATACTTTAGTTACTCTTAATTATTTTACTATATTTTTTTCTATACTAAAATTTATTAATTATAATTAGAACAGAATTCAATAAATCAATCTATTATATCTACAAAACAGTTAACGTAACAGTCTGTTTTTGTAGTTACGTGGCCGTAGTTTGCAATCAGGCGTACTTAGATATCGTTACGTTCACGTACACTAACTGATCGTTACGAGTCGGAAGTATTTCCTTAAATTATACCAATAGTTTTACTATAGTAAACATAGCTCCTACGTGATAACGACTTCTACCGGATAAAACACTGCTACGTATTTTTGCGTGTTTAGAGTCTTAATTGTAGCGTGATGTAACATATGATTACTATATTTTAGACAATATCGTATTACTAGGAAATGCGGAAATTTTTAATAGATTTTGAATCAATTTAAAATTATTGCTGTAAAGTTTTCGGCACAGAAGGCAAGCGTCACGCTCGTTTAAGTTTTTTGCATGATTAAACGCGCTCTACAGTCTTTTCGTTCTTTCGTACAGCTGTACAGTTTTTATAAATTACTATAATTTTAATTTAGGCAAAACTATATATTTATTATATTATTTATATTCAAATTTAAAAAGAAAAGGTATATTTCTTATATGTGAGTTTAATTTTATCATCTTGTTTCATATAACTTGTACACATTCAATTTATTTCTTACTGCATCTTCGTTTAAAAAATAAAATATAACGTATTCTTCGATCAACGTGTATCAAAGTGTTGTACAATAAAATGATCACTCACCTAATCTCGATCAACTTATTTACTAATTCAAATTGCAATTCTCTCTTCCTTATGAAAACTTCGTTTCGAACAAATCACAAACAAATAAAATCGTCTGACTCTTGCCAAGGTGGTTATAATACCTAAATATTTATTGGAGAGATTGCAGTGTAGATACACTTTGAATCGAAATTGTCTATAAGCGGTATCACGTAATTTTGGAACGTTTCCGAGTGTTGCAAGCGCAGCAGAGCGCGTGTGGAGCACGGGAAAGTTCAGCCACAACTGTTTTCTTGTCTCGGCTGTCGGCAATGCGCTAAAGAAACCCCGTTAATTGATAGAGATGCAGTCTCACAATACAAGCTTGCTGTATTTATATGTCATTTAATTGTTGTATATTATCTTTTTGATCATCATTTAACATTGTTTTAACGATTTTAAATTTAAATTCTCTATACAAACTTAGCAGGAAGTATGTACGTACCTACGAAGCTGTACACATGAATACTTTTTTCTTCTTTAAAGTAGAAATCTTAAAATGTACTTATAAATTTTTCTTATAGAAAAAAAAAATCATAATAAGGAATTAAATAAGAAATTGTATAGGATTATATAGAGCGAGTTGAGCTAACTTGGTTAAGATTGTTTTTGTTCTGAAATAAATAAAAAATATAATTTAAAGAATATTATGTCTTTGACCGATTTTGAAATTTATTCGCTACTTATTATAGTATAGTAATAAATTTTACGTAAAACTAATAATCTTATAATGTCTCTTATTATAAGATGAATTCCCTGAATCCTAAATTATAATTAAAAAAATTTAAAAATAGAAAAAAGTTTTTAGTTTAACATTGGTAATGCACAAGTCCGCTAACACCTTGTAGGTTGGTTACCTAGGACACATAGGGTAAAACCCGGATAGTCGCCTCAGTTGAATACATGCCCCGGTTTTCAATACGCTATATTAGAGATGTCCCTGATGTTAGCGCTCTACTGTAATTTGAAGGGCCTCTTCCACAGACCTTAGGACGATGCCAGTAGTGGAACTAGGTAAACGTGTTTTGTCCGTGCGAGCGAAAACCTTCCGCGGCAGGACGTTAACGAGCGTTGTAATTATATTCGTGTGTATTTTCTATTGAATATTTTTTTTACAGTTGTCGATTCAGTGAACTTTTTGTTTCTACGCGTGTACTGAAGCTTAAGTTACACTACCTATTACCTCAAACTGTCGAATAACATATATTTATTTTTCAAAATATAAAGGCAAGTATCCGTACCGAAAAGGATAGTCGCCCCATATAATTGTGCGGATAGTCGCCCTAAGGACAATTAGTGTTGTAGGTACGCGAAATGCCTCGCAAATATGGGTAAGAGCTTAGCATGTCTAAAAGGGCTAAACAATCTGCAGAAGTTTTAAATTTCAACGAAAAAATTGTCCAAAAACAGGATAAAGAAGAAGAAACAAACATTACAAAAAGAACTAGAATGGAGACAACGAAATAAAAAGATTTTAAGACAGTAAAAAATAATAATAAATAAATCAGATGATAACGAGATGATAATTATGAAGAAAATAGGTCGAAACGAAAGTAAATAATCAAAAAATATAACGATTTCTCTCGCAGTGAAACAGAATTTGAAAACATAGATTTTATTAAACTGAGCGGAGAAAGAGCTTTAAGGATGACAAATAACAAACTTATAGTTCCGAGAGTGAAAATGAAAAAAACATTATAAATACAAAAAATAGCCAAATAAAATGCTACTAAAGGAGTACAAAAAACGAAGTAAGAAATTAAAGATGATAAAAAAGACTGAAAAGGCAGTAAAAGTTATTAACATTAATACAAAAATAGGAAAAGCGAATGATAAAGTTTCAGTTGATGATTATTGTAAATGTTTTGAAAATTACTATACTAAATCTAAATTATAATGGATTGTATTTCCAGGAAACTTGTTCATCATTCAAAGAATATTGTGTGAGATGTGAAAAATCAAAAGTTATGACTTCGTAATTGATGATGATTTTTAAACTGTTTTTGGTGATATAACTATAATAACCTATTCACTAATTTTAATATTTGTGTCAAAGTTGATTGAAGTATTGTATTTATCTTTAAAGTTAATTATTATTTATAACATACATTTTGGAGATTTTATTTGTATTTTAAAAGTTGTATTGATTTCGATTAGTAATTACCTACTACTTAATTGATGTCAATAATTAATAATGTTTGATTAAATTTACATAAATTTGTTTTAATCCAAAAAAAATTGCAACAATTTCATGATGAGTCTTCTATCCCCGCATGAGGCAAGTATCCCCCAAAGCATTTTTAACATAAGGCAACTATCCGCCACAGAGGGCAACTATCCCCTTTTGTAGAGTTCAAATAAAACAGGATTTACTGAAAAACAATATTGATTGTGTTTAAAAAAATATGTCACAATAAAAGATTAAAGACCAATGTTTTTACCAAATTATAAACGGGGCATTTTGTAAGTAGATACTTATTTTTTATGTAATTGGAGATTTTCAAAAAGTGGGGCAACTATCCGGCTTTTACCCTACATATAAAAGAAAAAATCAAAATGCTTGGCGGAATGTTTTCGATTTAAAAAGCAAAATAAGGTGTTAAGTATGATATATAATAAATATAGCACTTAGGTGCTAAATATCTTCAAGTCACAAAATAAACATCTTAGAGACTTTAGTCAAGAGACCTTGACCCAAGAGACCTGTTATGTGGACTTCCATTACACAAATACAAATTTTGTTAACTTTTACCTAATAAATGACTATTTCAATTTTTTTGTTAGTAAAACATATAATAAAAGCATGCGATATCCATTATACACAGTATAGAATTGCTCGAGTTGAGTGCAATATATTTAATCCATAGAAAATCCTGCACATTTTTTATTTACCACACGTCGATTTTATTACGTTTAATACGCAGAATGTTTTGTTATATCTTACTTTCATTAAACAGAAATGCTTTATGACTCAATAAAAATATACAGGATGTACACTAAGATTTTTGACTAAGGAGTCCAAAATCTTAGTTAAATGAAATTAATAATTTGTACCTGTTTATTGAGGAAGGCTTAGGTTATATAACATATATTATATAATAGTCTATTTATTCCATACTAACCGTTAAAACGTATCTAGGGACGAACGCGAACGAACATAAAAGAAGATCATATAACAGATAATGATCGTATAATAGATGATGATAACATGATACGTTTCCCTATAACACTTTCTAATACGCCGGAGGTCGTCAAGTTCAAATACCTCATGACAAGCGTTCAAGGATCTTCAGGGCCTCATCTTTTTAAAATCCATACTTACTTAATATTATAAATGTGATAGTGTGTTTGTTTGTTTATCCTTCTTTCACGTAGAAACGGAATGACGGATTGGCGTGATTTTTTGAATGGATAGTGTTGGAAGGCAGGAGGATGACATAGGCTACTTTTTACCGCGGGAGATTATCTCATTCCCATAGGAAAATACTTTATGATACATCCCAAAAAAATATTTATGATCAAAATTACTTGAAACTTGGTGTTATTACTTTTCAATACAATTAAATAAATCATGTTTTAGCATTTTTCGAAATTCATCCCATAAGGGGGGAAAATAGGGGATGAAAGTTTGTATGAAACCAACATTATACGTTTTTAGAGTATATTTGTAGTTTTAGCGCGAGCGAAGCCGCTTGTTCTGCTAGCGTTTTATATATAAATGACATAATATGTCAGAACCATGGTAAAATGTAATGTTGTAGGTAATCCTTTATTGCATCGAACCAATTTCTAAAATAGGTCCTAATTTAAATATCATCACTTTATCAGTATTATATTTTAAAATACTCTTATAAATAAATACTAAAAAAATATGTGAAAAAGAAGATACATGACCGAACGACACTTCTAGAAGAAGCTATATCCTACAAATGTACCGCGCTAAGATAAGACAAACATCTAACACGTATTAATTTCGTACCCGTAGTTTATAGTGATAGTCGAATCACGGAAAACGTCGCGGTATCACTGGATCTCCCAGAAAAGAGTCTAAAACTATAGCTTAATTTTATTGTATAGATATGGAGTTTCTTTCGCCAGTTCTTCTCAGATCTGAGGCCTCTTCTTTCCAAACTGGTAGTAGACTCATGACGTTCAGTAAAAAATTACAACAATTTAATGCTAAATAAAATATTTTGAATTTTGAATTGGAACCCCTTCATATAACACAATAAAACCATCTTATGTACTCTCCGGCCCGTAATCTCGACAACGATATATTATTTACAATAGTTCCGCTTGAAAGGACCAACCAATAAAGAAACTTACGTATTATTAACATATTAGTAAGGATTACTGAAGTTGTAAACCTAATGCACTTTCAATATAAACATAAACATAGCATAATGTAGAATGTATACGCAACGCAATAAAGAATGTTGCGAGGTGTATTACAGTAATAGCTCTAAGTTGTGGCTACATAATAGGTAGTGCTCAGTAATTGGCATTTATCGTTTTTGACTCGACAACATATCTTGGTACAACCATTATAAAATTCAAGTTTCCAAGGACGACCTATAAAGTAATACACTATATGTAACATATAGATACATATATATTCCATTCTAGCTCTGAACTGACTCTAATGACTTTAAAAATGTTAACAAAACTATTCTTATGAAATGAAACATTAGTTAACGTAAAATGAGTTAAGTCATTATCTTCTGGATGCAATAGGTACTTTATTTTTATAGAAGTATTTAGAAAACAAATTTTCTGACACTGTACACATTAAAATTTCACTTAACATTAATATACGAGATGTATGTTTGTTTGTTGTCATGTAGGGCCTTCCCAATTACCAGTTCTTTAATGCTTTCAAAGATTAGGAATCAATATATTTTTTTTAAAAGTAAGCTTATTACCTCTAAAATTTTATAGATGTGAATTATGCGAATGTTGAAAACGTATGAATATTGTGGATTAATGAAAAAACTTTATTTATCTTATTTTAAATTGTTTTCGTCAAGTCTTACAAAAGAGTCATGACCGCAATCAAACATAAGATGTTAAAGTAAGATTGCACATCAAAATGTAACATGTACCAACATTTGCTAGAAATTGCAAGTCTGTGGCCAAATCCGATGAGCTGCATCATTATGTAACGGTATTAAGGTTTATCTCCACAGATACAATATCGCTATACTATCTTTGCAAGTAGAGTAAGGTACTGTATCTAAATATTTATTATTTATAGATGACTCTCAATATTTAAATAAATAATAAAATTAGATCATTTATTCTTGCTTTAAGAGTTATATAATATAATTATTTTGCCCTATAAAATATTATTAAAAACAATAGAAATACAGATTCTGAATGTTGATAAATGAATTATGTTATTTCACAAACTAGCATTGCCCGCGGCTCCGCTCGCGTTCAGATGACCAAAAACCAAATTCTTAGGTTTTATATATTAGTATACTCTCACATTGCAGTTTTGTATTTTTTCTCAAAAATGAGATATTTTTCCCGGCGGTAATAAGTATCCTATATGTTGACCCGGATAACCAGCTACCATCATACCAAATTTCATCAAAATCCCTCCAGTGGTGTTTCCGTGATGCGGTAACAGATAGACAGACAGACAGACAAAAATTCTAAAAACTATAGATTCGGCCTCTGTATCGATAATAATGTCTATTTCAATAAGATTTTCCAAAAAATATTTAATGTACAGATTCGGCTCAGTTACAATTTTATTATATGTATAGATGTTTACAATACTTTTAATTGTTAAAGATATTATATTCTTAACGTGCGTGTTTATTATAAACCGTATAATATTCATATGTTATTTATTTAATCTTTTTATATTCACGTCACTGGATTCTATTCCTGTTGAATTTTCGACACCGTGTAAACTCAAGTATTAAAAGCTAAGTAAAGTTTTAATTTTTACGTCGTGAGGAGAAATTAAAATAGTGTATCATTATAATTTTCACAAACGTATGAAAGACAGGCTTTCATTCAACCTATGAACAATGTACAGATTTCATAATTCCTATTGTAGGTAATCCGCAACTATCGCAATAATCTTGTGTAATAATTACCTATGTAAATTTATTTGCATAATTGTTAGGTTTCCGGTTAAAGAATTTATATTATTAATAAGTGTTGTTTTAAATATACGAGTACTGGTAACTGTATATGTGAGAAAAACAATCTATATATATATATATATATATATATATATATATATATATATATATATATCTATATATATATATATATATATATATATATATCTATATATATATATATATATATATATCTATATATAATATATATATATATATATATATATATATATATATATATACCCGAGTGGAGCGAGGGTGAGTCGCTAGTTAACTTATAAAAACCTTAATATAAATACAAACATACCTACCTACATATATCAGTACGACTTCCAATAACAACGACTCAAAGCGACATACGGGCTAGTGTTAAAAGTTAACACAATTATTGGTTAGGCATCAAGAGATATCAAAAAATAAGACAAACAAATCGACTTAAGTCCTATATCTATACATATAATAAAAATGTAGCTAAGCCGAATCTGTACATTAAATATTTTTTGGAAAATCTTATTGAAATAAACATTACTATCGGTACAGAGACCGAATAGTTTTTAGAATTTTAGTCTGTCTGTCTGTCTGTTACCGCATCACAGAAAAACCACTGGAGGGATTTTGATGAAATTTGGTATGGTGATAGCTGGTTATCGGGGTCAACATATAAAATTTTTTTACCACGGGAAAATGTCTCATTTCTGAGAAAAAATACAAAAACTGCAATGTAAGAGTACTAATATATAAAACCTAAGAATTTGGTTTTTCGTCATCTGAACGCGGGCGGAGCCGCGGGCAATGCTAGTATTCATATAAAAACGTTGATTTATTGCAAACATAATAATTTTAAAGAGTCTAGTGACTTCGAAAAGCAAGTCTCAATCAGTACCAAGCAACCCATCCAATGGCCCACCGCCCGCAGTGTCAGGAGAATGTTGCTCATTAATATCCAATTAACTCAATACGTGACTACCCATTTCCTATATGATGTCACTATTAATTACCTAGAGCTACTTTACAAGATAAAAATTTTCATTACTTAATTAGTACACAGTGACAGCCATTTGATGCCCCTTAAATAAATATTCAGTACGTTTAACCATTGTTACATTTTCTACAAGGTATGTATGTGTTGCAGGTTGATTTGATTATTCGAATTTTCGCAAAATACCTAGGGATATCGTGAAAACACGGATAAATGGTAAAAACATTTCTCAATCTTACTGGAAAAAGATAGGGTTTTTGTAAAAACATGTTCTAACCTAACCTGCCTACCGCCTTACCCTTTTCTTCTTAGCCTTCTCAACCTGCGTTATCCAAGTCGGAACTGTCACGTTATCAAAAAATAAAACTTACCTAACCATTGTCTAACTATCCGTGTTTTCGCAATGTCCCTAGGGTTTTCACGAAAATTCTAATTATCAAATCATCCTACGACATATGTACATTGTACACACAACTCATAATTAGTAAAAAATATTTCAATGGCTTTTTTAATTAACTTATTAAATTAAATGTTCATGTTATGTTTAAAATTCTTTTAAGCTTTAATTTAGATAAATATGTACATATCGCTCATTTGCGACAAGAATGTATTATGTACTCAAAGTATCATTAGGGAATAATAGCGTAGAAAAAAACGCCGAATCGCGCTCTATTTGCTACTAAAATGGGATATTTGTAATGTTAAAATTGACCTTGTTATGAAAGAAAAAGACAGCACATACCGTTTCAGCACTATCTCTATTTATCGCAAACTTTGTTTCAATATCGGTTCCAGCCAGTTGATCCGGCGTATTTGAAGAGGAACTAAATATTAGTTTGTTTCTGGGTCAATAACAATTTGTTACGGTTTTGGTGTAAAGGTAAGTACTTGCAATTAAATTACTTTATACTGCTTAAATATGATATCGTCATTTATAGCACTTTTTCTGTAAGGTTCCTATTTCAATTATCAAAATATAGGCCACTATGACACGTTATTATTTGAAAAAAATAATATTCTTTTAAAATAAACCAATGAGTAACTTTGCAGATGATAATTTTTTTTTTATTAATTGCGTGGCTTAATATGACTTATCCGCATGTATGACATTTTTATAGAAAATTGACTATATTTCAGTACGTATAATACCTATAGCAATTTGTTGCATTGTAATCGGTAAAATACTGGTATTATAGTTGAATTTTTCCAAAGAAGGTGGCCCTCCTACTATAAATTTTTATTTATTTATTTATTTATTTCAGGCAATATTTACATAGGGATCTTATGTAAACAGAGGCCCATAGCATATATACCTTAAAACTAACATATATATTACATAAAGTGGTTTAAAGTTAATAATTATTAGAGTAGTGTGTGCTCTTAAAGTACTCCCTCAGAATATATGCACAATATAGTTTATGATAAAGTAACTAAAAGTCTCAACTAAAGTAAGGACAGTTCTTTAAGTATATTTTATCTATAATGTTACTGATCTAATTCTACTATATAAGTGAATATGACCTTCACAGCTCTTTTGAGAGGTGTTTAATATAAAAAATATTTTCTAGGCAAGATTTCATTTAATTAGAGAGAGAAACGTTAGAAAGAAGGAATATAAGTTATGAAATTGGGAGACGTGGCCGAAATTGATGAAGAGGACATCACACAGACTTCAGGACGTGGCCCCAAGAGCGAAAAGATACTGTGCAAGAGAATGACCAGGAATGTAGTAAGCCTATTCATAATTCCACTCATCATCATCTAGCTCATCGAGCAGTAGATTATAAGGACCTTCATGTTTTAAGGGTACAACAACTAGATGCTTACTGTACGTAGTGGTATTATCATTTGCCACTTTCGTTTCGACGAATATCGAGGATATAATCTTAAATATTTGTATGATCTACAAAAATATTTATTTCAAGTCTGAATGTAAATTAGGATTATCTGTAAATCAATTAAATGCTAGAGCTAGTTAGGTTGACATTAGGAGAAGTTTATATATCTCGATATCATTTTTTTAAAAAAGCGCTAAAGGAAACTAAAAATGTAGTAATACGTAAACGAAAGAATACTTAAAATGTAGTGAGCCTCATCACGATTCCACTAGTTCATTGGGCAGCATTTCATCAGGATCATCTTATTATTATGAATGGTAAGAGTATTTATTACGTTTACAATGATTATATTTACGGTAAAAAAAGATTATACCGGCAGGGGTGCTAATGAGTTATTCAAGTCAGATTATATTATACTGGTCTGCAACAAGTTTATGATTGTCATGTGCCTGTCCAAAAGTTTTCAATCTTCAACTATTCACTGGCCTTGAAAGTATTTTTGAGAAAAGCCCATGTTACTTTAAATAGATATACTAGTAATATCAAAAAAGCATGCGAGAAGAGTAACCCATTTTTAGTAAATCAAATACGTCAATATGAGTTATGATTGAAAAAAAGTATGTAGTCTAATAGCCAGAAATATAGAACAATAAGAGAGTGGACCGATAAAAGTAGTAAGTATAATATTATAATAAAAACTTTTTAACAAAAAAATAAAAACCGACTTAAAAAAGCACTAAAAAGTAAAAAATAACTGATTGGTAGTTTTCATTTACTATACAATATACATACCTAATCAAATATTTTCGAAGTCGGTGCCAGCCAGCCAGTACAACTTAGTTTTCTTACTTATTACGTTCTTGTCGCATATGAGCGCTATAACCTGGTCGAGTTGAATATATAAAAATCAATTTCTTTTATGATTAACTGATATATTAACATTGAAAATGTTTTCTTTGTCGCTTCAGTATAGGCCCGATTTTCAGCGAAAGTGCGACATCGCCCTGGTGTCGTGGATTTTGGGACTACGTGGTTGATTGGGACGTTATAAGATGCGTCTGAATGAGGACGACAAAATGCAAAAAAAATATTTGAAAACACTCAAAGGGTTTTTTTAAATCGAAAAAATGTGAAAAATGCGGTCGCTTTTCGCTCGGTTTCGGTCAGAAAAAAATAATCATATCTCGAAATGAAATAAGAAATCGAAAAATAAAAAAACCCTAGAGATATGACTTCGGACTACATTTAAAAAAATTTTGGAGGTACATATCACTGATGGGTTATCCAGAAGTTGTACCTTTGTGACGCTGAGTTTAAGCGAGGAGAGTGCGTGAGCGCGATAAAGTGAATCGTTGGGAATAAATAAATATGTATTTAAACTAATAAGTAACTAATATTTACACATATAATAAAACAGTAACTAAGCTAAATTTATACGTCAAATATTTTTTCAAAACAATGACTGTAACGTATTGTGTCCTACAGACCCCAAAAAAATAGTTATGAAAAATTTTGTCTGTTTGTCTGTTTGTCTGTTTGGGCGTGCGCGTTTCACGAAAAAAGTGTTGAACCGATTTTAACTAAATTTTCATGTACTGATAATTTATTACTCGGCTTAGGATATTTAAGATATCTTTTACTGCAGGAAAATAAAAGAAAAGGGAGAGGAGAGGAGCGAAGCGGAGAGAAGCAAGAAGAGAGGAGCCTGTTGTTGAGATTTGGCCTGTCTTTTGCAATTCTTTTTCGCAAATCTTTTTCGCCTGGCTACTGCGCTTGTCTTCTTCGCCTGTCTTCTCCTCTCCTCTCCTCTAATCCCCTCTCGGCTCCTCTCCTCTCCTCCCCCTTTTCTCTTTAAAAAAACAAACAAACATTTGTATTGTATATTAATATTTATTTGTTTGTTTGTTTGTGTAACTGTGTCTTTAATTGTGAATTTGCTTAAATGTCAGTTAATTTAATCTATTTCTCTTCTTACACCCCCCCTGACTCGGTTTTTAGCATATTTTTTCTATGTACAAACATTCGACCTCTACGGTTTTATTATATGGAAAGAATATCTTTATTCATCTAAATACTTTTTTGTTGTCTGAAGGCGGGCAAAATCGGTTGTTTTGCTACTAATTCATATGTTAAAAATTTCAGGTCCTGGCAGGCACGAGATTTTAAAGGGAATTTTTAAAGGAATAGGGATCCTTGCCCATATTAGGATACTTATGTGATATAAAAAAAACTCGCCAACTATAAAAGTAAAATTGCCTTCTAATTATTATAAAGTAAATTTTTGCATTTTCATACGTTATGAATTAATACGTTTAATAAATTAGAATATAACTTTAAAAACTAAAACCGATTACGGAAAATATTGTTCGAAATTCTTATCTATAACTTATATTATCTTATATTAACTATAACTTATATTATATTTATACTAACTATTCATTTATTAATCATCTATGTTCGTCATTAGTAAATGGGAACCAGGGACTAAGACTGATCGGTACTTAGCTTCTTCTCATCCAACGACCACATCAACAAACCACCCTTCCCCACTGTATCTGATATTTGTAGCTTAATTATGTTTGAACTAAGTTTAATCCAATATAATGATTATAATTTAACAATAACAAAAAAAAAGTTTACCATTATTGGTCTACAGTCTACACTATAACCGATCATATAAAAATTTCAAAAAGAACTACAAATTATTTTCATAGTCTATCTCTATAATGTACTTAATGATATATATATATATATATATATATATATATATATATATATATATATATATATATATATATATATATATATACTCAAATATGTCCAGCCGTTTGAGCGTAAAGTACACACACACAATACGCACGCATGCACGAACGCACAAACACCCACACACATACCTGGCATTAACCATAGGTAATTTTTTTGTGAAATCTCCATCTCCAATCTCCAATTTTTAAATACAATTTCATATGAAAATTAAACAGTTTATTTAACTGACTCCTCTGATAGTAAACCTTAAACAGCCTAGCAGGAAATATTTACTTACTCTTTTAATTCAATTCTATTGTTCAGTCTCCCTACAAGTGCCACTTAATTCACCAAAGTCGCGTAGAATGGAAAATCAATTACTGTATCGTGGCCATGGATGACAAATAAAAATCGTGGCAGCTGTAGTCTCCTTAATCTGTGGTGGCAGCATTCATAAATGTCATTTATTTGCCATACGTCAAGTGTCAAATGTAAGTTAGATGTGACTGTCAGTGTCAACTGTCAATTGTCTAGTATCTAATTTAAAAATATCAGGTATTATACATTGTACAATGACTGACGATTGATAACGAACTTATAAAGTCTTTCATGTGCAAATTATGTCTTCTACCACATCTAAATTAGTGTTGGGTCTATCATGTGCAGTAACTCTAGGAATAGTTTCATATGTACATATTAAACAACAAGCAGACAGGTATAACATATACGGAATATTCTTTTAAGATTAGTATAAAAACCATTACAAATTTGTTCTAGTTTAGATAAATGTATAATATTCTATAAAGTTTAAATCTATTTTATTAAGACCTGTTATTTGCAAATCTTAAAATTTACTTTTTAGTCATAAAAATATCTTCATTACTTTGACGATGCATGGCAAACACAAATAAGTTCTTTAAGCATTTATAATAAATCATTTATTTCAAGTAACTATGACTAAAATTTTTCATAAGTACTAGCCTACCTGTCATATCATATTTACGTTAATATTGGGGCTTGTCTGCATCCTACTCACCAGTATCCTAAATGCTGCATTGAACATAGAGGATTATGTGTGATTTCAAGCATATTCAGCCCACAGGCTGCTTATACGTGTAGATAGTTTAAAGTAAGCATAAGTAAGTTACACATAATTAATTTTTGAATTTCTAGAGAGAAGATGCATGAAGGAGTCATACGAGATACAGAAAGACAACAGAGAAGAAAAATTGAAAACTTGTATATATTAGAGAAACAAAATGAATTAACCAAACAACTTAAAAAAGAAATAGAAAATTCATAATTAAACAATGTTTATTTCTATAGAATTATTTATTATACATTAGTCATTACTACTACATTATTAAATATAAATACATCTAAGCTACTTCTTTTCTTTAAGCCAAGCATCTAACATAACATCCTTAAGATTTAAATTTACTCCAGTTGGCTCTTTTTTATCAGTGGTATCAATGAATTTATCAAGGCGTAGTTTTTCTTTAGCTATAGCGGCAAGGCACTGGAATGTTTGTGGTTCCCATGCTGCCAAATCTGATAGGGACTTTCGATCCAACATTATATTTGATCGATCTAATCCTTCTTTCAAAGAAAATGCTGTTAAATTGTGCTGTGCACAAGCTGCTGATATGCGAGTATCCCAAAGATTTTTCATATCTTCTTTTTTCAATTTTCGAGCTTTGGTAGCATAAACCAAAGCCCGGTGCACATTACGTACGGCAACAGAATAACAATTTCTTCGACGTCCAATATAATGTGCCGCCAATCTAAAAATCTTTCTCTTCCTCCAGAACTCATCAGGTCCTCGAGCTCGCACCAAATTGGCAACGGTTAAGAAAACCATTGTTGCCTAGAATTCAAAAAGAGTAAACATATATAACAATGCTATTTAATCAAATGTAAAAAATATAATGTCGATAAATTATTCGAATAATTAATATCACAACATAACCTACAAAGTTACTAGTGACAGTGTGTGTGTGACAGCTGATCTGAGTCTGATTTCTTCCCTGTACATTGTACAATTTAACAATGTTGCCAACGGCAACATAATAGGTACCTAACAATAATTTACTGTACAATGCAACTCGCAATTCACATGTCATTTAATGTAAAGAGAAGCAGTTCTACACAAATTCACGTCCACTTCTATTTACTATATTTTATTAAAATTAACGAGTTCAGCTCCGAACCTAAACTTTGCATTCCAGGGTATTTTTATATAATAATATAACTTAATTTTATGTCACCATTAAATGTTACAAAAATAGCCACTATTAAATAAATGCTTAAGTATTAACGGGTGTTTTGTAGTAGTTATGAGTTATGATTGATAGCTACTGAATTTCAATACTTTTGTTTAAACTTTATACAAAGAAATCTTTCGTGTTTTCCAATTAGAGCACTAAAGCGTATTATGCAGCATAATGCTAATTTCGGATGTTCCAACTACAGCAATGTTCCGCTCAATCGAGCATTTTAAAATTTGAAAAGTACTGCTTTGGCGTGATGCGCGCAAAGATACCAAATCAATAACAGAAAATATGAGAAGTGATTTTTCTTCAAGGTGGCATTGATCATAATTTTATTTACATTATCGTTGTTAATATATTTGTTTATATTTTATTTATATGGTTATATATTATTATATATCTATACTAATATTATAAAGAGGTAAAGTTTGTGACGTTGTAGCCTGTAGGGGGTAATCTCTGGACCTACTTAATCGATTTAAATGAAATTTGGTAAGAAGATAATTCGAGACCCTGGGAAGGCCATAGGATAGATTTTATCCCGGAAATCATCCCTTAAAGGATTGAAAATGGGGATGAAAGTTTGTATTAGGAAGCAAGCTAGGGACGACCCCGGAAGAAGCGAAGGTGAGTCGCTAGTTTATTATATAATTTATAATATCGACGATATGTAATATTATATTATATGCATATTAGTTATATTTTTTTTCAACACTGAACCTAGTGCTCTCTGCTAATGCACTTACAAACTAATTCACGTTCCCATTAAGCATTAGCACTCTTCGGCATTATGCTCTGTAATTGGAAAACGGCATGTCAGCAGGGTTTTATTTTTGTACACAACTTACTGGGTATAGTTGCTCCTGGTGTATGCTGGGTATAGCTATTTTCTATTATTGTCATTAATTATTTTTAAACTTTTTCTATAATCTATTTAATTTCGCCAAGTCGAGCAAAAAAGCCCTAACATCTTTTTCTCGAAGCCATTGACATTCAGGACCAGCGCTGCCAATTAGTGGGTAAATTACCCGAAGAGCGGGTAATTTTAGGCGATTTTTGATGGCGGGTAATTTTGACAAGTATTTGCATTGAGCGGGGTCAAAGCAGATATTTTAGTTTAGCTGATTAATTTGATATTTTAAGTTTTTTTTATATTTGATTTAATAATTTAAAGCTGTTTAATTGAGAACTGATAACAATGACTTCTTTTTCTAACATAGTACCTTACCTTTTATTCAAATCAAATCAAATGACGGCGCTGATTGGCGCCGAATTGGAATAAACCGGGTATTTTGAGGTTTATTGGTCGGGTAAATCAGCGACTGTTATCTGGCAGCCCTGTTCGGGACATTTTCGAAGCGACGCCCCTGTAACTTCGTTGTGGAGAATAAACTATAAAGCTAGAAACTGGAACTTTCAATGATTTCAATTTCAAAAAACATTAAAATATACTTAAAGCTATATTGCAACACCTTTGAAAACAATTAGTGATGTCAATTGCCAATTTTAAATCAATATATTTAATATTAATGTAGCCAATAATTGAAGCTTAATATGACGTGTCCTATGCTAAAGAGTTAACCCCTTGACCAGTATTTACCTTCATGTCATAGATCGGGCCGAGTTTTTTTTTAGTTATTGAGTCTTTCTGTTTAGAAAGTTCCAGTAACAACCCGGGAAAGTTTCGGTCCTGCGTCTGATCTTTCACCAGTCGTGTCGAATTATCGTCCCATCGGAATTTGATAGTGAAAGGAATAGCTAGTGCACGGTATGTCTGCGCGTACACTTGAGTACTATAATGTCCTGCGCAGTTGTAGTCTCAATGAGATTGGCCGCCCTAACCGAAATCGATCAGGAGGATCAATTATTATTTAATACTGTATTATTTTAGGGGTTACACGTTTTCGTTGAACAATACTTATTAGTAAAAACTAAAACTCACCTAAAACCCCTTTTTTATGGGGACCACAGTTTAAGTAAGCAAAATAAACAAAATAAATGCAAATTACCTAAATCTAACATCAATTCTAGTAATAAAGTAAATACCAGCCTTAATATCGCAAAAATATTACTTTTATTAAAGCTAAGTAAACATAAAATACAAATAATAAAAAAAACAATTATACATTCATTGTAGATATAATTACATTTCAACTGCACCTCTAAGGTACTTATTGATTATCTTAAATATCACTTTCGTCATCATTCGTGTTAAATGAAGCACTGGAGACTTCGTCGAAGTACTCATTTACCGACATTATATGTCTTATATTATATTCTTTACCCTCTTTATATTTGTTATAGTCAGTTGATGTAGTTTTATTCGCCATTATACATTTTAACATTAAAATCTAGAAAAATAAGCATAAAAGCACACATGATCCTACATTATAACATTATTTCTCAATAATAATAAACGCTTACGCAGGGGCTCACAATCTTTTTTCATGGTACATCGCTAGATAAAATTATATTATTGACGCCCTACTATTTTAAAACTATCTTTTCGGATTTTGTCGCGGATTTATTTGGATTTTTGTTTCCCGACGTTTCGAATGCTTTACAGCGTTCATGGTCACGGGAGAGACTGAGGTGTTACATGTCTCGAAGGTATAGTTGTTACAGACAGCCTACCCACAATTAACAAAATGAAAATTTCACCAATTACCTTACAATATTTTTTAACTTTAAACATTTTTATAATTTTAATTAGTTTTATAATTGAATATGGAATATTATTTATTTAATTTTGCTGTTATTATTATAATTATTACAATTTTAAAATATTAATTAGTAACCTATATTTAGTGTTGCCATTATTATATTTATAACCATAAAGAAAAATATAAAATATAGTATTAATTATTTAAGCCATATAATTGTTCTATGTGTAATTTAAAAAGTTAAAATTAATTCAGGATAATAATTTTAATTTAGTTTGCTATTATTTAAAAAGACAACTTACTAAGCAACACTATTACTATATACTTTTACAAAATTTATATATATAAATATTGTCAAATATTCGCGTAAATCTAAGAAAGTATTAGACGTCCTACTAAATGAAAATACCTGCGTGTTGCTTTAACAAACATTAGTAGGAGAGCCCAAAAGGAGTTTTTGGGATTTACTCAAACGCGGCAGATAAATATAAGGAGGAACCTTGCACTCTGTTGAGTACCTCCACCGTGTACAAGTTCTCTGTATAAGTTCGAACGCCCACCGACAGGTTAATCTGACGTGCTCAAGTATTTCGAACTTATCAAAATGTTTTTATAATAATTTGATCGACTGCCTTAGACCCTTATGTTATCTGCGGCGCTTGAGTAAATCCTAAAATCCCTTCTTGGGCTCCCCTACTATTGAACCTACTTTTTTTTCATTATCATTCAAAGAAAATTCTATAGAAGATAGACTATGGAAAATATTTTATGTATAAAGTCCAGAATAGTATATTTAAAAAGAAAAATAAGTTATATGTGTTTGCACTTTTATATAATAAACTAGCGACTCACCCTCGCTTCGCCCGGGTTCGTCCCTAGGTTTATTCCTCATACAAACTTTCATCCCCACTTACACCCCCTTGAGGGATGATTTCCAGAATAAAAAGTATCCTATGTCCGTCCCAGGGTATCAAACTATCGCCTTACCAAATTTCATCTAAATCGGTTCAGTAGATCCAGAGATTACCCCCTACAATGACACAAACTCACAATTCACTAACTTTACCTCTTTATTATATTAGTATAGATTAAAAATAATACATACCTCTAATATAATAACTGTAACAAATATAATTAAATGTATGTACATTGAAATCTTAATAATACGGTATACTGAAATTCCACAACCATTTGTATGAATAGAATAAGTATCTAGCTCTTTTAAATAGTTTGATACACAAGATCCACTTTTACAGCAACTAAAAAGAATAAATAAAAAATGTTAACATGATAATAAAATGCTGAAAAAATGTAATTGTTATTTATTTCATAGAAACATTGCTCTTATATATTTTTAACCGTCTGTTTGCTTGTCCTTCTGTCGGTTATAACTTATAATGTAATATAAAACTCGTCCCACCGGAGTATGAGAGTGACAGGAATAGAGAGTGCACGTTGTGTCTGCGCGTACACTCGTGCACTATAATATCTCCTGCGCAGTTGGCTAGTCTCAATGAGATTGGCCGCCGTGGCCGGAATCGGTCAGGAGAACATCATAATGTAATACGATCACTTTTAAAACAAAATATGTTTATGTTATGGTATACCTAGTATAGGGAGTTAGGTTTATTAACATTTAACCCCCAAATCAAACTACTGAATTCTAAATCAAGAGGTGCAAAATTTTGACTTTGTATAAATAACCAACGATTTTTCACTACCGGCAAAAGTGATATTTACGCAAAATGAGCGATCTCTTTCAAGGTCCATGGTCATTTTACGATACGGTATCAATGACGTGGGACAATCATTGTGACTTTTAAATAACATAAGCAATTTGTATAATAACGTCGCACTGCTGTGGACGGGGCTCCCTTCAATACGCGGGAGATCAGGCTATAGTCCACCGGTTTGGACAAGTGCGGTGTTTGAAGACTTCACATGTCTTTGGAAAACTTCATAGTTTCTCTTAGACATGCAGGTTTCCTCGTGATTTTCTTTCACCGTTAGACAAGTAATACCTATGTTTACCTATCAAAGGTGCGAGACCCTAAATTTGAACACGCTTTACTTGGTTTCCGAAGCAAGTGCGTCACCACTGTGCAACCACTCCCTTGAGAACAGCGACATACTTACCTAAAAGGCACGCTATCCGTTTCTACTTCTTTTGTTTTTGCATCCTTAAGACGAGTAGGATTCCATTCATAATCTCTTATCTTATCATGCCAGTCTTGTGTAAACCAATCTTTATAAGAATTTAACTTTAACAAAGATAATATATGTAATAATAGATACATATCTAGATCGTAAAATTATTATATAATAATAAAATCCTTACACCGCAACATCCCAAGGACCATTGAAGATTATCAATAAAATGCTTATGCTTAGGACATGTTCTATAGTGTTTCATACTTTTAGAAATAGAATTCATCGTATTTTCTTGACAAGAATAAAGTCTTCGAACACACAGAGATACTCCCACAGCATTTATAATTATAATCCAAACTATACACACCCAGAGACGGCAACACACAACTCTTGCTTTATGACTGTATTAATATAAAATACATATCAATTAAGTAAGTACTATAACAATGAAACAACAAGTGTATTTAAACAAAATATTAAAGAACCCTTGGACGAAATTCTTTGAAATTTAAACGTCAAATTGTACGAATATTTTCTATGTGCATGTGGCCCTTAAATAGATACGTAACTCAATTTTATATCCATATGCAATCGCATATAGTATGTATAGTTTAGTCGGTAGCATAATAATCCCCGAAAGTAATACGAGTGCGTTGACGAGGTCCGTGCCAGTTAGAAATAACATGTCTCCAACACCTGTTCCAGCATACACATAAAATTAATTATTGACACCAACTTCTAGTATATTATTATATTAATATGATCTGTGCTCAGTTTACGATTAAGAATAATTAAAAAGTAGTCTTATTTTGGAAAGATATTGTTTTAATTATTGTATTTATTACTTACTAGCGACTACCCTCGCTGCGCTCGAGTTCGTCCTTAGATTGATTCCCCATACAAACTTTCATCCCCATTTTCACCCCCTTAAGGGATGATTTCCGGGATAAAAAGTATCCTATGTCCTTCCCAGGGTCTCAAACTATCTTCTTACCTTTCATCTAAATGGGTTCAGTAAATCCAGAGATTACCACCTACGTCACACTCACGATTGGTAATAAATCAATCATTTGAACTAAAATCGATTGACAAATTCAACCACATAGCATATTTATTTTTAATGTATTTATTTATTGTATTTCTCATCTGTGGCATTCTTCTATAAGATTATATCTAACTTATTATTTCTTATTTTCATATAAATATATTCAAATTTATAAAAAATGGTATTGTAAGTCAATACATTTTAATGTTGTAGTAGATAGTAAGAAGGCAACTTTCGGTTCGCGCCGTTTATCGCATTCTACAGACATTGATATATCGCGAATGTCATTTGATAAGCAAAAGGTCTCCGTTGTTCCAAATGTTATTATTATTTAACAATATTATTACATAAAATATGTGTCGTAAATATAAATAGAGCAACGTAGAGAACATTTTTTTCTCTGATACTCACTAAAGATCAATAGCAAAGACCACATTATAGCGAAGATTGAAATAAGCCATAATATGCAAGCTGCTAACACAACAAATGGACGATTAGGGCCTTTATAATACATTTATTTATAAAATTATATTTGAAAAGTTTCCAAAATATATGACAATGACGTTATTAAAAATCACTTAAGAAACAAAATGACGTACTAAATTGCATACATTTTTTGCTCTTTAGTAAAATAATAAAACCTCAATTTATAATTTAAGAAGTATTTATTAACAGTTGTAAAATATAAAAAGATGAAAATAGTATAAATATATTTTAGTTTAAAAAACTTTAACAAACATTACATAGCATGTTCCAATTTAAATGGAACAAAAGTCAGGTATTGGCCCGCACGTTCGTTTTCTCTCTTTGTCAATTTCATGACAGTATTTCGAAGTGCATTCTCTACGGCAATGGTTTTAGCTGGCCTTATCATGAAATACAAGCATTTCAAGAAATGTTCAGCCACATCATGAAATGATCAATTCTGACAAGATCTGGCCACGACATATACATACATATAATGCACATAAGCCATAAATTTTATAAAAAATAATGAACACATAGCTTAAAATTACATACTAATTACTGTAGATATTAAAATATATTTGCTGTAATATACAATATTCTCTTTATACATACATATATGTATAAAGAGAATATTGTATATTACTATTCAATTACTTCTCTATAAATATGTTTGTTCATAATGTGAATAAAAATAATTCAATTATTTTTTACAACTTTTAAATCGATTATTCAGTTCCAATTGCTTTTCTCGAGTATGAAAGGATATTCTTATTCCTTTATGTTATCTATTTCAGTTACATCACCCATTTTCTTAAGATTTGGTGAGACCTCAAATTCACATCCAGTACTAACTAATACATCTTCAATTTTAACACCATCAGCCAATTCAGTTAGAGTTAGTCCTTTTTCTTTGTCCACTTCAAATACACACTGCAGTATAAGATTAAAAATAAAATTATAGACTTATATTAATCAATAGTTGTTTATGTAGCAAAAAAATACATATAAAAACAGAAAACAAATAATTATTGTGTACGAAGGATGTCTATCTCTTTAGGAGATCTCTACAAAAAACCTCGAGCGTGAGAAAAAATAGTAATGAGGTGCGATGTAGGTACAGACTACATAGAAACATCAATATAAATATACAAACATACATACATACTTATATATGTACTTAAATATATTTTTTATTAATTAATACATAATTTCTCTATTCCTTAATGTCGTAATATGATGCTGGCCTTATTAGCTAGAAAGACCGTAGTCTGCCTCAATAAATAGGCTACAAAATGTATAAAGATTTTTTTAACCTGGCTGGTAGTTCCATATATTAAACAAAATCTTCATCTTTACATAGGATATGAAATTCTTCATAAAAAGGGTGAAAATGTATATACTGTGTATGTATTCTATTTCCATTAAAAAATTGCTTATAGTAATTTATATGGTTCTATAGTACTGGTAATGATTCCGGTCCTACCTTTAAATATTATAATGACAAATTTCCTAACAAATAAAAAAACACTCCTATAAAATAGACATGTACATATTTAAGATTTTTTCACTAATAAATTTAAAATATTATTATTATAATATTTAAAAAAATATATTAAAAAAAAATATTCATACCTTTTCAGTGATAATCATATCCACACAATTCTTTCCAGTTAGTGGCAGAGTACACTTTGGTAATATTTTGTGGGCGCCATTTTTAGCTGCGTGCTCCATAGTAATAACTACTTTTGTTCTTGGTGCGGATACTAAATCCATTGCACCACCCATCCCTTTTACCATTTTACCCTAAAATTAAAAAAATATTAGGGGAAAAAAATGTCAAAAAATAAAGTAAAATATGGTCTAGTCAAAAAAGTAAATCCAAGTTGTGTATATTGTATGGTTCCATAACAAATTGGGTTATTCTATGTAGATAGGTAGACAGGTGCATTTGAGGTACTTTTTTTTATTGCAAAATTAACGATTTTCATGTGTGCCACACCAACGCGTGGCCTGGTCTGTTACTCTATATATAATATGTCCACCTACATACAACATTATGTATCGGTCATAATGAAGTTTTTTAATGAATAATCCAAATAATAAATCTTAAAGGTTTACTCAGAGATTTCACTTTAAGATTCTATTAAAATCACTATATTTGTGCTAAAATTTCATTATTATAACGCTATATATTCTTACAGGGATCATCCAATTAGCTAAATCGCCATATTGAGACACCTGCATAGCTCCCAATATAGTCAAATCTATATGCCCCCCTCGGATCATCGCAAAGCTGTCATCGGACGAGAAATACGAAGCACCTGCAAAACAAGCCATTTACTATTCAAATTAAATCTCGGCGAGGCAATTAATGAAAACCAGTTTATATTTACGACATATTTTGTAATATCTTGTTTACTGAATATCATTTAATCGATATGTCATTCACACATAATGTTGAAGTAAATATTTTGTTGTACCATTTGTTTACGCCATCATACGTCACACGTTCTGCATAACTTATTCTAAACTACATTATTACAATTATTGATAAATATATTCAATCTAGGCTATTGTTAACTCATAACTTATCTACTTTTTATTTACTTCTATGTTGCATACATTAGCCACTTATATAGAACTAGCGATTTACCTTCGCTTCTGGTTCGTCCATAGACAAAAACAAATCTATCCCACGGGAACCGTACATTTTTCCTGGATAAAAAGTAACTAATGTGATATTCAAGACTATAATCTATCTCTGTGCCAAATTTCATTCAGATCCGTTCAGCCGTTTTGGCGTGAAAGAGTAACAAACATCCATCCATCCTCACAAACTTTCACATTTATTATAATATTATATAATTATAATTAAGGATTTTACGGTAAGTAGGTATCTAGGTACACATTTGTATTTATTTACATATTTTCATAATTAAATTGAGGAGACGTTGACAATACGACAAATAAAAGCAACAAGTGTGTTTATCTCATAATACTTTTAAATATTCGTAGATAAGATAATTATAATGTATCACATGATAACTTAATAACTTATGGATTTGATTTAAGAACTTTATTTCTTCAAATTGTACAATACATAAATAGTTTTTGTATAAACATTATTGTTATAGCTATGTATATTAGAAGATTTTTTTGCCGTTAATCTTGTTAATTAAAAATCAAATAACATGTAGTGAAAGGAGCCTATGCTTTGAAGACGGATGTGTATAGATGTCAACGAAGTAAGACGATAAGTAAGGATAAAATTTTTCGATATCTCGTTTAGTTTTCGAGATCGATATTCAAAAATGGAAAAATATTTTTTTTTTTTACTTTTTTTTTGACGGAATTCGATAATACATAGGTATTTTTGAAAACTAAAACAAAAAATTAGAATAAAATTTTTCGATATCTTGATTAGTTTTCGATATGTCGATACTCGAAGATCTAAAAGAATGAAAATTTTATTTTCATTCGAGTAAGTAGGGAGTATGCATTGAAGTATATCAGTAAAAGTAATATAGAAAGCACGTGTTTCTTTTCATACACGCACATTACCATATTATCTTCTGTACAGTCGGCTAATCTCAGCGAGGTCATTATGTATACTAATATTATCTATATTCTATACTAATATTATAAAGAGGAAAAATTTGACTTTTTGTTTGTTTGTACTGAATAGGTTCCGAAACTACTGAACCGATTTAAAAGAAATTTGGTAAGAAAATAGTTTGAGACCCTGGGAAGGACGTAGAATTTTTTACCCCGGAAATCACCCCTTAACGAGGTTAAAATCGGGATAAAATTTTGTATGAGGACATCTTTGTTGTATGAGGAATCGACCTAAGGACGAACCCGAGCGAAACGAGGGTGAGTCGCTAGTCATTAGTATTTTACGAGTACCATACTTATATGTAACCCACGCTTCTATGCTAAAAGGACATAGAGTAATGAAAAAGATAGATCTACCTGGTAGTACTGTAACGGTTTCCTTTCCTGCATTAATAAGATCTGCGTCCACTTCGTCTTCAGTAGGGAATGGGCCGAGTCCAAGAATACCATTTTCAGATTGCAATAGAACGTTTATATTTTTTGGTATGTAGTTACTTGCTAACATTGGCATTCCTAAAGCAAAAGATAAAATTTACTAACATATATGTAAGTACAAAGTACATCTTTACACATATACAAAAAGTTTGTACATATGTGCGCAGTAATCTCTTGAACTGTTAAGTATTGAACGAACTCAATGTTATGCGGTTTTTTGGTGTTATGATCGGAATTTCTGCAGAAAGATATTAGTTTATTAAAAATTTCTCCTTCACTTATAGCTCCTTCACTTAGAGCTGAGCATTGAAAATCGTAAATAAATGAAATCAATGTTTATTTGATTCTATGATATAAACGAATACATTTTGAAAAGATGAAAATAATTCAAGCATTCAGCCATTGCCCATTACTAACGGTCCCACTGCTGGGAACGGGGACTACTTCAATGAGAGGGCTCATTGAAGTTTTCATCAGGCCATAATCACGCTGAACAAGTGCGGGTTAGCAGAATTCACATATCTTGCGAAAAATAGTTAGATTCTCCAAGACAGGTTGTTCAAGATATTTTCCTTCGCCATATTAGCAACTTAAAAAATCAAAATGTAAGAACTTGTTTTTTTTTCGCAGGATTTATTATTTACATATAAAAATACACTTAGATCTTCTGAGTTAAACTTCACCATATTTCGAATGGTTTGCAGTATTTAAGTGAAAATATAAATAATCGTGGTTAGGCCACACTTAATTGTTTTTTATGTTGTATGTATGTATTTTATGATAAGCGAATATTATTTTTGTTTTAAAAAATATTTTTGATTAAGTTAACAAATGCGTATTTGAAGTAAAAAAAAACACCAACCGTACTTAAAACCGTAAATAAAAAAATTGTCCTTTATAGTGCAAAATAATAATTAAATTAATAGCGACGAGCTTTATCTAGGGAAGCGATAACGGTTACTAGTTACTAGTACCAACCTATATCATAAAAGAAATTTGATTTTGATGACTAAAATCATTTACTACCCCAATTCCTACTCGTAATACGTGAACCACTTTTTATTTAGATACAAACCTCTTAAATTATCTTAGGAAATATCTCGGCCATCTGTTGCTGTATTAATAAAGGACAAATCAACAAACAATAGATAACACATTTGGACCCAATTATGCAAAATACAATCATGTGCGTAAAAGTACCAACAGAGTTATAAGCATTTTATTATAAAAAATAAAATAATTATCAAAAATAAACAATACTTATATAAATATTGTACAATTTTAAAATAACCAGAAAAACAAAACATAACCCAAGTGCAACTATCGACAGAAAAATGCTTATAACTCTGTTGGTACTTTTACGCACATGGCTGTTTTTTGCATAACTGGGTCCATTTTTGATGTAAAATTTTACCACATTATTATTACATTCAGTAACGATTAATATCACTCACCAATTCCAAGGTTGGCATGCATCCCATCTTTGAACTCCAACGCAGCCCGTCTTATAATCCTCTCCCTCATATTATCCGATGATTTCTTTTCTTTCTGTTCCTTTGGTTTACTTATAGTTTTTCTTTCAATTCGCTTCTCAAACTTCTCGCCCAATACAATTCTATGGACGTAAATTGACGGAACATGGACAAAATCTGGGTCAATTTCGTCAACAATTTCTTCGACCTCGGCTATAGTAACTCTGGCTGCTTTACACATAGCTGGATTGAAGTTGCGGGCACTTTTCCTAAATATTAAATTCCCATGTCTATCGGCTTTCCAGGCTTTAACTAACGCGAAATCACCAGTTATAGCTTCTTCCATAATGTAGTTAAGGCCGTTAAATTGTTGTGTATTGCGGGAGGAACTTGCAATGTCTATCTAAAGAAAGTAATTTGATACATAATTTTAAGTCTAAAAATATTTATTATTTTTTCTCTTTCGCACACTATCTTGCAAGCTATTTTATAGCAGTGTGAAGTGACTCCTACGGGATATTGGTCTATACTAAAGACTCTATAGCAAACATACGAGGGTGCGTTTTTAAGTTCGCGGAATGAGAGGATTGGAGGGGGGTGATTAGGCTCATTAGGATCGTAACGTGTTTAGTGACTCATAATTAGTATAAATACGAGATTTCATTGTTATTAGACTATTAGTCTTTGAGCTATTGCCAACCAAGCAACATAATCAGGAGTGAAAAGTGAATTATGGAAAAAATCAAATATCGTGCCGTTATAAAGTTCCTTACCAAGCAAGGAAAATCAGTTGCGACCATAATGGATGAGATGTCATCGGTTTGACTCTTGTCCAGGAAAAACCATGGTGTACAAGTGGCACAGTTTGTTTAAAAAAGGAAGGGAATCCTTTGAAGACGACCCGAGGCCGGGCAGGAGCATCGAGGTGACCACGCCAGAACTTATCCAAAAAGTCGAAAAACTTGTACTCGACGATGCTCGACTAAAGAAGAAACAACTCGCAGAAATGGTTGGAGTATCCGATACAACCATTTTTAAAATCCTGCACAATCATCTTGGCATGACTATGGTCAGTGCAAGATGGGTACCGAAAATGCTCACACCGCCGCAAAAACAACAACGCGTAGAGTGTTCACGTGCATTTTTGGACCTCTGCAATGAAGACAAGGATGGTGTATTGAGTCTAATTGTTACTGGAGACGAAACTTGGGTTCATCATTATGAACCTGAGTCGAAACAAGGCTCTATGCAGTGGCATAAAAAGGGCACAGCACCCCCCAAGAAGTTTAAGGTGTCACAGTCAGCTGGGAAACTCAAGGCAACGGTCTTTTGGGACTCAGAAGGAATATTATTGATCGATTATAAAGATAAAGGTGTTTCTATAACCGGAGAATACTACGCTTCAATATTAGAGCGACTAAAAGAAGCCATTAAACAGAAAAGACGGGGAAAATTGACGAAAGGTGTGCTGCTTTTGCACGACAATGCGCCCGTCTACAAGAGCCGCGTTGCGTTGGCTGCCCTGCTTAAAGTGGGCTTCGATATTTTGAACCACCCACGCTACAGCCCAGACCTGGCCCCGAGTGATTATTACCTGTTTCCAAAAATGAAAAAAGAGCTGCGGGGTAAAAAATTTACCACCGATGATGAAGTTAAGGAGGCAGTTTCAGCGTATTTTGAGGACAAAGACAAAACATTTTTTTATAAGGGTATAAATAAATTAATTGAAAGATCTGAAAAATGTGTCCGTCTTGCAGGTGAATATATTGAAAAGGAAAAATAATTTGGTTTTTTTTATTTCAACCCCTTACCCTTCATTCCGCGAACATAAAAACGCTCCCTCGTACTTATTGTAAGTAGTAAAGTTAGTTTTCATTGTTTCAAGATTTTCAAGATTTAACTTGGTTAGTTTTTACCAGTAAAACAAGTTTTTAGAAGAGAGAGACATGTTGAACTTACGATATAAAAACAGTGACTTGCGTATAGCATAAATAAGATATAAGCGATAGCTTTTAATATTTTAGATTACTTTATTTTAGATAACTTCAATTTATCCTTTGTTATCTACTCTGTGTAAATAATTCGATTGTTCAAATTTAAGAAATTCTATTTTTAAATAGCATACACTTTTGTAGCAGGAAAAACAAGAAATTGTGTTTTAAATTTATTTTAGAATCTTGTATGTTCTTACGAAAAAAAATCAGGATCATCTACAGAACTTGGCACCCATTTAGATCTCAATTTTTTTGTCGGTGAAGTTGACCATCACGCATATTCTTAATGTTGAACTTGGCTCCCATTTTCACATTTATGTTTTTGATGGGATATCATGACATTTTTTAAAGAAACTATTATTATTAATAAATCCAAAGTGACATATAAAATCTTTTATTCGTAATTTTGCGACTATTCGTTAGTGGTTAAGGCGGAATAGGAAAATGTTATTTAATCATCATGGAACCTTTTCTCTTCAGAATGAAAAAGTTTTTGCTATTAATGTGATTGCTATTGCTATTATATTTCAAAATGCTCTAGGTTTTAAGATATTATGTTTTGGAAGGGATAAATAAGCATATTGTTACTGTTAGAAATAGTTCATAAGATACTACATGTTAAGGTTTGAATAAAAGGCTTATTATTATTATTATTATAGTCGGTCAAAATAGACATTCACCCTTGCATAAATTCCCAAAAAGCTAAAAATTTACATGAACATTAGGGATACCATTATAAAGAAATTGTGAAAAGTCCCCATCGATCCCTTAAGTGTAAAATATTTTATGCAAAGTCAAAGTTCGCAAAAATGTTTCCTTGGATTTTTTTTGTATTTTTTGGATTTTATGATCAAAATAGTGTAGAAGATACTTGTAGATCATACAATTATCTACAAAAATTGTCCTTACACTTTTTTTCCAAAGATTCACCATTTCTGAGAAAAAGCATTTCTAAAATGTACCCCTATTTTTCGGATGAACTTGACCGGGCTTTTGTTAATGGAAAACAACCAATAACCAGTTACATTTTTTTTTTTGATGTTGCACCTTACAAATACATAATATGAATATTTCATTTATTCATAATACTCAAAATTGTAAAAGAGTTAAACATACAAATATTTAGCTTACCTTTCCATCTTTAGTGTATTTAATAGGGGAGCCACCTTCATGAATTAGAGTTCCATATCCAGTTGGTGTGAAAAATGCAGGTATTCCAGCAGCGCCAGCCCTTATCCTTTCAGCTAAAGTTCCTTGTGGGGTTAGTTCCACCTGTAATAACATATCTATGAACAAACTTTAAGTTTATACAAATAATAGTAATAGCATTTTAATCAACTGTTGAGATCTGGTGAAATAAAGTAGATTGTCAACATTTATTATAGATTAGCGACTCACCCTCATTTTGCTCAGGTTCCTAGGTATGATGCTTAGTTTGGAATAGATCGACTTTATATACATAGGTATGTGGGTTTTATCCAACACTTATAAAATCACTCATATATAAATTATTGATTCTTCATACAAACTCCCACCCCTCTGGCTTAGGGGAGTATTTCTGAGATAGTTTAACTTATTCCCAGGGTCTGAAACTATCTCCATACTATTTTATCCAAATTGGTTCAGCAGATTAAATGAAAAGCTAACAGACAGACAGAGTTTGTTGGTTTAGGTGCTAATCTCAGGAACTACTTCTGATTTGGAAAATTCTCTTTGCATTAGATAGCCCGTTTATGAAGGAAGGCTATATACTATGCAACCCAAGCAAGAATGGCAAGGAAGAAGGGAGCAGCAATCATAAATGTCAACAAATCGGGCAGACTTTCATACACCATTGTAAAACTATATATAACAGGAACAAAACCCAAGCAAAGTGAGGGTGAGTTGCTAGTAAGAGTATATTATATATAGTAAAACAATATAAATAATTTCCATTAAAATTAAATCAAAGACTAAAATGTAAGTAAATATTTGTGAAGTTTATTTTTCTCTTTCTAATATAGAAAAAAATGATATTCTGACTCTAAACAAATAGTCTTTGTAATTATCGTGAAACAAAACATTAATAAATAGATGCTCTTTTATTTATGAAGTTTTTTTATTAATAAATATTTTAGTACATACTTCCAGTTCACCATTTAAGAATTGCCTCTCAAATTCTGCATTTTCACCAACATATGATGAAATCATTCTTTTAATTTGTTTTTTCTTCAGTAAAATACCTAGTCCAAAGTCTTCCACTCCTAAATAGTTATAAAATATTTGAATAAATATTTGGAAATTGAAAATTTAAAGCAATTTGAAATAATTAGCACTAATTTGATAAAAAACACACCAGCATTATTTGATACAACTGTAAGCCCTGATACAGATTTTGTATTTACTGCTTTTATAAGATTTTCTGGTATGCCACATAAACCGAATCCTCCAACTAACAGTTTTGAACCATCTTTAATATCTTTTACAGCATCATTTATATCATTGAATATTTTGCTATTTTTGACAATGGTGCTGTATGATGCACACGTCAGTACCTAAGTCAAGAACATAGAAATGTTTTTATTTCACCGAATATTTCATTAATTTGTATTAAATCATAAATTTCAACTTACCCTTGTAATCCCGGTAACTTTCGGATATGTAAAACTTTGAATCCTTAATAAAAACATTTTGCTGGTGGTTATGGACCTCTTACTCAGAAAAATATATGTACTCAGTTCTGACTGTAAGTGTGTTTATTCATTAAAAAATAAAAATATTGCTAATTTCATTAGTTCTCTAATTTCAGTATATAAACACGAAACAACACAATCAAATTTTAGATACGAGATTAAGGCACAATAACTTCGTGTCAGGTTTGAATAAGATAACGTGTGATAACGAAATAAAGCCAAATATGTATTACAATTTACAAACCCAACAAATACGACTTACGAGGTCAACCGGCTGCGGCTTCTACATTCTACTGTCTAGTGTCTACTTATTACATATTCAATTGCGTAGCATTTATATAAAGTTTGCGATATTAATCTTTGTAATCTGTATTATAAAATTTCATTGTTTGAATGACAGAAGAAGTAAATTTAAATAATTCGCGCTTTTTAGCATGGATGACAAAATATAAAACTTAGTAGTACACGTACAGATAAAAAATATTACAGACAGAAACGCAGTCTACAGACTCATATATCCACAATTTAAAGTCCAGCACACACCAGTCCGTACATACATCGAATTTGGTCTTCTCCGGATATTTTGCTGTGTGGTCGCTCGTAGCCTCATCTGTTACGTAGCGTGGAATATTTATAATCACGGAATAGAAAAAACAAGGGAAGTGCGTTTTGAATACGTTTGTAACGGAACCTATGCAGACACTGGACAGGACAGGGCAGGGCAGGGCAGGTCAGGGCAGTGCACTGCAGTACAGTACAGGCAAACAGACACACAGACAGACGAACAGACAGAAAAATCTGTTTTTCTCGTAAGTACCATAATACTGTAATATTTTCTATGTATTTAGTAAAAAGCTTTTATTTCGATATTACAAACAGACACTTCAATTTTATTCTGGACATCATTTTGCAGAAAGTGATTTATAATTTTACATCATCTACAGGGGAATATATTTCTTTGTTTGCTTGTATTGTATTGAAGAGCAATAATACCAAGTTTCAAGTATAAACTTTATTACTCCCTTTTACCCCTTTAAGGACGAATTTCGAAAAATATCAAATAAATATAGTATTTATTATTTTTATCTTAAAGTTAAACACCACTTCCACCAGTCAGTCAGGACCACTACCTAGGATGCACCTCTTTTCTCAATTCTTCCTTCAGCTGGTCTAACTTTCAGGTACAATAAATACATTGCATTGGTAAATGATTGCACAAGATGCGAACACAATAGAAGCAAAAACCAGGTACAAAAGAGATAAAATAATTGCTTAACCTCAGACTGAATGTAAATAAATCATATGTATAGCGCCCTCCTTTCTAGAAATCTTCCCTATTATTCAAATTTTCCTTTCTTAAGTCTTAAGCCTTAGAGTATGATGATGATGTTCTCCTAGCCGATTACGGCCACGGCGGCCAATCTCATTGAGACTAGCCAACTGCGCAGGAGATATTATAGTGCACAAGTGTGCGCGCAGACACAAGTGCACTCTCTGTTCCTGTCACTCTCATACTCTGGTGGGACGACTGCTCGACACGACCAGTGAGAGTTAAGGCGCAGGACCGACGGCTTTACGTGCTCTCCGAGGCACGGGGGTGAAACACCGCCAACTTCCCAACTCCGGGCTGTTACCAAGACTTACGGTACAGAAAGACTCAATAACTAAACTTGGCCCGACCCGGGACTCGAACCCAGGACCTCCGAGTGTGCAGCCGTACATGGTAGCCACTACACCACCGAGGCAGTTACTTACTACTACTTAGAGTATACATATGCATTATGCTATAGAGCGCGCGTATCGCTCATTGTCCATTAGGCGAAATGAAAGCAGATGTTCTATATACACCTATCGATACATACTTGTAGATGAAGCGTTTGAATAGTGATGCGTCTAGTAAAACTTTTAGAATTTAATTAAAAAATAAGTATATTAACAGAACCATTTATTCACAAACATATAGACTTTATTATCTAAAATTACAGTATTTCAAATTAATATCTTTCATTTGTAAATCTATGTAGTAATAGTATTGCTTAATATTTTGATTTTTTTCAATATTAGTATACTAAATTAAAATTATATATTACTTATTCTCTTTAACTTTTCACATTGATGCAAGAGACTAATTAATAAGGTCTTCTAAAAAATTGTAATAATTGTAATAATAACAGCTAAAATGAAATAAATAATATTCCATGTTATTAAAATTATAAAAATGTTTAAAATTAAAATTAAGTAATATTGTAAGGTACTTTGGTGCCACTAAAATTTAAAGGTTTTATTTTTGACAAATACAAAGAATCTTAATTTATAATACTATGGTTATACAAAATATTCGAGTAGTATAACGTGGTAAAACACTAGCTCTTAATGAGAGAAACTAAGAAGCGGGGGGTGCGGAAGCACGTGTTGTGTCGACCCGCCCGCGCGCCTCCGGCAACACCTGCTCACGCCTGTGTAATTTTGTTAAAATCAGCGTTTTCTGATTAATACATTATTTACCGATGAAAAGAAATATCTTTGTTCGTTTTAGTTTGCTTTCGTAAATCATTTTTACAGCTTGTAACTGCATATTTCACCATGATTAATATACCGAATATAAAAATGACAGGTTTTCGAAGGCATCCATGCCATTTAGTTTATGGTTGCGTGAAGCGACTTCGATCAGAAACTGAGAGAAGATACCACACAAAATAGACTTAGGGAGACCTTGATTCTCTTTGAAGATGTATGGCAGAGCAGGTAGATATGCGCTTTTTTTATTTTTAGCTATAGGTATATGTAAAACAAGATTTCATCGGTACTTGACACTAATTAGACTACCATTATAAATAAGAAAGTTTGTACGTTTGTGTATATGTTTGTTGCTCCTTCACGCCGAAACTATTGGATCAATTCGAATAAAACTTAGTACACAGATAGACCTGGAGTACTTAACTTTCGCATTTAATATTAGGTAGTATAATCAACTTTGAGCACATGTCATGTCATCCAAATAAATACCGACGAGAGAAACGGTCAGCGTGATTGACTTTCGTGACTAATAGCGTCGCTCTTAACATTTCGAGACTGTTCATTTCATACTCGTGCTTACAGTTCATACTTGCTAGCGCGCGCTATATAGCTTATGTATACTCTAAGTCTTAATCTTAAATGACAGATAATCACAAACTTTAAAGAAATGCAGATATGTCACTCAAACACGCACTGCGCCTAGCAACAGCTAATATAGTCTGGCACACGAAAGTTGAGCTTAGATTTAATTGAAACTTTTTACATGGCAACATTCTATAAATGTCGTAATATAATTTTAATTATGGTATGGCACACCGACTGCAGCGCCACCTACAGGGTCTATTTGTATTATCGAACCTTGCAACGACCGACATTAAACTCAACTCAATTAATTAACATTAAAATCGTCGCTGCCGCTTAGATGATCAGTGGCACAATGACTGCAGCGCTACCTACCGGGTTCAATTGTATTTTCAAATCATCCAGGAGCCCATTTAAATATATACATTAAATTTCATCCAAATCCGTCGAGCCCTTTAGGAGAAGTAGGTTAACAAACACACGTACAAAAGAATTATATAAAAGACTAGCATTGCCCGCGGCTCCGCCCGCGTTCAGATAACCAAAAACCAAATTCTTAGGTTTTATATATTAGTATACTCTTACATTGCAGTTTTGTATTTTTTCTCAAGTATGAGATATTTTCCCGCGGTAAAAAATATCCTATATGTTGACCCGGATAACCAGCTATCACCCTACCAAATTTCATCAAAATCCCGCCAGTGGTGTTTCTGTGATGCGGTAACAGGCAGACCGACAGACTAAAATTCTAAAAACTGTAGCTTTGGCCTCTGTATAGATAATAATGTCTATTTCAATAAAATATTTCAAAAAATATTTAATGTACAGATTCGACTTAGTTACAATTTTATTATATGTATAGATAAAATAAATTAATATTTCAATTATCTGATATCAACAAAACATATTAGGTACTTAAATATTCGGTATTCGTCCAAATAGGAAAATAGCAGCTGAATGGACCGAATACCGAATAATAGCCGGATCTTCGTTGCAAGTTCAATATTAATCTGTTCTGCCTTCTGCGGCATCTTACTATTCTTCGCACTCAAATTAATATTATAAAGTAACATAGTTTAAACTTTAAAAGGATTCTATATAAAACTAGTATAGAATATAACGAATTTATGTAAAAATTAAACTTATTTTACGTGCGTATTTTGCTTAGGAAAATCATACCTACACTTATTATTTTTTTATGTATCAAGAGAATTTATTAGTACTACACTTAGTGTTACCATATGTATTATGTAGTTTTTTTTTTAATTTGCCCTGCTTTTACAGGCTTAAATTTCACGTGCCAGACTTTATGAATGTTGATATTGATAGAATTGTAAAAGATAAATGAAGAATTAATTAAACTAAATTTAACATTATCGTTGTATTTTTAATTTTCCTCCAAAAAATGAAATAGCGGAGGTATTTATTTCTACGGCCCTCCAATATGTGTAGTGATTTATTTTGGCCCGCGATTGTATCTGGTCTCGGCAGGCCTGTTCTAGACACTCATTTGTCCTGTTTTTATTAAAGGCTCCAAAAATATTGCAATACTTATTTCCAAGCAAGTACGTATATCATAAATGCTTTAGGAATTAGCCATACAAAATACCTACTTAACAATGATTTAGGAAAAAAAGTTTTTTTTCTTCCGAACGTCCAAATTCTGAACCATGCATTTCTAGTTGCAAAAATGAATTATTTGAGTTACTCATGTATAATGCTGTAACCAGTTTAAATTTAAAACCAAGATAATCTGCTTTTGCTTCTCAATATTACCAAAACATAAACAGACGCAAATCTAGAATAAATTCCAATCCTATTTAAGTAAATTAAAATATTTTATATCCATAGAAACAAAATAAAACTTGACATATTATTTATTTAAATTAATGACTGTACAAATAGAAAAGGCACTCGTTTTTATTTATCGATCGATACTTATTTCTTATCTATAATTCATATAAAATTAATTATACGGAAGTACATAAATACGAACTCAACTTCAACTTTATAAATTTACAATTAGCACTAGTTTTTTGTATTCTAATATAATGATTTATAATTACATATTTAATTTTAAATAACACATAAGAACCATCATAGTTATATATACCATGTGACTGAATTGTACTGTGTAGTGGACCGTTCTTATCTCGGTCTGGATAAATCAAAATGCATATAATCAACAATGTTTGAAGTCTCGACTATCGGCACTAGAGAAAATGGAAGACATAATGAAAACTTGTCTTCATATTTTCTCTGCTCTGCTACTACAACACAAGAAAAATAGCCTAAAATAGCATCACCTTTTACGAAAATAAAATCTGTAATTTTTACTTTCACAGTAAATTTTATATTATATTATTATGATATTTGATATCATTTCTACTAGACATCATGTATGCTTATAAAATAATAATTAAAGTTCTTTCATAATTTCCAAATTCATCTAAGCTACAGATTTTATAATAAGTAGTATTCAATAAAATTATACAATATCATTTATTTTATTATAATATATAAAATAAATTACTTATTACTTAGCTGTACATACATATTTGAAAGTATTAAAGTTTTATACTTTGAAATATAGAATTATTGTTAGCTTTAGGTACCTACATAATTTAAACTGTTACAAAAAACCGAATTATATTATGGCAGGAATGTATACGCACTATTTGATAGATTTTTTTAAGAAACAATTATTATTTACTGATTGGTAAACATGTTACATTATTTATTATATTATAAATAATATTATTTAAAATTTAAATATTTTTTTGTTTTCACAACTAATTGTTGAAAATGAATCTATGAACTAGTGACGTAGCGTTTCCATAATATTTTGTAATTTGTTGCACTGTCATCTTAACAAAAAAATATAAATAATAATTACAAAAGTAAATTTACTAAAGTCTGCCAGATCTCACATCAGTTATAACGCCCCACAGTTCTATAATAAATTCATCCGTAAATCCGAATTCTTGCAAGTCGCTGTTATCAATGGCCTCGGCAAGTTGCATTGAGTTTGCTTTACCGTCGGCGATATCCCACATTTGTGTTGCTAGTTCAGTATCGTTTATTCCCATGAATGATTCTAGTAGGGCATTTATTTTGTCTATACCAGCCTTTGACCTCTCGTCATGCTGAAAAAACATATTTACACATCTTATAAAATTGGGAGACAAAACATCGTAATGAAACAAATAATAAATTTAACAAATGATTCAAGTCGAAAGAAAGTAAGTAACTTAACTTTATGCTAATGTCTGATTTTATGATTACCTGTAGGTAAAATATTTATCTAATCATAAGCTCTATGAAAAATGGGACGATAGCAATGTATGTACGTGAGAAAGACAGATATAGGTACAATAATGCAAGCAAATATTGACATTTAGTAAAATTTAAGTGTAACCCCTGAATTTTTACACTATAATAATAATCCATTTACAAAAACTTAAAATAAATAATAAAAACCGACTTAAAAAAACTAACTTCAGTTACTTTTTTTAGTTTTTAGTGCTTTTTTTGAAGTCGGTTTTTTTAAGTTTTTATTTGTCCCTTTTTAGTGTAAACATAGTAGTGACAATGTAAGAAGACAGTATTAAATAAAATATTTGCTTAGGCCTATATAAGAAGACTGACAAATTAAAAATCGCTTTTATTAGTAACACTAAAAATTCTGGATCTAAAATCCGATTCTAACGTATTAGGATTGTCATATCAAAAAAAAGAAACCCAAACTCAAAGTATCTACTATTAGCCGTTGAAGAGTTCCACCTATCCACCTTCTGGCCTTACCATTAGATCAGGTCGACGATACCGAACCACTGCACTATCATTATATAAAATATCATATGGTATTTTTATAAATCATAATTATACATTCTACATATTATTTTTATTTCCTTACCTCATTCTCTATCGTAGCTTGACCATTAGCTTTGAATCTAAGAGTCTCTTTGCCAGATCCATAATTTTGTTTTCTTCCAGATCTAGCGCTGCCCGTTTTAGGACCGATACTACCGAATCCATTTTTCAATGGTTCTACTAATCTAATTGTAAATGTAGTTCCCTTAGGGATTTCTTTTAACAACTTGGCCACTTCATAATGCCTTTTTCCGACCATATTCTCTTCATTTAATCGTTCAATATGATCGCCAACCTGAAGATACAATGAGAATGAAAGCTTAATATGATAATAGGTTATTTCCTACTAAATTGTAACGAGGCGAATGACCTGCCATAAGCCATTAAATATAGGGCAATATAGTCAATTTGACACGCTTGTTTTACTTTCAATAAAAGATTACACCTCTTTTCTAGTTATGACCATTTTGCGTGATGCGCTTATGTAGATTAAATTTAGAATTAATGAGTAGTAATACATTTTCAATAATTGTAAGTAATTTTCAATAATGATGGATACAGGATTAATTATTTTATATAGACGAAATTATACTTTGGTGTAAACGGCTTGGAATAATCACGCCTAGCTATAATAATCTATCTAACAATAAGTCCATGTTTTCACGTTTTGACAAATAGATAAAAAATATAAAATAGGTTACCTATTTCTGTAAGTATAAATATTTTATAATATTACTACTATATAAAAATTAATTCAGACCTCTATATGGGGTATTCTTGCAACAATCGATCCTTCCTTTATTCGCTTAATGAAGGCATATCCTGCGCCATTGTCAGTAATCGTTAAGCCGAGCGAGTCCTCGGTTTTTACTATCTCTATTTCCTTCGGCCGACCTTTTCTGTGTGCGAATATGAAATCTTCTAATCCTATTTGACCACCTAGCAATTTCTTCATGTCGACTTTGTGAGTGTTTAGTGTGCAGAATAAAATCTGAAACCATAAAAATGAATGATAAATTATTTTTTTCGTTTAGGCTGATTAGGTCTTAACACACCCTGACCCGACACGCTAAGGATTTTTGTTTGTTATTTAAACACATTCCACTCTAGCTTTAGTTTCGTACTACTTCTAAATTAGACAAATTGTTGAATTTTCGGATAAAATCCTAGTTAGAGACATCCTTCATTGTTATTGTCAGTCAATTAATTTAATTAGTTTTTTTTATTTTTTACATAATACATATAATAAAATAATAACGAAGTGAAATCTGTACTTAAATTATTTTTTAATTCATTTCAATTCTTCTATTTTGTGGCTTCTAGGAGTGCCACTTGGGCATTTACTTCGCCAATATCATATACAAAAATTAGTTCAAATAAATGTCAATAGATGACGTTACATGTATCGTATAAAGTTGTATTAAATTAACAAAAGATAAAAAATAGACCCCAAAAAGGAATATTTTTGTTTTAAAAAATATTCTAAGTAGATGAAACGAAATAATGCGCCTATAAATCAAATTTTCATAATTTTACTGATCATTGAAATATCCGCAATCAGACGATGGGTTTGTAGTGTATATTTACAGATGGCGCTTTTGCTTTTTATGAATTGTTTTATGAATTGGTTAAAAGTAGTTGAAATCACTGTTTTTTTTTATTCGAATACAGGATGATTTTTAGTTTGCACATATTCATAAAATAAAACAGTTTAACTATTTGCGAATCAACGACATCTATTATCTATTCAATCAAACAAAAATAGCCCAAAGAATAGCCCGAATTAGCGCTTTTTATGGGATGAGGCATTTGCACTAGTATAAATTATGTGATCTGTGGTATTGTGTACTACAGAATGTAGACCCCAAAACAATGGTTATTGGTTTGTAGGTATAAAGTGAATGTGAGTGATAAATAAAGTACGATGAAGTTTGGCAAATTAGATATATTGTGCCATGGGGTCGGACATTTTACCCCGCCTTGCTTAACACGTAAGCAGAGCTGGACGTAAAAATTTGTGGGTCGATAACATCAAAAACCACGATTTTTAATTCTGCGACTTCCACATCATTCCTGAAGTATATACTACCACTCAAGGACGTGCCCAACTATGATATTACGTCGTTTTCTATTTACTATTGCATTTAAAAACATATTCAAAGAATAATGACAAAATATATTTAAATAAATTTGGAACCAATTTGCAGTAGAATGGACTTTATCAAACTTCTTCCAGAGAGAAATACGTATTCCACAAAAGTTAATACCTATTCCGTTTTGTTTCTACTATATAGTTGGATTTAGGAATGTAGGTGTTCCATATGATATATCTTGGATAGATATTTAAATAAAATTATAAAAATAATAAAACCCTAATCACCAATCGAACCAAAAAGATGCCGAGATTTTAAAGGGATAAAATCAAGTGTTTTATCTATTTTAATTTGTTGTGTTTGTGATTTGTTGCATTCAAAAGATATCACTATCACTACGTTCGAATCTTAGACAAAAAAGTCGACAGTTGGACGTGGGACATCCGCTAGGAATAGGAATTGTCATGAGTACTAGGGTATCATAAACAATAAGCATCAAGCAGCAACGTACAGTGTATTTGTTGTGGCTCATCGTAGAAGAAAAAGATGGGGGAACAAGTGGTGCTCTTAGTAAATAATTAAAAATGTCATGACGGTCATAATATAATAACAGTCGAAATATTACACTTTTTACCGTCTAGCTTTCATTCGCCAAAATGCCGAGTATAACGAACGATAAGGAACTTCGTTTCAAAAATCTTTTTTTTTTTGTATGAAAGTAAAGAGTACTTAATATTTATTCAGATACATAATAAACATTTATAATGTGGAATGTCACACATATACTATATGTATACCTCACAAGTAACTAAAATACTTATGTCAAGGCGAAACAGATTGTGACAGAATTCATAAAGCGTTAATTTTTAAGAATTTTATCATAAACATTCCGATCTGCCTACTTTCTGTTACTTATTATTTTAGGTATAGTTTTAAAGAAGTAATTTTTCATTTCATCATAGGTTACCTAAGTAGCATGAAATGATTCAACTGTTACCAGAATAGATATAAAATCCAGTTCAAATGAATAGCGATTAAAATTGCCATCCTAACCACATTGCATTGTCGCAAAATTGGCAAAAAGTTAAAAAACTACACTCTCCCTGCAACCATGTAATACCATCCAATGATACTTTTATGTAGGTGGCGACAAGAATTATTATCAATATGGGTTTTAAACAAAATTTTATACATATGTTTACAAATTTAAAAGGTGTAACATAATTATGAGTCGGGTTAATTTAAAGACAAAAACTATTTTAATAAGAAATACTTGATTATGTATCAAGCACTGGTAGTAAATGTCACCAACATATTTACATAACTTTCGACTTTCTGGAAATGCGAATGCATAACAATATTGTTTGAATGTCTAATGACTAATCTTTCGTCCGGTCCTTGACCCGCGAACAGTAGGTCATCAAACAGCCATAAATAGTAGTACGCTTTCAACTTCAGAAACAATGAAAAATTAGCCTTATTTCCATAATCATAAAAAACATTTTGACAGAGTCTATGAGATATAGATTTACCCAGTCAAAAATAATCCGTAAAGCAGTTAACATAACCATCACAATTCACATTTAATAAAAGCATCATTGATAGCACATTTTAGGCAAAATGGTCGAGACTCGCGTCGATCACAACACATGAGATGGCTGCGCCCCGGGCCGTTCTACTTCCTGGCCATTCAGCCGCGCGTGCTTCCGCAATGACAGTTTTGAGCCAATTACATAAATATGAACAGTGTTATAACTTTCAATGTTTTATAATAAAATCTAACTAAAAATGTACTGTCTAGATATCATTTACAGCTGAAATATTAAATTACAAAGCCTTTCGGGTGCGAGTTACCACGCACTTGGAAGGTTTCAATATTTTACGGAAGCTCCTTAAATTGGCGTACTTACAAAGTAAATTGTAAAACAAATTAGTTTTACTTATCTTTATGTAGTTTTTATTTGCTATCTAAAATGTTACAAATATTGTCATTTTAGCAGTTATTTTGATAATAAAAAATGATTCATATTTTTCTATTTTTACCTCATGTCCATCTATCCATAGCAATCGTTATTTTTAACCCCCGACGCAAAAAGAGGGGTGTTATAAGTTTGACGTCGATGTCTGTCTGTCTGTGTCTGTGTTTGTGTGTGTGTCTGTCTGTGGCATCGTAGCTCTCAAACGGATGGACCGAATGGATTTTTTTCATTTGAAAGCCAGTTTCTTTGCGGTGGAATTGTTAGCTATGTTTGGTTAATATCGGTCCAGCAGTGTAACAATATCAGCTCTTTTCCAAAATGATGTAAGGCATTTTGGCGTATGATTAGTCGATTAAGTGCTTCACGCGTGCCAGTGTAATTGTTAAATGACAATTAATAATTTGCGTAAGGGGTTTTTTAACTTTTCAATTTATTGTTACTCAAAAATTAAGTTTTAGAAGAGATCAAGCAGATAACAGACTTGTATCTACCATACTCTATTTACATTTGGTAAAATAGATATAACAGATCTCTATACGTGAAAAGAGCGCGACCTAATCATTTTTATTGGGGTAAAATATCAAGAAGTTGATGTCATTTTCGCCAATGACCTTTACAGGCGTCAGGGTCGCCTTTTGTGCCATGATAAAATATATTCTGAGTTGTAAAAGTAAAATGAAAATAAAAACAAGAAAGATGAAACAAAAACGGAAAAAAAATAGATATTTTTTTGTACAAAGAGTGTCAACAAAAATACTTCCGAAATTATAGAGAGATCTATGAACTATGCTACTGATCTATAACTCATCTGATAGTACGTCTAACAATATAATTATAGATAACAATCAGACTTAATTGGAAACACAATATTAAAATGAAGATATTAAATATACGATGATAATAATAGATATCATAGGAAGTTTAGGTAGTAAGATATTTTATGAAGTTAAATAGTCTTACTGCCACTTAAACAAGTAGGTATAAAATTATTATAAAAACAAAGATACACTCTACATTATCATTACCTATTATGAAAACACGCGGTTGGTTTCCAATTGTTATATTGATTACGTCGTATTGTTTAAAGAGTCTTCATATTACTCACTCTGACTAAAATCAATGTCATACGAGTATTATACTCAAGTAAGTTAATTTTAACATGCTAGTTTTTTACAAATGATACTCCCAAGTCCCAGGAGTCATTGAAAAAAAAAAGAATTGATAAGTTTATTGCATGGTTGAAAAGTGTTCTTTTTAAATTTTATTTTAACATAAATTATGGCCTTACCAAATTAAATGCTTATAATGATTATGAATCAATAATTAGCGTAATTGTTGGTAAATTGATCTCAAAGGAGGAATTCTGATAACAGATAATATGAAAGGTAAACACACGAATACCAACATGATACATGATGCAATAATTTACGTATTATCTCATAGACATTAATTTTCCTCACATGCTATGAAAGGCATGTTTTAATTATAAATTATGTAATCACGTTACTCGCTGACTCTTCTTACAATGCTTCTTAATAAATATGGTTGAATAAATGACTGCAGCTGTTCTTAAAGGTTAAATAGTAATATGAATACGTATCAAAAATAACAATAAATTAATCAATATATTATTGTCACTAGGTACTTAGAATGGATCGGTTGTATTTATAAGGCGTAAAGTACTTTACTAATAATTTTGGGTTTATTGCAACAATAAAGTAGAGTAAGCCTTTGATATTAACATAAAAGTAGAGATAGGAAGATAATATAATCGCTTACTTTTTATGATACTTTAGAGCGGTACTTAATCTACGTATGTAGGTACGAACGAAAAAACGTGGAAGTCCCATCAAAAATAATTTAGACATGCTGACATATAGAAATCATGAAAGTTACTAGCGTGTAAGTCATACACTGGCTAGTGGTTTTAGTTCTAAAATAAGATACATAACTATTATACCAATCTAGATATACGTAGTTGATAAATGTTAAGTCTAAAAACTATTTCTAACGACAACTAGGTACATTGGCTATCCAGGGATACAGGTTTATTAAAAACAAGTTATATTTTTTCTTATCGCGCTTGATTCCTATTAAGAATTAACAATGTGTATTTTAATTACGAATAAATGTTAAGTGTAAAATAAGTATCTTAAGATTGGATTCTAAACAATAGAAGGCGCACTATATAACAATAGTTAGTGGGTATTAGATTCATAATAACAATTTTTATCTTTGCAAATATTAATTAATTCACAGGAAAATATATTTTATAATATAGCGTCTCTAGGTACATTTTAACGGTTAGAATGGATATCCCACGGAAACCGTACATTTTTAAAGTAATCTATGTGTTATTCCAAACTATAATATATCTCTGTGCCAAATTTCATCCAAATCAGTTCAACCGTTCTGGAGTGATTGCGTAACAAACATCCATCCATCCAAACTTTCGCGTTTATATAGTAGTAAGATAAGATTTTTATTATGTTTTCCCGTGGGAATGAAACATTTTCCTATACCTAATAAAAGGTATCCTAAATGTTGACCCGAGTAATAAATTATCCACTACACAACGTTTAGTTAAAATCAAATCAGTTCTTTTTGCGTGAACCGCGAACACCCAAACAGACAAACAGTTTTGAACAGAAATTTTTTATGAACTATTGTTTTGGGGTTACACAATACGTTACAGACATTGTTTTAAAAAATATTTCATACATACAGGTTTCGCTAAGTTACTGCTTTATTATAAGTATGTATCTCAGAATACGTTTGTTCTGTATTCTGAAGAATATATATGAGATTGATGATAATTTAAATTTACACACGTGTTCAACACATCTAAGTATTTTTTCAGCAATGACTACAGTAAATTCCAATAGGATTATATGATTATCTTAAGATTTATCAAGATATCTAAATATGTATTATTATCATATGAAATTCCACAAATTTTATTAGCTTCTTTGGTAATTATTTAATGAACTCTAGATCATTTAAACCTACTTCTAATTGTTGTAATAACTTGAACCTTAGTAAATATAGAGTAGTCTAATAGTATATCTGTACAAATATCATAAAGAGGTAAATTTTGTGAGTTTGTGACGTTGGGGGTAATCTCTGGATCTACTGAACCAATTTAGATGAAATTTGGTAAGAAGATAGATTGAGACCCTGTGAAGGACAAAGAATACTTTTTATCCCGGAAATCGTCCTTTAAGAGGGTGAAAATGTGGATTAAAGTTTGTATGGGGAATCAAACCCGAGCGAAGCGAGGGTGAGTTGCTAGTATATAATATATATATAGTATATAATATATAGTATATAATATAGTTGTAGTATGTGAAATGCAAATGACAATACTGAATACAATAATTTAACAACTTTTTATTCGCTACTAGTTAAACATACCTACAAGTTATTCGAATTACCTATTTAAAAAAAATTAATAAATTAATTTAATTAAAAAATTACAAATACAATTTTAAATCTTTTTAAATATAATATTATACTTAATAATATTTCGATGAAGTATTTAAATTAAATAATAATAATATTTTCAATCAGTTACCTTTTCATGGCCAAACACAATACAATCAGTGACACGAGATACTTTTTATCACAAAAATATTATTTACAAAAATTAAAAAACCCGACGCGCATAAAGCGAACTAAAAAGAAGAGAACAAGTTGACGAAGGAACATAGTATTATGCATTCGAAGACATACACACGCAGCTATTCTAAAACTAATGTATGTATGTGTATAATATCTGACATGAAAACATGTATGTATGTATATAATATAAGACTGCATGATATTGTTCCTTCGTCAACTTGTTCTTTTCTTTTTATTTTTAGTTCGCTTTTTAAGCAGTCGGATTTTTTAATTTTTGTAAATATTTATTTATTTACAGCTCTTTAGTGTTGGTCAGTTAGACATTTTCAGTTTCATTTATCAAATTATTATCCTAAATTACTTTTAAGCATTTAACCTGTATAGTGTATATTTTATGTAGTAATCGCATTTAAAAACCTGTATTTTGATTACTCGATTGATTCGGGTGAATTTTTATATAACCGACAAATTGGCGCTTAGGATCCGCTATTTTGATTTTAATGATATCTATATAGTATATACCCTATGACACTCGCGATATCAACACGAATCGAATGACGTGGAAACAGGATCGTACATACGTATATACACACTCACACACACAGAGAGACACACCCCCACATATATACATACAGATCAAACACGTAACCCTCCTTTTGGTTTCGCCACAGTCGAGTAAAAAAACGACAAATACTTCGCCAAAATGAAAATTATAAATACAAATCAATAAAATGATTAAGTATTTGTATTTACAGCTCAGTAAAGAATAAGGAAAATGTACTATACAGGTAGTACAAGTAGGATATACGTTGGTATTAGATGCAGAATAAAATTTTACCAGGTAATGTACTGCAGATAATTAAGTAACTGTATGTATGGTCATTGGTGATAAAGATCTATGATACAATGTATCAGATACATATTCACAGTAATACCCCTTGAACGAAAAAGAATGCATTATTATACTGTAACACACCACTATTGATCTTTAAGTGCGGTCCCATAATATACCCTCGGGTACTCCAGTCATATCATTGTAAATTCTATAACAGTAGTCAATGGAAAGCGGTAAATCGTAAATTTAGAAATCGCACACCTTTCACAGTGATCAAATTTTAACATTGCTGAATAGATTTCTGGGACATCTCAATGTACATGATTTTACTTCTTAAAAAGTGTCTATCTATAATAATATATCTCTATGCGTAATACGTTTACATAATTAATCAAACCAAATTCCACTTGAACCAATTGTTTACATGAAACTAAAACTTTTGTGCGGTGTTTCTGTTTACCCTTTATTAAACTGATCATTATGACTCATAATCAACCAATATTCTTAGTTTTTGTACCGTTTATTGTGTATCATTGATAGCAGATATTCATAAGTAAGCAAAGGTAACTATGCTTTAAAGATATTATACTTATATATAGCAATGACGAGTTATAGAATTATTACGCAACGCAATTATTTCTTTTTGTCACCACAATAAAGAAAAAATAAAATATTAGTAATTGATATATTAAGTACCTACTAATGGCTTAACCTCGTTTTGCTCGGGTGCAGCACACGTGCCTAACAATAGCCTATGTGTTACTCTACGATACTTTCTTTGTGTACGAAATTTCATGCAAATCCGTCCAGCTGTTTCGGAGTAAAGTAGTAAAAAAATACACACACATGCATACAAACTTTCGTCTTGCTTCTGACTCGTCATTGCCTCGAACAAAACGATGGACCTGCGAAAGGTTGAAATTTTGACAACCTATAAACATAGGTACCATCCACCAACGAGAAACGATTGTCTAAAATTTTATTTAGTGTTTGTATGGAGATCAATATTTTTGGGTATCAAATAAAAACAAATCTGGAGAAGACGTGTCTGACTGCTATGTAATAGCATGCCTACTATATTTTTCCTAAAAGTTATGCAAGTAACTATTAGTAGAGGTACAAGTTATCTTCTAATAGTTATTAATTACCAATAATAATGATCATTGATCATTAATAATTGCCAAGTGAAAAATATTAGGAACTTACATGTAAATTTTACATAAAGTGATTAAGAAAATGTTCATAAGGCTTCTATCGCCAAATTCAAAAAAATTGTTAAAGAACGTTTGTGTGCTAAAGGCTATTAAACAATAAATGATTTTATAGAAGATGGCACACCTTGGGAGTGAAATGATCGCCTCCAGGCTACTTTAACTTGATAGAAATATTGTAAATTACAATTTTACTTTAAAAAAAGATAACAAGGTAATATTAGTCCCGCTGAGTTTCTTTCGCCAGTTCTTCTCAGGTCTAAGGCTTCTTTCCGAACTGGTAGTAGACTCTTGACGTTCAGTAGAAAATTGTAATAATTTAATGCTGAATAAAACATTTTGAAATTTGTATTTTAATAATATGAGAATTGAATAAAATAATTATACCTTACTTGTCTTTTTAGGCAGCTATTACCGGATATTTAATACTGATAACATTTTTTATACTCTGACATGACATTGTAAACGATTAACTATTTATTGGAATATTTACCTAACATCCTCATTATTAAAGTATAAATTAAGAAATGCTAAATGAAGTATGCACGATTATTACTCACATCTTCTGGTGGGAAGTCGTAACATTCCGCAATTTTTTCATACAGTTCTTTAATGTTTGAAAATCCGGATATGAGTCCTAAAGGGCTTCCTTGAGCCTGTTGACAGTGGAACACTAGTTGGGACTTTTGAGCCCCGTTGTTATTATCTACACCGTTAGATTGACGAGACTGCACATCCTCTGCAGGTGGTGGAGGTACAGGCGGTGCAGTATATTTTGGCGCCTTCTTCTTGAACAAAGACATCACGAGTATCACTTAATCACTAAATAACGATACAAAATAAGTTTCCTATAGTGTAAAAGTTAACGCGCACTCATTACACTCGCCAACTGCAAAATTAATCACAACCAAGACACAACTTGCGAGAATTTTACTTAAATGTAAACGTCACTGCGTCATTGCTCACGATAACTTATCACTCAATGACGATATCCGATAAGATTATGTGTATAGAAGTGAAGTTTTAAAGGTTTCACTTATAAACTAACACTTTTTTCAACTATCAATAACAAACGTTCAATCGACTACAAGCCCGCTGGCAGACTGAGGAGTGAGGCAGTGAGGAGTGAGGCCGGAGGTACGGGTGAAGGGAGTAAAGAGTACGATAATACCGCCTATTTCGAATTTCACGTCACTTTGTACGGTTTTTCACTCTCAATATTATTATGTATTTAATGTTTTACAAGAAATGTTGGTTAAAATAATAAATAATATTATGTAAGTAGGTATAAGCTATTAAGTAATTAGTTATTATAAGATTTAAATATACCTATATTAATAATACATATAAATACATATCTATTATTCTACACATATAATAAAATAGTAACAAAGCCAAAACCGTATAAATATTTTTTTAAAACAATGACTGTTACGTATAGTGTACAGAATTATATACGGTATTTATAAGAAAAACACAATTTTTAAAAATTTTATCTGTGTATCTGTTTGTTCCGGCTAATCTCCGAAACGGCCGGGCCCACTATAACGGGATTTTCACTGGCAGGTAGTTGAAATAAGGAGTAACTTAGGCTACTTTTATTTCAGTAAAAGAATTACGCTCAAAAAAAATTAAATGTACCTACCTAGGAACGAACCCGAGCTAAGCGAGGATTAGAAGCTAGTTTTTCACTATTTTTATTCCTTACTTATGGTAATAGATCTGGCTGCTACAGCCAAGTGCGCGGAGATTACGGCAGCCACATACATTCGCCTACACTCGCTCTGGCTGCGCTCAGCCTATGGACTGCCGTGCAATCAAGCGCGCAATAATGGCTGCCGCAGCTTGGCAGCCGTGGCTGCCTAGTGCGCGGGTTCCCATACGCCGTCTTATGTTCGACTGGCTGCTGCAGTCAGGCTACTTACTATGTGTTTGTGTTTAGTACATTTTCACGCCGAAATGGCTGGACGGGATTTGGATGAAAAATTGAAATTTATTGAAATTCCGCAATTTAAAAAAACGATTTGCATATTACCAATTCCTAGAAAACACAGCAAATTAATTTATTCTCCTTCTTTATTTAAATCATGTGTGAATAATTATAAACGTGAGTTGATGAACTAGGAGGGACGAGGTTGTTCTGAAAAATGAGTTATTATGTATTATAACTGTGCGCTCAACGCAATTCAGACATTTTTAGTGTTGGTTATAGAAACAAAATTTATCTAGACTGAATAGGACGTTATAGATAAACTAAATAAACACAGGTTGCCCAGTTTTATTTGAAATGGTCATAAAATGGATACAAAAATACAACGAGTTCCCTGTACGCGCTCCCAGAGCAAGGATCGTTTGATTGTTGTTGGCTTGATAGCCAAAATTAAAACCTATCTTGCATTGTTTTGTTGTTCAAATATAAATATTTAACATTAGAGCCTTGTTTTACCCAACTGCGAAAAAGCTTAAAGGAGGATTATGTGTTCGACCTGTTCCCCGACCATCGAGGAAACATAGCCTCATAATTACTAGATAGTTTAATCTACTTTAACGAATACGTCGTTAGTTTCGCCTCGATAATGAAAGTCTCTAAAGATATATTAAAAGCTGTAAATAAAATATAGTTTACGGAAATTAAAAAACACGCCTTTCTAAAAGGCGAACTAAAAAGGAATTGTAGGCACATTATTATTATATTTATTGGGTGTGGTGCCGAGGTCGGCCCTAGCTACGAGTACGTCGACCAGTTATGGTCCATTGTAGCTCTTGTAGGAACATAATCGTAGTATTGACAATAGGGTCTCATCAGGAACAAAGAAAAATCAGATCAAATAAATGTCAATAGATGGCGTTATACATATCGATTTGTTGTTGAAATTTGTGTAAAATTAACAAAAGATAAATATGATATGGTCTTGAATTAGTTTTTAATGTGTTTTATTTTTAATAAAACTTATAATAATTGTCACACTGTAAACATTAGAAACACTGGTTTGAGCGACAACTGTGCAGGTTATGACTGATAGCTTATTTTCATCTTCTGTTTCAATAACATGTAAAACACTCTTTTTTATCGCTTTGACCTCTAATCCGATCATTTCTTTCGATAAAAAAACAAATTTTTTTTGCATTATTTAGGTATATCTAATATTATATATTACACAGCTTACATCTTTTTCTTATTTAACACCAGGGCTCTCTACTTTCGACAGAAGGGAGCACTTATTCGCAACAATAATTCGCGCACACTCCCGGAAGAATTTTGCCTTTTCTCCCGCCAGATGTCGCGATCACTATAGCCCTCAGTATATTGTAACGCTCTAGCGTGAATATATTTTTCATTTTATTTAAAACTTTATTAAAATGACAAGTTATAGTGCCAGGATGCAAAGCAAATAGATATAATTTGTTCCCAAAAAACAAAAACTGAAGAAATTGTGGGCTAAAGCAATAACACGACCAAAATTGGCGAAATTACAATCTTCTTAATTTAAGGCTATGTGGACATCACATTAAAAGAAAGCGATTTTAAAACTTAAATCGTTTACAGATGTTTTTTTGTACTTTTTTCATATTAATTATAGTTTCATGCTAACTTTCATCCCCCATTTTACCCTTGAGGTTGAATTTCGAAAAATGCTAAAACACGTATTTATTTTATTGTATTGAAGAGCATTAATACCAAGTTTCAAATGATTCTGATCATAAATAATTCTTTGCCCTTATAAACTTTAGTACAAACTTATTCTCTAATGAGTTATCCATCCTTACGTATTCCTTTCTTTTTTATTATTTTATACATAATATATATTATAATGCCTATCTTAAAAAAATGAAACTATTAAACTGTCTCAGTTTTAGACCTTAAGATACTAGCACATAAATGAAAAGCTAATTTAGTAAATTTACAAGCAAGAAGTACTTTTTAAATTTAGTACAAGGATAGGAATTGACCTGGACTCTTAACATGCACTATGCACTCAAAGGCATTTGTAGTTCAAAATGAATTTAGGAACGGAAATCAAACAGAAACAAGTTTTTAATTTTTTTTTATTGACATTAGGCAATAAGTCTATGAGGAAGCAACTGCTTTCTTAGGTGTGGGTTTGCCTTCCTTAAAACCGTTCCTGAATCGCCGTCTGACAATTTTAAGATGACGCATGCGGCCAGTTCCTGTGGTCTTCCTGCGCTTAGCTTTCACTGACCAGTGATCTAGAACAAAAAATTTTAATTAGAACAATCCATGAAAATATTCTGCAACAATTTTTTGTGGAAAGATAGGACAGATATTTACAGGCTACATAATAACTACATAAACAACATACATATATATTAACTGAAATATAAGTTACTTTTAAAAATAAAATATATTGATCTTTTATATCTTACTTCAAATTGTTATTCATTTTTAACGGCTAACAAAATTTTACCTTTTTAGGCTCGCTCCCCTCCCTTTGTCACACTATGTTAAAATTTCTGTGATGCAGAAGTATGTTATACATAGAAGTATTTATATATCTATACTTTTAAAAAGTTATGTTAATTTACCTACCTAACCTAGGGACGAACCCGAGCAGAGTGATGGTTAGTCAATAGTTTACAAATTATTGACTTTCTATCGTAACAAAAATAAATTAAAAAAAATTGAAGAAAAATTGCAAAACGTTTGATTTTGGAGCTGCAAACATCACATTTTCTTAGACCACCAAGTAGTTTATGGTTGTGATAACCAAAGATGGTGTTTTGTTTGTTTGTGAAATACTTATACTTGTTTCTATTTTATAATATTCTGTCAATTATATGGTTTCCAAAATGCATAAGTCAAAATTTATTAAAATGATTCAATATCACAATTTAAGTTTTTAAATAATTTTGTTTCATATACATACATGCACTATCTGCATCAATTGGAAAATTAATACCAATTTTTTTTTTCAATTGGCCATATAAATTTCAAAAAAACATCCTTGAAGGTGGATTATTTATTTTGGATGATTTTAAAGTTGTACCTATTTTGTTGTTCCCAGAGTAATTGTTGGTATGATTTACATTATTATGATTAATAATTGTTGGATTAAAGTAATATATATTTGCCACATAACTCGAAGGTCACTATTTGTTTACAGAAATAATTTAAACTGAATATTTCCTGAAGATGCTGTGGTAAGAAATAATCAGTAATGATCCTCTTTAAATATGGTGCCTTTACCATGGTATTATTTTTAAATGGCGATAGTTTGACTTTTAGTATTCTTTTAAATGCAATATTGTAACTTTATAAACATATCTATAACATTTTTAATAAATATTAAAATATACTATTTTTAAAAGTTATTCCTAGGACGAGTATTTTATTATAGGGTAATAATAATACAAGGCACAATAATAATTGGTCACTTCATATATTACGAATGCTATAAAGTAAGGTTAAATAGTATAAATAATATAATTAATCGAATCTGTATTATAAATTATAATACATCAAAACTTCCGTAACTAGGTGTATAAAATATATGGTTTTTGTTTCTAATATCCAAGGTGGCATGTACTTAACAAATATACAGCCAAATTGTTGAATATTTTACATAATTTACCTACATATACAAAGAAATATTCTATATTAAATATCCCTTCAATCATTGTAGGCAATTTCTATATATAATAAATATTTTTTACTAAGATGCGAAATAATAACATCCTAAGATAACCTTATAAAATAACCATAAAGCATACTCACAAGACCGCAATTTCGCTGCAGGATATCCACATTGGGCACATTTAGATTTTTGGATGTGATATGAGGATCTTCCACATCTTCTACACAATGTATGTGTCTTATTTCGGCGTTTACCGAAGCTTGATGTACCCTTCGTCTGAAATATTTATCAATAGGTTATATAAAGCACCTCACTGAATTTTCTGTAAATATACTAATTTATCAATTAATTAGATGTTAAATATTGGTTTTACACAAAAAAATTATAAAATTATTTATCAACTTCTTTGATATTTTAAGATTTAAAACAAATATTTCACATTACACTACCATTTTCACGAAATTTGACAATCAAAGGACGATATCAGAATCGCGGTGTTGCTACATTACTAAATGAGTGTTACCAAGTTACACAGTACACTCACGACTTATTTATAAATATTATGTACTTTTTTGTTATAATAGTAGTATTCATGAAATCAGTAACTTACTTGCTTAGATTTTAAAAACAAAATATTGACTTACAACTTATTATTTTAACGTACATTTATGAAATTAATAAAGTAGTACAAAAAAACGTTTTAAAAAAGAGTAACATTTTAGTTTTAAAGTTTTGCCCCACTCTAAGTTAACCAAAACTTCTTTGGAGAGCTTATTTAACTTTTTAACATGCTTTACATAAAATACTTTTGAAGTTATATTTCTTTTGGCACGTTTGGAAAAAAGTATGAGAGTAAAATTTTTACGATGCGTGCGCACACCGATAGCCAAAAAGCGACTTGATGAAGTTAGCTGAGAGCGATATGATGAAGTTAGCGGTACTCCTTTTTCAAACAGAGATGCACGTATTAGTAATAGTGGATAGTAATAGTGGAGTATAATAGTGGATAGTAATAGTGGATGAAATCTTTAGCTATTTTTATTCTGTTACGCCAAAGACGTATAACTTCTTACGTGTACACACAAACGTTTTTTTAGATCTCACCTATCATAATTCTTTAAAACATAAATTGAATTTCATAAAGAGCACCAATTTCCTACAGAAGTTTTACTTCTTGCGCGTGTACACATTCATACACACATTCTTAAATTTTTTTAAAGCTAAAACAATTTAAAAAAAATGAAAACTATTAAATATTATGTGTTACAGATACTTAATTTTTAGTCAAAATATTTTATAAAATATAATATATACATATTTATGTATATTTAACAAAATATGACGTACAAACATAACATTTTCTTTGAAAAAGAAAGAAATATTATCAACTATAAATGATTACGTTTTGATAAAGCTAAATGTTTTTTATCTCGTAAAAAACTTCGCTCATTGAGAGAAATTCTATGGAAATAATTGCGTAGTTTGTCACATGGATGGATGACAATTGACAAATGGTTTGTCATCGTAGCATTTCTATTTCTTGTGATTTCATCTGTGAAAAATTGAAAATATTAAATATAATCTCTTTCTCTGTGTCTGTAGAGTTTGTGACTTGTGAGATTTTCTGATATCTCGGAAGTCCGAGTCTGCTTAGGTATTTATCTTTTATCATCCATACAGTTTTACATTTTGCTTAAGGCTAGTGAGGAGAATAATTCATAACATAATAGGAACTAAGTAATAATTAAAAATTGTAATAATTAACACTTGATAACGTAAAGTAAGTAATAACTTCTCAGTTTATAATAACATTCTCAAATTGATCTTAGAGTGGAGTAATTTATCTTATTATACTTTTTCCGTGAATTTTATCTTGAGAAGAAACGGCTTAGAGTAAATTACAAACTTAAAAGAAATAAGTATTACGCATTAGTAAATACATTTTAAAAGAAAGCCTAAAGTGAATTATACAGATACTTTAAAATAAACTGCAGCGAAAAGAAAGTTATAATTTATGACATTTGAAGAAGAGTTTCTTAGAATTGTGCCATAGTATTTTGTAGTTTACAAATCTTGTAGTCTAAATTATGTTATAACTCAGTAACTACTAACAAAGTACTAAAAATTTATTTTAAATTTCTGTCTAGCAAAAGAAAAGATTCAATGAAATAGGTAGATGATAGAGAATCTTTTTTTATTTACAGAATAAGAACAATTACTATTTTATAGTTAGAAAAACACCATATAGTCTTATATAGGTATCTGATTAATTTAAAAATGGATTTATTAGATGTTATGAAAAATTTAACAATTAAACATACAGAAAGTACAAGTGAGCAAAAATTATTCAAATCAATTGCTGCTGATATTGATGATGTACCTACAGAAATTGTTATTGCAAACTATACTGACAAAACATTGTTAATTGTCTCCCAATACCAAAAAATTGGCAGTATGATGACAATTCAACGAGATCAGGTTCATAATCCTTTAGGCACAGATAATATTTATACAACAAAAGTTATTTTCGGTGCTACAGGAGAAGAACAACAAGTTGCAGCAAGATATTTGGCAGAGGCAATAAATATAACAAAACCATTGTGCATCTTTATAAATTTGAAATCATATGATATAGAAACAGTAAAGGCTTGTAAAGATATTATTTTAGATCTAAAAGGGGAAGAAAGTTTGTAAAATGTCAGGAATAGCATTAAATAAATTTAAAACATCAAATAAATATTATGGTCAGTTAATACTTGGTCCACCTGGTGCAGGCAAAACAACATATTGTAATGAAATGTCTAAATTATTGAAAAGTAATGGAAGAAAAGTTGTACTTATAAACTTGGATCCTGCAAATGATTGCATTTCTTATAAGCCCAATATAGACATTAGAAGTTTAATTATTTTAGAAGATGTTATGGATCAACATAATTTAGGACCAAATGGGGCTTTAGTGTATTGCATGGAATATTTAGAAAAAAATATTGATTGGTTGACAAGCCAAATTAAAGGCGAACACTCAACAACCTTTATTTTTGATCTGCCTGGTCAAGTCGAGCTATATAGTCATCATGAATCACTGAGTAATATATTTAATAAGCTTACAACTGAAGGAAACATACAATTGTGTGTTGTTCATTTAATTGACTCTCATCATTGCTCCGATGCTGGAAAGTTTATAGCAGCATTAATTTTATCTTTAAATGCTATGTTAAAAATTGGCTTACCACATATAAACCTTTTAACCAAAGTTGATTTATTAAAGAAACATGCAGATAAGTTGGAATTTGGCATTGATTTTTATACTGAGGTTTTAGATTTAAACTATTTACTGGAAAGTTTGGATAATGATAAATTTACACATAAATATAAGAAACTCAATAAAGCTTTGATATCTATTGTTGAAGATTATAGTTTAGTTACTTTTCAAGTTGTGGATATGTATAAGGAACAAAGTCTCAGAAATGTGAAAAATTTAGTGGATAAAGCAAGTGGATATGTTTTTAAATCTGAAGAAGGAAGACATATTAATAGTATGTTAGCTTGTGCAATGGGTGTTAACAGTGAATTTGATTCGAATGATTATGAATAAAACATATTCTTATATTTTTGTATTTTTTTTGTGACTTCTTATAATTTAAATAGTAAATAGATGTTCGCAACATTTAATGACAATTATCAATGATATATTATGTATATAATAATTAAGATTTAATTCATCAATGCCCAGCTAAACCAGCTGAATTTTGAGATTATATAGATACGTTATATACATAGTAACCACTGCCAGAAATAAATCTTTTTATTCAAAAAAGAGACACCTGTATGGGAAATGATTATAAGTGTAAAATGAAATTAAAAGAGATAGGCGAAACCCTAAGCCAATTTACATTTTTTGTATTATCTATTTTCAAGTGATCCCATAAATATTATAAATGCGAAAGTTTGGATGGATAGATGGTTGTTACTCAATCACGCCCGGAACGGCCGTAGGCATCTATGAAATTTGTTACATAGATAGATTTTAGTCTGGAATAGCACATAGGTTACTTTTTATCCCGGAAAAATGTATGATTCCTGTGGGATATCTATACTAAACGTTAAAACGTACTTAGTGCACTAGTTTAAAATATTTTTAAATACATGCTACTCAATGTTTGAATAAAATCCACACTTATTATTATAAATGCGAAAGTAACTTTGTTTGTTAGTTACCTTTTTAAGTCGTAAATGGTTGAAACGATTTAGATGAAAACTGTTAAGGAGGTAGTTTGAGATCCTGGGAGGACATAACATAGTTTTTACCCCAGAAATCATCCCTTAAGGGAGTGAAGTTTGTATGGGGAATAAATTATTTCTCAAGGGATATAAACCTCATCATACCGTTTATATGACTTATATCTATTCTCTACTAACCGTTAAAACGTACCAACACGAGCGAAGCGAGAAGTCTCTAGAAATACTTTAAATTATGGTATTATGTGAGACCATCACCCGAACGAAACCTCTGGACAGATTAAAATGAAATTTATTTATTTTGTATATTAGTGTGAATATGAAAAGCTTATTATAATGTAAATTTTATAGCAATTAGATTCTGTATATAGCAGATACCAAAATAATCTGTTAGCTACTGCAAATCTAATAGTTGTGATTTTTTATTTCCAATATATCTCAATATATATCGTTATGTTGAGAACATTTTAATACCACTAATATATGATTGATTATTATTATTATTTTAAGATTGACTAAATTAGATTGTATAAGATATTTTTCATAATTTCAGATGTCTAAGCATGATCAAGCATTATATACGAAACTTTTAGAAATGGAAAACAAACTTGATCAGTTGCTACACCATGAAACCAATAAGCCCATTCAAGTTAAACTTTTACATCAATATAATGACATTAAAGATGCAACTCAAATTATCATAAATCATATTGCAAACATAGAAGGTACTTCAGTTTCAGAAATTCATAAGCGATTAGAATTAAAAGATTGAAATAAAACAATTATAAATAATGGAACGTTTTATTTGAAGACAAATACAACTCTTTACAATTTATATTCAACCAATATTTTTTTTGTGTTCATGAACTAAAATAGTAATATGAACATTTTCAGAGTTTCATATACTTAGCAGTTTAATGTATTTAAGTTATAAGTGTTTTCAAAAAAGCCACAGTTCCATGTTGCTACTTCAATTACGAAAAGTGTTATGTATTACATGACAAATATTTTCTAATATATTTATTATACGTTGACAATATTAAGAGACCATTGTCAGCAAACAAGTTATAAAATGGAGTAAAGGTATTACACTGTTGAATATTCTAAAACTATAGTGAATATTGGTTTTAAAGAGAAAAAAAAATCTACTTCCTTCTCGGAATTATCTAATATTACATTTTAAAATATGTAAAAAGTATATATTTAAGCAGCAAAATACAGTATTACAGTAACGTAAAAGGCATTTCATATATCAAACATCGAGAACGGTAAATTTAAATAGTGCCTTTTAGTTAGAAACCGACCAATATAAAATCTCGATCTCTTCGAGTTAACCAAACCTCTAAACATGCTTTACCGTCGTTACACATAATTCTTAATCAAATCAAAATACATTGAAGTTAAAATTCTAACGCTACACATTGTGTTTATTCAATAAGCAAGCAATAATATATGTTTTATAATACGAGTCGCGCGTTTGCGTCGACGTCCGCTACGGCGCTAGTGCGCGCGGCGCAGTACGAAGTCAGATGCCCGATGCGTTACGTTACGTTTGGCGACAGCTCGAGACGGCCGTGGGGCACGTCGCGGCTGAGCTCACAAGTTCTGATCATGTTTCTTGTTTAAATCAATCAATATGTTATTGTGGCAACATATTTGTCTATGTTTCGGCCAGGGTACAAGCAAATTGTAAAGTCTTCATTATGTTCCATTCTCTACTGGTGTCGACTGTTCGAGTTCGAACGTTATTTATTGAAATGGAATGTAACGCGTGCTGATAGTTCGACAGTTCATCACCAATCGAGTATATCAAGACTTTGTCTCAATTGTTTTGTTAGTCATTCCAGCTTAATTTAAGTATAACAATATAACAAATTTACAAAAATACATATAAAGTGAAGAACATTCGCAGTTTTGAGATTCCTAAAATGCATATAAATATATCACTAACGAATCTACGATATTCTATCGAAATAATACCCTATAGGATGTGGAAAGCTCAACACGCGAATGTTCGTCCAGTTTCATTAAACGTCTATCGTTAGACTTAAATCTATGAGTTTCAGACTCGTTTCAGGCAGTCCAAGGGACTAAATTTCAAAGCACCACCATCATTCAATAAATGCAATTTCTATGCTAATCTTATCACCCTTTGCTACCCTAAGGTATAAAATATCCGACATATCACGTGCTTACCAAAATAGTTCAATAATAAAACGCATTCAAAAGGTCTTAGACGATTTAACAATTGGCCCAAATATGATTTGCACTGCTATCTGCTGGCGAACACAGCTGCTGACTTGAACGGTCACTCGAAAGATGGTACTTAATTGTTAAAGTCTTTGATTAGTTCCGCTAGCAGGATAGCAGTCCATACGTTAGCCGGATACTACAGAACACTCACACACAATCAATAAAGCCTAAATATACAACAAGAAATCCTAAAAACAAGTCTGAATACGATCGGTTTAGCCTACATAATCGGGAAAGCGGGTCGCGAACGTTCGACATATAAAAAACTTCGAGAACTTAAAAAAAATGTCTCGTTTGAAACGAAAATGGATTACATAGGCCAAACCAAACTTAGAAATAAAACAATAATTTGGTAAATTGTAAATATACTATGTGTAAATAAATAATGCTGACTCAGTTACCATATTATGCTAAACTAAACATATTCCCCGTTAAGTCATCTCACTTTAATAAAATGCGACTTAACAACCAACATGTTAATTTTAATATATACTTTCTAACTATCACTCGTCAGATAGTAGATGTTACATGTCCTTTTTTTCATATGAAGTGTGTACTACTCGAAGTAGTGGTAGAAATCGACTCTGGATGTTTTGTTGCTTGCTTCGAGATCGGGGAACTTACATTGTAACATATATCATATTCTTGGAAGCACATCACAAAATATTCAGAGGGACTTTCGTCGCGTTAGGGATGAAGCGTTACGCTTCAGGTTTGTAACCTCGTCTCGAATATAAATTAGCACGCTCATGCCGATTTAATTAATACAAAATCAGTCTCTCGTTGGGAAGTCTCTTAGATGTCGAGGCACGTTACGCCGGCCGGTAAATACACGCGGCCGTTATCATTACAAGTATTGCTTCCTTATTACACAAATACACTTAATGCGCACAATGCGACCTCAGAACAAATACGTGCTATATTATCATCTATCAGATGTTGTATCCCATGTTAGTTTAGATCATTCACGAAGTTACTGTTCAAATGTGTGAATGAATATCGTACTTACTGATGTTTAAAATATTAAAAATTGTTTAAAATTCACTAGAATTTCATCAAAGTGTGTTTAAATGTAGCTTTCCTCAAAAAAGATTAAAATTAAATAGACTACCATTAAACCGAAACGGGAAACCTAACTACCAATGTAATATATATGAGTTTACCTTTGGGATATAGATAATTTAATTACTGACAGGGGCATCGCCTTGACCAAAGTGCTCTCGATCAGAACTATGACTAAGTCCCGCCACCTAGAAATACGGTACAAATTAACATTTGATAAGAGAAGACGACTGTGATGACCGGACGAGGAAAGCCGTATGTATAGCAAGGTAACAACATGTCGGAATTTATTCTGCGGTCACCTTGTTCTTATCTAGTGGTCCATTCGCTTCCAAACTCTGAGCTACATCAGTCTTCGGGTTGGTGCTCTTTTTTTTACCTTTCCCTAAATTCTTCTTAATGTTTTTTCCAGTCTTTGTTTTCTGAGGTTGAGTCCCTGTAAAATTAAATGTATTCTTTTATGATGGCATTTTCTTCTCGTGTTGTTATGTTTATAGGCACTAAGGTTCTCTCAAAAGGTACCTTCACCGTCATTTTCAGGCTGGGAGCTATCTTCAGGGGCACTGCCGTCATCGGCGGGCGGACTCATTTCGTCCGACCTAACGGTTTTTCTGGAACAAATAAAGTTCCATGTTATTATTTATTTCCTTAACAAATAACAGAAAAAATATTCAGTTTTTTAAATGTAAGTTCTTAAAATTGTCCACCTTTTGTTATATTTTTTACTATACTTTTTATTACTTGCTCGATGCTTTGTACTGTTTTTGAGGCGCAATTACGCTAGGATTATTTTAAATGAATAAGTCTATCGCAAAGTTTTTAATAATTAAGATGACAATATTTATAGTAAACATTTTGTCATAATATTACTTAATAATCTATATGTTCCCACGTGGTTAGGCCATTAGTACTATTCTCTATAATATAGATATGTATGTAAATATATGACCTACCCATCCTACCTGTGAGTTAGTGTCAATTACGCGCTCATTAGACATTGACGTGTCGTCTCGCGAGCATATGATAGTTTTGGACTCTGCTGCAGTTGCTACATTTATTATACGTGTGCGTTCGGCTAGTGAATTTGGTAACTATAAAATTACTCTGGAGTGAAGTGAGAAGACGAGCAGCAGCTACCAGGTCGGTGAGCCCTTTTCCTTCCTTCATAATATAAAACGAATCAGCTATCTTTACAGTACACACCCATAATTTTCCTTAAAAACCGTCCACTACGCGTACTTTGTGTCGCATTCACTAAAAAAGTAGTATGAACAGCTGCAATAATAATAATCGGACTACACTCTAAAACCGCTGAATGGATTAGGAAAAAATTAAGTTAGTAATTAACTATAATTACTATTAGCTTTATATCTTTACTATTATAAAATATATTAAGGTTATAAATAATACCTAATAAACCCGTAATTATAGTAACTATTGGGATCTACAAATATTATAGTTTTTTTTTATTAATATTTCATACCTACTTAGACTTAGTTCAATTTTAGTTTCAGTGCATACATATTTATTTTCGGCACAGGCAAAACAATAGTAAAGCACCTAGAGACGCACCTGAGCATAACCACTCTCGCTTATAAAAATATAAATTATATACCCGTTTATAGTGAGCGTAGCAGGTTTGGCCGGTTCGTGGTGTCGCGGGCGGCGCGCGCGCGCGGCGCCGCGGGCCGGCGGCGCGGCGCCGCGCCCGCGCCCGCGCCCGCGCGCGCCGCGCCAGCCGCGCCCGCCGTACGCGTTGCGCGGCGTCGGCGTGTAGCCCACGTAGCTCACCTGCGCGAATGGATTGTTATCTATACTAATATTGTAAAGAGGTCAGTTGTGATTTTGTGACGTTGTAGAGGGTAATCTCTGAATCTAATGAACCGATTTACATGAAATTCGGTAAGAAGATAGTTCGAGTCCCTGGGAACTTTTTATCCCGGAATAAATCATTTAAGGGTGTAAAAATGGAGATGAAAGTTTGTATTGGGAAGCAAACTAGGGACGAATTCTAATATAACGAGGAAAAAAAATTTTATAAATTAAAACAAGTTTAGACGCAGTACCGACGGCTTTACGTTCTCAGCCTCGGCACGGGTGTGAAACACCGCCAACTTTCCAAATCCGGGCTGTTACCGAGACTCACTAAACAGAAAGACTCAATAACAAAATTCTGCTCAAAAGCAGCTCTCGATGTGCAGCCGTACTCGCTAGCCACTACACCACCGCGGCAGTTGTAATTAAAACGGTAACGACACAACACCGGTACCTGCGGGTAGCGCGGCGCGCGCGGGTGCGCGGGGTAGGAGCCGCCGCCCCACTGGCCCACCACGACGCCGGCGATCTCGAGGCGCGCGCCGCGGCCGCGCCCGCGCCACGCCAGCGGCTCGCCCACCACGCCCACCAGCGGCAGCGGCGGCATCGCGAACTCTACCTCCAGACCCTCGAGGATCGCTTTGCGCATGCGCTCCACCTGTACACATACATATATAACTATCTTACTAATTAAATATTATATTACTACTAGCGACTCACACTCGCTCCGGTCGGGTTCGTTCCCAGTGATTTAGGTTTGTATGTATTTTTAATGCAGTCATGAAAAATTTGTCCAAAAAATAAAAAAAAAAATTTTTGGGGTGAACCACCCTAATCACTTAGGGGTATGAAAATAAATTTACGTCCTATACTCAGACCTACTGAATATACACAAAAAAATTCATAAGAATCGGTCAAGCCGTTTCAGAGGAGTTTTTTTACAAACACTGTGACAAGAATTTTATATATTAGGTATATTTTACATAGTAGGTATGCTCTATTACTCTCTTTCTATACGGTATTGGAATTGATAGCTGATACTCCTTCGACGAGTTTTTATAAGATACAAAAGCAAGCAGTGAATATTATTTTATTATTTTATGAGCACAAAATATGCACAATGTACATACGTGTCGTACGTTTATAACGTTTATGATATGCACGTCGTCGGCACCATAATAAGTGTGTGCGAATGCACACACGTTTTATAATGGGTTTCCCTTTTAAGTCACAAGCGACGCGCGTCCACGGCGCGTTAAAAAGTCATCGTGTGCAGACTCCCCTAATATCTAACAACACATCCGTTAAAATGACTGGGCGATCGTCTATTGTATGGATGTTTATAGTGTGGTATAACATAGCACGTTTACCTTGACGACGGTGTCGAGGTGGTTGTCGCAGAGCTGCGCGAGGTGCTTGCAGTGCGCGGCGCGGTGCAGGTTGCGCTGCAGCAGCTTGCCGTCGAAGTAGAGCCAGGGCGCGGCCACGAGCCAGGGCACGGGCGCGCCGCACGCGTCGTTGGCCACCAGCGCCGCCTCCGCGCCCGCCATCACCAGCGCGCCCAGCTGCACGCCGCGCGAGCTCATGCCTTGCACCTGCACCATGGATCGATGTCACCTCGCGCGGGTGCTACCCTACCCTCTACCCTAGGGCATCGACCTAACGGTCTACTTGTGTGCTACATTTCATTTAAATCCATCTAGCCATATACACATACAAAAATTTCGTATTTATAAGTATTGACGGACTATTTCCATAGTAACTTATCAGAAATAACTACAGTAGTTTAACAGTAAAAGTACTAAAACATCTGTAGATATTTAAATCTCTACTTTTGTAGTGAACCATGTCATTTCTACGACTTGATCAAAGATACACCAAAGTTGCACTAAATAATTTTAGATTTATAAGCTCAAATTCTTCAAATTAGAAGTACATTTTAAATTATTATATAATTGGTTTCCGCTTAAGCAAAGCCAATGCATACTTACTTACATTGCTTGTTTTATACGAATGGTACAGGAAAAGAACAGGAACTGTCCTAATGAATATATTATGAGAAAAAAGCGATTTAAAGTTTAGAAGCCCAAATAAATATTATAATCCAAATAATAATTTTATTTAATCCAAAGTAAGCAGTAACTTTTAACTGTGTACATTTTTGGACAATCGTCCTTCTTTACCAGTATGTCATGGACATTCACTGTTGTTTGCCTGTACCCTTCATATAGCCTTGTATTTTTTAACACTTAAGTTTTTACAATTCCTATTCATACTACAGAATGTAAACTTACTTTATTTAAAATAACTACATTTCTGTGAATGAAACTTACTGTCATTTCTTGTAGGTGAAGGGCATTCATGAGATCATTTGAGAAAGCTGTAGCCAAGAACGCATCGAGCTCTTGTCGCCTCAATATTTGAATTTGAGAAGTCATAATGAACCTAAAAGTTTAAATTAAATATTACAAATATATACAATGCAAGCCCTTGTACTACCATAAGTTAATAATTATAATGTTATAAACCTATAAACATGCATGTGTTTATAAAATGATAATTTCTCACCAAAATAAGTATATTAAAAAGTGTCATTTTTCAAAATTGAATTTATAATGCCTATAATTAAAGATATCATACTCATATCCAAATTACTTATATGCATTAAGATATTAAAAATATGAATAAGAATACTGTTAATAAAAATGTTGTTTAATGGATTGAAAATCTTCTAATTTAAATAATTAAAGGCTTGACAAATATTATATGTATATGGATAATAATAATTGTCTTACCTTAAAACAGTAGCTAAAATGAGCAGATGTTGTGGCACATATGATGTGTTTAACATGAGTGGAGTATCAGATCGCATGCAGGAGAGGAATGCACGCATACGACGACATTTATCATCTTGTGCTGTTCTGTAAGTAAATAAAATCAATTAAAAAACATTACTATTCACAATACAATGTTTTATTACCGTTTTCTTAAATATTGATATTAAATGATAAGACTCAATAAAATAAAAAAGTTACCATTATTGACTGAAAGGTAAATATTATTGCATCTCTTAAAATTAATAAATTAACATTTTTTTATATTTTTATAATGTCTCAAAGTAAGATCTGAATCTTTTATACATATTATTATATTGTATAGTGTTGAATAAATCAATTCAGACTGACCCAAACCAAAGCCTTTGCACTGTCGGCACTGGCCAATCCAACACAACACCAGACACAATCTCCGGACTCTTCCCAGGATTGACACGGGAATATATCCACTCTGCCACTTGTACTGTGCATGGACGATCGTTGCTCGTCGACGTACTAGCTGTGCCTTCATCTGGAATATTACAATATTTTAACTAATGTATGTATTCAGCCCTTTTTTACTGGTGGGTGGGCACGGGCCTCCCTTCAATGCGAGAGGGATCAGGCCATCGTCCACTCAGTTTCCCAAGCGAGCGCGTTACCACTGGGCTACCACTGCCCACTTTTACTAATGAACAAAACAACATCGCAAAGCAAGACTTGATATTTGAATGATGCTTTATCTTTGTTAAAACATATGCTAGGATGCCATTCAGTGAAGTTTTTGCCTAAAAGTAACTAGAGATTAACAAAACGTATATATGTTAGGATCCCATTACATTTGAGTTGTTTGTTAGCCATATTATATTCGGGTGATCAGTGTAATTTTTTTAATTACGTAATTTTTAAATATATATTTCACAGGTTGATGTTAGGTAACTACAAGTTTCTGAATAAATTAGGTATAAAATATAAAAAGAACTTGACAAATCTATATGGTATTTTAAGACGTTAATGCACTCAAACATACAAAACAAACTTCAGATTTATAAATTATCAGTATACCTATAGATTTTCACAACTGTTAAATTGATTAATTAAACTTAAAAAAGAATACTTATTGTATCTATAAAAGTTCTATTCATGACTTCACCTTTAGCTTTCTGTGCCATGAAACGATGATGATGCATGTTATACAAGATAGCATATACATTCTGTCGGATTGGTCTGAAGAAGTGATGTATAGAAGGTATTTCACGGTGATTGTCATCTTCCATGAGAACTGGTAGTGTTATTTGGCGGTGTGTGAGAATTGAAAGCAGTTGAGGGTGCATGAGTCCACGAGTGTGACGTTCGGCGCACGTTCGTAGCACTTCTGCGGGTGCGGGCGGGCAGTTGTCGTCGCCCTGCGCTTGTTTGTTCACACACGCTGTCGCCTGAAAATAACTTTTATTTACATACTCTCCAATGTAACAGTAATCGTTAGCATGTTGTTTTTATTAATTTCTGTGACAAAATATAGGAAACGATGTTTTGTATTAATAAATAGAACTTATGAAATATAATTTATTGTACATTATAAAAGACACTAAAATTGTACTAAACATCGACGCGACCTAATAAATGGAAATAAGTGTAGTGTGACATTAGGTTTGTGAAACTATTTTTAATACATTTAATAATATTCAAATAAATATGACTATTTTAATATAAATTCAATGTAAGGAAATGGAAATGTCAATAATCATTGTACTATAAATGATAATTTGGCTATCATAAGTCACATCGCGCAAACTGACAATGAAACAAGATAAATAATATTAACTACCATAAAAACAAATACACACAGTATTTTATGGCATTAGTAGACTTTGGATTAGAAAATTATACCAAAAATATTTAATACTAAATGAAAAATAAATAAGTTATAATTTGTAGACATTTAAAACTGCAATAACGAAAATTAAAAAAAGAAGTGAATATTAACTTTACTCTGACCATAATTTAAAAAAGTGTATAAAAAAAAACAAGCTACCAAAGAGCCCACAACAAATGAACGTAGTTATGCAAAATAGATCCAACCACAAAAAATACTTTTGAGAAAATAGGAGTTTTAGTAAAATTGGTGTATGCAAATAACAAAACCAATTTTTTTTTTGAAATTCCTCTTAAATATTGGGTATTTCATCTACTTTCTGTATATAAGTTGATATGTAGGTGCCATTTATAACAGTTACTCAAAAAAAGGTTTCCGTGGACTGGATCCATTTTGCATAACGACGTCCAAACGTGATATAATAGCAGACCTCTCTCGGTGGCGGTTTTTCGGTTTTATCGGTCGGTTTAGAGGGCTGGTGGGAGGGTTTGGGCGCTTCGTCCAGCGCCAGCGACGCGACGCCGTGGCTCAAGTCGTGACACGGCTCCTCCATACTAAAGTCCGCGTTAATGGACGCGTTCGCCGTAGCCAATTTGTAATCTTCCAAGCCTTTTTGCTGTAATTGATCGATTTACCAATCTTTCACTACTTCCAAGTGCTCAATCCGACAATAAAATCATAATCATTAGAAAACAAACCAAATGATAATAAAACAACTTATAAATGACAAATTAAATAATATGAAAGGAAAACGAACTCAAAACCCGGCACATGGAGTATTTTTTTTTGTTTCGTTTTTGTAACATGCATTTTGTAAATCTATTTGCCAATGGATGCCAATGTGTGTTGATGTAAAAGGCGTGGATGACCTTAGCGATAGTTTTGTTTAAATTAAATGTAAAACCTCATGTTCAGTAGATTCGGACGCAAGCTTCGATGTGTCGAGGTCAGCTGATGTCGACTGAGAACTTATTTCTGGTCTCTGATTCTTTTTGTTACTTTTGGGGCGACGACCTTAAATTAGTAAGGAAAATTGAAATAAATAACTATAATATACATATGTATTAATGGTCTTAATCTTTAAATTCATGGCCTTCTATATTTTAGATTAAAAATAACATAACTAAGATCATATAAAATAAATGATTCTTATAAATAATGGAGAAGATTTTTTGTCAGAAAGTTATAATTACATAACACTTAAATATAGATCTCAACTGACGCATTAGTCGTTCTCTTTTTATTAAGATATTTCAAAAACAACAAAGTTACAAAGAAATTAAAGTAGTTGTAGGGGGAAGGCTTTGTTGGGTTTTAGTGGGTAGTACTGGCTTTGCCGGTGAGTCCCTCGTGCGTAAATGCATTTCCCAACGTTAAAAAAAAAAGTGTGATGATGTCATCATCCTGTATGACCTTCAAATAATTGGAGCTATTTATTTATGTATAAATATTTCGGAATTTTGAGAGTGTAATCATTATGGAGAAAGAAGTGAACCGTCTTTTATCAAATCCGTAGAACAAAAAGAATAGAATTTTCGAATTCAGTATTACTTTAATTCACTATATTTAGTTTATTTTATTAATATACATAATTTTAAGTTAGTTTATTGTCAAGGCGAATTTAAAAGTCAAGCAAATATGAGTCTTACAAAACCGTCATAAAGATCCAATTTCTTATTAGATTAAATTCAAATAATTACTTTGCACTTCATTGCCTTGCTTGCTTTCTTCTATTAACTTATTCAATTGAATCCATAGTAATAAAGTTATATTTATAGCTTTAGGCACATGGATACTTCTTTTGGTGTTTTTTGTAGTTTTAACATGCACTTAGTTCTTATACAGTGTTTAATACAGAAATACACAGGCGCGGGCGAAATAGGTGCGCTATCCGTCATCGACGGCCAAACACTAATATGCTAGAACTCACTTTTTAACTTCTTATAACTTAATTTTTTGCTATGTCAAAAAGAAATATATAATTTTTTTTTCCTTGAGATTTCTCCATTGTGATTCTTCACATATATTTATGAAGATAACTTATTAAGATTTTTTTATGTTAAGCCTAATTTGCTTACCAGAAGCTGTTCTATATTTAAGGAAGCCATCTTTGGTACCATTAAGATAATATTGTACAGCCTGTTTTAGTTTGGCAGCACGGAGGTCATTGAGGTCACCAAATATTTCAATACATGCTGCATCTATGTCTGACGAGGGCAGATCGCGTACAAATTGACCAACTGTTTTGATAAGTGTTTCAGGTGGTATTTGTTGCTGAAAATAAATAGAATATTTATTTAATAAACATATTTAAACAAAAAAAAATAGTATTGTCACTGTCAATATCATGGGAAAGAGATAGCAGGAAAGAGTTGGATATATGTACTTATATTTTTATATTTATTTTATAAAATCATAATATTTAAAAGTAATTCACATGATAAATTCTAAACAAACAGTAAATATTTTCAAAATAAATAAATACCTTCTTTTGAGCGATACCTAAACGTTTATAAAAATCAGTGAGGCTCTGTTCTGATAAAATAACTCCTCCAAGTAGTGCAGCCAAGAGACAGAGTCTATCTTGCGGTACATCTAACAACTTTGGTAATTCATGTACCATATATTCTTTGGTTTCCAAGGATGACTACAAACAAAAGAACAATTAATTTGTTTCAAGATTTCAATAGATTAGTAAATCATAAGCCTCTAAAAACGAATGTTAGCTAAAATCAATACATATAATAAAATTGTAACTAAGCCGAATCTGTACATTAATTTTTTTTTGGAAAATCTGATTGAAATAAACATTTTCGATACAGAGGCCGAATCTATAGTTTTTTAGAATTTTTTGTCTGTCTGTCTGTTACCGCAACACAGAAAAACTACTGGAGGGATTTAGATGAAATTTGGTATGGTGATAGCCGGTTATCTGGGTCAACATATAGGATACTTTTTACCGCGGGAAAATGTCTCATTTCTGAGAAAAAATACAAAAACTGCAATGTAAGAGTATACTAATATGTAAAACCTAAGAACTTGGTTTTTGGTCATCTGAACGCGGGCGGAACCGCGGGCAATGCTAGTAATTTATTTAATATTTGTTGAAAATATGTTTTGTTACTGCTGCACATGTACTTGACCAAGATGAGAAATAACTAATGTAATTCTAAGACAGCATAAATTATACAAGCATAATGTTGAACATTAAGGTCATATCTTCAAATGACACACAGGTGAAACAGAAAACAATTGCAGATAAATAAAAAATCTTACTCTGCAATTCTTAATATAAATGTTATTGTATGAAAGTCAGATTATTTGTTTCTAAAATTCATGTTATACTTACTCTATATGTTAATTTTAACTGCGACGAACTAAAGTATCTAGGTGGTTGGAATACTAAATATTCTCCTGAACAACCTACAAGACCAGCATAAGTCTTCTCACGGCATAAACCCACAACTTCTTGACAATGATCATCTGAAGATACCATCTGTTGCAATAAAATATGTATATTAGAACAAATAAAAGCAATAAAATCTATAGTTATTAAAAATAACATTTTTGTTATCAATGACAAACACAATAGCAAATAATAATAGCTTGTAAATCTATACTAATATTATAGAGGCAGAGTTTGTTTGTTTGAACACACTAATCTCAGGAACTGCTAATCAGATTTGAAAAAATATTTTTGCATTACAGAGCCCGTTTATGAGGAAGGCATATATATCATCATGCCAAGGGAGCGAAGCAGTAATATAATATAGTCTATCCACTCCATATTAACCATTAAAGCATACCTAGGGACGAATCTGAGCAGAGCGAGCGCGAGTCAATAGTTTTTTTATAAAATTGACTATAATTCAAAACAAATGTGAAGGTTTTATTAATAATAATGAAAGTTTTAAATAATAAAATCATCTCAATTCAAGACATATTATTACTTACAATAGGAATATTGAGGTATCGTAGAGCTGTTCTGAGACATGAGTGTAATCCTGTCGGTGGAACCCACCATACTTTTGGTGGTGGTGTTCCTTTAGTTACAATGTGTCGTAATACCTACACAAATTAAAATATACAATATAATTATCTACCTGGAAATAAATAGTAGCACAAGACCAATTATAATTGAATTTTAATTAACTTTTATGAGAATAAAAACATTGAAAAAAAATATATGTAAGGAATAAACACTCCATAGGTTTAGGTAGTACTAAAGGTAAACAAACCATAAAACAGGTTCCTTTAGATGTCGTTCTTCCTCGTTTCACATTTTTTTGCGATCAAAATCTTCATACTTTAAATTTTAATTATCTTAAAATTTAAATTTTAGTAATTTTATTCTTGTGTAATAAGATCATGCGTTTATTATGAAACTATACAAGTATACTACTCAAAACAAAATAGGGCCCACGTAATTTTTCTTACACAGAGTTTTCATAAATAGCTGTTTAAATTTGGGATTTAGAAATTGTCTAAGCATCATAACAGTAAAAGCTTTTTTTTTTCTTTTTTTTTATTTAATCTCGATATCGTGCATTTTATGATACGTGGCAAAAAAAGAGCGCTTAAAACTTCTATCAAAATCATTTAAACAGTTGATTTTTTTCAGTTTTGATAGCGTGTATGACCACCGCGGCACTCGGCAGTCTTTATTTTCATCGGGTATTCCTTCCCAACAGACTTTTAGAGCGTTTATGAGCTCTTGTTGAGTATTCATGTTGCTGTAATTTTCTTTAACTTTTCGTTTTAACTGGTCCCATAAATGTTCGAAGGGGTTGAGGTCAGAACTCATCACTGTCCATGGCAAAACTGAAATATAGGTGTCAGGAAGAGCTCTACTTGTAAATACGGGCTGTATGGGCGCGAGCGTTATCTTGCATCAAAACAAAATAATGGCCTACTCTTTGTTAATATAGGATTACATGAGGTTTAATCACCTTCTCAACATAACTGGCATCAGTCACGGTCCCTTCGTTCAGAATTACCAGCTCTGTTTTGCCAAACAAACTTATACCCGCCCAAACCATATAACACTTGAGTCTCTAAGACGATCTGTTCTGTGGATGCATGTTTCTGCAAAACATCGTCTGTTGCCACTAAAAACCTTGACCTTAGTTTCTGTAGAGAGCAAAGTCCTCCAGTTAATTATTCATGATCCAATACTAACGTTCACGTGCAAATGTTTAGCGTGCTGCAGGATGACCCAATAGTAAGTTTCAGCTGCTTAACCCGCACTCTAGACCATTGTCCGTCCCCATAGAGTCAGTTTCGGATAGTTTCGGATGGTCCCGAAAATTTCGAATTGCTCTTCGTAACACACGGTGACGTATTGCTACAGATCTTTGAGATTCTCCTTCTTGAAGCAAAAAGACCTCTCTAGTGGCTGTTTCCATGTTCATATGACTGCGAGATCCAGACATATTAATCAGAACATTAGTTCTGATTATTATGCCTGGATCTCGTTTTATTCAGTATTAACTGAGGCTTTACAAGTTAAACAAGTTTTCTAAGAAAATAAGTTTTTCAAATTATATTGCGGTAGCCTTTTGTTTTGAGCAATTTACATATATTAATTTATACACTTAAGAATAATTTATGACTTAAATTTATCGTGTAAATATAAAGTATTGTAATCTAGCTACTGTAAAGAACCCAAAATGATGGGGCCCATAAAACATTTGTAGAAATGTAATGAAGTGGGTAGCCTTACAAAATTTAAAGAGTCAACTGTGACGTAAGCGCGGCAAGAAATGTGACTGACATTACGTTTAGTCCGTAGCATGTAAATAATATGTATATATATGGAGAGCGATGCAGTTTTGCTTTCTGAAAATTTATTATTGTTAATTAAAAAAGAAGTGAATATGTGCCTGGTTTCTACCGTTTTAGTATGTTACTTACGTCTCCATGACATAAAAAAAATGGCTTAATATCCTCGAAGAAACAAAGACTCAAATGTGCTTAAATATGACGAAAAATCATGGCCTTAAGATAGTTATTTATACAAGAAAGTTATTGTGGGTAAAACTGCTGAGATGATAAGTATGGTGTGAATTTAGGTATAACTGACAGCCCACTCTGCAGGGCCTGCATGAGGGCAGATGAAATGGCTGCACATGTAATTTTATATTGTCCAGGTGTAGCGGCGTACCGGGCTCAACATCTTGGCACCCCTAGTACACTCCCGGAGGTTTTCAGCAAGACGAAGAGATTGCTGAAATTCCTGGAGAACTGGGCTGGCAAGAATAAAAACGAATGGAAAATTTCCCACACACGCTAAATAGGCGCGCAGACGTCGAGTTGCGGAAACAAGCCCGAATATACCATACCATGGTGTGAACTATGTACAGCATTATTAAAGAATATAAATGGATATATAAAATCAACAACAAAATGAAGCATAATTGACTGCTTGTATTATATGAACTAGGCTACTAAAGATAAAGCTATGGAAAATGTTAATAATGATGACAGCTTGTAGAGTAGATTGATATTTAAATACTCTTAAACAGATTGGCTTGAATGCTTATAGACAAACCGGATAATTTGAAAGTAAATGTGTCATTTGGACCACATATGCAAAATTACAATAAAATGTCTCTTTACATAACTAAACATTCAGTAATTAATTTATTTATGTAATTAAATCAATAATTTAAGAAATCTTCTTGTATACACTAATGCATTTTTTATTTTGGATAGAAGTCTTAAATTAGTCCTAAAATTGAACTTTTATTGAATTTCATTGATTAAAATAAAATTATAAGGTTATGCATACATGAAGTATGCATAAATAATCTATGATAAAGTGACTTTTTAAGTAAAAGAATACACATTGTTCTAACAAAATATTAAACTGAGATAGTTGATCAATAAATAATTTAAAACTATGTTTCAGTTCCATCAATTGGTTTAGTTGAAGCCGGACAGCATTTTTTTTTATTTTGAAATGGACATAATATATTTGAGAAGTACCTACTGTTGTAAAACACTGGAGAGATAGTTAATGGATAATACACATTACCACCACAGCAAAAAAGCTCATACAAGCAACAGCACTCAATTGAAACTTATTCACATGTTTTAACATCTGGATATTTTCAAATTTAAATATATTACACCATTAAATTTGAATATTAAAAGTTTATAAGCCTTTACATAACATACATGTCAATTTTGATGATGTTTTGATTGTGGTTGCAGATGAATTCAATAATTAATTAAAAAATGCAGTTATTTCATTGACAATATGTATTAATATTTTTGTAATAAAAGGATAAGCTCTCATGAGCCCTTTGTTAACTACCTAAACCTATGGAGTAAAGTTATAAACTTTTTAAATAAAATCATACTTACAGAATTAACTCTTTGTCTGTAAGTGGCTTGTGTTTGAATCCAATGTTGAGGCAATGCTGGAGGTGTCGGATGGGCTCCATTAAAGCAAACACATAATGCTACTTGGTGTTCAGCTAAGGCTTGTGCCAATGTAGTTAAAAACTGAACACAACGGGCCCATTGTCCACCACAAGCCCAATCTATTTGCAGACCAGAGAAAGTTTATTTTATATTATTTTAAAAGAAATATAAATGAATATTTAAAATCAAAATTATAAATCATAATACTAATTGCTATTTAAATTACTAAAGTATATAAATTTAAAATAAAATCTACCTACATAATTTTTTTTTTGTTGTATCCATTATGATGATTTTGGTAGCAATTGAACCAAATTACCTGAAAAATATCCTCCGTAAAGACGGTCCAAGCATCCTTCTGCATCTAATACCAATCGAAAACCACCAGGATGCGTTCTAGCAATTCGAAACAGGTCGACACCTACTCCCTCATTTTCTAAAAATATTTGTAGATCTTGGATGCCCATGATTGTCGGCAACTGCAATCCCTTGAAACTTCGATCGAACACGTTCGTCTCGACTAATTATACGGCCTGGAAAAATATCGATGTAATGTAATTAATTTTCATTTAATACGTAACACCCTAGAGTGTTGGATTACAATTGCACACAATACGATATCACTGTGGCCGAAATTGCAATAAAAAACATGTAAAAAACTGAATACATAACCGGCACGTTTTCTAAGTTCAATTTTTGTTTAAAGTATAATCGAGTAAGGGCATTGTTTATGAATAATATTAATTATATGCTTCACAATAAAAAATAGAAAACTAAATAAGGTACAAACCTTATTTCAAAAAACCATGCCAACAGCAAATTACGGCAGCCAAAAGTTGGAAGCGGAAGCCATTTGTAATATTGTAATTTTCTAATCCTTCCTTGCTCAATGTTCGCTACCACAGACTATATAATAAAATACATAGGTCAAAGACAAATAAATATTAATGGCTATTGGCTTCTGAATGTGTATCCAAGCCCATATTTTTTGCTTACAATATAGTTATTTTTAGTCAATGATCAATTAATAAAAGAACTATAGTGGTATATACAAAAAAATGTTAAAATGTTAAAATATTTTATTTTCATAATATTAATTTTGTAACAATCTGCAACATTCTATCAGTTTATATAGAGTCTAGACAAATTATTATTTCCATGCTGTCTGGAAAGATGCATAGCATCTGACATCTCTATATATAGTAGTTTATGCTGAAAAGGTTGCTCAAAGAAAAAAAAACTTATTCAAAATGGAAATATTAACACTGTTATTAAATTATTTCGTTTACACAATACTTTTTTACAAGTTGGGGGCTTAGAAATGAAACTTGCAATTAGTAGAATTCGTAGAATTGAGTAGAATGTTTATTACAAAAAATGTGACTCATTGTATACAAAAAATGGATAAAATGTACAAAATAGATGATCAATAAAAGTGCATACATTAAAATATTTACAAGCTTAAAATTAGATTAACAAATAAAAATCTTAGAATTATTTAAAATACTAGCGGCTCACCCTCGTTTCGCTCGGGTTCACCTCTAGAAAAGCACAAACAGATCTATCCCACGGGAACCGTTCATTTTTCCGGTATAAAAATAAGTAACCTGTTGTTTGACCTGCAATATAAGGTATCAGCATGCCAAATTTTACTAAATTAGGTGCATAAGTTGTTGTGTACTGAGCTGTATAAGTTACTATAATTTTTTAACTATCCCACGGGAACTCTTTAATTTTCCGGTATGAAAAGTATCAAATTTCATATAAATAGGTTCAATAGTATCGGAGATTAGCCCGTACGAACAGACAAACAGACAGAGAAACAAATAATTTGAAAAAAATCTGGATTTGTTCTATTTCTCTCCTTACGGGATGTAAGAAGAGAACTGACTCGTTTTTTAGCAATTTTTTCTACTATCTATGTACAGACATTCGACCTCTACAGTTTTATTATTCATATATGTACCTATATTCAGATAGAATAAATAACGTATAATAAAATAGAAATATATAATAATGAAAATAGTTATAGCGAGTGTACCTTAGGAGATAGACATATACTATGTAGAACTTTTCTATAGACCTTTTTATGACTTACAATTTTCTTGTACAATGTTTTGATCTATCTCTTAAGGTTGAGCCAACGTTACCCATATAAATTTCTAAGGACAATTCGATAGAACCAGTTATTGTATTTTCCCGTGGGAATGAATAATTTGCCTGTCGTACAAAGTATTCTCAATGTTGACCCGAGCACTAAGTTTTATCACTATATAAAATGAAGTTAAAGTCGGTTGAGTACTTTTTGCGTTAAACGCGCACATCGATTTGACTAAATTTTATTATAGGTATAGATAAGAAAAAATATTGCGAGTGTAACTTAGGAGATAGACATATACTATTCAGAACTTTTCTGTAGGACTTTTCAAGACCTACAATTTTTTAGTATATTCTTTTGATGTATGTCTTAAGGCTTAGCTAGAGCGATAAAACCAGTTATTGTATTTTCCCGTGGGAAAGAAAGATTTTCTTTAAGTAAAAGGTATCTAGGCAGTGGTATCCCAGTGGTAACGCGCTCGCTTGGGACACCGAGTGAAGCAAGTTCAAATCCCGGGTCTCGCAACTCTGATATTGGCCAGCGTGGTGGACTATGGCCTGATCCACCTCGTACTGAAGGGAGGCCTGTGCGTGTGTTAAAAAGGGCTGAATACAACATACATACATACATACATACATACAAAAGGTACCCTAAATGTTGACTCGAGTAATAAGTTATCACATCACCAAATTTCGTTGAAATTGGTACATTACTTTTCGCGTGAAACGCGCACACAAAAACAGACAAACAGGATTTTTTTTAATAATTATTATTTTGGGGTCTATGTTGCGTACATAATACGTTACAGATAAACAAAAACATCTATCCCACGGGAAAAGTACATTTATCCGGGGTAAAAAGTTACCTATTTGTTATTCTGATGTATGAACTATATTATTGTAAAGTTTCATCAAAATCCAATCAGTGGTTTTTGTGTACTAGCTGTATAAGTTACTATAGTTTTTTGACTATCCCACGGAAACTCTTTAATATTCCGCGATGAAAAGTAGCTGATTTGTTTTTACCATGTATGAACTATATTATCGTAAAGTTTTATTAAAATCCAACCAGTAGTTTTTGTGGTGGTTAAGGTGTTATAGTTTTTTAACTATCACACGGGAACCCTTTAATTTTCCGGGATGAAAAGTATGCACGATATTGCCCGGGGATATAAGGTACCACCATGCAAAATTTCATTTAAATAGGTCCAATAGATCTGGAGATTAGCCCGTACAAAGAGAAAAACAGATAAACAGCTTGCTCGGGTTCGTCCATACATACGAATATGTTGTATTATTTCTTTAACCATTTGTCCAAATTATATGCAGTAAAAGGGAAAAGTCTTTTATTCTAAATATTTTAGACGATAAATTTACTTATTTTGATAAGAATTCATAATTGTTGATAATATGACCAATAAACATGACCTACCGATTTAAATGATTTTTTTAATATAAAAAACTACTTTTTGTGACTTAAATATAAAAGTTAGACATATGCTGTCGCTGACTTTTTTGTAGGCATTATTAAGCTCTACAACTTTTCTCTAGAACATAATCATATATCTCTCATCGTTAAGGCAGCGTTCGTAAGAAACGTTTTCGTTCGACCGTTTTTTCTCCGACTTACTTTGCAAATCCGACTACCACGAAAAAGCCTTTTCATTTTTCGGGTTAATATATAGCCTATGACACTCAGAAAGAACGTGGCTTTTGGAAAATCAGTTCAGTAGATCCAGAGATTACCCCTTACAACGTCACAAACTCACAAACTCACAAGATCACAAACTTTACCTCTTTATAATATTAGTATAGATGATTGGTCTCAAATACAAATGAGATAAAAATAGCGCGAATCTTCTGCTGTCTTAGATTCTGGGTAATCGCGCGATCGCGTGATCTCGCGCGGGACGCTAAAGTTATAAATATAAGTCGTAAGTAGTTGATGTGCGCGAGGCACCATTTGCCTCGCGGGCCGCGGCGCTCGCACCGGACGTATCTGCAGTCTTGCTACGCGTAGTACTTGACTCGTGAAACAGTTCTTTTCAGAACTACTTCTTGTTTCATACAGACAATAAAATAGCTCTTTTCAGAGCTGATTATTCTTGTTTACTATGACACCAACCACCGCATCAATACTGTCTGGTTTAAATCGGGATTACTATCGGGAGCTCTCAGTGATCGCAACATGCCCATCAAGCAAGTGAAGAAGAAAGTGTATAAAACGGAAGTACGACTAGCAATGACGTACGAAGCAGAGTGCTGAACCATAAAAAAGGCACACAAACAATAACTGTACACAAACGAAATGAGAATGCTCAGATGGTTGGGAGGTGTAACCCGTATAAATAAAGTGCGAAATGAATACATTATCAGAGGATCATTTAATGTAGCACCTATAGCTGAAAGCTAAAAGAAATCCGAATTTACTGGTACGGCCATATCCTCAGACGAAATGATGACCATCCGATTCATATAGTCCTAAATATGCCTGACCACTCACGAGGAAGAGGACTACCACGCGCCACGTGATCATCAAATATACAGAAAGAGAGAGACAACCTAAGTACACAGGCTAGACAGAGTAGAATTCTTTGGCGCAATCATACAAGGAGACCCAACCCCAGCTAAACTGGGAAGAGGAGTGGACAAAGAAGAAGAAGAAGAGTTCACTAAGTAAAAAAATAACGCTTATAAAAGTAACTCATCGTCCATATTTTTTTTCTACTCTTTATAAGCCCAAGAGTATTCCAACTATGCTGCCGGCCAGCTGCAAAGTAAACTCCACATGTTTTCCAATTACAGCACTAAAGCGTATTATGCGGCATAATGTTCGACTTCGAATGTTACACCTACAGCAACGCTCCGCACAATCAAGCACTATAAAAAGTAGTGCTTTGGCGTGATGCGCGCAACGGATATCAACTCAGTGGCAGAAAATTTAAGAAGTGTTTTTCTGCGTCGTTCGTGCTTATGCGCCATTATGCTCTGTAATTGGAAAACAGGGTCAGATTTGCTAAAGCAAAGTTTCTGTTAAGTATGCGTAGTGATTTCGGCAGGCATTAGAAATTTTCTGAAAGAAAAAAATCTTATAATATGCGATCCACCATAAGTACGCAGTGTTTTTTAATTATTATATAAATGATTTTATAAAATATAATCGAGTACCTTATTAATCATTTTCACTTTCTTGTTATGACTATATTTGAAGTAAATGTGCTCTGTTACTAGTAATTCCTACATGTGGTAGTTACCATGGGTTAATTGGGTAATAAAATAGTTACTGTGTTCACATAGAATATGTAACCTTTTAAGTGTTCTGTGGACTGTTTCTTGACATCTGCCGGCACCCACTATTGGGTCACCCGCTTAACTTTGCCACAGATAAAGCTTTGTTCCACAATCTACAGTCGTCATTTTCAATCGGTGGTTGTGTATGTGTTGATTGGGCGTTGTAAAATAATAAAAAACAAAAGAATGTGTTTTTATTGTAACAAAACTAATAGTCACTATTGTTCCTAACCGTATTTTGATATCCAACCACCCATGTGTACCTTATTAAAATAGCTTAAGATGCTATAGGGAAGTATTTCCCGTACAAGTGAACATAAATCTTGTGAATTGATTTGTCGGAAAGGGTCTCAATAAAATCTAGTGATGCCTGAGCAAAGTAATGATTATCGTGTTGTTGTATTTGGTGCAGGCGGTGTTGGAAAAAGTTCATTGGTGCTGAGATTTGTTAAAGGTACATTTCGGGAATCGTATATACCAACTATTGAAGATACGTATAGACAAGTAGGTACAACTTTTCCTAATATTCTAATTAAAGATTTTGTTATTATTTGAACCAATTATCTTATTAATCTAGCTTGCATCTGGTATACGTAATTACTTATCTTTATATATTGCATAAATTCTAGTACATAATACTAAATTAGACTTATATTTTCTATACTGTATTAGAGTAGTAACTGCGAAATCTGTACATGAAATATTTTTTAAAAACAATTACTTTAACGTATTATGTACACAATATATAGACCGCAGATACATAGTTATTAAGATATTTGTCTGTTGGTCTGTTTGTATGTGCTTGTTTCACACAAAAAGTAATTAACTGATTTCAACAAAATTTGGTGAAGTGATAAGTTTTGAATCGTCCTTAGAAATTTATATTGCTTACGCTGGCTAAACCATGATGATGTTCACCTGACCGATTCCGGCCACGGCGGCCAATCTCATTGAGACTAGCCAACTGCGCAGGAGATATTATAGTGCTCAAGTGTATGCGCAGACACAAGTGCACTCTCTATTCCTGTCATTTCCATACTCTGGTGGGACGACCACTCGACTCGACCAGTGAGAGTTAAGGCGCAGAACCGACGGCTTTACGTGCTCTCCGAGGCACGGGGGTGAAACACCGCCAACTTCCTAACTCCGGGCTATTACTGAGGCTTACTATACTGAAAGATTCAATAACTAAACTTGGCTCGACCCGGGACTCTAACCCAGGACCTCCGGGTGTGCAGCCGTACATGCTAGTCACTACACCACCGAGGCAGTTAAACCATAAGAGATACATCAAAGCAATGTACTACAAAATTGTATGTCTTAAAAAGGTCTACAGAAAAGCCTGTAATAGTAATTATGTCTATCTCTTAAAGTACTCTTGTAATAACATTTTTTATCTAATATATTTAAACAAGCAATTCTTGTATATATATATTTATATATATCTATATAATCTGAATCTCTGAAACAGCTCCAATGATTTTCATGAAATTTAGTATACAAGGGGTTTCGGGGGCGATAAATCGATCTGGATTAGTCTTATGTCTGGGAAAACGCGTGTTTTCGAATTTTCATGCGGTTTTCTTTTGCATTATTCCACACAAATTATGGTTGGTAATTTGCACGCTCAGGCATAAGCATCGTGGTCAAGTGGCCAAGGTGCAAGATCAACAATCACAGGTGTTCAGGTTCGAATCTCGGCCGTAAACAAAATTTTTACTTTTGTTTTTTTTTAATATTTATTCAAGTTTTTAGTTTTTTTTAAGAAAACAAAAATTGTACTTTATGCCAATACTCTAAGTAAAGCTCGGTAGCCCAGGTACTTAAAATAATAGAAGATAATGTAATAAGATCAATGCATTGTATTGCGTAGAAGTTAAAATGGTCTACAGTTAGAAGATATTATTCAAATAATGGATTGATATTCGTAAGTTATTAGGGTTATTTCTAGTATTTACTAATGTTATTAGTTTTTACTTCAAAAAAAAAATAATGCTTTTTTTAAAGAATTCTGGTACTTGCCAAGTATCCTGATAAAATCATTGGCCTTAAGCCAAAAATAGTTACAATTTCAGCTGCCTATTTCACATTTAATGGAAATGGATATATTAATTTGTTAAGGCACACTTGGCTCGTAAAATGAAATATTATATTCAAATAGTTTTTATAAGTTTATTTAGCACATTGAGAACTCAATGACTTGTAATCTTATACATTTAAAATAAAAGTATCTGTTCGGAATTTTTCGCGAAAAAAACCGAAAAGATAGTTTTACTAAAATATCAAATATTCGCGTAAATCTAAGAAAGTATTATCTTTAACATTATTAAAATACCAGACTCAATAATGTCAATAATAATCAATATCTTATATATTAGTTATCTTTTTTTGTACTTTTATAATTTTTGAGTGTTAAAATTATTTTGTGGCTACATATAAAATAATTAAAAAGCCAATAGCCAATTCTACACATTAATACTATACAGCACATATATAATAAAATTAATTTATATTAACTCATATGTAGCTAGATATAATGTTTTATTAACAAAATGTAACTCAATATTTAAAAGAGTAACTGTTGGGTTTCTCACTACCCAAGCCGGTGGCAGCTTCCCCACAATCTGACTAAACTGACACACTTTTAAATTTAATTGACTCTTCAAAAATGCTTGTATAAGTAATTGAATAAAATATCATTTCAAACCACTATTTTTTTTTTACAGGTAATAAGCAGCAACAAAACAATATGTACTTTACAAATTACTGATACAACAGGATCTCACCAATTTCCAGCAATGCAAAGATTATCAATAAGTAAGGTGAGATTTAAAGTCAAAATGTTGGTTTGTTTTTTAATTACAAAATTAATTAAATTTTTATTATACGAACAAAATTCTATTTGATAAACAAAATAACAAAAAAATATTTTCATTGTAAATGACTTATCTCTTTCTTTAATTATTAATTCTCTTATTCTGTTCCAGGGTCATGCATTTATCCTTGTATACTCTGTCAGCAGTCGACAATCATTGGAAGAATTAAAGCCAATATGGCAGACAATAAAAGAAATAAAAGGTACTGAGTTACCTAATATACCTGTAATGCTTGCCGGGAACAAATGTGATGAGAGTCCAGAAATAAGAGAGGTTTCTGCAGCCGAAGGACAAGCTCAAGCACAAACTTGGGGAGTATCATTTATGGAAACATCTGCTAAAACTAATCATAATGTCACACAACTATTTCAGGTGAATTAATTTGATATTCCTTTTTTTATTTTGAAATATATTTATGTGTATCTAGCTTACATTACATTTTCTTTAAATTATTATCTACACATGTTATAGCATTAAGAATATACTTTCGAAAAAACCTTGACATGTCCAGGCTTTGTATGATTTTAATCTTTTTAACATCCTACTGCTGGACACGGGCCTCCCTTCAATGCAAGGGTGGGGGTCAGCCCATAGTCCACCACGTTGGCCAAGTGCGTGTTTGCGAACTTCACTTGTCTTTCGAAAACTTGCTAGTCTCAGATTTGCAGGTTTTCTCACGATGATTTCCTTCATCGTAAGTGATATCATGTTCAAAACGATTCATTGAACGGAAAATATCAGAGGTTCCAGACCCTAGGATTTGAAGCAGCTATCAATTTCCCAAGAGAGTGCGTTACCACTGTCTTTTTTATTTTTTGTATTTAAATTGATTTTAATTGTTTAAATCTTTAAATTCTAGGAGCTGTTAAACATGGAAAAGAATAGAAATGTTTCCCTACAAGTTGATGGTAAGGGTAAAAAGAAAAAAGAAAAGGTAGTCAAAGATGGTGGTGAGGCATCTGCTAGTGGGAGAGAGAAATGCCTGGTCATGTAATGGAAAGAATTACTTATCTCAACTATAAGTATCAAGTAATAAGCAACATTGCATAAAAAATATGACAATATAATAACATGTTCTCAAAATGAGATAGTTTAGAGTTAAGACAATGCATTTAGTAGGATCGTAATGACATAATGTAGTTTAGAAAATTGTAGCTTGATGCTTGATTATATCAGTGCATACTCTCATCCAAAATTTACTTATATATCTATATGAAGATATATTGCTAAGTAAAATCGTAATTAAAATTTAATATAATTGCTAGTCAGTTATAAAATAAAAACAAAAAACAAATTTGATACAAGGTAAAGATATATAAGCACTATGATTCAATGTTTTCGCATATTACAAAAATCATAATTTGTCAGGTAATGCTTTATATCTGGCGAAAACTAATATTTTGCATAAAAAAAAATTACAATACTTAAGAAAAGCTCAAACTGAAAATTTCGATATACACAATTATATTATTTACTATTTGTGATAAAAGGGGTAGAGCGTCTATGGCAGTGCCAATATTTCGCCATTTTTATTTTTTCCTAAACTTTTATCACTCTAAAAAACAAGTGTAGTATGTATATGAATAGAAGACTCTTAAATAAATATAAAAGTATCAGTTATATAGTGGCCTAAAGTGTCATGTGTCTGAGATATTTGAAGATAAAGATTGCCATATAGAAAAGATTTATTACATGTTAATATGTGCTAGTTGGATTTAAAAAAATCCATACTTCTAATATAAGTGATCTTTTCCTCAAGATATTATGGAAGAGTGACACCTTAGGGCAATATTGCTGAAACTATTTATTAGTTGAGTGTTCTCTAAGTTTATACCAGTTTTATCGTGAACTACATACTACTTTAAAAGGAAATTAAAATGACAGCAGGTGCAAATTCTTGTATAATTTTTTTATACGTTCGAATTCCTTTGAGCAGATATTTTTTTCACATTGAGTTTCGTTTTCAAATGGGAATTCTTATTTAATAACTGGATGTCTGTCATTTTTTTTTTAGTGAAATTATGTGATTTTTTTCAGACAAGATATAAAAATTGCGTCTTTTCAGACAACACACCAAATAAATAAACTTAAAAAGCAAAACCTTACCTAAATACAAAATTTGATCCAAATCATTAGAGTCGTTTCTGAGATTCACGATATAAACTTATATATGTGATATATATGTTGCAGGGAAATTTCCTTAATGAAATTAAAATTACCCAGAGTGTTGTCAATCCTCTCCGTTTTTCTTACAATATCACGGTAAATTTTTAGATATATTATAATTTCCCTAAGCATATTCAGTAAAAGTATTTTTTTAATTTTTAAGCCACGCCCACGGTTTTAGTGCTTGATTTACATTTATGTATGCTATATAATATTCGTTGATTTAAGTAATATGTTTTAGGGCCAAAAGATTTAAGTATTGGTTTCAATATATTAGTTGTCTATGCAAGCTGACATTTTAATACTGGCAATTGAAAACCAATGCAAAATACTCATAGTAAATGAAAAATATACTTTTTTAATTGGACTATATAAATAAATAACCCATAGTTCATTTATATTTACGTTTTTGTAACTAACATTAAAATAAGAACACACACACGACTAGAGTTTCGAAGAAAAACTTGAAAAAAAAAACACTGGCGAAGAAATAGATCCTTATATTATTATTATTCATACCAAATGTTGTTTATTACTTGTGCTTCAACGCGCTGTAATTTTGATTCTAGTCATATACATTTAAATTTTAAACTATTTGAATGTATTTATTATGCAATTAGTTAAGTATTTATTATGCCTATTATACTATTGGTTCTATTTTGATGAATCTTAATGTCATCGCCGAAATGTATATTTTGCTAATATAAGAGTTACTTTATTTACACTAGTTGCATCTATACATATATTAAATAATATATAAGGATCGTCTGTACATTGAATACTTAAAATATAAATCGAACTTTCATTGTTTATCCACGGTAGCTTTCTTTCGCTAAGCACTTTGACAGTTTACTTGTTAAGTATTAAATTTTGTTGCATACCTTTGTATACTTAATACGTAGATATGTCAATAATTTGAAATATAGAATTTTTATCTTTGGCGTTTGCGTGCTAAATGTACATTTGATATACATAATGTATGTTACGAATGTCATATTATTATGTATTTTCGAGCATGTGAAGTCGCGGGCAGCTGCTAGCTATTAGCTATATTGACTGAATCGCAAAATTAACGTGATTGACTCCACGCGTTTGTGCGAAAAATACAACGAAAGAAGTCTTTAGGACTAAATGTTATTCAATTGTACGCTGATTTATAAACAATCGTGTTGTATCTAAAGTAAGGATGTTTCACGTGTTATGTAGTAACTGAAACTATAGTTTGTTTTGCTTTATACCAAAGAATTTGCCAATAATTATAATGATAAGTGATCTCATAATTATTATGTAAACAAAATGGATTCAGATATAACTGATTCAGTATAATGTACAGATCTCACTCTTTGTAAAATAAATTAAACGGATCCTTTTGAGGGACACGCGATGTGATGCATGATCCAAAATTTTCTTTGGTTTTTTCAAAAATTATAACACTTCTAAATGATCATAAGAAAAACTGAAATAAAATTACTTCACGAAGTATAAAATGAAAGCTTAGCCGCACTTTATCTTAGCATATTTGTAAATTTATATTATTCATTGTATTTTAAATATTGTTGTTTTACAAAGAGTGATCGAATATTAAATTTTAAATAATTATTAGAAAAAATCACATAAACTTGATTTTTTTTTTGTTCTGTCAAATATCGAAAGCATGCAACTGCATCGTTGTTACTGGATGTATTTATAAACAACAGAGCCCAAGTGTAATGTTAAGGCGAGTTGTCATTTAATGTGCCAAAACGAGGGAATATTCATATTTATGATTATTCTAAAAAAAAGACGAAAACCAGTAAAAAACCAATTAACAGTCAATGTAAATTAGAATTGATTTCTATATATACCGACCGAAATATATATGTACTTATTTATTTGGAAAGTGTCTTTCTTTATGATAATATTTTAAAGAAATAAGTCTCTTGTTATTTATAACTTAGTTTTCATGAACATAATGAAAAATTAAATTTAAGAGTTAAGGCTTCAACATTTAATAAGTACTTTAATTACATAATTGTATTAAAAGTAGACTACCCACTTCCGATGATATAAATCTCGCTGACATATTCTTGGGCATAGCTTATATGCAAGTAATATAAAAGTAAACTAATTTAAATTATTATTATAAACGTAGCTGTCGCTAGTTTTTAATGCACTTTATTTAATATCGTTCACTTACATATCCAATTATATAGAGACCCAATGTTTAACATTTTAGTCGATTATTCTTCACATAATTATGCGATGTGAAATTTATATATAATTCTAAATGGGGTCGATTTCTGTTCATTCACTGTTTAGCCTATAAATTTTATTATTAATTAATTTTTATATTTATTCAATAGTAGATAACCTCTTGTTTTAAGATAGATTTTTGGATTGAAACCACGGGCGGTAGCTGTCATTGATACCTACCTATATAATGACATTTAAATTTGTATAAAATAATTTTACTGAAAATTTGAAGTGTTTAAATTACTTTTTAAAAAACTAAACCATATTCAAATTTCTCTTACCTTAAAATTTTATAATATATTCTCGCATTTACAGTTATATGGATGCTAGGCGTGAAAATTTATATCAATTTCGTGCTTTATTTTCAGTAGTGACTAACACATTTCATTTCCAAAATGTGGATTAATTTGGCTACATATACATACGTTTCATTCACGCTCTGTATCCATATCTGCGCAAACGCATTAATTCACTTGAAAAATACCTACATTTCAAATTTAGAATTAAAGAAAGATTGTTAAATTGTTAAAACTGGACCAAAGTTGTTTAAATGTTGATTGATGTATTTTTACCGTAATTTATGTTTGATAATACATAAATATATCGTACTCATTGTTCATGTCATTAAGGTTGTAAACTCTGTCGTGTAATTTTGTAGATGTCATGTTTAAATATTTTCTTACTATTGTAATAGTATCTATCTGAACATTCCATATGTACCTGGTAATAGTATAATTTCATAGAATCGATTAGTTAAGACCTGTTACTGTAAAGATGTTGATTTATTAAATGGGCAGTTCTATATAATTTCACGACGGAGCCTTTTTCAAATGCCTTCTATTCTATGTCTTCAATGGGGGGTTTATTTCGATGTCTGGACTTGTACGTAAGTGGTGGACATATTAATTTCTATATTACGAAGTACCTACATTCAGTGTTTTAAAAAAAAAACGATGCGTTGTATTTATTTCCGGTTTAACTTTGTTGGAAATAGAAAGTACGAAATTCGCGTATCGGTAACCAAGGAAGACAACAAAATAAACCTTCGTCTTCTTTATCTGTAGCTTATATTTATTTATTATATTAATTTATGTACTATGACTAAAAATATCTATATGGAAAATATGAATGCTTACTCTTATCAGCACAAGCTTTATCAGTTAAACTTTCAAACTATTCTATGACTATCTTTGAAATTTCATAAATGCACATCGAATTTACCAAAGTATCTAGTAATAAAATACCACAGCGAGGCTGTTTCTAAAATCAATATACATTAACAGAATAATACTGTTGTGGTAAAATGAATTTATTGTACAAGTTTAAAGGGTAGAAGTATCGTAACTTAGGAGCTTTAGCAACTAATCACTTCTATATCGTATTATACTATTTTAGATTCCTTCGCAAATAGGTCATAGAAAATAAAACACCAAGTGAATTTTAACATCTTAAAGGTGCCCAAATATATATGGCAATAATATTGAAGTAGATATTTAAATATTAATCTATCATTAGCGGGTCCTCATGATGTCATTCACACACGAAAAAATTAAATCTATAGAGATTAATCTTTGCATTTACACACATGTACGATTTTATTGAGAATATCCAACATGGTTGATAATTATTTTTATTATTTTTCTAAAGATAACCAGTAAATCAGTATGGGCGTATACCTACCTATTCCTAGAATTGCTTGCAAATGGTTCTGCATAAACTTTTTTAGTGTAATTAATTATAAAACGATTGTTTTTTTATTATCTGTTACAAAAAGTCCATATTCGTTATTTTTCTATTTAAAATATGAAAGGTTATATTCTATTATGCCCTCATCTCAATGAATTAAAATTTTGCAGCTTAACGCACCTTTAACACTTGAACTGTAAATTTCAGATTGTTTAAATTTCCATTCATGATCAGTAAATAAGTACATGTCATTAGCATGTCTTATACGCTTTACTGTTCATCATTTTTGAAATAGTGATTAAGTCCAATCACTTATGTATTTTACTATTTAAAAGTTACAAATTTATTGCTAAAATCTAATTTAACTCTAATAATCTAATGTTCACATCAACATAGTGTGATTAGTCCATTTAGAATCTATAGGCTGTAGGATAGACGGACATAGTGATGCCTCAAGAATATTACGGTTAAAGCTTAGTTGGCTACGTGCGAACTGCGAGACGTTCAATGAACTTGTTGGCGGAATTTATGTTACAAAAAAATATATATTATTACATATTTTAATGACGAAAACAAGTACAATAATATGAGGTGCAGTTTTATTTATTTACTAATCATTTGGAATGAGAAATCAAGTTGAAATGTTATTATTTAATCGGTAGGTTTTTGTAATGTAAATTCTGCATTAAGTCACTCCTCGGGGTGATCATAATTGTACATAATGATAATGTTTTGTTATGATGTTATTTATTGAGGTTGCGAATGTTTGTTGACCAATAGCGTTTAGATTGTAAGAACCTAAAACGAGATTAGAATTATTTAAGATTTGCTTCTTATTTGGATAATGTTGTATCTTTTTAACGTTAGATAATGCTTCTTATATCTGAACTGAATGTTTCCAAATATAAATTTTGATTTACTACCACACTTCTCACTAAGCATCACAAAAAATAAAATAAAAAAAAAGTAATTAGTATTGTTTATTTATTTACAAAAATGATTTTAATATAAGCATATTTACAATAGATGTACATCTTAAACCATAAATAGCATCGTTTCTTAAAAAAAATATAAATACAGTTTTAAAAACATTAAACATAATAATGACACAAGATAAAAATAATAAATATCTATCACAGATTAAAATTTGACAAAATTTGTTATTGAATAACAAACATTCCATTTCACGACGCTTTAGTTTAACTGACTTTCAATTTTAAAACCGCAAGTCGCAACGATAGGTACTCTACAACATTTGGTGCCGGTGGGTGAGTTTTCTCGTGATCGAGTCGCGCCCGACATTGCCAACAAATCAAGTCGAAGACAACAGTGTTGTCTACAGGCAGCGCGTTTGTAAACTCGCTCACATCTCATCGCTTATCCAGTACATTTCTCGGTTAATGGACCGCTAAAGGAGCGATTGATGCACGATTATAGGTATAAAAAAATACGCTTTTCACCAAGTGAAATTGATGGGACTGGTTAAGAAAATTTAAAAAACTCTATTAATTAGTAACCATTGGCTAAGATTTGTGTATATGATTTAAGTGAAGGTAATAAAAATGTTAAAAATAATCTATGATGTTGATTAACGATAAAGGAGGACGAGCCGCATTCGTTTAATGGTATCCTATAGGTACCTTATTAAAAAGTATATTTTATTATGGTTTAAAGACATATATGGTTGAAGTAGTGCATAAGTTCGTCATATTTAGACATTCCCTATTCATCCGCATAATTGTAGGAAAATAGAAAACCATGACTTCAAACATCTATCGAAGCAGATAAAAAATAGGTTTTTATATGAAAATTGTCACATGATTAATTTATTGATTTAATTCTTGTAGCACACATAGGAAGGAGGACTTTTAAAACTTTATTTGTAATGGTAAACCCCAGCTCTCCACCAATATTTGCCTTTCCGGGAATTTTTGTTATTTTAAATGTCTATATTGACCGGACTGCTGTTAGTTCACGAAATATGGTATTTGGTTGAATGTGACACGAAGACTTCTTTTAATCCCGCGAAACAGTTATATATACGTGATAAAGGATAGAAGAACCGCTCTATAACTCTTGATACGATAAACCCGAATATTCTAATTGCTAGTAAAGCTAATATTTATCGTCGCAAAACGACGGAAGCTAGTTTTTTATTATATTTTTCTACATTAAATTTTTGTAATTTACAAGATTAGATTTTCAAACACGATTCAGTATTGTAAAAAGTAAAATCTTTGTTAGCAAAATAAAAATAAATGGATTTTTTTGCCATGCCTGCATACAAAGAATAATATTTTAAACAGCTTGACATAAAATTAATCTAACCAGTATCACCACCTCCATTGCAATTTACTCTCCCATTATTTGTTAGACATTCATTAGAATCTGTATAAGTTGGCAGTCGACCTGTACTTGCTGATTTTTTCATTTTAGGCTTACATGTTATTGACAACTTAGAATTAGGCTGCCATCTTTCACTTATTGCTGATTGTGCAGATTGTACTGTATTAAGCGCTTTTGTGTAAACATCTAAAAATTTAGTTAAATTTTCACCACTTATTCTATCTCCATTGTCCAATCTTGATCCTTGTGATGGTTCACTGATAATATTATGTGTGGATCTTTTACGCTGTTTTAACCCAATGTTTATCATACCCAAAAAATTTAAACTAAATGGAATGTTTAGAATGTAGTTATATATTATCATTATTAATAAAAATATTAATAATAAATTAAAAATTAAGATCAAAAATCCATACATTAATTTATCAAATGGAAACCATAATCCATCTGCAAAAACAAAAAAGTATAATTACAAACAGTATTTAATAATATAAACTTCTCCTAACCGATTCGGGCGACGGCGGCCAATCTCATTGAGATTAGCCAACTGCGCAGGAGATATTATAGTGCACAAGTGTACGCGCAGACGCAATGTGCACTCTCTATTCCTGTCACTCTCATACTCCGGTGGGACGACACGAGACACGACCGGTGAGAGTTAAGGCGCAGGACCGACGGCTTTACGTGCTCTCCGAGGCACGGGGGTGAAACACCGCCAACTTCCCAACTCCTGGCTGTTACTGAGGCTTACTATACAGAAAGACTCAATAACTAAACTTGGCCCGACCCGGGACTCGAACCCAGGACCTCCGAGTGTGCAGCCGTACATGCTAGCCGCTACACCACCGAGGCAGTTATTTAATTATAGATATTTAATAATATATTTTTGTAATATCATTATTTTTTACATAAAAATAAAAGAATCTTACCAGTTACACCGTGCAAAATAGTTTTAATAGTTTCATTTATAGTTATCATTGGTTCTGAGAGCAATGTAGTAAACATCCTTATGCCAATCTTGAGTGGGTTCATGTGTTTCAAGAAGATAAGTGGATCAGGAGGTGGCACTTCACAATTAGATGACCAAATATACCACTTGCAAGAATTAACAGCTGTCAAAAATTTGTCTAATTCTTGCTTTTCAGCTTCCTGTAAATTAAGTCAATTTAGTTGAAACTTTATATGATGAAACTTAAGGGATTTGTAGACCAGGGTAGAAGCCTTTAAAAATAATAAAAAGTGAAAAAAAAATAATACTAGGATGAAACCCATTGGAAAAGAGGAATATTATAAAAATGAAAGGAAAAAAAATTTAGGAGCGATCTGAGGTCGGGAAGGGGAAGGGGGCGAGTAAGGAAAGGCAAAATTTATGTGAAAAATTCAAAAAAAAAAACAAGTTTTTGGTTTTTTATTTTTATCTTTTACAAAAAAATAATTCACGAAATTTGGTGAAAACTTACCTTTTTATGTCCCAAATACACTGTAATTTATTGGATTTGAAATATATATTTTTTCATCTTATTTTGACTTAATATCGAAAAAGCACCCTAATTTTCAGTTGAAAATTCACCGGTCAAAATATCAGCTTTTTTCAAAAAGTTGATGTGCTTTCTGTTTGTTGAAATCTCTACTTTACGATGGTGTAAATATATATATATTATAATGGTAAATTTTCTCAGAAAATGCAATTAATAAAGTTAATATTTAATAAGACATCTACAATATTTTTGTTGTAGAATTTTCTTTAAATTATATGCGTAAATGCCTATTTATTGCTATTTTAAGATAACTTATATACCTGAGTAACTCCTACGGAAAATTTTAGCCCATTAAAAGGTCATCATCCCATCATTTCATAGAGGAGTGGGGAAGGGGCTAGGAGGTTCTGGCCTATACTTTTTGCATTTTCTGAGAAAATTTACCATAATAATGTATATTTTTTTTACACCATCAGAAAGCAGAGATTTCAAAGAACAAAAAGCCCACCGACTTTTTTAAAAGTCAAAATATTAAGTCAAAATAAGGTGAAAAAATAAATATTTTAAATAAAAAAAATACAGTATGTTTGGGACATAAAAAGGTAAGTTTTCACCAAAATTTGTGAAAGATTTTTTTTTGTAAAAGATAAAAATTAAAAACCTAAATCTTGGTTATTTGAATTTTTCACATAAATTTTGAGGTTATGTGAAAAAAGTGTAAATACAAAAGTTGTAGATCTAAAAATACATATAACTTCGCCATTTAACTTTTTTCCATATTGCTTGTAGTTTTGCTGGAAATCAAGATAAACCGTTTTTTACCCTTAAAAGCTGACCCACTCCCACTTCCCGACCACAGATCACCCGTAAATTATTTTTCCTTTCATTTTTGTTATATTCCCTTTTTTTTCAATGGCTTTCATCCTACTATTATTATTTTTTGTTTTATGATTTTTGCTACTTAGTATTACAAGTAAATAAAGATTAAAAGATTATTACTTTTATATAAATCCATCATATCAAGTTATTTCAATGCATCTATAATATAATAATCATTGTATACAAGATGAATTATTTTTTACTATTTTATTATATGCTAAAAAATAAAAACTTACTTTGTAGGAAATAAACACCTCATAGAGATATAATCCCAAAATCATAAACATTATTACATGCTTGTGAGATAAATGTTTCCATAACCAAAATATTGTAAAAACTCCTGCTATAATACTTGTAGCCCAGGTTATCTGCATCTGAAATCAAAAAGAGTTATGTTACATATAAATATAGGTAGTAAACTAGAAATATTATTGAATATAAATGATTTTATTAAATGAACTACTTTGGCAAGTGAAAATTAATATTAAATATTAATTGAAAATATTACCTTATATTCAATTAAATAGTACTGAATATATTCACTCCATGCCATAGCAATTTTTTGTGTAATAGTTGGCTTATATATAGCATCCTCTACGTAACCCATAGAACGCCTAAACATATCTTCTGAGAGAGGTGTGTTAGATTTAATATAATCTTCAAGTGTACTCCATTTCTCAGGACTGTAATTCATTTGTAAGGCAACATCAATGCTTCCATCTTCGTTTTTCTAAAAAAAAACGTTAAGCAGTTTTAAAGAAGCAAATTAATACAATTTAAAGAATAAATTAATTAAAAACATATTTATATTCACCTTTATTTGTCCGCCTTTTAAAACAATGGCTAAAATTCTTTTGTAAAACCATTCTCCTGCGCCTATATTGTTAGTCTGGAGTTTCTTTGGAGGAAGAGTTTTAAGGTCTGGGGGCACATTTTCTTCGATCTTTATCGTATTTACATTATTAACGTAGTCCCACGGATCTGGGCCCATTTGTATATCACATGTTATCCATGCGATATTAGTTAGAAATATTAAAGACAAAAATTGAATACTCATGCTTAATAACAGTTTTTCGCTCTTTATTTACAGTTTACCTATTATTTTTTAAATGTTGTATTTATTGCCGTTTTGTAATTTAAATTTTTTGAATGAAATTGAAATATAAACATGACAAAAGACAATGCCCACAGTAGCACAGATTATTTAACGGAGAGAGAAAATGTCATCATATTTGATATTTCATAAGTGTTGCACTATTTATAAATTATAAGCTAACAGCTAACTTGCCTTGGTTTGTTTGTGACGCACAATAGATAATAATGTAAAATAAAGACAATTACAAACGATATTAATTAAAATTTAAAACATGTGATTTAATACAGAAAACAAAAGAACATTTAAAAAAAAATTGTAGCTTCGTAAATTTTAGAATGAGCATCGGACAGTCCGCAGTCTATACATTAATATTATGCCTGATCCACACGCTTGTCAAGCTTCGTCAAGCCATTCACAAATGGGGAAGAATTTTGTCTTTTTCTCCCGCCAGATGCTGCGATCACTATAGCCCTCAGTAAAATGTAAAGCTCTTTAACATGAATGGATTTTCAACCGACTTCATCAAAAAGGAGGAGGTTCTCAATTCGGCTGTATTTCTTTTATGTTTGTTACCTCAGATCTCCGTTATTTATTAACCAATTTGGACAATTTTTATTTTGTTTGAAAGTGTATACTTTCAGATTGGTCCCATTTAAATTTCAAAAAAAAAAATACCACCCCTAAGGGTGGAAAATTAGCTAATGAAGAATTTAACCTACTTCTAATTGTCATATTGACTTGAAACTTTGCAAGTGTTTCTATTTCCGTTGACAGTACAGTGGTTCGGTATTGTTGACGTTAGAATTCTTACTTTGCTACTACTGTCTACACTAAAAAGGGAAAAATAAAAACTTTTTAACAACAAAATAAAAACCGACTTCAAACAAAAGCACTAAAAAGTAAAAAATAATTGATTGGTAGTTCACATTCACTATACATATCTAATCAAATAATTTCGAAGTCGGTGCCAGCCGATACAAAGCAAAGCACACCGACTTCGAAAATATTTGATTAGGTATGTATGTATAGTATATGAAAACTACCAATCAGTTATTTTTTACTTTTTAGTGCTTTTGTTTGAAGTCGGTTTTTATTTTGTTGTTAAGTTTTTTTAATTTTATTTAAAATATAATTAAAATGACAAATTGTACAGTGCCAGATTGCAAAGAAAATGTATATTGTTTGTTCCTAAAAGACAAAAACTGACGAAATTGTGGGCTAAAGCGTTATGACGACCAAAATTTACGAATTCACAATCTTTTTATCTATGTGGACATTATTTTATATACATTGATTTTGAAACTGTTAAATCGTCTGCAGGTGAATATTGTTTTTTATTTTTTGTACTTTTTTACATATTAATCACAGAATCTCATACAAACTTTCAACCTCCACTTTAACTTTTTTGATTGATTTTTTTGGATTGATTTTAGATAAATGCTAAAACATGTATTTATTTAATTGTATTGAAGAGCATTAATACCAAGTTTCAAATAATTCTGATCATAATTAATTCTTTGCCCCTATTATCTTTGTTACCCTATTTACCTCTTTAAGGGATGAATTCCAAAAAAAAAAAACAAATAAATATATTTCTTTTTTTTATCCTAAAGCTAAACACCACGTGTATTTCACATTAAGAATCGCAGACTTTAATACAATCTTTAGTCTCCTATTTTACCCACTTAGGGAATGAATTTCGAAAATCCTTCCTTATCGGATGCCCACATCATATAAGGAATACGTCCTCTAAATTTCATGTTTCTACGACCAGCGGTTTAGGCTGCGTGTTGATCCATCAGTCAGTCAGGACCATTGCACGAAACAACTCTCCTTATCAAGTCTTTCTTCATCTGGTCTAAGTTCTAATTCCCAGATACAATACATGACACAGGTAAGATGCGAACACAATAGAAGCAAAAAACCAGGAGGTATAAAAGAGATATCACAATACCTAACCTCAGACTGACAATGAATGTAAATACGCTATACATGTGGCGTCCTTCTTTCGAGAAATCTTCCCATTTTACTTTGTAGGCTGTTCAAATACGTCTTTAGTCACTTTAGAAATTGTTAATAGTAATCTGTTGTAATTTTTTTGCTGCAAAACTTAATTTTCAAAATTCAAAGCAAAGAGTGCAATAATAACAAAGTATTTACATACTATTTACAGTCTATATAATTTATATGTGTTATTTATACGTACTATTTTTATATCCATATAATATTATAAATTCGAAAGTAACTCTGTCTGTCTGTACCTTTTCACGCTTAATCCGCTGAACCGATTTAGATAAAATTTGGTATGGAGATAGTTTGAGACCCTGGAAAGAACATAGGATAGTTTTTATCACGAAGTCAGCCCTTAGAGGGGTGAAAAGGGCGATGAAAGTTTGTATGGAGAATTATTTCTCAAGTAAGGGACACATATATTTTTTAATTTTTAAAGTAGGTACTTACTTTTCTATATAATCCTATTATGTACATATATATGGTTCATTCTACACTAATCGTGAAAACGCACCCAGGGACGAACGCGAGCGAAGCGAGCGTGAGTCGCTAGCATGGATGACAAATAAAAGTCGCTAGTAGTCTATAGCCTGTATTTTGTAATGACAGCAAAGCAAAGCCGAACGACAAATTATTGACCATAGAGAACTATAAACTATTACCTAGTACAATATTAGATGATCTTTAATCTGTGCTATTACTAAAGGTGACACAAGGTTTGACGCTTGACAGAAAAGATGCCAAGTGCCAATCATAAAATTCAAATTTTTAGTCTTGAACTGAGTATTTTTTTAACATTAAGAAAAGAAAATACATAAAGAAAAATATTTTCAGCAGTAAAATGTCTTCTATAGATTTTGACCCATCGATAAAGTTATGTCTAAAATATCTACATTCGAGCGCTTCTGATTCAACAGAACAATTGCGTTTAACTCTTGATGATGTGATTCGGCAGACTTATGGAAATTCAAAGACGCTTGGAAATGTATTACCGAAAAAGTATCTTAACGAAGAGAAAATGGAATCACCATCGAGATCTAAACACAAAAACGAGAAAAGTTCCAGCAGTGCGAAAACTGTTGCCATACCACAACAAAGTCCTCAACAAATACAAATACCAGATAGGGAGAGTGATGATGGTTCTGTTATGGACTTTGACTTCTTACAAGAGGATTTAACCTGTGTAGTTTGTAGGCAAATAGCTGTGCAAGCTGGAAATCGTTTAGTAGAATGTGATGCTTGCCATGCTTTGTATCACCAGGTAATTTTTATAAATAAATGCAGTAGTATAATTTGTTTCTAATAATATTTATATATTTTTTATTTATAGGATTGCCACAAACCTGTTATAAGTGATAATGACATGTCCTCTGGTTGGCAATGTGCATCATGTTTATCATCTCAGGGATTTGCAGCTGGTTTTTCAAACAAGTCATCATCAGTATCCAAGTCCCCTTCTCATATATCTGGATCTACTACTCCAGTTAAAATATCTTCTAGCAGCTCTTCATCGTCTTCACCATCTAAAGTTGTAACTCCAAATATCAATATAGTGTCTGCAGACAAAAGAATACAAATAATGAAAAAGAAAGCTGCCAAACAGCATGACAAAAAGAAAAGTAAATAAAATTAACTTATAATGTTTGTTTTTCATTTAAATAAAATAGTTTTTACTTAGGTATATATTTATAGTACCTAGTATTTAAGAATTTAAAAATTTTTGCAGTTTCATTAAAAACATAGGTCATGAAATAGTTTTATAATTATTCTATGTATAACATGTAGGATTTCACATTTATATTCCATTTATAAGCTTTTATTGGTATCAAAGCGGAGAACAATAATTTTAATACCTAACATAACTCATTCACTTTACCTTAAAGAAACTTATGCCAATTTGAAAAGTTTTGTAGAGAGAATAAAATATGCCAGACAAGTGTTTAATTTGCATAAGCACATATGCATATATGCCTCAAGAAGTTCAGTTAACCACGGTTAACAGCTAATTAAAATATCAGATGTAATAAGAGTGAAAATTCATTATTACATTTATTTTAAGAAAATGTTGGCACCTTTAGTGAGGAGGAACCAGGTGAACGTTTCCTGGTTCCAGCAGATGTAATTCCAGACTTACATCTTACATACGTGATGAAAGAAGGTTGAAACCAGTTGGGACGTCACCACGACGCCAGACTTACTAGATGAAATGGAGATGAAGTGAAAATTTATAAACGAAATCCGTATTCGTAATGAACGCGTTTTAAGTTATTTATTGAAAAAAAAATTTTTTTTTTAAGTTTTATTTATACCTTTATCTTAAGATTTATAACTAAGTAAAACTTGAAGAATAATTAGAATTATTCTATTTAATTTTTTGTTTTGTATTCAAAATTTAAACATAATGTCATTCATAGGTATCTATCTAGTTAATGTGACGTAGTGACTGGTGTATATCATACAAATATCGTTATTAATACTAGAGCATATTATTATACTCATTGTACTAGCGAGTTGTGTCGTCTGAACGCGGCCTTTAGGGTGCGCCCTAGGTACTTTTTAAATGGATAATAAAATTAAAAATTTTAAGTAACCCCCGACACAAAAAAAATCCCTTTAAAAAATAAAAATATCTTTGTTGGCCTTTTAACTTTATTAAAAGTCCTACCTAATACCTATGAATATTTTTATGATGAGAGTCGCCGTGTCGGGGTACCGCTAATACTTTATCATTATCAATCTTTTTATTTGTATTCTGGTTTTTATTTAAACTACTTAGCCTTGAGCCTATTGAGAATATTCTTATGAGCCCAAACACGATTTATCTGCTGTAAGTTTCTATGGAATTGAGCACCCGCAGACTATTTGATGCTACAGCATCAGCTCAAGGATAGCATGCCTTCGAAATACCATCGGAGTAACAGTACACCAAACTTCAAATCAATCGGGTCTGTGAAAGTTAGTAAGACCCTTTTGTCAAGAAGGAAATGAGTTGATGATCATCAGTTGCCTAAACAGATCTTCATAAATAATAGTTAAGAACGAATCATCACGTCAGCTTTCAAGCAAAAAAAACCGCATCAAAATCGGTCCGTTTTAGGAGCTACGATGCCACAGACAGACACATGAAACTTATAACACCCCTCTTTTAATAAAAATGGCTAATTATTGGCTTGGTATAATAGTATACCTATCTTAAGAAGATAGACTATATGCTATTGCGGACTTTTTTGTGGGCTTTTTGAGACCTAGTTACAATATTCTAGTACAGTAAAATCTCCTTCCTTATTCGCGGGGTAGGTTTACCTACGTTCCTTAATAATATACCGTGAATACTGAAACCGTAAATATGGGATGGTGGTTTGTATAGAAATGTAGGGATTGCTTTCCGAGGTATTCTATACTATAATAAAACTGTTGAGGTCGAATGTCTGTACATAGAAAAAAATGCTAAAAACCGAACCAGGGGGATGTAAGAAAACAAATAGAACAAATCCAGATTTTTTTCAAATTTGTTGTTTCTCTGTCTGTTTGTCTGTTTGTACGGGCTAATCTCCGAATCTATTGGACCGATTTAAATTAAATTTTGCATGGTGTTACCTTATATCCCCGGGCAACATCTTAGATAATTTACATTACGGAAAATTAAAGAGTTCCCGTGGGATAGTTAAAAAACTATAGTAGGTAACTTATACAGCTTAGAACACAACAACTTATGCACCTAATTTAGTAAAATTTGGCATGATGATAAACAACAAGTTACTTTTCATCCCGGAAAATCCCGTACAACAACAGACAGAGAAACATAAAAATTGAAATAAACTGGATTTGTTCTATTTCTCTTCTTACACCCCCCTGACTCGGTTATTAGCAATTTTTTTTCTATGTACACCTCTACAGTTCTACCTCTACAGTTTTAATAGGTATATGTATAAATAGATACTTATAAGACACATTACTTTTATAAGTTTGTCACATTAATTGCTCATGAATATCTTCTTTCTTACGAAACCCTACCCACTATATTTGCTAACGATATACTAGTCTATAAGCAATTCTATTATATGTATAATTGTATTAAAATATCACTTTGTAGCTTTTATAAGTTGAAATACAAGCCAAGAGCTACACTGTAGTTTCCGTTGTTTTTCCAACAGCGTATTGTAACCAATGGGGTGTGTTGTGGATTCTGATTGGTGGATATTTTAGCGAGGGCGGATTAGGATAGATCGGATGCTGCGAAGACTTCAGGAACTTAACTTTATCTCCTATAATATGGGGTCGAGGTTCATATGGATACATGTATTTGTAGCAACGCCTACCGACTTCATGTTTCGGAATAAACAATCAAAGCTTATCGATAGTTTCAGGGCGGAGTGTTGTGTGGGCGGCCGATTTTGTTAAAACTTGTGATTTGTATCATAAAACAATTATTTTAATAGTTACTATAATTACTCTAGCAATAAAATATATGTTAAAGTAAAACAAATAGAGCTGAGATTTTACACATACAGTGAATATCAAGACACACAGTAGCATGTCCAGCCAAGTTTGAAGCCAAAGGAACTGGTATACACCATATGGATTGTGATACTGCACTTTTACACTTGTTACTATTCAATTGATTATTTCAAATAATTATTATATTGTTTTATCGAAATGAATAGTGGTAAAGCCCGGGTTCCAAAGTGTGCGAGATGTCGAAATCACGGTCTTATTTCAAGTCTTCGAGGCCACAAAAAGGCTTGCGCTTATCGAGACTGTCAGTGTCCGAAGTGCGGCTTAATAAAGGAGCGACAAAGGATTATGGCTGCTCAGGTTAGTATTTCTAAGTAGAATATTGTGATATAAAATGCTGTGTAAGCACAAGTATATGAAACGAAAATCTTATAGGTATTTTACATTGTAACTTGTACTTAATATTTGAATAAATACCTATACTAATTTTAATTCTTTAAATAAATAGGTAATTTATGATATTTATAATTTATTAATATACCTACCATTTATACGAACTCTATGCTATATTAAACCTACCAGTTCTAGACCTCTGATATAATAGATAGAAAGTGGGAGCTTATATAGAACTAGCATTGCCCGCGGCTCCGCCCGCGTTTAGTTGACCAAATACTAAATTCTTAGGTTTTACATATTAGCATAATCTTACATTGCAGTTTTTGTATTTTTCTCAGAATGAGTCCTTTCCCGCGGTAAAAGTATCGTATATGTTGAACCGGATAACCAGCTATCACCATACCAAATTTCATCAAAATCCCTCCAGTGGTTATTCTGTGATGCGGTAACAGACAGACTGACAGACAGACGAAAATTCTTCTGATTCGGCCTCTGTATCGATAATAATGCTTATTTCAATAAGATTTTCCAAAAAATATTTAATGAACAGATTCGGCTTAGTTACAATTTTATTACATACGGCTCCGCCCGCGTTCAGATGACTAAAAACCAAATTCTTAGGTTTTACATATTAGTATACTCTTACATTGCAGTTTTTGTATTTTTTCTCAGAAATGAGATATTTTCCCGCGGTAAAATGTATCCTATATGTTGACCCGGATAACCAGCTATCACCATACCAAATTTCATCAAAATCCCTCCAGTGGTTTTTCTGTGATGCGGTAACAGACAGACAGACAAACAGAAAGACAGACAGGCAATAAAAACTTTTTAACAAAAAAATAAAAACCGACTTCAAACAAAAGCACTAAAAAGTAAAAAATAACTGATTGGTAGTTTTCATTTACTATACATACCTAATCAAATATTTTCGAAGTCGGTGTGCTTTGCTTTGTATGGACTGGCACCGATTTCGAAAATATTTGATTAGGTATGTATTTAATAGGTAGGCTTTAATTACTTAGCCAAAGCACACCGACTTCGAAAATATTTGATTAGGTATGTATAGTAAATGAAAACTACCAATCAGTTATTTTTTACTTTTTAGTGCTTTTGTTTGAAGTCGGTTTTTATTTTTTTGTTAAAAAGTTTTTATTTTTCCCTTTTTAGTGTAGACAGTAGTAGCAAAGTAAGGATTCTAACGTGTTAGGCTTGTCAAATCAAACAAAATAAGCCCAAACTCAAAGTATCTACTATTAGCCGTTGAAGAGTTCCACCTATCCACCTTCTGGCCTTGCCATCAGATCAGGTCAACAACACAGAACCACTGTACTATCAACGGAAATAGAAATACTTGCAAAGTTTCAAGTCAATATGACAATTAGAAGTAGGTTAAATTCATCATTAGTTGTTTTTCCACCCTTAGGGGTGGTATTTTTTTTTGAAATTTAAATGGGACCAATCTGGAAGTATACCCTTTCAAACAAAACAAAAATTGTCCAAATCGGTTAATAAATGACGGAGTTCTGAGGTAACAAACATAAAAAAAAAACATACAGTCGAATTGAGAACCTCCTCCTTTTTGAAGTCGGTTGAAAATTCTAAAAACTATGGATTCGGCTTCTGTATCTATAATAATGTTTATTTCAATAAGATTTTCCAAAAAATATCTAATGTACAGATTCAGTTTAGTTACAATTTTATTTTAAGTATAGATATAGATAACCAATACTATGTTAGGTACATACATAGATATTCTATTTAACAATGAATCTATATAATTTAACAAGTACCTATACTTTTGTACCTACGCTCTTGCACAATTTTTTTTGATACGTTAGGTTCAGTAGCAAGCTTCAAGATGACCTTTTATAATATTATAATTGTCTGCATCAGGGAACTCCTCAATTTGTGATGTTTCTGTATCTAATTCACTATGCCCTTACGTTGAGTGTTATGAGTTTTAGTTTTTTTTAGTGTTATTAGTTACATAATTATTGTAAAAAAAAGTGTTGTTAAGTCTTTATCCATATATAACTTTACCGATTGCAATCGAATTATAATAGTCCTCTTTGTACTGAAAACAATCTGAATGAAAATTAACGTTCATGAGTAGAATAATAATATCTAAGATGATTTTTAAGGAATTTAAAAGGACCAAATGAGACTTTTCTTCAGTCAATCATAATTCAGTTGACTTGATTAGTGCACCTACGCCATGAGTTGTGTAATTTTGCGAGATGGGCGTCATTAGCATTGGTTCGCAAGTTGTCTAAGGGAAGGTTGTCTTGGGGAAGGAAGCCTTTAAAATCACGGTTGGAACTGTATTTCTTTGGCGCAAGTAAGTTTCAAGCTGAAATAGGTTGATATATGCGCATTGATTCAAACACCCAAGTCAAGGCGAGGCCGTGCCGAAGGCTGAATGGCATCGGATGTATGTATTAGCGTCATGTTGTGACTTGTGAACATAACACCTCAGGGCACCAGGACGATATCTGTTGTATTATGAGCTCTTCCCCTTCTAGGAAATGTTTTTTATTATTAATTTATTTAAAAATAATAATTTTTAATCGCATAGAAGCACCTACCTAACTTTTATGACGATCTCATTATATTAAGTTTAAGTTTAGGATTGCCGGAACATATTGGTTACCTAATTCAGAAATAACACACACCGTGAAGGCGTTAATGTGTTTTAATGTAGTGAAATCGAGACCAGCTAATGCGCTGCCGAGTTTATTTAAACAAGTGGCACATGTTTACCGCGGACGCCGGATGAAACATCGATCGGTTTGTTCAGTAATGCATCGCTGTCGATGTCCTACCACTTTCATCCTAAATTTATTAGCTGGCAAAGTATTTCTTTTATTATGTAGGTACGTTTAGATAGGTTTAATTTTGAAATATTTCAAATTGGGGAAAACGATTTGTGAATAACAAAATTTAATACCAACATACACATATAAGTTTGGCTCTTACTTCTGATTGATTGATAACTTGGCTGTTATAAAATTACTAATAAAAATAACAATACATACTATTAAAATCTGCAAGTAAAAAAATTCAAGAAGAGGTATTTAATTTATTAAGTTTCTTAAAAGGTTTCAATGTTCATTTTGACTTTTATCAATAAAAACTCGGAAGTTATAAATATTCCACGTAGGTTTTTATTTGATTTGCTGCGATCGAGTTCTGTTTTCGTTTTCAATGAGGTGGCGATCGCCCCGGGAGTGACGTCCCGTCTCAATCCCCTGGGTGACCGCTTACCAAACACAAACAGTGTCTGTTTGTGATTGATTTCTCGCTAAATTAATTTATATATCAGCTTACCGGTCGCTCAATGTAGTGAAACAATAGTAGGTACCTAAATAAATTACGGTGATATCTATTTGAAAGATCTATTTCATATTTACTTCAGTAGTAAGTGTTTAAATTTTATACCGTATTCATCTTACATACATATAACAAAATGGTAAAAATTTGAAATATTTTGAAATGAAACATTTTTTAACAACTGTTATGTATTGTGTAGAGATTATAGAGAAAACCCCAAAACAATAGACATTGATTTTTTCTCTGTTCGTCCGATTTTCTGTATGTGTGTTTTTCACGCAAAAAGTACTGAACAGCTTAGAATACTTTTTGATACAGAAAAATCTTTCATTACCAAGAGAAAACACAATAAATGGTTTTGTAGTGTCGTCCTTAGAAAGTTGTAGGTCTTAAAAATTTTTACAGAAAAGTCTGTAATAGCATGTGCTCGTGATAACTACATATTTTTATCAACATATGTACCCTATACGTGTGTTATTAATTATTATGTATTTTTACCTGTGTAAGTCGGTACTTATTTCTAATAGGTATTGATTAGGTACTGATATTTTTTCTTTTCCCCAGGTTAAATGGGTTTGGATAGGATAATATAAAAACTTTGACGTAACTAACATCTCTATAATTTTCACACGTGCAGAAAATTTTGTAGCATTGTCAATATTCCATGAAATGAGAAATATTTATATTACTCACTAGCGACTCACCCTCGCTTTGCTCGGGTTCGTCCCTAGGTTGCTTCCCCATACAAACTTTCACCCCCTTAAAGGATGATTTAGGGCATAAAACTATCCTACGTCCTTCCCAGGGTCTCAAACTATCGTCTTACTAAATTTCATCTAAATCGGTTCAGTAGTTTCGGAGTCTATTCGATACAAACAAACAAAAAGAAAACAAATTTTTCCTCTTCATAATAATACTAAAGATTCCAGAAAGTGTAAGAAGCCTATCACAAAATATACTGCATTCTATGATATTGAGTTCGAGCGGCCGATGCGTCGCTGTTCCTAGCATTTTCCGCAGTTGTAATCACTTCTATCATCTATGTAAAGTGTTATAATAAACTATTTAAAAAAAAGTATGTAATTACGTTTCTTTTGAACTGACGTATATTCTGGTATAAGTTTTACTAATAATATTAATGTTTTTAATAGTTTTTAAGATTTTGAAAATGATTTTTTTTTGTAGAAATCCAATACATATTTTCAAATTCCGAGACCGCTATAAACTCAAACCAGTATATACGATATATTATTATATATTTTTCATTTCGTTTGCTTAGTAATTCAATCCATGAGCTTGAAAAAGTGCCGTCGCGCATTTTATTAAAAACTTGAGTCTGAATTTTCGCTTTATTTCAATTAATAATGAAAATTTGCGAAAAGCGAGGCCACTATGAACCATATTAATAACTATTCTCCACCATACAATAAGTCAAAATTGTTGAAGAGTTTCAGTTTCTCTGAATAAGAACGTCAAAGATGGGTATTAAATTGAACAATCACGGTCATAATGTAATAGGCCTCTTAAAACACATTATATATTTCTATGGTACACATTCTAATTTTAAATTCATTGTACCTAACGTTAAAATAAATCGCTTAAAATCAGATAAGATCAACAAAAAACAAAACTATTAAAAAATCATATTTACGAAAATACTTTTTTCGTTCTATCAATTAAATTCAAAAGAATTTATTATTTTAAAAGGTCGCCCTAAAAAGACAGCAGGCTGCAGAAGATAAAATTGCTCTACATTTAGCTTCAGTGGAAAGTGGCACGGCAATGGAGACATTGCCTCCAGGTCGCATATATGGTATGCGAGTCACCGGTCCATGTCCAAGCCCTGGCCCGGAGCCAGATTCTGCTTTGGATGATCAAACTGTAAGTTCTAATGTGATAGTTTAGACAGCCCTTAATTTAATAAAATATATTTGCGTAGTCGCTAATGTGAGCTTTTAATTATTATATAGTAGATACTAACTAATACAATAAAATCACAACCCAAGTTCTTTATAATATTTTTGTACAAATTATAAAAAAATATTGTTAAAAATAAACATAATTAAATTTTAGCCGATTCACATCGACAGTGAGACAAGTGATTCACTACCAGATTGCTGCAGCGTAACTCCGGACTCCGTCGGAAATGTCAATATTGGATTACGATCATGGTATCTTCGCATTAATTATAATATTTGTTTTATTCTATAACTGTATTTAAAACCAGTTATTTTAATTATAATAATATTTGAAATGAAAATTATATTAGTTTTAGCATAAACTAATTAGTTAATAAAATTTTAGCGCAGCAGTTGACGAAAGCAAAAGCAACGTAAGCTCCGCTGGACTAGAAATGTTGCGGAAGCTTTTTCCAGGGAAGAAGCGTTCTGTATTAGAATTGGTGCTTCGCCGTTGCAATCACGATCTTTTAAGAGCTGTAGAACATTGTAACGCCATACATGTGAGTGTATGTACATTGTATTTACATACTTATTTTTCCGTCTTCATATTTTGTTTGTAAGATTTTTTTTCGCTTAATAATTTAATGTTCAAATTTTATTTTTATATTTTAATATAATAGATAATGTTGGATAGCCGAAAAAATTACAATTTTTGGGAAAAATAATTATTATAGTGTTAGTTTTTGTTATCGTCTGGTGAGATAACAATATACAACGAAAATATTTTTTTTGTGTCAATTGTGAATATAAGCTATCTCGAGTTAGTTTTTTACTCATATTAATATTGACTAATGAAATAAGCATGAAAGAAATAAGTGTTTTTTTTTTTATTATTGACATTATATATTTTTTTTAATTTTATGAATTAATTTGCAGGCTCAACGTGATAAATCAATGCCTAGTGTGAGCTCTACTTCAACTATTAGATTCGAGACGGTATCTAGTTCGGAAGAAGTTGAATCTAGATGGTCTGCATTCCGACCAGTTGGACCTCGAGCACCATTGCTACCAACATTAGTGATGGGCCGAGTTTGTGGATCAGAGTGGTTGGTACCACTGCCCGCACTACCAGCATTATCTGCTCCCTTATTATTGCCGCTGCCACATCCACCGCCTACATCTTGTGCCCCAGATTGTAGACAATGTAATAGCCACCATTGAAGGCCATAATAATTTAGTGAAGTCGTATATAATGTACGTAAGTACATATTCTTGTCGAATATTTCAAGTTATTCAAAGGTATTAAACTGTTTTAAAACATTTATCGCCTATAATGATTAATATATTAAAATATAATAAATGTACAACAAGATTCCTTCACATTGAACAGCGTTAAGTAGGTATTTTCATTATTCAATTTTCTGAAGCTACCTCTAGAATCTAGATATACACATGACAAATCCTTATTCTATATTAATAGCACTCAATAATTATTATTTATTCATTTACTCCCTCCTAAATTCCTATAGGACGAGAGACATGATAAAAAACCTATTTAGATATTTAAATGGGTCTAATTTAAGGAAGAAATTTTAAGTTATTTATAATTCGTTTTATCTTATTGAAGAAAATATTATTTTTTTAGCCGACGGTGTTATCTCCAGGGATAGATATTTTAATATTGATTGACAATTAGTATTTTTACTAGAAATCGTTTGTAACGTATTTAAATAATCTAACTTACTTTAAATAAATACATACACTCGCATGTAAGTTAGGTAACCATGTTATAAAGTTTTTTAAATATATCATATTTAAATATGTAATTCGTTGTAACGCAGCAACAGGGTGATGGATCAATTTATTTTTTATTTTTAGAGTCGAAGTTATAACTGATCTATGTGCTGACATTTCAACCCAGTACTGGGTTTTTCTGGAATATTCATTTGTTGTAAAAAACTTTTTGTAATTCTTAAGACGCCTACCAATTAGAATTATTTCAAACTTGAAAAGCGTTAATTTTTTGGTCTCTTTAAGTCACATTTTTTAATAGAAATAAAACGTATGTACATATTTGCATATAATATACAAATTTTCTTGTCCATATCGTGAGGAGACAATCCTGGCTGCAGTACTGAATAAATATTAGTTTACATGTGAAATTAAACGAAATTTGTAAAAAGTAATATTATGTGCTACTTAATAATTTGTCACATCAGTTCATTTTTATTTGATGAGGTATTCACATTTTAAGCAGTTCATAAATTTTATAGGTACAATGGTTTACAATAAGTTACCTTAAATTTTGTTTAACTTTCCTTAAGTCAACGACGGATGAGTTGATGTACGCAGATGTTATGAGACATTTATTGAGCAATATATGAATAGTGATTCTGTTTCAACAATACCATGGTGTTTTTTGTTTATGTTTCTATAGTTATATTCCAACGAAATGTTCTACAATGTTATTAGGTATTATTGTAAATATATTAATGTACCTAATATTTAAATTAAATGTGTATAACAACATTTAATCTTTTATTTCAGACGATACCTAAAACTTTTTATTTATGATTTTTTTTCTGCTGGAAAGCTAATTCAGGTAATTATTTATTATAATATATCAATATATTCAGGTAACTATAGGTATATCAAAATATTTAAAAATATGCAATTATTGAATTGAAATTGTTTGCAATGTAATATTTTTTGGAATCTTTAAATAAAATTAGTAAGTAATGTTCAGAAACTAATATTTCATTGGAAATATTTGCCTTTTTAAATATATTATTATGTATTACAATTTAGTAATTCTATCTATCGAGACAATGAAGATAGCTTAGTAAATTAATATAAATGAGTTAAATAAATAGAATCTTGGACCCTTCATGCTGGAAGCTATTATCACGGACAATAACAAATTCGTGACAGTAATATAAATGAAGACAGATATCTGTGGCACAGGCCAAATACTTTGTATAAATATTGCAGTGTTTATTCAATTTGTTAACTTGTAGAAACAATAAAAATTTTACATTCATTACCATTCATATTCATTACCATTCATTTATTTTGGTCCATGTGAAGTTATGAAATAAACAAAGGATAATATGTAAGAGGATAAAAAAGGTACAACATTTTTTTGTAAGTTAATATTAACTACGACTACTCATACGAACTTGTTGGAAATTACCTAATCCATATTGTGGTACTTTAGGTATGATTAGTAAAAAATCTTAATAACATAAATAAAGACTTAAAACATAAAATAACCGACCTCCAGGCACTAAAAAGTAAAAAATAACTAAACGGGGTTTTCATTTACAATAGATACCTAATCAGATATTTTTAGTGTAGACGTAATAAGCAGGTAATTTGTAGAAGAAAGTTTTTTTTAATAACATATTCGATTAAGCCATTTATTTAAAAATAAATCATTGTTGATTTTTTTTAAAACTGCTCGACCGATTTCGATAAAATTTAAATAGGACCACCTGGGAACTATACCCTTTGAAACAAAAAAAATCCAAATCGGTTCAGGCGTCTTCGAGTAATTGATGAACATATACAAAAAAAAATACATACAGACAAACATAGATCCTTCTCCTTTTTTGACGTCGGTTAAAAACTATGATGAAACATGATGGTGATAATGAAATCTAACTAATAATATTATAAAGAGGCAGAGTTTTTTTTGTCTGAACGGTCTAATCTCAGGAACTATGAAATATTCTTTTTGCATTAGATAGGCCGTTTATTGAGGAAGGCTATAGGCTATATTATGTTATATAAGTATCATTGCCCGCGGCTCCGCCCGTGTTCAGATGACCAAAAACCAAATTCATAGGTTTTACATATTAGCACAGATCGTATAATACTAATCATATAATATTAGTATACTCTTACATTGCAGTTTTTTTTTCTCAGAAATGAGACATTATCCCGCGGTAAAAAGTATCCTATATGTTGACCCCGATAACTAGCTATCACCATACTAAATCCCTCCAGTGGTTTTTCTGTGATTCGGTAACAGGCAGACAGACAAAAATTCTAAAAACTATAAATTCGGCTTCTGTATCGATATCTGTCTATTTCATACTAACCGTGATCATACACGGTGTAGGTAAAGTCTTATGTTACTACTTTAACTGACATCACGGCCTTGTTAAAGTATGTTGGATTATTTCTTGTACGAAAATTTGCTCAGTGAAAAAACTTAAAAAAAACGACTTCCAGGCACTAAAATGTAAAAAATAACTACATGGAGGTTTTCATTTAGAATAGATTGATTAGATACCTAATCAGATATTTTCGAAGTCTATATATATATATATATATGTGTGTGTGTGTGTGTGTGTGTGTGTGTGTGTGTGTGTGTGTGTGTGTGTGTGTGTGTGTGTGTGTGTGTGTGCGTGTGCGTGTGCGTGTGCGTGTGCGTGTGCGTGTGCGTGTGCGTGTGCGTGCGCGTGCGCGTGCGCGTGCGCGTGCGCGTGCGTGTGCGTGTGCGTGTGCGTGTGCGTGATGATGATCAGACAAACCGCCGAGCGAATATCGGACGCCCAGGCACTATTTCATTTATAAGCAAAAAGCATAAATATACATTTTGATTTCTGAAACCCAAAAGAAACATTTACTTACGTATCTACACCCAGCAATGCGGGCGGGTGACGGCTCATTTATAATAAGTAGGTACAAAGAATAAATAAATATATTTCTAACTTTCAATTAATAGAATTTTCAATAGAATTTGAATTACCTACTAAATATTCGTGTCATACAAAAGTTCATTGAATTGTTAATTAACTTGTACTGCGCTTGGTATTCATGTATAATTACCGGTATATGTAAAATTGGTACATATAGTGTAAAATTGGTTTTAGTTACAATCGTTATTTCTAACTTATTTACAATGTTATGTTTTTTTGTTGTATTAGTGATAATTTTTTTGTACATGTTTTGTGATGTGAATTATGTGATTAGAACTACTTTCACAGTAATAAGTAGTCGTTTCTACCAACGTAAATCTTCGTTGAACGACGTTACTACCATTTATGGTAAGTAATACTCATGATTTTGTATTTAGCCTTTTTTAATGTTCCACGTTTGGCAAGAACCGCCGCTCACGCATATGAGGGGGGATTCCCCCTCATCAGGCCAAAGTTCACCACGCTGGCCAAGTGTGCATTGGCGGACTCCATATATATTTCGAAAAACTGCTAGAATCTCTCAAACATTCAGGTATGTTCAAGAGTTTTCGTTGAGGTGATTGGTAATGATGAAAATGATTCGCACATGAAAGTATCAGAGATTCAAGACTCGGGATTTGAACCCGCTTCATATGGTATCCGAAGCAAGCGCGTTATCCTTGGGTTACCACTGGCTTAATACTCATGGCATAGGACATTGAATACATTAAATGAAGGCAGGTGAGACTTCCTTTAGACTTTCAAATGACTTGTAATAACATGTATAAACAAAAAAATAGTGGTAGTAGGTATGTTTAAAATATTTCAACTGTGTTTCCTTTTATATTCAATTTTGGTTGTTATTTATTTTGTGAACTATTCATATGTTATTAATGATATTTATATGTTAATTGAAAAATTTGCACTAGTTTCATAAATATATCATAATTTTTTTGTCTTTACAGGTCTATGCACATTTCAAGATTGTGATGTGTTCTTCAAAGCTATACGCATAGCGAGAATTATTCGAGAACTTGACTTTGCAAGATATCATTTCTATGACCGAACTGGTATTTATGATCGCAGTAGAGAAGTTGGTATACGATCACTACAAGGATCTACTTTAACAGTGTCTTTTGACACTGTGCCTTTGTTTGTACCATATAAAATAAATACTAAGGTACTAAAATATATTTTAAAAATAGTGATCTTATATTTTAAAACATTAAATAAAAACCAAATTTTAGATATTCGAGTCAGTCAGTCATTCTTTTATTTTAATTAATTTTGCAGTCTGCATTCATTGATAAGAAATATTCAATAATTTAACTTCATATTTTATGATTTCGACTTCAAGACATCTAAAAACAAAATATATCTATATATTATTATTTTGCAGTTAGTGTACTGGGATGAAAGGTCTTTATTCCTTGAGCATGAAGTGATAACGTTACATGATGAGAAAATGCGGTGTTTAGTCGTCTCCCGCCAATTTGCGCTACCAATTACAATTAACTCTAGTAGTAAAGAAACTACTGTCAATCTTCTTAAATACTTACCAGGATCGTCTAGAACCCCTCAATGTCCACAATATATTAAAGAATGGTTGTTAAGTATGAAAATTAACAGTGAGAAATTAAAAAAGATGTCGATTTAAATTTTGTATTTTATTTTTTATTTTATCCTCGTATTTATACGGCCAGGATGAAGTTAATACTATTTTCTTACCTAGGTATAAAAATGAATACATTTATATATATATATATATATATATATATATATATATATATATATATATGAAAATATATGTTTATTTATTTATTGATATAAAACAAAGCCGAGTTAGTTACCCCATTTATAACTCAAGAACGGCTGGACCGATTTTTATGATTTCCTGGATTTGTTTCCACCCCGAATAGCAGAATAACTATTAAAACATCAGAAAAATTGAAAAAACTTACATGATATTATATTATAAAATGACATTATTGCTAGATTATAACTGTTTATATCTATTTAAAACGTACCTAGGTAGTAGGGACACCCCAGAGCTAAGTCGTTAGTTTGACCACGGTAATATAAATTCAACATTACCGTGGTTTGACATATAAAAGAAAACCTGTTGGAGGTAGCAGATTCGACGACCTATCAATTCTGGTCTGCTTAGGAACCGCCAGCTAACACGCATTTTTTACAAACTTTTTGCAATGTTTGTTAGTTGTTATGTTTCTATGGGTCAAGTCTTGTTAGCTGAATAAAAGTATTTCCAACTTTAGGTACATGTTGGTTCGGCTATTACAATGACTTTTATGATAATTATGACCTGATTCTTCGTCTAGGATTCAAGACAAATCAACTTCAGAACGCTCAACAGTACCTACACACACAAAATTTGATATACCTACGCATTCAATTATTATCGCCCGTTTTAAAATATACAACGAATTTTATCCTGTGTCCAGGATTAGCTCACTCGTACTCGTAGGAACAAAATGGAAAAAATGTAACATCAACACAAATTAAACTTATATATAACCAAGGAAGATAAAATTGTTTTTTTTTTCTGTGGTTATAACTGCTATTGCATAAACTATGTTACAGTCATTTTTATCAGTAAACATACAATGCAAAATAAGTATATAATAGTGCGTGTTATTAAATATAGACAAAAATGGACTTAACAATGTAACGCTACTATATATATACTATATATACTATATATATACTATATATATATATATACTATATATATACTATATATATATATATATATATATATATATATATATATATATATATTATACTACGTATGTAATATGTATAGATAAACAGCTTTAATCTGTATATAATATGTACCTATATATTTTAAGAGTCTATATCTAATCAAATTAATAATAACTAGACGTAAAAAATTAAAATGTAGGTATAGTTGATAACATTATGGCAGTATATTTTTATTTTTCTTTTTATCTACCGACCTACTTAATGTTTTTGTGTATGCCTACTCATTTTTGATAGATTTTAACTTATTATAAAAAACCTACATACAATCCAATATAATCAACTATAATCCATAATCTAGCCGTAGTTGTCTTATAAGTATTTTTTATGTTTTTTTACATATTTATAATTTAGATTGGTTTATATAATCATATTTCTTTAATTTACATTATTTATATTTAGTCCGGCTGATACACTCTATTCTATAAGAAAGTAACATTTTATTACGAACAAATTATAGTGATCTTCGTATTGGACGCAACGCCAGTTTACCGTTGTTCGTCATGCTTATGACGTATACTACAACTTAACATACATACCGGTTTGTTGCACAGTAGGTACTTCTCTCTCATTGATATTGGACGTATAACTTTAGTGATCTAAAATAATAACACAATGTACTGTGTCATTGCAACCATAATAGCATTACTGTACATTTTCTGGGATGTAAATTACTTCCTTCGAGTCGCATTTACAATAGGCATTGGGAGACTTTTCCAAAAGAAATCTGGTATAAAAGATTCCACAACTATTTATGGTAAGTGATTATATGATAATTACTTATTATTAAGTTAAAATAATTTATAAAATTATATGTTTGAAGTTAATTTGAATTTTAAATAGATGAGTTTCAGTTCTAAATTGTATTGTGCTTCTTTATAGCTGTAAATTTCCATCTTAGAGCCATTTTTTTTGTGATGTTAGTAATATTCCACTAGAACCACATATATAAATATGTATGTACCTTGTGGAGCTTAAGTTAGAATTATAAGTACGTAATAATCTATAAAGATAAATAAAATTGAAGTGTCTGTTTGTAATGTCAAAATAACAGCTTCTTAGTGAATGCATGTGAAATTATATTATACGGTAAGGTAGGTACATATAAGAAAAACACAATTCTTAAAATTTTTGTCTGTCTGTCTGTTTGTTCCGGCTATCTATTGAAACTCGCTGGATTGATTTCGATGGGACTTTAACTGGCAGATAGTTGATGTTAGGTAAAAGGTGTAACTTGGCTGCTTTTATTTTAGAAAAAATAATTAGGGATCCGCTCAAAAAAAATTAAAACGTACGCACCCGACCGAAGCGAGATAATAATAAGGGTGCATCCATTAATTACCTACGTGAGGCGTTGCAAGAAGACTGGGTTAATTCAAGTAAAAAATGTTTCTCCGCTAAAATGTGGCCAAATTATATATATAATAATAATCATTGCGGTTTAATTATGCACTGATAGAAGAATTTATCAATATTAATTAATTCATTTTCATTCGAAAAATCGCCAAAATTATCTCACGTAATAATGGATGCTCCCTTAGTCGCTAGTTTAAAATAATCAAGTGCAGTTGCATTATTTAATATTTATTGCTTATCTTCTAGAAATCTAGATTATTTCTTTCCATACCCACTTATATTAAGTTATATTGAATATTTTTTGAAAATTCCTTTTTTGACGATATAGAGAACCCCAAAAGAGTAATTTAAAAATCTGTATGTGTATTTGTATGTTAATTTCTTTGCGATTAACACAAAAACTAATTAAATGTTGTCCGATAATGTTATGCATACTCAGTCTATATATTTTCATAAAAATTCTTTTCATATGCAGAAACTATTGCCTTGATTTTGATATAGAGTAGCAAAATTACATGTTAAGTTATTTAGTTGTACTTTTTGTCGTGTAAATAGAAAGGGTTTCTCAGGGAACTGAGAAGATGTTCATAATACAATTATTTTCTCATGCAGGAACTCTTTTATCTATTTTGATACTAGTTAGATTATTACCGAATTTCTCAAGTCATTAAACAGTGTATCTCTTAACCTAGAAATTAAAATGGCCCCAGTAATTAAAATTCCCGGGAAAAGAGCTGTTAATATTTCGGGAACTTTATGTGTTTTTAGAACGAATAGTGTTCTTCTGGAAGATAGAATAAAAACTACTACATGGTTTTTCATAAATTCTGATCCGACTATTTCTCAATAGCTACCTCCAAATACAGCATAATTCCTATCCCATAAACCCGATAGATGCTACGAGGCAGAAAGTAAAAGATTTATCAAAATTCTTGGTTTAATAAATAGAAAATTCTCTATTAAATATCTATTTGAAAAACACTTGATAAAAAAATCATTAAATCTTCACAAACAATGAATGCCACTAGTTGAATGCGAAAGAAGAAGCGCAGCCAGTACCTAGGTACATAAATATTTTAGTGTACAAATATTATTATCATTTCACATGAAATTCAGCCATGATTGTTTTTTGTTTTGCAGGATTTTGTACAACACAAGATGTGGATATCTTCCTTAGACACATGAATAACGCGCGTTATGTTAGAGAGCTAGATTTTGCAAGGTTTCATTTTTATGATAGAACAGGTATCTACCAAAATATCAAAGCAGTCGATGGACATGTTCTTCAAGGCGCTTCTAGTATTCGGTACAGAAGAACTATACCTATATTCAGCGCCTATAAAGTAGAAACAAAGGTCGGTATTTTATATGCTAATTTATGAAATGAACATACCTATTGTAAAATATTAATTATATTTACTTTGTGAAATATTACGAATATTATTATTGTTATGTATATTGTTATTTTTATAAACTCCTTGAATAACTATAATGCGTGAAATAATGTAACAACAAATAAAATGTAATAACTTTAAAATGATAATTAAAAAATCGGACAAAGCGAGTCTGTCTCGCACGCCGAGGGTTTCGAAGCATTTATAATTATATATTTATGTTATTAAAAAGCATAATATTTATCTATCAACAGTATTACGTAATTCTAAGCTGAAAATTTAAGGATTAAGAATTTATAATTTTATGTATCTGGTAATATTTTTTTTAAATGATACCGAGAACTAGCTTTTTGAGAATATTCAAACCTAGGTCAAAAACATAGAAGGTCTTGTATTGGACCATTTTTAATGATAGAAATTATTCTAAAATGATGCCTTGTCATTTTGTTTACAGCTTGTATACTGGGAAGATAAAACTCTGTATATTGAACAGAAGTTCATCACACTAAATGATGGTTTCGTGAGAGCAGTTATACTTTCGCGGCAGAATCTTATTAACGCAGATGCATCTGCACTTTTGAGCAATATTCCGGGAGCCGAAACAAAACCTGAATGTCCTGAAGAGATCACACATTGGCTTCAGTCTATAGAAATTTCCAGCGCTAGACTAAGAAAAAAGGATTAATATTTTAATATTTTGTATCTAAACTTACTTTTTGAATTAAATGATGGGTTATAATATTATAATGTTTACTTATTTTGCATGTATTAGTTTAGTTAAAAAGCGTGTGTGTTAAAGAACAGGGAAAGTATTATATTACTATGGCGCTTATTTTGCTCTGTATTTGGTTACTGTTTACACAACTTGCACATTATGAACAGCTTAGGGAGATCAGCAATTTTTTAGACATTCCATATTAAAAGCAATTTAACTTTCATTTTAAAAGAGATTTATTTAATATTTTAAGCTCAACAAGGATAAAATATCCTATATTTTATAACAAAAATAAAATATGAACATTTTTGAAAATATAATTCTACTGAGTTTTAAATTTTTATGTGTTGTATATTGTGTTTTGAGGTAACCATTTCGAATTATGATTTCTCCTTCCTATGGGACCGCAAGACCGACGGCATTACGTGCTTTCCGAGGTACGGGAGTGTCACACTTTCCATCTGTGGTTTCAAATTGGTTCAACTACATTCAATTTGTAATAGATTTGTTACAGTTGGCATCTAGAAAAAGACTTACTTCTTCAATACTGGATATACTAAGAATGTTTTGGGTTGAATTTACACAATCCTGTAAATAAGTGCAATTAAGTACCTACATCAACAGACGGACATAAGAGTATTTTTTTTATATTAAGGGTCAAAAGCGTAATAAGTAGTTTAAAATATTGTCGGCGTCACTTGTAACACTGACGGGATATTTATGTCTAAAAAAAGACCACACAAGCGCTTCAAATGTACATACCGACTTAACTGTCTATAGATGGCTTAACTTATTTTGAGTTTTGTAAAGGGATGGTATAATCAAGTTGGACTATAGTTATATAGCTAACACACGTATTTAATAAAACTATATAATTTTATTATTAACATAGGGGGTTAAAATTGTATCGCTTCCCCCCCAACGTGAGTTCACCTTGACGTGGTTTGGGGGGGCGGGAGGGGGGCTTGTGTCAGTAGTGGCTCGGCAATCCAGCAGGACGCGAAACTAAGAAACGCACAGGGAGGTGGCCCACTTCGGTGGACGGTGTACCATGCGGGTTGCTCCTGGTACTTCTCTGATAGCAGAGTGGAATGTGAAGCAACCCTATGGTTTTCGTGGTCTGCTTCGGCAGACCTACCGTTGGGGCGTCGTAATTGAGTGTACGTTTGGAAAAAAATATGAGTGTAAAATTTTTACAATGCGCGTGCAAACTGACAACCAAAAAGTGACATGATGAAGTTATCTCCATTCCTTTTACAAACAGAGAGTTGTGATATACGGGATGAAATCTTTAGCTATTTTTGTTCTGTTACGCTAAAGAAGTATAACTTCGTACGTACGGACATAAGTAGGTACACACTATAAGCACACGTTTTTTTTTCTATCTTTAAGGAATGCTTAAGATGTAATAATAGTAACAAATAAAAAATGAAAAAAAAGTACTGTTCAATATCGCATAAATTTTTATTGCATAAAAATATTAGTCTGAATGAAAAAATTGGTTATGATTTATTTTATTCTCTCATTGGCGATCTAAAGTTCCCATTTATGCTATAGATTGATGTATAGGTTTTTTAAATTATTATTAGTTATAAGTATTTTGTTAAAATTATCAAGATTGCTCAGTCATGTTGTATTAGTGGCGCTAACCACCGTGTGTGTCTTGTCGCGTAACAATAATAAAATATCCATTAGTCCTTGTGACTTTAGCGGCCTCACGGCATATTTCTTACTAATTATCAATATTTATTTTGTTAAGCTAAAAGACATAGGTAATTATGTAAACATAGTATTAGATATAAAAAAATATTTCTACTCCATTTAAAACGCTAGCCGAAATAAATAAATCTAATATTAAATCTCGCTTCGAATTCGCCCGCTTCATTATAGGTAGGTAATAGGTATTACCTTTATATTTCAATTTAGTCTACAGTCAGCAAATGTGATCTCATACAATTTTATTATACGTATTTCTATAGATGTTTTACAAAATAATGTTGTAATTCGTCCATATATGTTACGGACATAACATCACCTATATTATTTTGAAAATGAGCATTATGATTGTTGTGAAAATTTAATAATATTTTATATATTCTATTACTATTGAGGTATACTTACTGTTTAAAACGCCTTTCAGGAAACAAAAAAAAATACAGCCGATTTGAGAATCTCCTCCTTTTTGAGGAAGTCGGTTAAAAATACGTCACAATATTACGAGCAACCCCGGGTTACTAATGCTAGTTAAAGGCGTAATTTTTAGTTTGAAGACTATAATTATAAAGTAAATATCCTTTGAAAGGTCTAATAGTGGTAAACAGTAACAGTAAATGGGTACTATTTCATTAAATAGCATTATGAGCACGAAATGATTCATGACATGTATTTTTGTTATTTTAAGTATAGTTAACTTGGTATCAATATCTCGTCGGTTCCGAAGGATAAATATCGAGCAACTTATATTGTAGGTACTTTTAGGGTATCATTATGAGCTTGTATTAATATTATGTGTCGATAATTGCATGCAAAAATATTTACGTGTTTATTATTGCACCTGTTCGCAATATCTCTATAAAAATGATGTACGTGTGAAAGGACTCAGGTATCATGGAATATTGTTGAAATGATTTCAAAGAACCCTAATTATTTCAGCTCACTGTTAAGCTATATAAAAGGACGCAACACTGTTTGGGTCACATTCTGAATATCTTCAAATCCAAAAAATAACATTAAAAGTATCATTTCAATAATTATAATTATGTTATTTTTACCAGAAGTCCTGATGCCTATAGAGATATTATTGCAAATATTAACTGACAACTATCTAAATTTATCTTATTGCGTTACAATTGTTTCTGAAGAGCATATATTAATTAAAATTCCTAATACTTTTATGCGTATATTTGTAAATGATAATGATACGCTTACAAATCTCATGCTCAATGCATCAGAAATGGGTTGTTCTGATTACATAGTGCAAGTAAACAAGCCAGAAATATTTATGTTAGCGTTCGAAGATGTTGTGCACTTGGGTAATGTTAGAAAAGGCGACAGGAAGATAATTTTTCTACCAACCTTACAACATCTCATCGATAAAAATTCACAAACGTTAACAAACGTTTTGTCAATGAAGGAAACCAGCTTTGTTGCTAATATTCTTATTATTGTGCCATCGGAAACAGTAAATCAATGCTATACTTACGACTTCATTACCCACCAATTTATTGGCAAACATGAAAATGAAAAGCCGATCACTTTAGATAGATGGAACTCCTGTACAAGAAAGTTTGAAAAAAATGCAAATTTATTTCCACATAATATGACTAATTTAGACGGAAAAATTGTTAAAGTCACAGGGTTTACTTATACACCGTATGTGTTGTTAGATCTTGATCCCAATATTGTGCCTAATGGTCGTGATGGCTTGGAAATAAGGATAGTCGAGGAATTGTGCAGGTTTTTGCAATATATTTTTAATATGTTTTGCCGTAAAGACAATAATCTTGAATTGAATTATTTCTCGTTACAAAAAGAGATTATCCAACAATGTCTCTAGATATATATGTAGATATTTTAATGATACTTGCTTTGTGCAGGTGGATTAATTGTAAAATTGAAATAGTTGGAGACGATGGAAGAGAATGGGGAGAAATATACGACAATATGACTGGTCTAGGCGTTTTAGGAAATGTATTAATTGATCGAGCAGATCTTGGCATAAGTAAGGAAAGCTACCTTTTTTCAAAATTATTTTATTAATTTCAGTAATTCAATGTTTACGTTTATTTTCAGCTGCACTATATTCTTGGTATGAAGAATATGTTGTAATGGATTTTTCAACTCCATTTTTGAGAACTGGCATTACATGCATAGCACCATCACCAAGGTATAATTAAAATAAGCCACTGTTTCGAAAAAGTTTCTATTTTTACCCATTTCCTCCTACTTAAGAAGATACACATATCAAAGTAAAAAGCAAGTTATCTGTCTATATGTAGATATGTATATGTATGTATGTGCGCGCTAATCTGAACGAATATGGATGCAAAATTTAAATTACATCAAACGTATTAAGTATTAGACTTTCTTAGATAACATCGGGAACCAAAAATCAAAATAAATCCGCGAAATAATCCGAAAATATAGTTTTATTTAAAACATCAAACTAATAAGTTACATCATAATCAGTCTATTCTTGATTGACACCGCGCTGGATTGAGTAAGATTAAGAAAATAAGTAATTTTAAATTATTCTTAAGAAAAATAGATTTTAATTTTTTGTCTTACGCTTACTCTTAAATTCATTTCTTAATCAATCTTTAAATTTTCCAGAGTACAAGTAAATTAAAAAACAGACAGATAAACATCAGTAATAAAGATTATTTATTACTTATCACTTACATAGTATAAAACTACGAAACGGATTTTGATGCGGTTTTTCAACCGACTTCAAAAAGGAGGAGATTCTCAATTCGACTGTGTTTTTTTTTATGTTTGTTACCTCAGAACTCCGTCATTTATTAACCGATTTGGATAATTTTTGTTTTGTTTGAAAGGGTATACTTCCAGATTGGTCCCATTTAAATTTCAAAAAAAAAAATACCACCCCTAAGGGTGGAAAAGCAACTAATGATGAATTTAACCTACTTCTAATTGTTATATTGACTTGAAACTTTGCAAGTATTTCTATTTCCGTTGATAGTACAGTGGTTCGGTGTTGTTGACCTGATCTGATGGCAAGGCCAGAAGGTGGATAGGTGGAACTCTTCAACGGCTAATAGTAGATACTTTGAGTTTGGGCTTATTTTGTTTGATTGGACAAGCCTAACACGTTTGAATCCTTACTTTGCTACTACTGTCTACACTAAAAAGGGAAAAATAAAAACTTTTTAACAAAAAAATAAAAACCGACTTCAAACAAAAGCACTAAAAAGTAAAAAATAACTGATTGGTAGTTTTCATTTACTATACATACCTAATCAAATATTTTCGAAGTCGGTGTGCTTTGGCTAAGTAATTAAAGCCTACCTATTAAATACATCTCTAATCAAATATTTTCGAAATCGGTGCCAGCCCATACAAAGCAAAGCACACCGACTTCGAAAATATTTGATTAGGTATGTATAGTAAATGAAAACTACCAATCAGTTATTTTTTACTTTTTAGTGCTTTTGTTTGAAGTCGGTTTTTATTTTTTTGTTAAAAAGTTTTTATTAATAGATAGAGTGATTCAAGAGGAAGATTTTAGTATATAATTTGTTATGTTTTTGTAAATATTGGCTAAAATATAACGATATTTGTTGGAGGCGTCGGAAAAAAATTAAGCCGTCTGGGAGCTTTCAACGAAAACGCTGCCCTAAACCCTTTGAGATATAACAAAATAATGTATGGTGGAATTGTGTATTTTATATAGGTCTACAGAAAAGTCCGCAATGGCATATGTCTATCTCTTAAGGATAACATACTATATCCATTTTAATTGAAAACGTACCTAGGTACGAACCCGAGCGAAACGAGGGTGAGTCGCTAGTTTATTCTATAAATTAAACTTTATAGAACATATTTTTTGTGTGTTTCAGATTATTAGCTAGTTGGCAAATGCCATTATTACCTTTTACATTGTATATGTGGATTAGTTTGTTTTTCACATTTATATATGCATCTTTGGCTTTGATGGTAGCAAAAAGATTTTCCTCAACTAATGTTTTTTTGACTACTTTTGGTATTATGATTACACAGGTAGGTACATAATATCTTTAAATATATTTATTTCATTTACATTTTTATCCACAGACACATAGTTTTAGATACAAAAGGAATGAGATGTCATAGGGGTAAAAATGAGAGTAAAGCCTGAAATGGTTTTATAATTATCTTATTTCCCCGCTGTGCCCATAGCACTTAGCAATAAAATATTTTGTGTTGTCTTTAGATAACTTATTCATTACAACAGATTTTAAGTTAGCTAGAAGTGTCTAAGTATAATGAATATAGATGCAGTAAATACATAAGATCAAGTAGTTACGAGTAAAAAAAACTATATTCTACCTTCATGCGATGGTTAAAAAAGATAAATCAATCGACTTATAATGATATATTGATCGATTGATTTGATTTAAAACGGCCATAATGTATAAAGTTGTTTACTTGCCGTCAATGGCACAGGGCCAAAGGGAGTGTAAATAATTTTGTAAAAGAAAAAAAATTGTAATGTCATCGTAAATGTAATTATAAATAAAAACTAAAATTACAGTAAAAAATTACAGCTTTGATATAAATCTAAACTATCTAGTCACAGCCTGAGTCAGGATTTTCATCTTGGCGCATACGCAGCGTCGTTGGGTGGATGATGATGACTGGTTTAGTTTTGGACAATGCTTATGGAGGAGGTTTGGCTTCAACATTCACCGTGCCTAGATATGAACCCACGATTGACACAGTACAGGATATTGTTGATCGTAAACTTATATGGGGAGCTACGCATGACGCCTGGATATTTTCAATAACACTTTCCCAAGAGGTTATAACTTACATAATTTCGTAATGATTTGTAAAATCATAACTTTTTTTATAATTTATTCGTTCTCTTCTATAGCCTCTACTAAAGAAGGTAGTAAAACTGTTTCGTACGTATCCATCGGACGAGTTGAAGCGTAAAAGTTTTACAAGGAAAATGGCATTTAGCATTGAAAAGTTACCTGGTGGTGAATATTAAAATATTTAATTATAATAATGTCTTTTAAACAAATGTCGTTAGTATTTATTTAACATATGTCTCACTAAACTTGTTTCAAAGGCACTTTTGCAATTGGAGAATACATAACAGAAGAAGCGTCATTTGATTTAACAATTATGCTCGAAGAATTTTACTTTGAACAATGTGTCGTGATGATGCGGAAGAGTTCATTTTATGCAAATAAACTAAGCCAACTTATAGGACGACTCCACGAGTCTGGCCTTTTATTAGCATGGGAGACACAGGTTATTTTTTATTATTTTAATTTAAATAAAATACTAAAATGTTAAATGATATAACAATTATAATTACAGATAGCTTTGAAGTACTTGGATTATAAAGTTCAATTGGAGGTTAAGCTTTCGCGTTCTAAGAGAGATGTTGAAAATATTGAGCCATTGGCTTTAAGGCATGTCGAGGTAGGTTTTACTTTAGATTTATATTATACTAGCGACTCACCCTCGCTTCGCTCGGGTTCGTCTCTAGTTTGAGTCCCCGTACAAACGTTCATCCCCATTTTCACCTCTCGGAATAAAAAATATCCTGTATCCTTCAGAGGGTCTCAAACTATCTTCTTACCAAATTTCATCTAAGTCGATCCGGTTTAATTTAGTAGTTTATTCGTTACAAACATACAAAAATACAATTATTTCCTTTTTATAATAATAGTGTAGATAATATTATATTATCAAAGGAAAAAATATTTTTAATTTAATTACTGTTTTTTATTCCAGGGAATATTCATTATTTATGCTCTAGGAGTAATGATATCTTGTATATCGTTCTTCATAGAAATTATTAAATATAATAAAAATATTAAGCGGAACAAATATATCTAAGATTTAATATTTTAGATGGAATTAGTACGTACTAAAACTAAGTATTTATTATTATTATGGACCAATGTTAAACACCCGGGCCTCCTCACAGTCACACATCGTTAGTCAGTAGCTTATATATGTATGTCCTTGATTAATTATGTTTTATAAAATATTGTTTATTTAAATGATATGTATGTATGTAAATCAAATGTAAAAATCTTTTGTAACTTACACCTTACTTAATACTAGTTTTTTTAGGTTTGCTAGTTGTAAGTTTATTTTAATTTTAAATGTTGTGTTACATGTATAGGAAAGAGATTGAAAGATCTAGATTCATGTGAGGGGAATACCTACCCGTGGAAGTTCAGTTTATTATTTATTATTAATAATAAAAGAACCGTTTTTTTGTTGTGTGACAAGCAACATAAATGGTAGGTACCCACTAAGGCTGTCGTGGGTTGCCTCCTATGGTAGTTTCTTTGCTTCAAGTCCGGCTGAATTTCCCGACACTAAGGAGCCCATGAAAAGGTGAATAAATATCGAAGGAAACTTTTATGCTCCTCTAATCCCTTTTCAATTTTTTTTCAACAACCTTCCATGTATAATCGTCAGCTTTGTTACTTATAAAAAATCTGATCTAGACCCAGCGATGTATTATGCTATGCGTTGCCTGTCAGTGATGTATTAAGATTTTATTTAAGTACATTTTGCAAAAATATTAATTGTATTTTTCGTTTTTATTTATAATTATTATATCATTACTCATATTGTTAATTTTCGTAATGAAATGTTATTTTTCGTTGGAGTTAATATAATTTTTGAACGTATGATATGTTCCTTTTGGTTGGTACCATTGAGTGTCAAGTTCATAGTGTTGCCTATAGCAATTTTTTCCCCCATATTATGTTGGGACATTAACACACAGCACCATCTTGTTCCATGGTAAGCGACGAGGCTTGTGTTATGGATACCAGATAGTTGATACACTCACTACCCACATGTAACTTTAAATACATATATATTATAAATATAAACACCCATATGACTGAAGTACAAACATTCGAGCCCATTACACAAATGAATGCCACTAGCGCGACCCCGCAACCCGCAACCGCTGGCACATCAAGTAGGGTCACTACAAATTGAGCCAAACGTGTCGTCAAAATTATGTTTGAGAATTGATATTTATCTTGATATTTTTGAAGTATAACCTCTTTAGGCGTGACTGAGGGGTAAGTCAATACATGGAAAAATGAGTTTCTCAGAAGTGAGTCGTGGAAGTGAGAATCAAATTTATTATTAATATTTATACAAATATATATTTATTATTAATAATTTTACAATAATATTTACTTATAAAAATTCCGGGTAAGTGTGAGTCGGACTCGTCCACCGAGGGTTCCGTACAAATATATAGGAAATCTGTTTAACTTTAATTTTCAACTTTTTTATTTTTTTTCAATTTTTCCTTTATTTGTGCTGTAAGACCTCATTTTTTGCCAAATTTCGTGATTCTAGGTCGACGAGAACTACCATATAGGTTTTCGACCCAAAACCTCTAGGGTACTTCCGGTTGACCTAGAATTGTCAATTTTATTTAAAAGCAAGGTCTTATAGCACAAGTTAAGTAAAAAAATCCAAAAAATAAAAAAAGTTGAAAATTAAGGTAAATTTTGGTACTTAAAAGTTTTCGCGAAAATCAGAATTTGCCCATATCTTTTTATTGTGTTGAATTAGGATTTTGATTTTTATACACCTAATAGGGACTATAGACCTCAGTATCTGGTATAAATTTCAACTTGCTAGGTCCACCCGTTCCTGAGAAAATTGGTGGTGACACACGGACAGACAGACACATGGACAGGCGGACAAGAGAGTGATCTTATAAGGTTTCCTTTTTTAGCTTTTGAGGTACGGGGTACACGTTTTTAGGGTTAAAAATAAATATTTATTACAGTGGGATGAATATGCACAAATTAAATAAAAGCTATTATGACTAATGTGTGAAGTGTGAATGAATGAAAGAATGGGTAAAAGGGACAGATGTTCTACATTAAATTATTACAAAAAACTACTAAATACTACTTATCGTAGACCTATGAAATACTTTAAAATAATATTAAAGTTTCTGGAAGAAATATTTTAATTAAGTTATTGATATAGGAATAGGAATAAGCAGGGTTAATATTAATCATATGTATTATTATTTATTTATTAATAATTTAGTTTTTTTAATATAATAATAATTTAGAATTTGTTCTTCGGTAATAATAGATATTCTCAATTATATCCATCACAACAGCCATGCTAACTTTGAATGGCGTTTCAATTGTGAGTTTAAGATACCTACACTTAGAGTATACATGAGCTATAGAGGGCGCGCTAGAACGTATGAACTCTAAGCACGGGTATGAACAGTCTCGAAATAGCATGGGCGACGCTATTAGTCACGACAAGTCACGCGCGCTGATTATTTCTCCTGTTGCTATTTATTTGGATTTATGTATTCATGGTGAAATGTGCAGTTCCAAGGTCTAAAAATGATTAACGAAAGCAAACTAAAACGAACAAAGATATTTTTTTCATCGGTAAATAATATTTTTATCAGGAAACGCTGATTTTAACAAAATTACATAGGCGTGAGCGGGTGTTGCGGGAGGCGCGCGGGCGTGTCGATACAACACGTGCTTCCGCGCTCCCCGCTTCCTACTTTCCTTCATTAAGAGCTAGTTTTGTACCACGTTGTACTACTCGAATATTTTGTATAATCAAAGTATTATAAATTAAGATCCTTTGTATTTGTCAAAAATAGGACCCTTAAATTTTAATGGCACCAAAGTACCTTACAATATTAGTTAATTTTAATTTTGACCATTTTTATAATTTTAATAAGTTTTATAATTGCGTATGGAATATTATTTATTTCATTTTAGCTGTTATTATTATTATTACAATTTTTTAGAAAACTATTAATTATTATTAATCTTATTTAGTATTGTCATTATTATATATTTTATAAATAAAAATTAAAATGTTAATTATTCAAGCGACATTATTGTTGTATATGAAATTGAAAAAATAATAAAAATGTTAAAATTAATTAAAAATAATAATTATATAATAATTACATTACGGGATTTGCCTTTAATTCCCGTAGTTTGCGTTTAAGTCTCGTAGTGTAGTTATTATATAATTATAGAACGCGAAAATTTAAAGAAAATAATATATAATTTTAATTTAGTTTGCTATTATTTAAAAAAAACTAAATATTAAGCAACACTATTACTACATACATTACAAATGAAAGATATTAATTTGAAATACTGTAATTTTAGATAATAAAGTCTAAATGTGCGTGTATAAATGTACTTTATGTTAGTTAATATACTTCTTTTTAATTAAATACTAAAAGTTTTACTAGGCGCATAACTATTCAACCACTTCATCTACGAGTATATATCAATAGTATAGAATACCTGCTTACGTTTTGCATAATCGACAATGAGCGTTGCGCGCGCTCTATAGCTTATGTATACTCGTAGTAGTACCTACAACCTACATATTTAAATAAAATATATAAACCTATTGTTTAATAAATGAAAGTAGAACAGCACATTGGAAATATCTTTATTCTCTCTATCTCTTTAGTGGTCGTATCTTTATTCCAGCATTGAAATAAAATGAAAATATTATTGTCTTTCATATATTTAGGGAAAATTTATTTTTAATCTTACAACACTGAATCAACAGTGCTGCCAATAAATAAAATCATTTTTGATTGTACATGTGTAGTAGGTATGTGTAAAATGTAAATATAAATTTGTAGTGTGGGTATCGCGGGAAAATCGATCGATACTGTGCTTAGACAAAATATTTCTACAACTTGTGACACTATAAAAAGATGTTTTGGTGAATTAAATTTCATATTATTTTTACTTATTCGCTATAATGGCTGTGTATAAATTATTCTTCTTCTTTGCGTTCGTTGTTGTTGCAACTGCTGATTTTGTTTGGAAGCATCACAATAACGAGGAATTACCATTAGTGTTAGAAGAAGTTCATGAAAAATGCCCAAATATTACTAAGGTGTATACTTTAACAGAGCCGTCTGTTAAAAATGTTCCGCTTTACGTTATCGAATTCTCAGATAGTCCAGGATTTCATCAACCTTGTAAGTTATTTATTAAAAATGATCATAATCAAAAATATATTAATAGATATTTATTAAATTACAATATTTTTTGCAATAGATAAACCTGAAGTGAAATATGTTGGAAATATACATGGAAATGAAGTTTTGGGCAGAGAATTGCTACTAGGTCTCGCTAATTATCTTTGCGATGAATATAATAAGCGCGACCGCCACATACGAACTTTAATTCATAACACACGCATACATTTATTGCCATCTATGAATCCTGATGGTTGGCAATTATCAACAGACGCTGTAAGTTATTCAGTAACATTGTTCTTTTCTGTATTAAAAGAAATGATTATAATATATTCATATAAAATATTTTAGGGTGGTCAAGATTATCTTATTGGTCGTTATAATAACAATTCTGTGGATTTAAACAGAAACTTTCCTGATCTCGATGCAATAACATTTGAGTTGGAACGTCAGGGCATTAGCCATAACAACCATTTACTTAAAGATTTGACTCGTCTTGCTGCTCCGGTAAGATATAAATTATAATTCATATTTAGTTAATACAAAATGAAAAAATATAATTTTAATTTTAAATACAGTCCAAGTTGAAATATAAAATATATGTAAGTATAGTTCTGCCTTGGCTAAGGCTGAAGCAAAAAACTGACTGAGCTGAGTATTATAAATTATTAAACAACATATGAATAAGTAAGAAACATCAATAATGTTAAAAGTAATTAATATAGCTTAAGAAGAAGATTGAGATTAAAATTAGATAAATACATATATATTTTTAGCTGGAACCTGAGACCAGGGCTGTAATGCGATGGATAATGTCAGTACCCTTTGTATTAAGTGCTGCAATGCATGGAGGAGATTTAGTAGCTAATTATCCTTATGATGAAAGTCGTAGTGGAGCACCAGTTTCAGAATATTCTGCAAGTCCAGATGATGATACTTTTAGGTAAACAATTATACTAACTGTATTTTATGATTTTTGTATTTTAAGATATTTTTATTTATTGAGATATATTTTTATATTTTTAAGACTATTCTGATTGGTTTTATTTAATTTGTTTACAGTTGTAAGTGAACTTATAGTAATAATTATTTAAAAACTTAAGCTTTCAGCTCAATTAGTTACTTTTGCAATTTAAATATGATTTTGTATTTCCGATGATACATTATAATTATTACTTTTTGTGTGATGGTTTCGTAAAACTCAAGCTCTTATGACCAGATGATCTCAAAAGAGTGTAAATAATATTTGAAATTAATTAGAAATACTTGCTCAATAACTAAAGTCACATTAAATTTTTATTTAAAAATTTTACTCATATATAGAAAAATCAATTAAGTATCGAAACCGTGATTTTTGCCACCTTTATTGAAAAATTAAATGAACTAAGTAGTTACAATATAGCATATACAAATGAACTATACGATTTTTGTACATAAATAGTTAATTATTATTTATTATATATATTTAGCTATCAGACTATTATTATAAATGGATTTGTATATATGTGTGTATGTATGTTTCTTACTTCTTCACGCTGAAGCAGTTTGACGGATTTGGATAACATTTACACAGATATGACCTACTGAGACTTTGACCTTTGAGTTATACAGAATATTATTAGGGCCGAACCACACTATAGTGCCGATCACGTCCGTTCTCGGTCCGATTTCGGACTGGTAAAGTTTTTTTATACAAGAAACTTTGCTGGAGTGTGATTCGACTGGAACGTGTTACTCATAGTGTGATTGCTCTCATTGCTTCTTGTATAACAATACTTTACCAGACCGAGAGCGAACCGTGATCGGCACTATAGTATGGAGCGGCCCTTAAACACCTAGAGACTTCAGGCTGTCGCTAGTCTATAATAATATAATACCATTCATTCATACCATTTCATTAGGTTAAACTTATTTGAAGTGTATTTGTCGTGTAGGGAGTTAGCATTAGCATATGCGAATGCCCACGCGGACATGGCGTCGCGCAACCGGCCGGGCTGCCGCGCCGTGCCGGCGCTGCCCACCGCCTACAACTTCGGCAACGAGGGCGGCGTTACTAATGGCGCCGCCTGGTACAGCTTGAAAGGAGGTGAGTTTATTTGTTCTAAAGGAGGTGAGTTTATTAGTTCTAAAGGTGAGTTTATTTGTTCTAAAGGAGGTGAGTTTATTTGTTTGAAAGGAGGTGGGTTTGTAGTTATTTGTTTAAAAGGAGGTTGGTTCAAGTTAGCTAGCTTCGTTTTCGTTTGTCTGTTTGATTTTCGTTAAAGATTTGTTTTGGTTAAATTTATTTTAAGCAATTAAAGTTATTGGTTAAGACTTTAGAATTTAGATTATAGATCTGGGTAGGAGAAAGCGTTACCAGGTAGCTTCATGGTACAGTCTTCTAATTGGTTATTTTGATTTATAAGGCACATATGATTGGGATAATAAGTTTGATTGGGTGAGTGAAGAGTTTGTTACTTTTTCATACTGTAACGGCATAACAGAGTTGAATAAAATTCGGAAAGTGTACGAGCGGAACCGCGGGTAAACACTAGTGTAATATATTTTCTTAGATTTACGCGCTCAAAAGACACTCTTTGAAATCATTAACAAGAAAATTATATTTACGTATTTGTGAATATTTGACATTTTATTTAAAACTAGCATTGCCCGCGGCTCCGCCCGCGCTCAGATGACTAAAAACCAAATTCTTAGGTTTTACATATAAGTATACTCTTCCATTGCAGTTTTTGTATTTTTTTTATAATTTACAGTCGCATCGATAACAAATTCTATTTTAAAATAGATATGTAGTTTAAATATTCTTCAAACTGTATCTGATAAAAAATTCAGCCTTCTCCTAGTCAAGCTTCTGACTACTCACGTTCAGAGATACGTGGAACGTCTTACATGAGCCATTGTTCGTAGTGAATTTTCTTGAAATCGGACTCGAATTTCTATCTTGTACACTTTAGCCGAAGATAGTTAAGCAGTGTGCACCTTGAAGCCGTCAAATAACTATAGTTAATTATGTAATTGTATACTACTTTTTTGATGCAGATTGCTTGGGTTTGGATCGATAAAAACGCTGGTTGTGCGTTTTTATCGATCTAAACCCAAGCAATCTGCATTTTATTTTTCATCAGCGCAGAGTACATATATATTTACAGGCGACGTACGTTCATAAAACGCGCGTTGTCGGTGCGTTTACAAAACGTGGTGTGCATCAGCCCTTAGGTCACATTATTTAACTACCTAACATCTTTTTATAGCGTTCGTTACGTTAAGTAAGCTTGTTATTGTTTATATTACAGGAAACATAGTATAATTGCTCCAACACTGACATTTAATGTGGTTAGCCATGAGCTGCAAACTTGTTTTTGTAATGCTAATTCTACACTTATTGTATACATTTTTGTATTAAAATTATCACAAATTAACTTTTGTGGGTAATAACTGAATTGTTCATTTGCTTACGGTTTTGTACGGGTACCTACATTATATCTACCTGCTACTAAATAGTAAATAAAATTATAATTTTATGTACTTGTAAATACTAAATAAAAATATCTGTCTGACTGTCATTTTTATATTACTAATTTGCTAATATTATGTCGGAAATATTTATTTGCAAAGACACCTAGGTAATTTCATTTAGAAGTTTTGTATAGTTTTGTATAGGTAGTAATAGGTACATAATTAATTATTAATTAGTTGAAAAGATACTAAACTTTGATTATTTTTTAGAAATATGTTTATCATTTTTCAGTTTTGTTTAATTTAAGTATTTAACACCTCCAGGTAAATTTCTAAAAAATTAATTAAAATTCTGAGAAATCTATTGTCAACTGACACGCCGCCCGGCGTGTCCGCGCTAGTGGAGGGTTTAAGACTTAAGTACACATATTTCTGGTCATGAAGTGTAGCGATTTAAATCTCACAGCAAAATGTCAATCCTGTAATCCAGCGGGACTATGCATGGAAAGCCATTAATTTCGCGAATTAGCAGGATTACAATCATAGATAATGTATTGTTAGATTAATGTTATGTAGATTAGAAATTATTTATGCATTAAAAGTTAATAAGAGATGGTTATAAAAAAGAAATTAAAGGATTTGTTCACAACTTGTTAAACTCGCATATTTTTCTGAAATATTGAGTATGATTAGTAGATCAGGTTATACCAACTACGAGTAGCTGATCGAAATTCATGTAGTAGTTTCTTATAATGTGCGGAATTTTATACAATTTTCAACCGACTTCCTCAAAAAGGAGGAGGTTCTCAATTCGCCTGTATTTTTTTTATGTTTGTTACCTCAGAACTCCGTCATTTATATTATGCTTTGTATGGGCTGGCACCGATTTCGAAATTATTTGATTAGGTATGTATAGAAAATGGAAACTACCAATCAGTTATTTTTTACTTTTTAGTGCTTTTGTTTGAAGTAGGTTTTTATTTTTTTGTTAAAAAGTTTTTTCATCATCTGTTCCGCAGAAACCTGTCTCATTTTTTAAATATACCAATTTGCAAAATATGTAGGTATATTATTATGTCATACACCTTATCATTTGGTTTATTTTGCTTGGTTTTCTGTAATGGATGTACCTACATATGTATAGTCCCGTGCCAATTTAGAAATAGTAATTGGATTTTACCGTCATGATATTCTCAGCAGCCCCGTGTTAGAAAGTTGTATTGGGCTTTCGTTTACCAAATAGTTCGAAAATGTTGTCTTACCGTCCCGTCCGTACTATTAGAGTGAATGGAGGCAGAGAGTGCGACCAAGCATGAAACACATGCTTATTCACATACTGGTGCACACATTTGTGTAGTATTTATTATTAGCAGGTTATTATTATTATTAACTATTAAATCTATATACATCAAAGTCAAGTCAGTTTTTCTCCATATTATTATGCGTGACCGACGACCCATAGGATCACACAAGCATTAGTGATCCCGCATTTTTCAGATTGGAATCTAATTTGTAATTTGTTTATAGATCGAGTGATTTGTTAGTGCTAATAGTGAGCAGATGCGACAAATAACCTTATAAGTAATCTACGAATAAATAATTGTATACTATTGATTACATACACGTTTGTCTGTCTTTTAGACTTCTAAGAATAAAATAGCAAAATCAATTTACGAAATAAGTTCAAAACTTCATAAATATGTCACGTAATTACATTTACTGCTGATTTTTCTAATTTAAATATAATTATTATAATTCTAATTTTAAGATAATATTTACAAAACAAATAAATAATGACATTAAAAAAGTTCGATTTACTTTTGTATATTAAATCAGATTGTAATTTAGTTATTTTAAATAATTCAACTTAATTCAAAACAATTAATGTCTATTTGTTTATAGGAATGCAAGACTTCAATTATTTGGCAACAAACGCATTCGAAATAACGTTAGAGTTGGGCTGTGAGAAATATACACCTGATAATGAATTGGAAAAGGAGTGGATACGGAATAAGGACGCATTACTCGCGTTTATTTGGAAAGCGCATACCGGTGTTAAAGGAATTGTTAGCGACGATTCTGGATTCATACAAAATGCTATCATATCTGTTGTGAATATCACTGGATCCGTACCGAGGCCTATAAGACACGATATAACCACAGGTGAGTTGTTTTATTACTTTAATTGTTGTATGTTAACCGACTTCCAATACCAAAAAGGAGGAGGTTCTCAATTCGTCGGAATAATTTTTTTTATGTATGTTCACCGATTACTCGAAGACGCCTGAACCGATTTGGAATTTTTTTTGTTTCAAAAGGTATACTTCCCAGGTGGTCCCATATAAATTTTATCGAAATCGGTCGAGCGGTTTTTAAAAAAATCAACAATAAATATTTTTTTTAATAAATTGTTTAATCGAATATGTTATTAAAAAACTTTCTCCTTACAAATTACCTGCTTATTACGTCTACACTAAAAATGGAAAAATAAAAACTTTTTAACAAAAAATAAAAACCGACTTCCAGACACTAAAATGTAAAAAATAACTAATAGCCTACAATATTTTAAGATATGAATATCTTTTAATAATAGGTAAATGTATTTTACGTATCGAAATATATAAGATTTGCTTTGCATCGGCTGGCACCGACTTCGAAAATATCTGATTAGGTATATTTAGTAAATGAAAACGCCCGTTTAGTTATTTTTTACATTTTAGTGCCTGGAAGTCGGTTTTTATTTTTTGTTATATAGTTTTTATATTTACCGCTGTTCCATTATATTTTTAGCTTTTATTCCGTTCTCTAACTTAAAAATACGTCTTCTACGTTTCGTAACTAACCTGATTGCAAATGAAGTTAGACTTTAACTAATTTAAGAAACTAATTGAAACGAATTAAAGAAGGCAACCAATATTATCTGCGTAATATAACATAAAGAGATCCGAATTCCGATGGCGAATTCTTAATTGTGATCTAATTTATAAACAATCCGACACGTTACTTATCCATTATCATATTTCTTTACTGATGATTCATTACTGAAACTTTTTTCTTTGATTTGTCTTTATTTCCACACAATAATTTTGTGTAATAAAAACTTTTAAACAAAAAAATAAATACCGTCTTCAACAAAAGCGCTAAAAAGTAAAAAATAACTGATTGATAGTTTTCATTTACTATACATACCTAATCAAATATTTTCGAAGTCGGTGTGCTTTGCTTTGTATCGGCTGGCACCGACTTCGAAATTATTTGATTTTGAAAATACGTTATAATACAACTCACAACAACTCATCACACCTATATATGTATACATGTATATAATATACATATTATATAGCCTATCTATTCCATATTAAACGTTAATTTTTACCTAGGGGGGAAGCCGAACGAAGCGAGTGTGAGTTGCTAGTTATGTGATAATATTAATGTTATCAGCTGCAGTGTTTATAAATATTGTATTATACCTAACCTATAACCATTTGTAAAATCCCAAGTGCAATATTCATATTAAAATAAATAATATTCGGGGAAGTTGCACTTAACACTTAACACTTAATAAACATGCAATTTAGTGTTTAAATTATATATTTATTAAATTTTCTAATATTATAATGATAGTATTTACTGTGTAGATAGTTGTATTTTTTATGTTTAAGAATCGGGACCGAAATTGATATTTCGTATATTAATTTTTCTAATTAACTTAGCTCGTGTATTGCTTGGTAAACTAGAATAATTAAGTAAGTAGCAGCTTCATTTCCACCAATTGTGTTTTACGATCCAATTAAAATGCCGTTTAGGTAGTTACGTCCAGTTTGCCGTAAATTAAGTTCTTAAATTATATTTAGCTTGCTATCTTTACATACCTATACGAGTATGTACAATGTCATGTACATTGTACATTGAATGCTTAAATATTTTAATGTGGAAATAAAATTAACAAAAAGGTAATAATCATAATAAATAATTGATATCATTTTTATTATTTGAATAAACTTAAAAGGAAATCCTAAAACCTCGTAATATATATCCCATTAATTATTACGAGGTTTTGGAATTCCGTCGTCAAAAGGCAAAAGCCGAACCCTTATATTTTCACCATGTTCCTCTGTCCGTACATCACAGCAATTATATTAATAATAATAAATAAATATGTTGGGACATTAACACACAGCACAATCTAGTTCCATGGTAAGCTACGAGACTTGTGTTATGGATACCAAATAGTTGATACACTACACACATATAACCTTTAAATACATACGTAGTATAAATATAAACACCCATGACTAGAGTACAAACATTCGTGCTTAGCTTATCAAATGAATGCCCCCAGCGTGACTCGAACCCGCGACCGCTGGAAAAGCAAGTAGGGTCACTTACAAACTGAGCCAAACGTGTCGCCAATTTCTATTTCTATTCGGAGATCATTGATATTACATATCTTAAAATTGGTGGAAGAGTGTTAAATGTGAACTGCTAGGTGACTGGATATCATAGACAACGGTGAAGTCAAATTACGAAAATATAAAAGTGTTTCGTATATTTGAATAAGTACCTATTTAAAAATGAGATAGCTCTTTGTAGGAGGCTGTGTTAAGTATATTTGTTTAGTCATATGGTTCTGAAGTCGTCAACATTGTGTGTCCGATTTTATACTATTGTTCTGTAATAGCCGATATCTTGGGAAAACTTGCTAACTATTTCGAACTTCATAATAAAAATAATGCTAGTGGTTACTATATAACTAGCGACTCACCCTCGCTCCGCTCGGGTTCGTCCCTGGGGTGGGGTCTGGGAGGACCACCCTTATCACTTAGGGGTATGGAAAATAGATAGTAGCCGATTCTCAGACCTACTAAATACGCATATAAAATTTGGTAAAAATCGGTAAAGCCGTTTCGGAGGAGTACGGTAACAAACATTGTGACATAGAAATTTTATATACTAAAACTAAACTAAACTAAACTTTCATTAAAATCATATTGACAGTGTATCTGTCTAAACACATTATAAACATCCTGTTTCATTACTGTGACCGATATTCACTTGTGTAACGTATCGAAGTTCAAACAGTCCAGGAAATGCATTAATTGATAGCTTGTATTTTGTTGCGAAGGAGTATATTTTAATCAAAGTATTGTGCACTTGTGAATTGTGTAATGTGGGTTGAATTTTGAGGTTTAAAAGGTAAATCATTAAATTATACATAGTTATTAGTTACGCATACATTTTGAGGATATGTATTTTATCCTGTACATATTCAGAACAATAAGTAAAAACAGTTTTTTTTTCAACATGATTACCACTTGTCTAAACGGTGAAGGAAAATATCGTGAGGAAACCTGCATGTCTGAGAGAACCTAGCAAGTTTTCAAAAGACATGTGAAGTCCGCCAACCCGCACTTGGCCAGCGTGGTGGACTATGTCCTGATCCCCCTCGTACTGAAGGGAGGCCCGTGCTCAGCAGTGGGACGTTAAAAGATGGGCAGAATACTAGTAAAAACAATAGTATAGCAAATTATTTATTAAACCATCATTATGTTTATATGTACACTACCGACTCATCCTCGCTTCGTTCGGGTTCGTCCCCTATGCATATATAAATATAATATATACATGGTCATTTTTATAGGATAATGCATGGAAGTCTGCCTGATTTGTTGACATTTATGATTAATGTTCCGCTTCCTTAGATAGAAGCATGATGATATATAGCCTTTCTCAGTAAACGGGCAGTCTAATGTAAATCATATCTGATTAGTAGTTTTTTGAGATTAGTGCGTTCAAACAAACAAACTCTGGCTCCTTATAAGTATAGAAAAGTATAGATATATAAGTTGTTTATTAATAAAGTATAAACAATATCTCTAGAGTATGCTTTTCATACGGATGCGGAACTGTTCAGTGACAGGTGGTCTGTCGCTAGTTTGCCTTCCTCTACTTTGGTTTCGAACATTCTCACCCTAAATGTCAACATAAAGTTCAATTTACCAAAAGCTTATTTTATTCACATAAATATTTACGAGTACTATTTTATCCGTATGTAATTTGACTATATAAATACATTTGCATATAGAACTTTGTAAGAATACTTATTTACTAACTAGCATTGCCCGCGGATCCACCCGCGTTCCGATGACCAAAAACCAAATTCTTAGGTTTTACATATTAGTATACTCTTACATTGCAGTTTTGTATTTTTTTCTCAGAAATGAGATTTTCCTGCTGTAAAAAGTATCCTATATGTTGACCCGGATAACCAGCTATCACCATACCAAATTTCATCAAAATCCCTCTAGTGGTTTTTCTGTGATGCGGTAACAGACAGACAGACAGACAAAAATTCTAAAAACTATTGATTCGGCCTCTGTATCGATAATAATGTTTATTTCAATAAGAATTTCCAAAAAATATTTAATGTACAGATTCGGCTTAGTTACAATTTTATTATATAGAAACTCTTGGCATTATTCAAGGTATCTATCTGTCTGTAATCCTGTAGTGTCCTTATCTGGCCAGAATGCCAACATCTTTTGTCTCGTGCGTTGAATTATCTAATGAACGTTGCGTTTACTGTTTGTCAATTACTGTTTATATAACATTAGAAGCGTATTTAGGTGGTCCTTAATGCCATTATTTGCTTCCTCTGTCGGACTATTAGTTAGTCACAAAATTAATTCCCCGGTACGTGGGCGGACCAGGTAATTTATTTTTGTTGTTTATTGACTTCTTCGTTCTACTCTTTAAGTCCCTCGGTTTTGTTGTTTAAAACATCATAATTATATTTTATAGGCTCTGCCTTAAAATTTTAAACGTATGATTTTACTCGCCCGCATTCATGTATGTATATTATATTATTTCCACAGCCGCCACTAAATATGACCCTCGCATTATAGCACATTGAACCGGATTATCATCAAGCTGTTTTTTTTATTATTATTGATAATTGCTTATTTTTAAGCTATTTATTAGCTGTACAATAATATATTCTAAATACAGAGGCTAAAACTCAATAAACAGTCTTTCTAATGGAAATTTAATTTATATAATAAATAATAATGTGATTCTATATATATAGAACGTAATTCTACCGTTCTTTATTACTTAGTTTCAAGTGTAATCATACATTTTTTTTATTCTTTATTCTTTATACAATACCAATTGTGAGCAGATAAATACGAAAAAATTACAATACTGAGATTTAGCAAACGCAGTTAGCTAATATCACGGCAATGTTTATGCATAACATTATCGTGGTAATATGAAGCTTACCACCATCTTTTAATTATTATATCACGTGTGTAGCTAAGAAGTGTAAATTATGTATTTTGTATTGATGTTTGGCACGGGCTCATAATTAATTAAAAATTTAAGGTTTTATTAAATCATGAACACGGTTGTGTTTAATGTACTTTTTCTGGAGATAAATGTTTTTTTGAATGTTTAGTATATACTACATCTAAGGTACTAAAATTATTAAATTAGATTGTTATTCTATAACTAGCATTGCCCGCGGCTCCGCCCGCGTTCATATGACCAAAAAGCAAATTCTTAGGTTTTACATATTAGTATACTCTTACAATGCAGTTTTTGTATTTTTCTCAGAAATGAGATATTTTTCCGTGGTAAAAAGTATCCTATATGGTGATCCGGATAACCAGCTATCACCATACCAAATTTCATCAAAATCCCTCCAGTAGTTTTTCTGTGATGCGGTAACAGACAGACAGACAAATATTCTAAAAACTATAGCTTCGGCCTCTGTATCGATAATAACGTCTATTTCAATAAGAATTTCCAAAAAATATTTAATGCACAGATTCGGCTTAGTTACAATTTTATTATATGTATAGATAACAAACGAGAGACTTCAATAACACGTTAGTAAGTTCATATTTTTAGTAACCCATTATTAGGGAAATAAAATAAAAAATATATAAAATATATTGAGGTAAAAGATGCAAAACTCAGGTTATTAATTCGTCTTGTTTGTTTATTCGTTGTTATCTTGGAAGGTTGAGTAGGTATAGAAAATTGCCGTGGTGTCTTTTATATCAATAAGAGGGAGATATTTGTGGACAGTGTATCTTTATCTAGTATGTTTGGTCATCGGTTTAAACAATATGATGTCAATTGGCTTATTTCCAGAAAACACATTTACTCAAGGGCATTTAGCGGCCTTATGTCGTTGACAAGTCAAAAAACATTCTCTCTCCAAGCGCATAATTTAAATAGGTTTATATATGAGTTTTTCTTATATAAGTACATAATATATACATGCTGATTTTTGACAGCTCAGGTGTCTATGTGTTAATCCGGATTATAAGCTATCTTTCTATATTTTACTTAAGTATATCGGTTCAGGCGTTAAGACGTAAAGTAGTGACAATCACTCATTAATTCAATTACAAACTTTATCATTTTAAAGAAGTAAATTTTATAATATAGCGATAAATCGAATATAAGTATTTTTTAGCAACATTTTGAAATAGAGCGACGGCTTGATTTGATTTGTTTGTATGTAGATCGTCGGAGAGTCGTTTTTATCATGGAAAAAATACCTTAATTCTACGGGAAAACCTTTGATAATAAAACTTGTGTACATGGATTGATTTTTTGGATCGATTGGTTTTCTGTATCGGCAGTCGGAGGGCTCGAAAGTGACAGAGGAATGGTTTTCTTTAGCTAGGGTCGAACCGAACTAAGCTAGGACGCGTCACTAGTGACTGTATATTTCTGTTAAATACATATTTTAATTGTGTAAATTTGTTATACAAATGCTATCTTTTTGTACACATTTTGATAATATAGTAACACTGATGACTCTTTCATGAAACATGTTGCAACATACAAATATGTATCTGTCAGGATAAAAAGTATCCTATGTCAATTCAATAAATATTTTTCCATGTTAAAATAACGTCGAGCTGTTGCACTGTTTCAACAAAATTACTTTCGCAATTACATATATTTAAGACGTAAATCTATATTTAAAAATTCGTACAAATTTTTCTGATAAGTGACTCTACTTGATATCGTTCCTCACCTTTATATATTCTAAATATATCTCTAATAAAATTTAGCCGTAAACTTTTCGTTAACGACTACGTTGAACTAAAGGTTGAATTAATGAAATTTATGTTATTATTAATGACTAAATGTTAAAAAAAAAATTTAAATATGTACTTTAAATACACATTGAAATACAGCTTATCATAATTGGGTATATCTTGATATCGTCTCTTAAAATTCATCAATTCAAAAAAAAATGGTAATGAGATTAGCGCTTTTATTTAAAATATTATAATTTTTTTGCGTCAAAAAAGTATAAGTGTATCGTCGTAGTTGATAAAGACAATGTAATCGTTTTTGTTCAGTTTCAATGTTTTATCTCCAGGATCATATGGCGACTACTATCGCCTCTTGACCCCCGGGCACTACGAGGTGACGGCGAGTCACCCCGGGTATTTCCCGGTGTCTCGTATCGTCACTGTTCCCAAACACCAAACTTCTGCTAGAATTGTCAACTTTAAACTTGAGGTAAGTTTTAATTACAAATTACGTAGGTTTACTTTAATACATTATACTCGTAAATATATTTCCAAAAGCCTGTTAAATTAGAATTTTGTCACATACGCAAGTTATATAATTTAAATTAATACTCGTAAAAAGATATAATTAAAAAAATAGTTATCAATAATTTTAAGAAACATATTTATATATTTTTTAATAATAATTATTAATAAAAATATTTTATTTTATTATTAATATTTTTATAATAATTATTATGTATAAAAATGAATATTTATTACTAGTAATGTTATAAAAATTATTATACTTATATTTTGATTCGTTTTAATTTAATTGCGGTATCTGCCACAGCGGCGAAGAAATACTTCAACCGCGCGTAAACGTTTTTCGCACGCATTTTTTTTATTCATAGAATATAACCAGATTTATTATTGCCGATTTAAAAATATATTAAGCGTAAAGAAACTTGATTTGTCATATATTTTAACTGAACTATCTTTTCGGATTTTTTCGCGAATTTATTTGGATTTTTGTTTCCCGTCATTTCGAATGCTTTACAGCAATCATGGTCACGGGAGAGAATAAGGTTTTAGATGTCTCAAAGGCATTATATAGTTGTTATAGACAGCCTATCCACAACTCAAAATAAATCTGCGAAAAAAATCCGAAAAGATAGTTTTATTTAAAATTTCAGATATTCGCGTAAATCTAAGAATGTATTATATTTTAACTGAAATTATTGATTAGAAACAAAAATAGCATTATCTTACACTTGGTTATTACAATTATATCAAGAAGCTTGATAAGTTGTTTAAGTGAATTTGAAAAACAAGTTCAATTTTAACGCCTCCATGAATAAGGGTTTACGTCATTCGGTGGGATTACTCTGACGTCAATCGGGGTTTCTCAATTGACTCGTGGGCGCTTATTCTCATTTCAATTTATCGTTCGCTGATCGATTTTGTTATCGAAGTTTAATGATAAAACCTATTGAAGTGATATCGGCTTAGTGAATTATAGAAAATCATTTTATAGTATAGATCTGTCAACCTGGTGGGGTTAGATCAGGGTATTTGAAGTTTCGTGAAACTGTGAGGGTTGAAATGGCCACTTCAGATCCCAGAAGTTTACGACAAGATATATTTTTTTGTAATATTTTATACTTGTCTTTAGTCAAAATGCCGATTCTACTATATTTGAACTCATGGAGCTGATTTTCATAATACATTTGTATTAATGATGCACTGAATTTGTATAATAAATAATGATAAGCGAGACAAAGAGAAAAGTGAACGAAAATTTGTTATTTTACTGCTTAGTTTTTATTAATATAATCTATTAACAAAATTAAAATAATTAAGTTATTTAGTAATGCCATTTTAGAATTCCGATTTGCGTTCCGAGTTGATTTTCCGTAATTAACCAATCTATACATACAGATAAATAAAATTGAAGTGTCTGTTTGTAATGTCAGAAGAACAGCGTTTTACTAAATGCATATGAATATATACGATACTTATAATTATATACGATACTTATAAGAAAAACACAATTTTTATTTTTTTTGTCTGTGTCTTTTTGTTCTGGATAATCTCTGAAACGGCTGGACTGATTTTGACTCGACTATCACTGGAAGATAGCTGATGTTATATGGAGTAACATAGGCTACTTTTGTTTAAAAAAAAGAATTAGGGTTCCGCTCAAAAAATTAAAACGTACCTAGGGACGAACCCGAGCGAGCGAAGCGAGGGTGAGTCGCTAGTAGTAGAAACATATGAGAAGTTATTAAGTGTTTCGTCCGTCCGTCGTTTCGTGTACATAAGTTTTTTGATTAATATATAATTATTCATTTTTTATCCTCATAGCCGACTACAAGCTGGTTTGATGATTTCACAACATTCGGGCTGTACCCGCACGGGCTGCGCGACGGCCAGCCGCGTATTTACAAGCGTTCGTTATACGAGCAGCTCACTAATGCTTTGTTGGACAAAAAGGAATCTAAACATTAAATTATTTTAACGCTTAGTGCACACAAGGATTTTTAATTATTCTGTGTGGTACATGCTTGATTTTCTGTCGGATAGTGTCTAATTTGAAATTTTATAATCGTTATTTATTTCATCTATATTAATTAAACAAAAGAGGTTGTAATAAAAAGTTTTTAATTACGATTGTTTTAACATATAATGGCGTGAACATTGAAAGTTCCTCGTGTGTACTAAGTGTTGTGGCTAATATTGTAGATAAATTATCAAACAATAACTCGACGGACAAAGCGATATAATCATAATGTGCAAGACATCATCTGAACTTCCTTCAACTAAATATGGTTTCTAAAAATATTTTTCTTAATATTGTCTATCATTTCTCTTTCTCATTTTTTTTTATATATTTTAATAATTATTAATAATATTTTTTAAATATTTATCTTAGTGCTTCATATATTAAATATTTTAATATAGTCAATGTCATTTTCATGCTCTTGTAAATTATACAAATAATGATTAAATGATACTTAGTATGGAAATGTAGATTTTTCAAAAACGCATTCCATTTTTTAATTTTAGTAGTAACTGTATGTCGTAGTACCTATGCATATCTATAATCCTTTTGAAATTGCCATATTTAATAAATATAAAACTTGCTATTGTAACTTGCCATAAATAACGTTTACCATTCCATTGTGATATATTTTGTTGTAAATAATAGTTACCACTTTAATATAACTTTGTTGAATTATCAAGAATTTTTACAAGTCAAAAAGTTTCCAAAAAATTTTGTGTTTGGGTTTGTGATACCATTTGTTTGATATGAATTTAAATAAAATATCATAAAAATACTATTAAAATAATTTAAAAAGAAAACTTTCTCAATGTCTATTAAATAAAACTATCTTTTTGGATTTAGAATTCAAAACGTCAGAAATCGAAAATCAAAATAAGTAAATCCGCGAAAAAATCTGACAAGATAGTTTTATTTAAAATGTCAAATACATATTCGCGTAAATCTAAGAAAGTCTCTCAATATCATGAAAATAGTTTTATATTTTTATACAACAAACAACCTATGCATATTTAAGATATTTTACAATAATAAAATATCTTTGTCATAATAAAAAAAACCGATACTAAAATAATTCTGAAAACTTTTTGACTGTAATACAAATATTTATATTGTGTCATATTTTCTAGTCTACATTGACTTTTACGGAGAAAAATTAAACCAAATAACTAGTCACGTGACTAACCGTGAAAAAAAAATTATATACTGTTTTAGGAACAAAATTAACAAAGAAATTATTGTCTAATTTGAATTGCAGCTAACGTTATAATAATCTGTGTTCTATTCGACAAAAAAATCCATATACGCTACGAAAAAAATATCGTATCAAAGACTTAGCATATAGTAAGAATATAAATGTTTGAGAATTAATTAACATTTCACCATCACAGTCTTGTATAGAATAGTGTATAATGTATGTATATAAAGTTCTAAATGTACTTCCCCCAGTCTGTAGTAGTGTAAAACACTTTTAAATAAAATATTTATGCATCCCCATTGTTAGTTTTATTTTTCCTACGTCTCACTAAAAAATTACTGTCAAATGTCATTTTATTTAAGCTAACAGTTTTATACATAAATTCATAAAAATAGTTTTTTTTGAGACCATTAGGTACTTTTAATGACCATGACCATTAATCTATACAGACAAATTGAAGTGGCTATTTGTAATGTTGAGTTATAAGCTTTTAACTAAATACATTTGAAATTATATACGGTACTTATAAGAAAAAAAAATTGTCTGTCCGTCTGTTTGTTCCGGCTAATCTCTGAAACGGCTGGACTGATTTTGACGGAACTTTAACTGGCAGATATATATATATATATATATATATATATATATATATATATATATATATATATATATATATCAAGAATGATTTTGAATCCCTATATGTAACTTACATAGCAGTAGACACTAATGTTATGAAAATATAAAAACAAAAACATTGTTAAAATTTGTTTATTTCAAATTCTTATCAAGCTAAACATTCATTATGATAAATATCAGCTAAACAGAGATTCTTAATTATTACAAAATTTATAATTTAAGTACATAAATACAATGGACGGATATTAAATACACGTTGAAGACGACACTTGGTCGCAACAAAGAAAAATTTGGCAAACTTTATTTTCATAATTTATAACAGTTGTAAATAATAAGTTTTGTGCTTTTTGATATGTAAATACAAAACAATAAATTCAATTTATCAGAAACATTAATTAAATAACAACGAAATTGCTTTCGTATAAAAAATATTAGATTAAGTATTTATTTTGGCTTCATGTTTTCATAATAGATATATTGCCGAATATCAAAAAACACGAATACCATATTTATTATGTAGATAAAAGAAATAGACGAAAATGCTTAACTATTTTAAACTTAACTAATATTATACACATATAACACCTAAACTTGTTCTTTCTGAAATAAAGCATTTTAAAAATAAAATATAATAAAAATTGCTAAAAGTTAATACTGTTAATTACTGTCTAAATTCACAGTATCAATGTGGTTAAGTTGTATTAAATGCACTTATAGTTGTGCCCATATTTTTATTAATTAAAAACATTAAATAGGTACTTTCTACAAAATTGGCAGTTCCAAAGCGGACTTCAGCAAGACCAACCTAAACTTTAATAAAATCCGTTTTTAGCACCTATGGATTGATTGCAAAACATTGTTTTATTGGTAGGTATATCAATTATTAAAGTTGAAATATAATTATTCGTCAACTCTTATATATACATATATTTGTTTCTAAATCAGATATTATTTTATTTCTATTCTAAGGTTTCGTTGCATTATTCTGGAAATAACTTCTTTGCGAGACACACCGAGAAAATAATAGTTAACAAAGATTTAAATCAAATTATATCTATTTTTTTATTTTATGATTTAAATCTTTATTATACATATTATAATAGGCAGTCTCTTTCTGTCAGTTCTTAACAAAATATATTTATATTATGATTTCATTAAGAATATTTTCTTTATCATAAACAAACATAAATCACAAGTAGCATACATTTAAGTAAATGATATGTGATATATATGAAAATAAATGGCACAAGATTTTACTTTGAGGTAAGTAAAAGTAACCTTTGATTTTTATAGAAATCGTCAGTTTATATATATTTATATTGTAAATTTTTTTAAAATCAAGTACGGATCATGCATTTGTAGTTATAACTAATTACATTAAAATATACCTACTACGTTATGTTATGTACATTATCACGTTTCTTACTATGACGTAGATTTTTATAAAGCGCCATGAGATAATTCGTTCAAACCTGCAATTTAAATATATAATTAATTAGTATTTTTATAGCTACGTTCTTAAAAACATGGCTTTATTGTGATTTGTGTTTTAAAAGTCAATGGAATCGGAAATTTGAATTTATATTAATTTTTTTATAAAATAGTAATAAAATAAATACTTGCCTATTAAATCAGTGTCTATTTCGGTGCATACCGGAGTGTCGACTCCCCGGTCTCGATTGTACTATGGCGTAGTGGTCGCTGTTGTCCGATACTGACCTGATTAATTATTAAAAATAATATTATCGGAAGTCACCATTTAGATATAATTAAAACTGTTCCTATTCTCTTTGTGGCTAGCATCGAAATTCTTAGTTTGATTGTAAGGTTTATTAGCACAAAGTCAAAAAATTGGTGGATACTGTTTGTCATTTGTACATACATTTTTAAGATAGTTAAACCAAATTAAGAATTTAGTGCAAGAGACCTTTAGTTACTTAAACTCATAATTTGATAATATATTGTGTTATAACAAAATTACAAACACTTTAGAATCGTAATTATTAACCTAAAAGCTCTGTCTGTTTCTGAGAATGCCGCTTCCGGTTCGGAATGCGGTCCTTGCGGCGGGAAGAGCCGGTTCATAACTCAAATAGTGTCCTTTTAAAAATTGAATTTTGCAAGTTACGGACTTAAGATATTTTTATAAACTTCTATTTAGAAACTAGGTAATTTATTAAGAAAAAGATATGTGAATAACATTTATTTAAAATGATGTATGAAAGGATTTTTTAAATAAATTTAATCAATCGTGAACATCCATTATCTTAACGATATACATTAAATAAGAATATAACAGTAATTGATAATAAATAATAATTGATGTTAATGTACGAGACGAATAATTAGTAAGTGTGTAACTACGAGTATGATATTAAATGCACAAATAAAATACTTATATCAATACCTCGTGGAGTGTATAGTGGAGGAGGGGTAACGACTGCCATATTGACTCCCGTGCCAGCTTCGGTAAGGATCATAGTCTTCTACCACAGAGGGGTCCTTTTCTATCACCTGTGAGTACATGACCGTGTTACCGTATACCCACACATATATATAAATATATACACCTAATATTCTCTTAAATAGAACTTTCAATTTTTTAGTATAAAAAAAGCTTATTATTGATTAAAAGCTTATTATAATTAAAGGTTGACTGTTCAACTCTGTCATAAATCCATTTAAATATGTATTTGATGGCATAATCTTTAAATCAGTGTGGGGATACAGCGAACACAAAGTTAGTGACAATACAGGGAACTTTCATTTTAATCACAAATGAAACTCAATGATAACGTGTTTGTTATGTACGAGTGATGTACCTGCTCAATTGATACAAATATTTTTAATATGGATAAATTATTTCTTTATTATTGTGATATGGATTTCGTATAATATAATAAATGATATGTTTTATAAATATTGTATAGAATTTTAAGTTTCATAACTTTGGCTTAAAATGTAAAACGCATAAAGATAACCTTTTGATAATTTATAACGAAATTATCTAATTAAAAATAAATTAACATAAATATGTGCGTTTGTTAACACAACGCTATGCTTAAATAATAATTACTACAGAGTTATTATTCTAAGTATTGGTCACTGCACAATTACAAGGTACGAGTACCTAATTGTTAAAATATTTTAAGTTTTTATTATTATAATTATACCTTTACGTATCCATAGTACATAAAATAAAAGTATGTATGTATGTTTAATGAGCAGAAAACCCAAAAAAAAACTTTTTGTAATTGCAAAAATGGCGGCAAGCAGAACCATCCTCAGCTCCACAGTTTTCGTATCATATACACCTGCTAATACGTACATGTATAGGCTCAAAAAAAAAATTAACAACGAAATAAATACTACAACTCCCATATGCAAATATATATTATTACTAAATAAAAAATAAGATTTGCAACGTACGTCAGTTCTCGCACAGGAGCAGGTCATGGCTGTGCAAAGGAAGCAGTTGATGAGCAGCATCACGAGGAACATCACGCCCAGCGCGATCGCTAGGTAGAGCAGCCACAGCGGCCGGATGCCACCCTCTGTGCAGGCGAGCGCTGCAACTGTGTATACACACGTATTAAAATTGACAGCCATAATCTTACTAGTCTATACATATAATAAAATTGTAACTAAGCCGAATCTGTACATTAGATATTTTTTGGAAAATCTTATTGAAATAAACATTTTTTTTTAATTTTTGTCTGTATGTCTCTTACCGCATCACAGAAAAACCACTGGAGGTATTTTGATGAAATTTGGTATGGTGATAGCTGGTTATCCGTGTCAATATATAGGATACTTTTTACCGCGGGAAAATATCTTATTTCTGAGAAAAAATACAAAAAACTGCAATGTAAGAGTATACTAATATGTAAAACCTAAGAATTTAGTTTTTGGTCATCTGAACGTGGGCGGAGCCGAAGGTAATGCTAGTATTATTATAAATTAGAAAGTTTGAATTTTATGTGTGTAAAAAAGCAACATGCGTATGCTTTTTTACACTGAAACGGCTGGACAGATTTGGAATAAACTTAGTACAAAGATAGATATGACCTGGAGTAACATATAGGCACAATATATGCTGTTGGTACGGGTTTTAAATGTATTATGATAGTCTTTTATCATATATTTGTTTTAAATAAAATAAAAATATTTTATTTGCATAAAGAGATTAAAATGTTAGCAAAGTTTGAGTATGAGGTCCCCTTTTAAATAATAATAATAATTATATATGCCATTGATAATATTTCTGTTGATACATATTCGCATATAGCAAGTATATTATAAAAACCTATCGTATCTTCGACGATGATAACTGTGCCCCTTACAACAAAATAAAAGTTTGTTAATTGGTCTAGAATCACACGGCTGGCGAATGTTGGACATGCCTAATTTCGGAGCCGCGAAGACAAACCACGAGTACATAATAACAGTAATACATATATGTATTTAGGTAATTACATAGTACAGTCGCGGGTCGGTCCGGAAATGTATTCTGACAGGAAGCTGCAAGCATCCTGGGCTTCATAAATATAAATTAGTACTACGTTCTCGTTTTAAATTTTTGCTTTTTATAAAAAATAATTATCACAAAATTAGTACTTTCTATATGATGTTTCAATACCTGCGCTATCATTGGGATCGAGAACGAATAAGCCTGTGGATGCTGTAACTGAGCCTTCTTCATCTGCAGGTTCAGTGCGTCCATCTGTAGTGCAGTCCGTGGGTTGACAGCTGTCTGAAAATGTATTGGCATATATATAAATATATTTTTTTATACACAAAAAATAGATCGGATGTACAGTTTGGGTCTTAATGAAAAAGTAATATAAAAAAAATCGAAACAAACAAAACGAGAAACTTCATCATAGTCATATATAATAATTTATCACATTATATTATTTAAAACAATAGGTATATATTTGTAATTATATACTAGCTAGGTCAAGAGAGCGCATTGCGTTTTTTAAGCGGATAGTATTAATGTTATGTAATACTTATTGTTTTTAATTTTTGAATATTCGCATTCCATGATAATGACTAAATTATATACCTAATATAAATTTCTTTTTTTTCCATCGCTTTTTTTCGTATTTTTAAATACCTATTAGTAATTCTACACCTACCTTTGCAAATACCAATGTCACATTGAAAATTGACCTGCGATGAATCTGAAAATCGGAACATCGAGGCTATTGCCAATTCCGCTGCGCCATTTTCCACTTTTAATGCCACCGATTGTTCTTTTAATGGACATCTATAATGTAATAAAGTAATATTTAAAAAAAACAAAAACGTATACATTATTTTGTTATATTAATTGAAATGTTATAACAAACCCTCGTTTGTCCAGAAGGTCCACTCTATTGTTACGCATGTTGAATGCGAAGCAATTCTTCATGCGAATTCCGTGAGCACCTTAAAAATAAAAATATATTTTTATGTAATAATATTTTTCAAGAATTTATTAATAAATTGAATTATGAAAGTAAAAGTACCATCAGACTTGGTTATCTCCGCACGAAGCGTGTACGGCATACCAAATGCCGCATTTAAAACTTTTTTCCCGTCGCTGTTCAGCATTCGTAAGGACACAAGGGATGTTTCGTTTCTGTAATAATAAGTTTAGTATTTTTTATATGGATTAGATAAAAAATAAGGGTAATAACAATGTAAAGGTAATATTTTATCATCTATACATATAATAAAATTATATATGAGCCGAATCTGTACATTAAATATTTTTTGAAAAATCTTATTGAAATAGTCATTATTATCGATACAGAGGCCGAATCTATCGTTTTTAGAATTTTCGTCTGTCTGTCTGTTACCGCATCACGGAAAAACCACTGGAGAGATTTTGATGAAATTTAGTATGATGATAGCTGGTTATCCGGGTCAACATATAGGATACTTTGTACTGCGGGAAAATATCTCATCTCTGAGGAATCTATACTAAACGTTAAAATGTAGGTAGAAACGAACCCGAGCGGAGCGAGGGTGAGTCGCTAGTTTTTTCTGCAACTCTAAATATTTGTGTAATTGGTTTTTTATTGATATTTATCCGAGGCATTTATTATCACAGTTATACATAATAGTGGGTGTGCATGATAGCATCAAGCACTATTTATTCAGGCTGACCTCGCGTTTCTGAAGCCGGCCTTGCCACACGTGATGACATAGAACTTGTCGTCTGCCAGCTCGAGCGTTCGATGCACACGAACAGCTAGAGGCAGTGAACGTTCGTCGGTGCGCTGGGGAAAATCATAAATATATAACAGCACAATAAGAAGAATTTTGATAAAAGAGCAAATAATACTTTCTTAGATTTACGTAATTATTTGACATTTTAAATAAAACTATTTTTTCGGATCATTTCGCGGATTTATTTTGATTTTTGGTTCCCGACGTTTCGAATGCTTTACAGCATTCATGGTAGGCTGTCTGTAACAACTATACCTTTAAGACATATAACACCTCAGTATCTGTATCCGTGACCAAAATGCTGTAAAGCATTCGAAACGTCGGGAACCAAAAATTTGACGTAATAAAAAAAAATTGACGTAATATTTGTAAAATCTAAAGATTTTCTAAAAACTTTAGAGTAAATTGTGTTTATAAGTTTTTTTTTTATTTATTTAATCTGTTTTTTGTGTATTGAATAGTTAATTTATGCAAAATATGAAGTATTAAAAACTTTTATACAAAATACAGAAAAACTAGTTATTCAACAACCTACAACCCTAATAATTGGTGATTTTATATTTACTAATATTGATAATATTACGGTTACCAACAGTTACACATGTGTTTGTCCGGTTGATAATTATCATCCTCCATTAGATATATTCTTAAATCTGAATACAGTCGAAAAACTTTTTGAACCAATTACATTTACTAATTATAATTACAAAAAGTAAAAAATAATAAAAAATATCCAATTTGGTTTTCACACAATCTTAAAAAGCGATTAAAAGAAAAGAATAAGTACAGATTATTATTTAAAAAATATGGCAATCCTCTCGATGAGATTGAATTCAAAATTCTCAGAGACAGATGTAATGATCTTATAGATATCGATTATAATAAGTACATTGAAAACGTAGAAAATAACGTAAAGGTAAATCCAATGTATTCCTATATAAAAAATCTTCGTAGTAATAAATCAGAAGGGGCCTGGATCTGATAACATACCACCTATTTTTGTCAAAAAAACTGCATCAACACTAGTAAAACCACTTTATCTGATATATCAAAAATCACTCAAAGATGGCAAATTTCCCTCTTATTGGAAAAAAACGAGAGTTGTACCTATTTTTAAAAGTGGGGAGAAAAAATGCATAGAAAATTATAGACCCATTTGTATTTTATCAGTTTTCGCAAAAATTTTTGAGTCATTAATTTGTCCTTTTCTCACTTGGCACACGAAACTCATAATAACAGAGAGTCAACATGGTTTTATAAAAAATAGGTCTACAATTACTAATTTGGTAGCTTTTGTGGAGGATATCATAAAATCATTAGATTCTAATACACAGGTTGATTGTATCTATACAGATTTGGCGAAAGCTTTTGATGTGGTTGATCACAACTTTTTAATTCAGAAGCTTTATAAATATGGGATAAGCGGAAAATTACTTAAACTAATCGAAAGTTATTTGCAAAATCGAGAAATGAATGTTGTTTTTATCAATGATGCCGTAAATGTTATACATCACGCATAAAAATAGAAACGAATACAAAAGAAATTCTTAAAGTTTTTATCTTACAAAGATCGAATTAATAATGAAGTGGGCAATTATGATGATTTATTACGACATTATAAAATATTGAAACTAATTCATAAAAGAACTTAATATAATTACTCCTAAGCCAAATGCAAGAGTAACTAATGCTCAAAGTTTTAAATGTCAGTTCTCCAGAACGAATTTAGGTTTAAATGGGTCATGGTTTGTATAAACATTGTTTTCTACCTATGTATTTACGATTTATGTAATATCAAAATTTAGTTATATGAGCAACAACAACAGCATTTTTCTTAGTTCAACAATGATTATATACATGTTAAGTTAGCCTGTCATGTGATATACTTTGTAACACTTTCTTATGTATAACTATAATAAGTTAAAAAATGTATTCTTAGTATATAAAAAAGTAAGTACAATAACAAGTTATTTTTATTTAACTATAAAAGAAAAAGTCACTATATTCTTAACAAATAACTTTTGTTCACTATAATTCAAACCATAAAACTATGCTTATTGCTCATAGAAGTTCTAGCCATGAACAACATTGAAGCTGCTATAAAGAATGTAGGTTAATTCTCCAGGACATTGTTGGCACGGGAGTCGTTTAAGCATTAAAGCATGTAAAGCTGATAAGACACATCATGGTACACGATATTTACATAAATTGAAAACAATAATTTAAAAAAAACATGTATTTTATTACAAGTTATATAATATACTATTATACTATATAACTTTAAATCTAGAAGGATTTTCGTGCTTGGAAATGCTTAGTGTTAAAATTGAACACTTACCTAATTGTCTCGATTATATTTAAAAAACAATAAACTAAACAAACCTAGTTAAAGGTTTGTTCTCATTTTATGGTTACAGGTATCTTAGAGTAATCTCTATGTTTTAGTAATGGCGATAAATATATACATATTTTTTGTTATGAATGCTACATTTTGTGACTTACGTTATTCCAGGAAATTCCGCAATAATCGGGCGACCCTTGTGCAGCCATCAAGTTGATTTCGAAAGTGACCGTCTCAGTTCCGTTGCCCATCGCCATGCATGCCGGTGTTCTGCAAAATATATTTTAAATTACCTAAATTTAAATTATTAACTATTATATTAGTAATTATCGATTGTGTAATATATTATATCTTTTACTCAACATTGGGCAATAGTTTACGAGAAATAGGCTTCCACATAAGCTTAAACTTACCTGAATTCCCGAGCATGTGTTACACCGTTAAATGGTTGGCTGAAGTTTATCCTAATAGACATTACACCCGTCTTGCATGTCGCGCTCACTACCGGTGTAAAGTCCCCGCTACTTTCTGTATTCTGAAACGAATAGTAATTTTAGTATGTAATCTAAGTAGTATCGTACTTAATGAACGTATTCGACAAAATAAAGTATCTTGATTATGGTTTAAACCATAGCCCAGCGTTCCATGCAAATATTTCTAGATAATTATGATTGAGGAGAGAAAATGAAGCACAACGGGTTTGGGCCAGTTTGCTGATACGTAGAACTGTAGGGTCGCGGCCTAAGGGCGACGAGAGCTCACGATTCTATCTACACGATCTCCTTGATAACTCCCTAACATTACTCAAAGCCAAGTACAACTATTACGCTATTACCTAGCCATGGAAATGAGTTGGGTACTCTTAGATTATACAGGGTAATAGGTTCTATGTATTAAAATTTACTTCCGTAACTACTTTTACTGCGTGATACTTACTAGGTACTTTGTTTTGAAATCTCTTACATATTCTTCTTAATTTTGTAACAATAATATACATTATAGTATATTATTCCCTCAACGACCGCGGACACGCCGGTGTTACAGTTAACAATAGAATTCATAGAAATTTTATTAATTTCTTAGAAATTTACCTGAAGGTGTTATAGGTATCTAAGTAGATCTATTGTTGCGTTGCAGTTGACCTAAAGAACATTCATAGTACCATACGAATAAAGGTCTGCCCTTAGAGGGCTGAGGTCAATGGACGTTTGACTCTCAGATACAGGTCACGTCTCGAGTACTTTAGTTCCATCGATTGTTTAAATACTTCGTAAAAGATTTCAAGCACTTTCTTGGTAAGAAAATATTACAGATAATTGTATACTATAATAAGTACATTAATAAAAGGCTGTGTTTCTTTGAATTTTTTGAATTATTTAGCGTTATATTTAGCGTTTAAGGTGTAACACTTTCATTTAACTGAGCCTATTTATTTATATCGGTAGTTTTAATCAGAATCAAAAACTTGAACAACGTTTGACCAACCAACTTTCAAGGCTACATTTGCAATCAATACAGCTTTTGTGGTATTTAGAACAAATAAAACATGGAGTTAAACGAATAATTACCTATTAATAATATTTCGAAATTAGTGAATAGGTACTGAATTCGATCTATTTCTTCCTCTTTTTATCCTTTTCAATTTATTGTTCTTTGTTATTTTATATAGGTTATTCAAACTATTTAATTAGTATATAATTTTTTTTAGTAAGTATTTATAGTATGCTGTCCCACCGTTACCTGTTGCCAGTACTTCTCTCTGGCTGGTAGAGCTCAAAAGATGCACGTACTCGTAGGTATAATTTAATTAAGTACGAGATATGCAATTTAATCTACATCGGTCCCATAACATAAAAAACCTTTTATGTAGCGTCTCTATCATTAGAATAACGGTTCCTTTTTAATGCATTAAAATCACAATAAGTTGTAAAAGGGATATATTATTGTAACTGTATTTGTTATTGGCGGAAGTAAAAATATGTCAGACCTTATATTTTAACTAGCATTGCCCGCGGCTCAGCCCGCGTTCAGATGACCAAAAACCAAATTCTTAGATTTCACATATTAGTATACTCTTACATTGCAGTTTTCGTACTTTTTCTCAGAAATTAGATATTGTCCTGCGGTAAAAAGTACCCTATATGTTGACCCGGATAACCAGCTATCATCATACGAAGTTTTATCAAAATCCCTCCAGTGGTTTTTACGTGATGCGGTAACAGACAGACTCACAGACAGACAGACAAAAATACTAAAAACTATAGATTCGGCCTCTGTATCGATAATAATGTTTATTTCAATAAGATTTTCTAAAAAATATTTAATGTACAGATTCGACTTAGTTAGAATTTTATTATATGTATAGATAATCTACCTATTATGTTAAAGCATGAAAGTGCGAAATAATGATTAAATGCAAAGGTGTTCAATATAAACCGTTTCTTAAAATTGTTTGTTTCGTTATGGGTAATCATAGATTGTTATACCATGATCTAAATTAATCTAACATGAACATATCTCCCATAACATTTCTAGAAACCGTTATATTTTTGTATTGATCTTTGTATAGTTATGTTGTATATTAAGAAACATCAACTACCTATTTGGGATGGATATTTAAAATTATCTAAAAATATATTTAATTTATGGGGCATTTCACGCGAAGCGGACAACGAAAATAAAGTGAGGTTGTGAAAATTGTTCATACTCTGGTCAGTTATACATAGTTCTAGTGGACATGGATGTGCAAATACATTATTTTTTTCGTATGATGCTTTATTGCCGAGTTATGAGCTTTTAAAAATTTACGAAGTATGAAATCCGTACTTTTTGAATGCTTATTATTTGTATCAATCAATTTGTAAAAATATCTAAAAAATATCGTTTCTGAAAGTTAAAAGGATGCAGTTTTTATTTTTTTTTTGAATTACAAATTTGTTTCTTTTTACGTATAGTAAACCGGAAGTGAAGATTTCAAATGGATGTTTGAGTCACTTCGACATAATTTCTTTTCAATATTTTAACTTTGAATTAAAGCTTTGAATATCTTAATTCTTCACAAAAAAATTTATAACGTGATCGCCAATAGTTTAACCGCCAATAGCCAATAGCTAAACGTACATATATGAATATTTTGAACTTATAAATATTACCGTTGTTATGGTAAAAAATAGTTATCAAGCATAAATAGATATTATATTATAATTTAATACAAGTATACATAATGGTGAAAAATATAAAAAAAAAATACCTAACTATTATCTTTTATAATTAATTTTAAGTAATATTGAAACACACAATATAAATTTACTACGCCATCTCATATACAAATATCAGATGACTAACAATTAATAAAAATAATAAAAGAATCACACTAATTAGTATGAGTAGCCGAAAAAATCTTACTCGCACACCGAGGAGTCCGTAGCATAAAATACTCGTATTATAATGTATAATCTATACTATAATAAAAGAGTAGAGGTCGAATGTCTGTACATAGCAAAAAAATGCTACAAACGGAGTCAGGGGGATGTAAGAAGACAAATAGAACAAATCCAGATTTTTTTTCAATTTTTTTGTTTTTCTGTCTGTTTGTCTGTTTGTACGGGCTAATCTCCGAATCTATTGGACCGATTAAAATGAAATTTTGTATGGTGGTACCTTATATCCCCGGGCAACACCTTAGATACTTTTTATCCTGGAAAATTAAATAGTTCCCGTGGGATAGTTAAAAACTATAATAACTTATACAGCTTAGTACACAAAAACTACTGATTGGATTTTAATAAAACTTTACAATAATATAGCTCATACATGACAATAACAAATCGGCTACTTTTCATCTCGGAAAATTAAAGGGTTCCCGTGGGACAGTCAAAAAACTATAGTAACTTATACAGCTTAGTACACAAAAATGGATTTTGATGAAACTACAATAATATAAGTCATACATCAGAATAACAAATAGGTAACTTTTTATCCCAGAAAAATGTACGGTTCCACCGGGATAGATGTTTTCGTTTATTTGTAACGTATTATGTACACAACATAGACCCCAAAACAATAGTTATTAAAAAAATTGTCTGTTTGTCTCTTTGTCTGTTTGCCTGTATGTTTGTCTGTTTTTGTATGCGCGTTTCACGCGAAAAGTAATAAACCGATTTCAACGAAATTTGGTGAAGTGATAACTTATTACTCGATGATACCTTTTACTTCAAGAAAATCTTTCATTCTTACGGGAAAATACAATAACTGGATTTATCGAGTCCTCCCTAGAATCCTTCCGCTGGCTAAACCTTAAGACATACATACATAAAAATAATATACTAAAAAATTGTAGGTCTTGAAAAGTCCTACAGTAAAGTTCTGAATAGTATATGTATATCTCCTAAGCAATATCTATTCTTATCTATACCTATAATAAAACTAACTTAGTCAAATCGACGTGCGCGTTTTACGCAAAAAGTACTGAACCGATTTTAACTAAATTTTGTATAGTGATAACTTAGTACTTGGGTCAACATTTAGGATACTTTTTACAACAGGCGAATTATTAATTCCCACGGGAAAATACAATAACTGGTTCTATCGAATTGTCCTTAGAAATTTATATGGCTAACGTTGGCTCAACCTTAAGAGATAGATCAAAACATTGTACAAGAAAATTGTAAGTCTTAAAAAGGTCTATAGAAAAGTTCTACAAAGTATATGTCTATCTCCTAAGGTACACTCGCTATAACTATTTTCATTATTATATATTACTGTTTTGTTATACGTTATTTATTCTATATATAAATATAATAAAACTGTAGAGGTCGAATGTCTATATATAAAAAAATGCTAAAAACCGAGTCAGTTATCTTCTTACATCCCGTAAGAAGAAAATAGAACGAATCCAGTTTTTTTTCAACTTTTTTGTTTCTCTGTCTGTTTCTCTGTTTGTACGGGCTAATCTCCTAAACTATTGTACCGATTTAAATGACATTTTGCATGGTCGTACCTTATATCCTCGGTCAACATGTAAGATACTTTTATTTCCGTAAAATTAAAGAGTTCCCGTGGGATAGTTAAAGAACTATAGTAACTTATACAGCTTAGGACAACACAACTTATGCACCTAATTTAGTAAAATTTGGCATGCTGATACCTTATATTGCCGGTCAAACAACAGGTTACTTTTCATCCCGGAAAAATTAACGGTTCCCGTGGGAACTATTTATTGTATTCGTTTAGCGTAACGTGGGAACTAATAGACCTCTATTAGTATTTTTCCAGAGGCGAACCCGAGCGAAGCGAGGGTGAGCCGCTAGTGTAATAAATATATTACGTTTTAAATTGTTCTATGAAATACAAATTTTATTTTTACTATCGATAAAATAAATATTGTAGAGTGATACATATTTTATTTTCCTTTAAATTAAATACAAAATAAAATATGTACCCCTCTATAATATTTATTTTATCGATAGTAGAAATAAAATTGTATTTCATAGAATTTCTTTGAATAGTAATAATGATTCAGCTCTTTTAACGTGCCATTGCTGCGCACGGGGAGTATCAGGATCCACCACGCTGGTTGAGTGCGAATTAGCAGACTTCACACGTCTTTCGAAAACTATTTAAATTTTTTCAGGCATGCAGGTTTTCTCATCATGTTTTTCTTCACCGTATTAACAAGTAATGATCATGTCAGAAATTGTCATATAGATTTTTTTTTTGTAAAAATCAAAATTATTTTTGCCCGGTTATTTTTGGTATCGAAAATATTTGTAATGTTAACCTACATACATATAATTCAAATACTACTCAACGTAGGTATCTTTAAATAATTTTTATTTTGAAAGCTCGACTAACTTAAGTATTTTTATAGAATTTTCCACATCACCTATTGACTTAAACAATAAAGTAGCATAAAAACAACTTAGATCTCAATTTTTGACACCTATCCGGAAATAACGCGCACAGGTAAGTACTCTATAGCAAACTTTACTTGAAAAAATTTTAATCACATGTACTGTGGTGGACTTTTACACAGATTAAAACTACTCAGACACGCACGAAATTCAGGTGTGTAATATAATATCGAATGTTAAAATATATAAAATTAGATAGGTTAGTGACTTGTGACTTTAGTTACATAACTTCATTATGTTTTATAATCAAAATGTTCAACCAATATTGCAAATCCCTGCTGATATGATATGCAATATCTTGTTCCTATTAATACATTACATAAGATACATAAGAAAACGATAGCTTTGTCCCTATATGTATGCTATTTGACGTAATCAGTGGGCCGACCGGTTTGGTGGCACCAATATTTCTTGTGCCTTCGTCATCTTGGTCAATTTAGGACTGTTTTAGATTCGAAGCGCAAAAAAATCGGACCTTATTATACATAACTAAATATGGTACCTATATATTTTTTTCTTAATACAGGTAATATATGTATGTATATTTTGGTTAATGTATTAAAACTATTTTAAGAAAACAAAATAGTAAAAATATATTTTTTAATTGAGAAGTAGATTATATAATCTGTTACAAATGGATTTTTCTTTCAATTTACACCAAGTTCTTGAATGTTCTTTTTTATATTGTACTTGCGACTCACCCTCGCCCTGCTCGGGTTCGTCCCTACTTACCTTTTGACGTTTAGTATAGATTTTTCAGGGTTGAGATATTTTCCCGCAGTAAAAATTATCCTATACATTGACCCGGATAACCAGCTATCACCATACCAAAATCTATTAAAATCCCTCCAGTGGTTTTTCCGAGATGCGGTAACAGACAGATAGACAAAAATTCTAAAAACTATAAATTTGGTCTCTGTATCAATAATAATATCTATTTCAATAAGATTTTCCAAAAAATATTTAGTGTACAGATTCGGCTTGGTTACAATTTTATTATATGTATAGATTGTTTCAACAATTATGTAATCTTTACATGGATATACGAATATTTTCTGCATTATTATATACTTTTCTAAAATTTTAATACGTATAATACTATTTTCCCTTCAGGAAAGTGAAAGAGCAGTTTGACATGCCCTGAATGAGTAAATAATTGTAATATATTTTTTATAAATAAAACATTTTAATGATGTTAAACAATAGTGTGTGAGGAAATGCTAGTTTTCTCGGCATTTTTGTAATTTTTTTCTAATTTGTGTTAACATGTATAAAGTAAATGAGGTTTTAAGGATGATCACAATGTTTTGTATGCGTAAATTCGTTCTCACGGATTTCCCATTGTTATTTACTGCTTGCTGAGTAGGAAGTGGTCAATGATGATGATGGAATATGCGACGAAGAAGCGATTGACGGAACTAATGGTATGTCATTATTTGGCGATTCTTTTAAGATTCATCGCCTTCAAGTTCTTATAAAGCTTAATCTTATTATATATATATATATATATATATATATATATATATATATATATATATATATATATATATATATATAGTATTCAGCCCTTATTAACGTCCCACTGCTGAGCACGGGCCTCCCTTCAGTACGAGGGGGATCAGGCCATAGTCCACCACGCTGGCCAAGTGCGGGTTGGCGGACTTCGCATGTCTTTAAAAACTTACTAGGTTCTCTCAGACATGCTGGTTTCCTCACGATGTTTCCTTCACCGTAAGGCAAGTGGTAATCATGTTGAAAATGATTCGCAAATGAAAATATCAGAGGTGCGAGACCCGGGATTTGAACCCGCTTCACTCGGTTACCCATGCGAGCGCGTCACCACTGGGCTACCACTGCCTTACTGGGCTACTTTTATATACATGTATGTATATATGAAAGATTTTTTCTTATTAACAAGCAATCGTATATTACATGGCAGATTATTTATTTTTAAAAGTATATTCTTGTTCAACAAAAATAAATATTTAGAATTCGTCAAGCTATTTCAAATTCCTCGACATAATTTAAGTTGTCATATGGTAGTGGAGAGACAATGTTTTCGAGACACGCCTAAAATCAGATAAGTTTATCTTACAAAACATTTGGTTATGGTGTGGCGTAAGATTTCTATTGTAGTTAAATGTACAGATTAAAAACAATTTATTGTTAAGAGTGACTATTTGTGTCATGTGTGGCTTCAAATTCTCAATTTGGCATATCCTACAATAAAACTAATTTATTCGAAAAGCCTCAAATCCAAGAATTGTATTGAATTTGCTAAGATCTATTCGATACGAACTTGTTATTATATCAAATGTTGCTTTATTATAAATCTATAGTCATAGATTAATAAAGTAATTTTTATTAAGAGTCGCGGCGTAGTCTATCAAAAATACATACAAGTTTATGTCGAAACCGGATTATTGTTAACGTTATTATACTTAGTTGCTCTACTTTTTTGTAAAGCTACTTACTAAGAATATCTATCTAGTTCTGTTATGGACAATCTAGCTCTAAACAATAGCTCTCATAATTGAGCGTTTAAACTAACTGATGACCCTACTGATGAGGATAAAACTATTACATTGTCCTTGCTGGTTGAGTATTGCGAAAGCGTAGAATCTGATAGATGGAGAGGATGATGTTATAATATAAGTTAAAGTACAACTGGTAAGTTAAAAATACACGGAATTATAACACTTATTTTGATTTTGTTAAAGATTGTATTTAAAGTTTACGCAAGGTCCATTGTACTTCCTCGAATATTGTTATCATAGAACGATCGACCCGCGCCAATCAGAGCGTTTCGTGCACACCTAATGTTTTCGTCAAGTTTTATACAAAAACACCTTCATTTACAAGTTACATAACAGTAAAATCAAATTCATTTCGAATATCTTCATATAATAATTTTAAATAAGCCAATTATAGTGTAGCATTTACATAATAATTTTAAGGAAATATGAATGAAAATTAAATATAATTTTGTTAAATTTAAAACAGAATATAAATAAAATTTAAACTAAAAATACGCTCAGTTTCGTATATTTCCATTCTACACATGTAATATCTTCAAACTACATATTATGTTCATCCTTATACCATAATTATCTATGATCTGCTATATAATGCTTTAATTAGGCAATATAACAAAATGCTTAACAGTTATGTAAATTTAAGTAAACAATAGTTGCAATGTTTAAGGAAAAAGTGACCTCGGCTGGTGTCGTGGAGGCCGCGAGCGCGGGTGTTAATACTTAACTATTACGCGTTAAAAGAAAATTTTACAATAAATATTTGCTTTTATTACTTTTTCTGAAGTAAACTGCCCTTGTAATTACTTTTTTGCTTTATATATCAAAGGTGATATTTATACCTGCTAATAAAACTGTTGTATTTAATATGATAGATAAATAAAAGAAGTTTACATACAAAATAGCAGATGTTAAGTTACATTAAAATGTCCAAAACTCTAAATGAAGATATTACATATTAATATGTTTTTTTTGTTTAGGAAAAAAGCTTTGAAACATGAATGTACGATTAGACAAAAGTCAGAACTTACCTATACAAGTAATTAATACTATGTAATGTTACAGAGGAAACAATACCATAGGTATTTTTTGTTGGGTAGTTAACTTATTTTGGGGTATAAATTCTTGATTTTTCTTGATATTTATGGATTGATTATCCATACATATGTATATAAGGTAGTGGTAGCTCAGTGGTAGCGCGCTCGCTTGAGAACCGAGTGAAGCGAGTTCAAATCCCGGGTCTCGCATCTCTGATATTTTCATGTGCGAATCATTTTCAACATGATTACCACTTGTCTTAACGGTGAAGGTACCACTTGTGAAGTCCGCCAACCCGCACTTGGTCAGCGTGGTCGACTATGGCCTGATCCCAATTGTATTGAAGGGAGGCCGATGACCAGCAGTGGGATATGTATGTATTGAGTGATTTGGGTACGAAATAACAAGAAAAAAGAGGTAACAAAAGTTTAAAATATGTATGATAATTTTTTGAAGTTATAAATTATAATATAGACTCTTTCTACCTAAGATTTTAAAGATTTAAATGACATTCTAATCAATTTTAGTTTTTTACTGAATTCCTTACAATATAAGAAAGTAAAAAAACTTAATTGGTTGGTTGACTTTGCTCCGACTTGAAACTAAATAATTAAAACATATTAATAACAAATATTGGAGCGCAAAATTTTTTTTTGTTGTTTTCTTATTATCTTATCGTATTTTCTAAAAACAAAAACAATTACTAATAACTTAGTTATTTTCCGTTGTTATTTTAAAATAAGCATTAATTTGAAGCGTTCATGAATACATAGTTTAAGAATAAAGAAGTAAAAACTTATAAGTTGGTACTAAATAATTGGCTAGTTGTATAATTGTTGGCTTTATTTTAATATTTTTTGTAGAAGCGTGTAATTTTGATACGGGTCTTGATTTATGCTTTTAGTTGCAATTTATCAAGCTCTCGTGCGACATGCTAGCTATTTTGTCTTCTTGATGTATAAAATGTAGAGACAGATACGTCTTAGTGCTATAATATTTTAAGTCATAAGTAAATCGTTTTAAATTTATTATTAGGTATTTCAATATATTATAAGTATTCAATAAGTCTTAGTTTAATTTTTCTTATTAGCAACGACACATAGGCCAGACTATAATGTAAAATGCAGCCTCGTAATTGATGTAGACATTAGAGTCATTCTAAGTTTTTGTTATGAGTCATTATTTTAACAAGAACTAATAAGTCATCTTTTATAGACTCATAAATAAAAGAAAATCTTATTACAGATTCTGTTAGGGTAACCATTTATACGCTTTTTTGATATGATGTAGGATATGGTAATGTTGAAAAGATGCTCAAAAGATGTAGCTTACAAAGTATAGTTTTTTATGGCTATATAGCTTACATAGACTTCAGTTGTTACACATATTTTGCTTATCTATACATATAATAAAATTGTAACTAAGCCGAATCTGTACATTAAATATTTTTTGGAAAATCTTATTGAAATAAACATTATTATCGATACAGAGGCCGAATCTATAGTTTTTAGAATTTTTGTCTGTCTGTCTGTTACCGCATCAAAGAAAAACCACTGGAGGGATTTTGATGAAATTTGGTATGGTGATAGCTGGTTATCCGTGTCAATATATAGGATACTTTTTACCGCGGGAAAATATCTAATTTCTGAGAAAAAATACAAAAAACTGCAATGTAAGAGTATACTAATATGTAAAACATAAGAATTTGGTTTTTGGTCATCTGAACGCGGGCGGAGCCGCGGGCAATGCTAGTATAGGCATAAAATACGAGTACTAAGCGGCAATTAAATATAAAATGTATCTATCACATGCAGGTGTTACATCACATTTCATGTTATGTAAAATTTTACATACTACGATATAAAGTCAATAGCTGTAAAATATTGGTATATCGTTTAGTTGCCTTGAGTATTTATTGTTATGCGATGCACGGTACGTTTGTATGACATGCTTCGTGCCATTTGTCACCATGTAATGCGATGTCACACCGTTGCGATCCTACACTGTAAAGATTCCTTAAGTTCTAGTAGCCTTTATTCTTGTATACATATTTTTAGAAGCTTACTAATTATTTATAATATTATCATGTATATAAAGGTAAAAGTTATAAATATCTAAATATAATATTTATATTGCGTTTTTTTAAATTATATTATTATTATTTGTCATGATGGAATTTATTACTTTGTAATGGAAGGCAGTGGTAGTCTTACAGTGGTAGTAGTACAGTGCAGTTCGCATCAAAATAAGCTTAGTTAGAGCTAATTTACGATTTTCTAAGTCAAAGTGAGTGCTGCCTTAGCAAAATGTTAAATGTCTACACTCGTCATACGAATTCAGCAACTCAAGTTTCTTGGCAAGCACGAATTTGTTGTTTTGATAGAGTTCTCTTATTGTTGATAAAAATGAATAATATGAATTTGGTAACCCATGCTTTTCTCACTTAGTAAGTTATATAAAAGATACGACAGTTATGTAACGAAACCTAAATATTTTTTCGATAAAAATATCGTCAATTCTGTTATCTGTGCTTATATAACCTTCGTTTAATTCCAAGCGAAGTTTTTAGTACTTGAATGGCTTAAAAGTTAAATATAACTGATTCATTAGGAAGGCAGCCAACCTGCGTATTTGTTACGACGTGAGTCAATATACATATTATGTAGGTATATACTTGAGTCACAGTTGGTTCCATGAATGATAGAAATGTAACCTTTGGTACTTGGTACTTTAACAGTATGAATATAATGTTGTATGTCTGTAAAACTGTTATCATAGTATGAACAATACATGCTTTTAATTATCGAAATTCTTACTTCTACTGTGGATCGTGAGGAAATTAGACGAGTATCTAAGCGGTATCAAGTAAAAAAACGGTGAATACGTGTTCATTTCTTTTAATCGGTATTTTTTGTATAAACCGTTTAGTGGTGGGAAACACCAAACACGCTTCTATTACGTAGTAGGACACTATTTCCTGCTTATACATGAGGCATTTTGTGGAAATCAAAAGCAATTAGGCACAACACCTAAATACCGTTTGATCTATATATTAAAATTTTAACCAAAATGAATTGAAAACCTAATTTGTTCCATCATTATATTGCAGGAATGTTATTGTTTTGTACAAACAAAAAATAATTGCATTTGAACAATAATTATTTGCGATGGAAAGATAGTTTATTAGGGCGTGCGTGGGCGTCAGTAGCCTTGCCAACACGCCTTGTTTACTGGCATTGGTCTGCGCCTTATTCGGTTCAGTCAAAGTTGTGCCCAGCACTACAACTCATACCTGTTAGTTTGTACCCACACGAAATATTTTAAAAAGTCTATGATATCTAAAATTAAACTTCTAAAACTATATTAGTCATTATACAATAATCAGTAGGTAGTTTTGTTTTAAATGATTAAATACATTTCTAAAAGTAACTTAAGGCTTCTTATTTTTAACTTGTATGTATGTATTTTATGTACAGCACTTTTTAACGTCCCAATGCTGGGCACGGGCTCCTTTCAGTACGAGGGGAATCAGGCCATAGTCCACCACGCTGGCCAAGTGCGGGATGGCGGACTTCACATGTCTTTCACTTGCTAGACATGCAGGTTTCCTCACGATGTTTTCCTTCACTGTTAAGACAAGTGGTAATCATGTTGGAAATGATTCGCACATGAAAATGTCAGAGGTGCGAGACCTGGGATTTGAACTCGCTTCACTCGGTTTCCCAAGCGAGCGCGTTACCACTGGGCTACCACTGGGCTACCTTATTGTCAACTTAATAAAATTTTATTTTATAACAATAAGTCGAAGTACAGAACTAATGAATATTTATACAACTGCGCAGCCGACTACCATCAACTGAATATTAACATCTCAGGAATGTTTGTTCATTCTTGTAGTTTATATAGTACTAGATAGGTATGTACATGTATCGGTATGTACATATAAAATATTTTGTATCAATTCAAAGTTCTTAATAAAGTTGGACAAACAAATATGTCATAAATTATTATATAAATTTATATAATTTATATAAATTTATATTATCTACTTTGATTATAAAACTATGTAAATTTATCAAATAAAAGCTTGTTAATTAAATCTTGTTGGGCCTCTTCATGGCTAACTATTAGTCTTATTAATATTTATAACATAACATTTTATTTTCTGTTGTATGTATATAAAACCTTTTTTAATTAGAAATATATATTTAAGTAGTGCGTAACTCATGTATTACCTTATCTGGGACAGACGACGCGACGTTATGACACGCTATTACGCTGTCGTATTTGCACATGTGCTTCTAATGAATGAAGAAACAAAATAAGGCGTAGCTTCCTACTATAATCAAATTCAAATTGGTAAGTTACACTCTATGCTCTGGTAAACTTAAAATGCTTTCACTTATTGAAGTTATTATTTCCTATTGGATATCCTATATATGCGCATATACAGCTGTTCCGTGCGACAGGTAAGTATACCTATTATTATTATTAATGATGGCAAAAAATATTGTCACTCTTAGTGTCAATATTTTCTTGGTATCAACAAAAAAATCAGTCATGCTATTGTCTTCTCACACAAATATTATATTAAGTTACAAATTACGAATAGAAATTCCGTTTTTTGTTATATTTAAACATATTTATATTAGTTTATCAAACAATATTATTATTTAATAATACGAACAATCACACAATTGACTAATAGATAATAAATAATAATCATATTACAATGTTTAAACATTGTGTTAATCTTTACATTGAATTAAGGATCCAAAATGTTATACTTCAACAAGTGTTGAATTTTTAAAATATCTAGCGAATGAGATCACCAGCATCCTTGTCTCTATAATTGGGCGCGCGGACATTGTTAATCGCACTCTACAACTGAATTACCTGCGCAAGCGCCGTGGCCAGCAGTGTGCCGGCGAAGACATATCTCCAGATAAAGCACAACATGTTTCACAAGATAGCTGTCAGGTGTCACAGAGTTAGTCCGTAGTCGAGTACGGGTCAGCGCGTCATGGCGGCTGGTCGGGGCGCGCAACAGAGCGACACTGCCGAGGCCCGAGCACCGCTGCACGTCAAGTTACGAGAACAACAAAATTTACTTTCTGCGCGCGGCCGTGTTCACAACGTGCACTATCAACGAATACTCAAACTTATTGTTCTATAATCTTGGAAGCTTTGTACAGAAGCTTATGATTAGGTAATTTGGTTATCATCACGATTCCTGCGTTGTTAGTAAATAACTAATATATAATGTATTTATGACATAATTTAGAATACTTATCAATTTATTTTATTAAATTACCTATCCTTTGCTAGTTGCAGCTTTGTCCACGTGTGCATTTCAATATAGTCTAAAACTTCCATAAATATAATCCATGCTTTAGGTACATAGGAGCATGCAACACATACATAGGAGGTACATAGAGCATGAAAGCTATACTATTTTATACTCTCGAATCTGCTTGATCAATTAATATAAACATAATTGTTTTAAATTAAGATTGTCTAATAAATTAATTTTTTTTAATCCGTATTCGCGTTATTTTTTGATAAAAATGTAATTTTATAACTCGTAATCTAATTATAATATAAAACTATGATCTTGTTATGTTTTAATTATAAACTGTATGTGAGGCAGGTATGAACTACGAAATAATTTACATGAATTTTGTAAGAAGACAGTCGTTAATGGGTTTTTAAATTGGTATTATTGATTTATTTAGTTATTGATATTATAAAAGTCATTAATTAATTTAAATATAGACATTTATTAACTCTACTGTGAACGAGAGATCTACGCAACGTTGGCCGTTGCGTCGGCGGGTGAGCACTCGCGCAGGCATTACGACACACGCCCACACGCGCACCTCTCACCTGTACGATAATACTTAACGCACACTAACATAGTTGCAGGTATATGCAGCCATGTACCGGCTGATCTTCCCCAAAACTTTTTAATTTTATTCTAAGAAACAACTTTGCGAGTCTTATTTATATTCAAAGTTGAGGTATCGTTAAAATGTTATAATGTTAGTGTAAAAAAAATGATTTGTTATATTTTACAAATATTTTTAGGTATAAAGATCACCTTCTCTACATCTATGAAAGAGTGAGAGTTTAGTAACTCTTTATAACTTTTAAATAAAACTATCTTCGGATTATTTCGCGGATTTATTTTTTGGTTCCCGGCGTTTCGAATGCTTTACAGCAATCATGGTCACGGGAGAGACTCTCCAATAAAATGTCAAATATTCGCGTAAATCTAAGAAAGTATTATCTTTATAACTTCTTCTTTGTTTATAATCAATCTAGAGACACTGCATGTTAGGCACTTTGACTCAGATACTGTAAACTAGTTGCATTATATGGAGTCTACTACATACGTATCTTTCGTGCGTACATGATTAATAAGGCAAAAAATAATAGGATTGAATAAAAACGGCAACAGAGCGCAGCAGAGCCTTCGATCAACGTAGTATTGTTTATCGAAGACTGCAGCAGATATTTATTTTGGATTTCAATTTATTTTTTCATAAACTGAAAATACTTGGAATTTTAAATTCCTAAGTTCACATGAAATAATTATTTTTTGTACTTAATTCATGTTAAATACTGCTACAACTTTTATACTTTATATATATGTAGGTATATATAGATATAAATCTGTGTAAATTAAGACCAATGTCGAGCCACGACATTATCATTCCATAAATCAAATACAAATAAATCATATAAAATTTAACAATATATTAGGCCTGTCGCATATTACAAGATTTTTTCTGTCAGAAAATTTCTGACGCAGAAAAAAACTTATAATATGCGGCTGGCCTTAATAATATTGCCCTAAAATTTAGAAAATAAATGTATTCATAATTATATTTTGATTTGCCAGCAGCAATAATTGAAAAGATTTCAACGCGTGCGTCTTAGTATTTTCTTTTTCTCATTACTGAATAAAATTATTAAGATATACATTCAAATTTTAACAGATACATATTCAAATTTTGATTGCATAATAGCCTACGATATACTCATTTGTACCGGAAATAAATAATTCTGAAGTAAAAAAAGTTTTGCAGAGTAAAGATTCTATAAAGTAACTATGAAAACTCAATTCCAACACTAATAAGTGCGAATTTTGCGCCATCTAATAATACAAATATGCCAACTTTGTCGCCCAGTTTTTAGAGAGAACATCGAGTATAGATGGCGCGTATCGTGCACGTTGCCGCCCAAAATCAATACTACGGGTGGCGTGCGCCGTCCCGCCGATTTTCACTCAGTCTCACAGAAGGCATCCCCATTTACATTCATTTTCTTACCCGGTAACGAGGAACCAGTGCTCCGTAAGCCGATCCTACATTGTCGGATTTACCCTTACGATCTGTAAGTATAATCTTTATATAATATACTATGAAACACGTAAAATATGTTAGAGATTTTCAATTAAATTAAAGAGAAAGCATACATAGAAAACTTAAAAAGAGGTGAGGATCTGTTGTGTGTTAAGGGTAAAGTTTAAATGGGTATATGGGGCGGGGAATAAGAAATACGAGTACTATGCTGAATGTCGGTCGTCCTACATAGGCTTAGTAAATTTTCTTTGTATAAGCTAATATTATTATTATTAACTATTATATAAAAATGTGATTTTAATTGCTATATCAAATACTTAGATAATTCGATTTCCATTAAAAATGAATGACCTAATTTTCATAAGTTAACATTAATATTTTATTTTATAACAAGAAAAATGGTTTTTAAAAGTACCTATTTGTTAAATTTTGGTTCATTACTCTTAAATATTATGTCTGAATTATTTTTACGGATTATGTGAATAATATGCATTACCAGTCTGTATATGTAATAATTTTAGACGGGCAAAATAATATAATTAGTTTTTTAAGTATACACTTACTTATATAATTTACGGTTTATCTATCTTTTTTACGGTAGAACTATTTTTCGTCAGACCCCAGGCGAAAGCACCTATTCAGTCGACCACTCAGAAAGTGATTAATGTTGCGTTTCACGAACATTTACCGTTCTATGTTTTAAGACGTTAAAATAAAATAATGAACGAAATTCAGAATAATAAGAATGTTGAAGGTATATATGCTTGTATATATAAACCTTAAATTGTTTACAAATGAATAATAAATAACAATTTTATATATTATATTATCTTACAACTTTAACACAACTAATAAAATTATTATGCAAAATTAAGTACGAGTACCTACGTTTCATTATCTACCTACATGTGTGATAACGAAAGTATTATCTTGTTAAACTTTTAAATGCCTTTGATATCATAATATGATTTGCGATTAATACATAACACGTATATGTATGTATTCAGCCCTTTAGCACTGTTGGGCACGGGCCTCCCTATACGAGGGGAATTAGGCCATAGTCCACCACGCTGGCCAAGTGCGGGTTGGCGGATTTCACATGTCTTTTGAAAACTTGCTAGGTTCTCTCAGACATGCAGGTTTCCTCACGATGTTTTTCTTCACCGTTAAGACAAGTAGTAATCGTGTTGAATATGATTCGCACATGAAATTATCAGAGGTGTGAAACCCAGAATTTGAACCCGCTTCACTCGTTTTCCCAAGTGAACGCGTTACCTCTGGGCTACCACTGCCACACTACGTATATATAGACACTAAACCATTATGTTCATTTATCGCACATATTTATATAAAAATTCAAATTATCTCTATTTTTTCTAAATTTATTTCTTTTTATATTTTTTTCTAAAATATCAAATTGAGAAATGGAAAATTGGAAAATTCATTTTCAAAATATAATAATTTAAACGCCATAAATGACTTTACTAACGGAAATCTTGAATGGAAAATTGTCTTTAGTCTGCTGATCACTAGTGCCATCTTTATAAGGCACTTTCTTTACTTTTTTGGGTTTCTGATTTATCTACTCGTATATATATAAAAATCGACGTCCGAGACTGAAGTCTCGCTAAAACTCAAAAATGGCTGGATCAATTTGAATAATTATTTTTTTGTTTTGTTGGGGGTGTGTCAAGGGTGGTTTAGGTATAAAAATATATAGTGAAAACCCAAAAAAACAGCTGGAAAATCGAAAAGTTCAGAACTGTTTATTTTGTACCTATGTATATATAATATATATTCTATCATTCCATATTATTCGTTATAACGTGCCTAGGGACGAACCCGAGCGAGGCGAGGGAAGTCGCTAGTTAGAAATAAAATCCATTTGTCTTTTAGACAGTTTAATACTATTAGTAGTTTTAAAAATGTACTTATGTAGGTACTTCTCATAAGTTTCCTGACATGAATAGAATGAGGAAAAGATTTATGTCAAAATAATTATATGGGATATATATTATACATTGTACATTGTAGATAAATTTTGTCATTATGCAATTGTGCACAATTATAATGAGATTTTGTTATTTACGATATTTTTACAGTGATATTATACCACAAAAATAATTTTCATTTTATGCTATTTAGGACAATTTTCTCTTGAGACTTAGAACATAAATTAATAGGGTTGGAAGCAACTCCCTAGACACTGCGTGAGCTTATTTGGTATTTTAATTATTTATAGCTTTAAGTATTTGAGTGAGTACTTGTTTAAACTAACTTGATTTTAAAGATTCTATAAGTTTATATATTTAATGAAAAAGCAGTTCGTTGTTTTTAAATTTTAAAACACAAAAGAAAAACAAAAGCAAATCTACCCCACGTGAATCGTACATTTTCCAGGATAAAAAGTAGTCTTACGTGCTATTCCAGACTATAATCTATCTCTGTGCTAAAATTCATTCAGATCTGTTCTGGCGTTATTGAGTAACAAACGTCCATCCAAACATCTAAATTCTAAACTTTCACATTTATCATATTAGTAAGATTGAAAGGTAATCAAAAAATCATTTGCAAAACTTTAATGCTGAACATTTATTTTTTTGATTATACATTTAGGCATAACTCTTAATTAAAAGCTGTGTATCAAATCCGATGAAATTATAATATTACTAGCAGAACCCGCGGGTTTGCTCGCGCTAAAACTACAAAACTCTAAAAAGTTAGGTTTCATACAAACTTTCATCCCCTATTTTAACGCCTTATGGGATGAATTTCGAAAAATGCTAAAACACGTATTTATTTAATTGTATTAGATAACCTCTCGCGGTAAAAAGTAGCAGTAGTGTCACTCCAGCCCTCCGACTATCTCCACACAAAAATCATGCCAATCTGTAACTCTGTTTCGACGTGAAAGAAAGACAGACAAACACACTTTCACATTTATAATATTATGGATATGACATTACATGGACATTTATTAGTATGGATATGACTATGGATGCAGGTAGCACTTTCCATAAAATTGTTGAAAAGAAATAATCGCAGTTACATTAGAGTCTAACTAAAGCAACGGCTATAATAAATATATTAATTAAAACGTAGATATATTTTCTAATTAATCTTTGTTTAGTATATTGTTTGTTTTCCTTTCAAGTTATACAATTAAATATAAATAAATAAATATATTAGAACATTAATACACAACGCCATATATGTAGTTCCATGGTAAGCTTCGAGGCTTGTGTTATGGATACCAGAAAGTTGTTTCACTACACATAAATATAATTTTAAATGTATACATATTATAAATATAAACACCCATGACTGGAGTCCAAACATTCGTACTCACCACACTAATGAATGTTCCTGCGGGACTCAAACCCGCACCCCTAGCACGGCAAGTAGGATCACTGCAAACTGAGCCAAACGTGTCGTCAATTGTTTCACATCTTTGCTGAACTCAGGATCGATTCTTCCGTAGCAGAATGCCACGAAATTGGCATTACTCCAGGGGATGACTGGCGCTGTTTGTCGAATTGGAATTTAGTTTAGGACTCTTAAATATTGGTTTTGTAAAAACCTTATTTAAGTTACAACTTTCAGTCCCATTTATGTTCGTATTTTAGTCTAAGGACGTGATATATGCAAGAAATGTATCCATAGAAACTGCAGTATGATAAGTGTCATACAGACAAATACTAACACCTCCAGGTAAATTTCTAAGAAATTAATTAAATTTCTAAGAAATCTATTGTTAACTGATACGCCGGCGTGTCCACGGTCGTGGACGTATTAAGCGTGTGTTAAATAAAACAATTACTAAGGCAGTTTCACTCAATAGTATACAGCTTAGCTGAATATTTGGCCGATTAGGGACATCTATTATGAAAAGAATGTCATAAAAATCATGAAAATTTAGAGGTTTATTTTGAATTTCCATTTTATCGCCCGCAAAATAATATTTCAATTTAATTTACCTTAAACTGTGGTAATTCGTTATCTCATTCTATGAATACTTAATCGTTATGCCCCTTAGATGTTACCAACGAAATCCGAAGTGTTTATTTCTGATTTTATACGAAAGAATTGCATTGTAATACATTTTACATTTTCTGATTGCCCTTTTGTTACCGATCCTTAATAAATGGCTTTCGCGTGTTAATAACAATTTATTAAATTGAAAGAAAGAAAATGACTACCTGTTCACAACTTGATTAGAAAATTTATTTTCTTTGTCACGAAACAAACTCTTTTGGATTTAAATAGGTGTACGCTGCGAATATTTAAGTAACCTTATTTATCTCATAAGTTTATATTATATGTATTTGAGTTAAATCACATTGCCTTTCTGTAACGGCATATACCTATCATTACGATGTTCTTTCAGTTTATGTCCTATCTTTTCAGATTTATAGCACACTTTACGACCACCCCGAGCGGCCAGGCTACCATTAAACAAAAAAAAAAGAATAGGTAGTATCTAATGGTTTTTATGATTAAACTACTATCCATTTACATCCCCTATTAGGACATAGTACTCGTATTAGTAAAATAGTGCTTTTTAATGTTGACATCAAAAAGTTTAGTGTATAATCAGGGCCGGATTCAACCTTAGCGCCGTCCCTGGGCACAGTAAAAAATTATCGAAATTTTGTAGAAAATGGGTAAAGCTTCTTGGTTTCTGTGGGTGGGTTAAATTTTGAAAAACGCAAAAAAAAAATTATTTATAAATGATGTAAATTTTTCGAAAAATTCACCTACTAGTTAATAATTTCATTTTTTGAAAATATTATTCTTCTATATACAGAGTATTGTTTATAATAACTATTATTTAGTTACATTAAAAGTAATGTGAAAATATTAGAATCGACTGCTTAATGTTTATTAGAACTCAATAAATTTTATTATGGCTTCCGTTCATAATTGAGCTTTAAAAGTATATTCTATGAATAGATCGAGGCCAAGTATCAACTTCATAATAGAAGTCATTGGGCATGCAATAGGCAGCATCTTTGTTCAATATTTAGAAAGATTTTTTTTAACAAAGTGATTAAGATTAATTACTGATATTGAAAGAAAATTGATGCAATGCTTATTTGTTACAATTCTTTGTATTTTAACGTATAATATATCTTTTATAGCTATGTTCTCTATACATATATGGGGTAAGTATGAACTTGAGAATGGAAGTCATTGGGGTTGGAATAGGTAGGTGTGTCGCGTGGCGACGCGTGGTGTGACGACACGGATCGTTGGCTTGGAGCCAAATTTGTACCAACAATCGAATTAAGAATTGTGGTTTAGAAAGTTTCTAGCTAAAGCAACATAATATTTTTATGATTAAGATACCGTAATTTACTTTATATTTTTAAATCAAAACTTTTGCCTTATACACAATAAGTAAACTCAAGTAGTTATTTTTTAGAAGTAATTTAAGTATATCTTCTAACACAGTTTTTTTAAGTTATGGAACAATTATAATATTTGATTGGCAAATATTCGAGTTCTCAACTTTGCGTGGACAAACTATATTTATACCACAGATGACATTATAGTGTATTTTATACTAAGAGCACGGTAATGTAATGCATAATTACCGTGCTAAGAGTAAGCAGCCTACTTAGGCTCTGCTTTTTAAAAAGTGTGATACATCAAGTTTTAAGACGAAGCGAAAAAGAAAATTGAATCAACCTTTTGATGGTGGAGATGTTCAATCTGGAATAAATAAGTTGCAGATAGTATATTATCCATAAAATATAAATGTTGGAAATAAATTATTTCATTTTATGAAAAAACTAGCATTTCCTGCGGCTCCACCCGTGTTCAGATGACCTAAAACCAAATTCTTAGGTTTTACATATTAATATACTCTTACATTGCAGTTTTTGTATTTTTTCCCAGAAATGAGATATTTTCCCGCGGTAAAAAGTATCCTATATGTTGACCCGGATAACCAGCTATCATCATACCAAATTTCATTAAAATCCCTTCCGTGGTTTTTCCGTGATACGGTAACAGACAGACAGACAGACAAAAATTCTAAAAACTATAGATTCGGCCTCTATCGATAATAATGTCTATTTCAATAAGATTTTGAAAAAAATATTTAATGTACAGATTTGGCTTAGTTACAATTTTATTATATGTAGGTAGGTATAGATGTAAAAAAACTATGATTAATCCTCCTTAATAAAAATGTGAATGGAAGACATTAGTACCATTAGTAATAAATAATCGGTATAACTCATACAGCTTTAAATTCGTGTAAAATATGTTGAAGTCATGAAAAAAACCAGATTAAGAGCGATGTAACATGAAAATCTAAGTACTTGAGGGATCGTGACTGAAGTTTCATGTCACGCAAACTCTAGCCCAAATATTCACGTTTTGCACTTTAATATTATACGAAGTTTCGTTATATACCAAGTTACAAAGTATTTTGCACTTGTAAAGTATGTTAGGTACATTGTTATTAAAGTTCCGAAATTAGACAAACAATTTTTAATATTCTGTATTCAAGTCGAAAGAACAGAATTAGATTGAATTGTATTGTATGTATTGTATTCAGCCCTTTTTAACGTCCCACTGCTGGGTGTGGGCCTCCTTTCAATACGACGGGGATCAGGCCATAGTCCACCACGCTGGCCAAGTGCGGGTTGGCTAGATTGAATTAAATAATAATAATTTATTCATATGTAAAGATTTACCATTTCAAATTATGTAGTTCGTTTAGGAAATGCATATTTCCTTTTAACAAAATGATACTGACTGATGTAGGTATCATAAAGCGGCCATTTTCAATGAACTCAAAACAATATGAACATATCATTCGAAGAATTTTTTAAATGCTTTATTTTTTTGTCAATTTTGATGTAGTACTTATGTATGTCGTGCTTTTAATTTTATTATGTATCCGTATTTTGTATATTATATTTACGGATAAACCATAGAGATAATGGGAGTTGCTTATATTAAAACTTACAACGTATATGAAATTATTTTTTCGCTTGTAGTATCATATTTGTCTTTTAAATTATACGTATCTGTAGTTCTAAAAATTGCATTTTTTATTTATTAGATAATATTTACTTAGCTTTAGCTGCTGAGTGAATAATATATGAAAATCTATAATTATTTATTTATCTATACCTATATTTGATTTGAGAAACCAGATAGCTTGCAATCTGTTAACAGGTTTAGCTTTGAAAATAAAATAAATCGAATAAATTTAATAAATATTTATTGTTGGCAGAAACTTCAACCCTTTCAACGGCATCGGGAGTCTGTGTTTGTTCCAATACTATCAAGTTGCACTTGCGGGTGAATATCCCGAGGTGAGTTCAGAATTCATTTAATTTCCTTTTTAAATACATATCAGTATCGATGCTCCATATTTATTCAGGCTAGAGAGGAATACGTATATACGGAAGTTCATTATATAATAAAGGCTTGTTTATTGGAAACGCTAATATGTTAATATTAAAATTTAACATCTGATAATATTATTATCTAGAGTAGTTAAATTTCATTTGACATTATCTAACCGATGTATTTTATATTATACCTACCTACTAAATAACAGAAAACACGATTTAGTTGATTTATTGAAAGTATACTATACTTATTATTATGTATTATTTATCAATTTCTTTTGTATTATGACATTTATCTATAATTATTTTTTGTTTAAATTTTTGTACTCTTAATTCATGAATATTTAAATGCTATGTACACTTATAATCGACATGCATATAAGATATATTATTATTACATTAATTAAATTGAAAATGTTTCATATGTATGTTGTGTGCTTTTTACAAATAAATAAATAAATATACCATTTAAATTAAAGGTACTTTAATTTCTGCATTAATTAATAACAATTAGTGTTTATACAATTACAAGGAGCGGTCAAAATAGATCGTTCAGGGTGTCCTGGAATCTGTGGCCCGCAGGCCGCGACCACATCAACCCTGTCTTTCTCAAGCTTCCGAAGTTCTTTCACCTCCAATGTCAATTACCTGAAAAGAAGGTAAGTTTTATGTTGGAATAAACTAATCTGGTATTATCTGGGGAGCCGCTTTTATACTCACCGTATATTACCGCCGCTTCGTAAATTCGAGGGACACTTATAAATCCTAATAAGTCGTGTTATAATTTGCACCCTTAAGCTATGGCTCCTCAGAAATATTTGCACGTTTTTTTTACTTTAATCCCGACGACGTTTTGAGTGAAAAAATATTTTTATAAACGTTTTAACCTTTAGCTCTCTATCGTGTTGGGAGTGTGATTATATCATTTTATTGTCAGTTTTTGTAGTTTAATTGATGTCAAGGTTTTTTAAAATGTTTCAACTAATTTCTGTAAAAAAATTAATATTTTTAAAATCTTTATTTCTCGAATTTTGTTCTAATGTTCTAGAATATTTTTAGGATTAACAAGCTTTGTGCTTTTACTATACCTAATATATGTGTTAATTATGGTGATTTTATAATGTTACGCCTATTGCCGATTATCAAGTGTATTGCACAGCAGCAGCCCGCTTGATAAAGCTACCTTATTCCGCACTTTATCCTTACTTATCCTCATACTTACAACTAATAAAAAAATTAATTATTTTAAAGAAAAGGTTACTTTTTATATTATTAGTTTTAAGGCCCGAGACCCATCACATCCTTTGCCGCATACCGTGTAACACTCATCAGCTCTCAGATTAAATAAAAACCCCTAGTCATGAATGTTGTGATTTAGCGAAAACCAAATAGCCTGTCATCAGTGCATGGTGCTTATTTCATTGTGGTCATTCCATGTGCTTAAAATATTAGGTAAGTTGTGTGATATGGTTAGGAAATCTAGTTTTTGCATATTATATACACTGAATATCAATTAATGAATAATTATTATAAAATTTAAGCTACTAAAAATATGAGTTAGTTTTGTTTTAGTAATAAAACATATTAAACTACTCAAATAGATGCCGAAAAATGCAACGATATTTAAATGTCAATTTGCTGAAAGTTCAGCATCTAGTATTTTTTAAATTTATTAACTATTATAAATTATTTAAACCACAATTAATTTATAGTTAAATTAATTTCGATTTTAAATTAACGAAAAAGTAAAACTTACTAGTTATACAAAAAAAGTAGATGAAAGGTAACTGAGGGCGTCAGTGGGTGGCTACATTGTGTGTGTCGGTTTCCCTCGTGTCCCTACCGGCGGTGGCGCGTAGCTCAGCGGAGGCGTTGCGCAGATTCAGCTCGGGGGACCTGCAATCCGAGTGCGATGAGGGCGAGGTGGACCCTTACACCGGCCGCCCGGCAACCACCAGCCAGCCCAAGCCGCAGAATCAGAGGCCGGCCTCCCAGGGTGAGTATCTTTAGCTAACTGATAAAGAAATATGAACATATATTTAAGACGTTATCATTCATTAAAAAGCTCTCAACTAACCATATTTACCTTACGAGTATACTTGTATATTTTGTAAAATTTTCTTTCTAGTATTCATTTAAAATACTTTATCTTCTATGATGAATGATTGTTATGCTTATTTTTAAGAGATGTTCTTATTTATCGAATTATATCGACATAAACTATTTTTATCTCGTTTTTTTAGCGACTGGTGGCAGTATCGGCAGTGCCACCTCAGTGCCACCGGCGCCAAGTTCCGGTAGCGCTTCAGCTGGAGGGGACTTGTCCCTCAACCTTCGAGGCGGCTCGAGAGGCACATCTGCACCGTCATCACCAGCCAAGTCGAGAGAGTCGTTGCTGCAACGTGTACAGTCACTTACAGGAGCGGCGCGGGACCAGGGAGCCAATTTATTGGGCAAGCTATACTAAATTAAAAAATATATGAATATTATCTGGTGTTCATGCGTACGAAATGTGAAGTCTTATTTACAACAGCAACTTTTTGAATTACTTATTTTAACGTTTTACAAGTTTGCTTCTCATGAAAGCTCAGGCGCATTGCTACAAGTTATTTTTATTTATAGATATTATTAATATTTTATATAAATTTATCAGGGAGCGTGACATCAGTTGCATCGGTTGGTCGGGGGTACAATCGAGACCGATGTGTAACGTTGCTAGTGGTGGATGATCAAAACACCGACTGGTCCAAATACTTTCGCGGCCGACGCTTACCTGGAGAATGGGATATTCGCGTCGAGCAAGCAGAATTTCGGGTAAGCAAATGTAAAGTTAAACTCTAGTATCCAGTACTTTAACTTTTTTAATCTTTATAAATATAATTAAACTATCACAATGAAATATAAAACCTACTAAATAGAAACGTGTCAAATATATTATTTTTAATAATAAAGAAATAAAAATGCGATTATACTTCCATTTAGGAAAAGTGATTTGACTTTATTCGTGTTACGTAAAATATCGTTATATAAATTAAACGGTAAAAACACAACGCGAACAATCTATCTATGCATCCATTAGCGTGATTGCTCGCGTGATTTTAACTTAATATCTGTATTTAATAAACCAGCTTAGTTACCATGATTTAAAGTTCAATGTTCACGTAAATCTATTTGAATCGAGGAAATCCATTATTCAAATTACTAAATAGTTACTACTGAAAGTATATAAACTTTAATTATGTTTTGGAGCTGGAACGTAGTCATCAATAAGTTCACAAATGAGATTAACCACTACTACTTCTTTATTGTAATTGGATGGGTGTTTAAAACTATATATTTTTATTGAAGCCTCTTGGACTAAATTGAATTTTATTACTATACTAGCGACTCACCCTCGCTTCGAAGCCTTTTTTTAACGGAACCCTAATTCTTTTTCTAAAATAAAAGTAGCCTGTGTTACTCCCTATAACATCAGCTATCTTCCAGTGAAAGTCCCGTCAAAATCAGTCCGGCCGTTTCAGAGATTATCCAGAACAAACAGACAGACAGTTTTATAAAATGTGTTTTTCTTATAAGTACCGTATATAATTTAATATGCATTTAGTAAAACGCTGTTATTTTGACATTACAAACAGACACTTCAATTTTATTTATCTGTATAGATGTATAGATGAACTACATACTATGAACTAGTTTTTGTCAGTTACTTTATTCTGGTAGTGCTATGTACGTACATACGCGATAAATTACCTAAGCCTTAAGATCTTTTTTTGCTTTTTTCTTTGTTTTTACTTGAATCCTAGTACTCCCCCATTTCGTTGTTTTAACTCAGCAAGTAGCTATATGACAGATTCGAGTTTATAATGAAAAATAAATATATTTTATTGAGGTTCACTTGATTTTGTCGCTTTAAAGTCTCTTTTATTTTTCTTAAAATGTAGAATTTAAATAATTTATTTATAAATATTTATAAGCTAAATGTAAGTTATCTAATAAACATTTATAAATAAATAAAGCAATTTATTTAACTAAATTTTATTACATATTATTTGAAAATGTTATTTCATTTTTCTAAATAACATGAAAGAATACAATTTTCTACGGCAGAGATAGCTAGCATTTCCGGCTAATTCAATGTAGGAGGAAATTACTTGACGGATATTTTCGTGCAGGAGTTGACTGTGACGGCGAACTCCGACGGCACTAATGTGTCGATGGCGGTCTACCGCAGCGGAACTAAAGTAACACGCTGCTTCAAGTGAGATTATAATTTAATTACATTCTTAAGAAATACACAAAAATTATTTCACGTATCTTGAAAAGATAGTTTTATTTAAAATGTCAAATATTCGCGTAAATCTAAGAAAGTATTAATTAAATAACTTTCTCATTTTATTTTTTAATTCATTTGGTATTAAAAACTTTGTCGATAATCAAGTTCTAGATTACCTAGTGGTTTTAGAATTATAAATAAATATTTAGTTGATTAATCACTCTATTTTCTGTGTTTACATCTATCTTTTACATTAGGTGCTGCGATAAATACCTAGAGATAATTATACATAGCTGAATTATTTTTATTATATACATTTTAAAAGTTCATTTTAATTAAGTAAACGCTATTAGTTTAAAAGTATTGTTAAGTAACATGTATGTCCGTCCATTTAGGCCAGAATTCGTCTTGATAAGACAGAATGTTCGTGATGCTGGCGCGGATCACCGAGCATTACTTCTTGGTCTTAAGTTTGGGGGTGTGCCCTCCATCAACAGCCTTAACTCGATCTACCACTTCCAGGTAATACTTAAGTCGTTGAAAAATATTACAGAATTAGACTCTGAGCGTGCAATCTCTTTACGAAATATGAACGAAAAATCTTGCTCTTTAGTACCTAGAGCAGAATTCGCAGATTAGTTTACGCTCATATTTTGTATTCTTAATATTATATTTATTACATAATTATAAAAATATTTTTTGTAGGTATGTGCATTCATTACTTACCTAGAATAAGTTAAAGTTGCTAACCTACTTTAGTACTCGTGACCCTTTTTTTAAGATTCTTTACACTCTTAAAACTAAGATGGCCGTAACGAATACATTTTATGTGAAATAAATCTTAGTTTTTAAAAATAAAGCAAAGAATGTTACTTTTTACATTCTTACCAAAGTTATGTAGCAAGTAGTTACGTAGGAGTGCATATGAATTTGCATACGTAAAAGCGTAGCCTCACAATAAATCACTCAGTTCTATGGTTGCAAATGATATTGTTAAAGGTAGAAAAAGTAGATTAATTTACATAGTTATAAATTATATACTGCCCTGGAGAAGGCAAAAATGTCAGAACGACGACCAATGTTTTTATGTAGATGACGTTTTATTACTTTGATAAATGAACTAGATTGCTTTTAACAGACATTTTATTTATGATTTTAGTTGTTTTTTGACTTTTTATGTATATTTTACAGTTTTAAATTGAATAAATTCATAATTAGCATTTTAAGTGTTACGATAACAATATAAAATCGTATTTAATTTAAGCTTTATGTTTATTAGGATCGACCATGGGTCTTCGGTCATTTGTTGCAACTACAGCGGCGCCTCGGCAGAGAAAATTTTCCTCTGATCGAACAAACCTACTACCACAATCACACCGACATGGTAAGCTTTTGACAATAAATAACTATTAACATTTTTCATATGGGAATAAGATTCGAAAATTAACAATTTTCATTTGGTTTCTTAAGTCTTTATTGTAATTTACTTACGTAACTAACTTTGTTAATTTACAATTTTTAACTTAAACATAAATATAACTTAAATAAATAATACAAAATAACGTCAAATTTACTTTTGTCCAATGAGACAAACAACAATTTGGAAACGCCAAAATATTTTTAAAGAATAACAATTGGATTTTCGAAGTAAATTCGTCACAATCAAAGTCTTACATACAGTCATATTCTCTCACGCATAACTCATAGCCACACATTTGCTGCCTAATTTTTGCTTAAGTTACTCTTGTTAAAAATCCGTGACTAGCCAAAACATTAAATCTTCAGAGAATCTGCAGTAGATTCATATACAAAACCAATGTCGGCCTAATAATCGTATTTGAACATACAAAACTTGTTAGAATGAATGAAATGTTGGCTTAGCAATTCATCGCACTTTTACATATTATTAGTAACAATTAAAAGGTAACCGGAATTTCAATGGATTCGAATATAAAATTGTTTGTTACGATTAGTTTACGTTGCATCGAGTCGTTTGATGAATCAAGTCATGGTGCTATTGAAGTGTTGTTTCTGCAGACATCTTGTGAGGGCGGGGGCCCTGAAACATAAGCCAACATAGTATAATGATTGATAAATAACAAAGCAGTGGGCTTAACATCAAAGTGCATCTAAATTTAGCATCGCTAAGAATATTAATTCTGAACTATAAGATTGCGAATGCGGCTTGCCTTAACGAAGAGAATATGAACCTTTTATTTCCTTTTGCTTAAGAAACATGATCCGTATTGCAGATAAGTAACAACATGCACTTAGCAATAAATTTTCACAAATTAATTATGAAGGAGATTGTTAAAATAATTGAAAAGTTTAATTTCGTGTAAGTTCACAACTATTCTTCACGACCTTCGATTTACATAAGATATTTCCTCGTTTACTATAGTAGATCAAGCGGTGTCTTTGGGTTTTCTTAACAGATTGCAATCAAACTAAAATACATTTTTAATTATTATGCAGATTACAGAATATTATAAATGTGCAAGTTAAGTCGTGGAGGCCATTTACCAGATATGCAATTCTATACAAATGCACTAACACACACTATACATACTATAAATTACTAAACAAGGGTGTTTTTGTTTCTCGGTGGATTTTTGGGGAATTCTATTAGAATTTAATTCTGTTACCATTTTGTCATCATAAAATAAAAGTTATTAGTAGTCAGTAGGTAATAAAATATGCAATTACCTGGTCCAACGACAACGTCGTTCGCGGTCGTGCAGACAGATGCCGTGTCGTTCGAAACACTCGTCGTAGCCTGTTACACACGTATTTGGAGATTTTGTACTGCGTCTGTTCACGTGTACCTGGAAATTTTTACGAATATATGATGAACTGTCTTTTTCTTGTCTATTGGATAGTTTGATATCTATAAATATTTTTTTATAAATACTTAATACCTATACCTATTTAAAATGAACAACATTTGGTCGAAGCCTAGACATTGAATTACACGGTCAGTATTACAATATGAAACTGACTCAAATGCAAAATGAATCATTTTCATGCAAAAACTTATTCATAACGGTGCAATATTTCGAATGCTACCTCATGTAAAAGGCATGTGATAGCAAATATACGTAAAAGCCAAATAATCACATAGCTTAATATTGTATACATATAAGTAAATTCTTCATTTAGTGCAATAATCTTCAGAAAAATCAAATAATATAAGCACGTAAAATGAACAAGGCAGATGACTGAACAAGGCCTTTTATTTAAAGTTTTATAAACGAAAGGAAAATGCGTGACTCGTGTACCTAATAAACTCGTAAAAGTAAAGACAGAGTTAAACACATTTGCGGCATTAACTCCTGAGTGAATCTATTAAGCTGCATTTGACTCAACAATAATCGTCCGTTACATGCCCTTTATGCGTATTGCAATACTCTATATTGACATTCGCATACAGAAAAATATTGCGACATTTTAGCCGTTTTGTTTTACAAATGAACCGTCTGCTTATCTGCATATATGAATAATTTAAAATTTGGTACCGATGAGCAGATTCAAGTACAAGAATAATTAATCCAGCTTGTTATATTTTCCTTTCTCTCGAAATTTTTGTATTTTCAACATTGAATCATTTTAGGAACTTCTACAAAGTTATCTACCTATACTAATATTATAAAGAAATAAAGTTTGTGAGTTTGTGACGTCTAGGGGGTAATCTCTGGATCTCCTAAGCCGATTTAGATGAAATTTGATAAGAATAGAGTTTGAGAGCCTGGGAAGGATATAGGATACTTTTTATCCCGGAAATCATCCCTTAAGGGGGTGAAAATGGGGATGAAAGTTTGTATTAGGAAGCAAGCCATGGATGAACCCGAGCGAAGCGAGGGTGACTCGCTAGTTTTTATATAAAGTACTAGTTTTAGAAAGCTTGTATCATCCATTAAAAAAAATATCCAATTATTTTTGTAATTAAAGTAACAACTAGAAACATTATTAGCGGCATAACTACTTAAACGTATTAAGATTCAAATTCGAATTAACTAACGTCTGGTTATCATATCGTAATTGTAGGTAGAGCAGGTTAACAAGACGCCCCAGGGCAGCTCACATCGGAAGACTGGTACTTAACTGGTATTTAACCAAAACCTCCAGAAGCAATGTTTATTACATTTTTTTTAATGATTAACAATATAATATTTACAAAAAACTACGAGTTCTTTGTTATCATTTATTGGTTAAACATAACAATGTTTTACCCCACCTTGCATGTGCAGCCTTGTTTGTAAAGCAGCCTGAATCCTTTTCGTTGTCGTGGTGTGACTTCACGCCATTTATTTACGTATCCGCAAAGATGTATATGGGCTTGCAGGTGAACCACACGACCTTAAATAAAATATATTAAAAATTATATACTATACTTATGTAAATAAAAAGTCATTTATGTACCTTTATTGGATCTATCCGTTATATTGACCCTTGTTTATAACTAAATCAATGTTGTAATAATATATTACTGATATTCTGTTATAAAATGTAAGTTCTCGTTATAAGATGTAATAATAACGCGGTGTATAAAATATTACCTGTTATTACATATGTCTCTCTAGGCTGAAGCTTGACGCCGCACAAGGAATCTTCTGAGGGCGTCAATATCCGCCCTGCTTTTAACGCTAATGCTGCCTTAGGGGTTGCCTATAAAACATTACATTGTTTTATTATTATTATTTACGAAATAATGAAAAAAATTACGAAGACTATTTCGTATATAGTTTTAGAATATACTACTCACTTTAAATACATTTCGGATTTTAACCTTGTAAGCATCATGGAAATCACTGCCTCTAAATAATTTTTGTACTCGCCCTACAATAACTGAAATAAAAAAATAAAAAAAGGTTAAAAAAAAGTTATTTTTGAAACTATAAGCACTTGTGTCCTACTAGCTTTGTAAATATAAATTAAATGTACTGTTAATTTAGATCAAATTAAGATAGAAGGTCTGTGCCAGCACTATTCCATCTTTAGGTCGCTATCTTATCTCAATCTAAATCTTAATTTGATATTCGGTAGCTATTTATTTATTAAGTATTGAAGTTACATAATATATTTCTTTTCACTGAGCAAATGTATATATTATTAAATTGTTGTAGCCTCACAACTTACGCTAGTTTATTTGTGAGAGATGCAAAGAGAATATACTCGTAGTAACAATTCCCTTGAGCTTTGTGCTTGAGGCACTATATAGACATTGCGTGTTACGAGTAAGTTGCAGTACACAATACCGTTGTCTTAATCAGACAAACTTTTTTGTTTGACAGTATTGAAACTGCGACACAAGCAGTACTTAATAGAAATCAGACTAATCATTTACGATCATTGTAATTTAGATGATAAACATCGATAATGATAAATACTTATAAACAAGTAATTAAAGTAGTATAAGTTTTAAATAAAGATATGCCATACCAAAATCACTGTTGCAAAAATGTGTTTGTGGGTGGTCAAGTGAGCAAGTGCAGGCGTCGGTGGCGTGCCAGCTCGCCGCCACCAATGCTAACGTCAGCAGTCTAGTCAGCATACTCTTTTTAGGTTTCTGTTAACAATTTAAATACATGTATTATTAGTGGTATTCGATTAAAATACGTGATGGAAATAAAATGAAATAGAAAGATAGTAGATATTGAGATGACGACACGTTTGGCTCAGTTTGTAATGACTCTACTTGCTGTGCCAGCGGTCGCGGGTACGAGTCCCGCTGGGGGCATTCATTTGTATGTTGAGCACCAATTTTTGTACTCCAGTCGTGGGTATTTTTTGATTTATAATATATAATATTTATAATATGTATGTATTTAAAGTTATATATGTGTAGTATACCAACTATCTGGTATCCATAACACAAGCCTTGCAGCTTATCATGAAACTAGATGGTGCTGAGTGTTAATGCCCCAACATATTTACATTTATTAATTAGTATTATTTATTATATTCTTACTACACTTATGTTCAGTCTAACACAAAGTATAAATTACTTTTTTATTAGTAGGGTTTTTGCCTTTAGGAAAACAAATCAATTTTTAAGCTTCTTTCGTTCAGTACTTGATTAAAGATTGGACGAAAAAAAAGAAGACTTTTTACGCTGACGAAGAGGACATCAAAGATTTGTATATAATAAAAATTGTGCGTGTAACCGAACGACTACTTTAGGGCTGAGTGGTAGTTGGTGTAACCTTTACGCGCGGTTGAAGTAAAACTTCTTTAGCGCTGTGGCAGATACCAGATCAAAATATAAATATATATTTTTTTTAATATTATTATATAATAAATATTCATTTTCATGAGTAATAAATAATAATTATTATAAAAATATAATGATATAATATATTTTTTTAATTATTAATCACTAGCGGAAGCCGCGGTTTCACTCTCGCTAAAACTACAAAAAACTCTAAAAAGGTAGGTTTCATACAAATTTTCATCCCCTATTTTACCCCTTTATGGTGTGTATTTCGAAAAATGCTAAAACACGTATTTATTCAAATATATTGAAAAGTTTTAATATCAAGTTTCAAGTAATTCAATTATCAAGTAAATCAATTGAGATAATCGTAAAATAAAAAGTAGTTATATAGCCTATGTATCTCTCCAGACCTCCAACTATCTCCCCTTAAAGAAGCTCGTCAATCTGTCACTATATTTCGATTCTCGTGATGCATTCCTACACAGGCGGACAAAAATTCTAAAAACAATAGATTTGGCTTCTTTACCAATAATAAATGACTATTTCAATAGGATTTTCCAAAAAATATTTAATGTACAGATTCGACTTACAATTAAAATTTTATTATATGCATAGATTAACATGTTAAACTATTATATTTATTAACGTAGTACACACCGAGTAGGTACTGCAATAAAATATGACCATGAACTCACAATTTCGTAATAAAATCCCTTATAGCTTTCGAATGCAGAATATCTGAGATGGCAGAAACACAAGTAATAATTTGTTGATGCAAAACAGTGCAGTATTTGAACACTTGTTTACCTCAGGTTGGTCAGCATAAGCTTTCTAAGCCGCTATAAGATTACACAGGGTTTACAATGTTAAGATGATATTTTCGACTTTAATCATTACGACTTATTTCGAACATTTTCAATATTATACTATGGTATTCAAATTTATTTTGGTTAAATCAACGAGATCTTTGACCCGTCCCAAATGTGTAATACGTATGTTTAGGCTAAAAGTATGATTAAAAAGACAATGTCATCATAAAATGGGAAACCAACGATCCAAATCAGAAAATAAATTGCTGATTGTCCATTATACACGAATATAATCGTGAAGTTCCTAATATATCGAATGCGTCGGCACAATAAGGTAACGACGCATTCATTGCCAAAAATAATTTGTCAATGGAGATGATGTCTGATCGTCTGGGTACTTTTTTAGCGAATGGCGCAACTGGTTTTGAATGCTTCTAATTACAATGCAGCTTGCAGCTGGAGCGCACAAATCGTGATCAATTCTGATGCTTAACAACAAAATTACCATTGTAAAAACAATTTGAACTTATAATGATTTAAATTGGCCAGTAATTTGATAATTTTAGTCTAATTTCGTTGGAAGATATTCTTTATAATATTTTTTCTAATTCCTTCAACAATGGGTTCGACGAAATTTATAATACTGTTGCTTACGAATTAATTATATACATGCATGCTCAAAATGTATTGTTCGATTATGCTTTTAAATTAATTGTTTTAACTTTTTTTAATTAATCATCTCTTCTTCCTATTCTATATATATATATATATATATATATATATATATATATATATATATATATATATATATATATATATATACATATATATATATGTTCATTCTGCTGAATCCAAGAATTATAGATTTGTGGATTAAAATGTCTCCGTGATTGATCTTGGTATGCACAATGTTCATTATTTGAAACGGACATGGAATTAATTCCTTTATAAGCTTTTTAAAATAATTTCATATATATAATACTATGCTACTCTATGCTACTATGGTCGGTTATTCGCATAATACAAAACCTATGAAATGGAAATTTTTGTGTCAATGTCATTGCGTTAGTGAAGTTTTAACAAAACAAAAAATAGTAATTTGATGTGTTTACATCGAATAGGATCATTTATTATACAAGCACGCTAACTATTCGCTTAAACAGCAACGTGCATCATGTCATTGCGTTTGCAACATTTTTTAAAGTAGCAGTTTTTGTCCTGTTTTATAATGGATATAAAATTGGTCCTTAATATTTAATGATTATTTTAGTACGTTCATAAGTTTTATTATTGTGTTATTTTTTACCTGAAGCTCATATTATACTTTTGACAAAGAATAATGGTAGCGTAAACGACAAAAGATTTTTGAAGAAGTGTTGGCGAATAAATAAAAGGCTTTAATAAATCTTTCGTACTAGCTGGCTTAATCCGATTTATTTGTATTATCTCACGTACTCATGTTGATATTAACATATTAATAACTATACTAGCGACTCACTTTCGCTTCGTTCGGGCTCGTCCCTAGGTATATTTTAACGGTTAGTATGAGTTAGATAGACTACTTATTATATATGTATATACATAGATATGATGAGTTGTTGTGGGTTGTATTATAACGTGTTTTCCCGTGGGAATTATATAATCTCCCGAGGTGAAAAGTAGCCTATGTCACTCTCCAGCTCTCCAACTATCTGCACACAAAAATCACGCCAATCTGTCACTCTGTTTCGACGTGAAAGAAGGACAAACAAACAAACACACTTTCAAATTTATAATATTAAGTATGGATATGGATATCTCACTGATCACTCCTGCCTCTTATTTATGTAATATTTAGCAGCATTTAAAAGTTATACAGTCACGCATTCTGACTAACGAAGTACCTATATAGGGTCTTTGCTGTATCATGCTAAGATATAAAATTATTCAGTTTATATCTCGGTAAGATGTAAGACCTCATGGCTCATTTCAGATTATATCTTCGTACAATCTAATAACATTAAAACGATTAAATTATTTTTCTGTCACGACGTCGTGAGAGAAGAAATGGTAGGTGGTATTAAAGTTTTCTTATCGTTGGCATCAACATTCCTAGAAATAATCCGGTCATTCATAGCTTTGGCTAGTTTTAATTTTTATATAATTATTATTTTATTTTATTTTCGCCACTTAATTGGAAAATAGCAAGCTAGTGGTGTGAATGTGATTTTTGGCGCTAGGCGTCGTTACATAATTGTTCAATTTTACCTCCTGTCAAGGTTGACACTATTGGTATATGGACTTTCTCTCATACAATTCCTAATGGCTGTGTTATTTTCAAATACATTTACAGCATTAGAGAACAATAAGCAAGCTATTAACTTCGGAAAGTGTGTAGGTGTGCTTGTTGTGTCTCGTGTACTTAAGTTTACAATACATCACGCATACCACAAAGAGTTTTAGATGACGTTAAAGGTTTTATTCATTTTGAAAAATCAGAAACCTTTGTGGTAGAAGCCTGGTTTAAAGAAATTATAAAATGCTTATATAGGTCTATAAAGTTCATTACATATAATTTCTATGCATGAATACTTTGATATTAACCACCGTAATGGTGTAATTGTACTACTATTATAAAAGATTTTTATAGAATGTAGTACACACGCATATATATGTACCTCAGTAGTAGCACGCACATAGGCTACTGTTTGACATCCAGGGATCCATCCGAGCGTAGCGCAGGTATATCGCTTGTCTATACTAATAAATGGAAAGCCGATTTTTTTGTTCGGTTATACTGCGATAACTACTGAACCGATCGGAGTAATACTCATGCCATAAGATGCAGCGTATTTTGGAGAAGATTTTAGTATATGACATGTTGGTGATTAATGTACTATGTGAGCGGAGCCGCAGGAAAACGCTAGTAGTTTATCAACCGACTTCAAAAAGGAGGAGGTTCTCAATTCGACTGTATTTTTTTTTATGTTTGTTACCTCAGAACTCCGTCATTTATTAACCGATTTGGACAATTATTGTGTTGTTTGAAAGTGTATACTTCCCGATTGGTCCCATTTAAATTTCAAAAAAAAACACCCCTAAGGATGGAAAAATAGCTAATGATGAATTTAACCTACTTCTAATTGTCATATTGACTTGAAACTTTGCAAGTGTTTCTATTTCCGTTGATAGTACAGTGGTTCGGTATTGTTGACCTGATCTGGTGGTAAGGCCAGAAGGTGGATAGGTGGAACTCTTCAACGGCTAATAGTAGATACTTTGAGTTTGGGCTTATTTTGTTTGATTCGACAAGCCTAACACGTTAGAATTCTTACTTTGCTACTACTGTCTACATTAAAAAGGGAAAAATAAAAACTTTTTAACAAAAAAATAAAAACCGACTTCAAACAAAAGCACTAAAAAGTAAAAAATAACTGATTGGTAGTTTTCATTTGCTATACATACCTAATCAAATATTTTCGAAGTCGGTGTGCTTTGGCTAAGTAATTAAAGCCTACCTATTAAATACATACCTAATCAAATATTTTCGAAATCGGTGCCAGCCCATACAAAGCAAAGCACACCGACTTCGAAAATATTTGATTAGGTATGTATAGTAAATGAAAACTAATCAGTTATTTTTAACTTTTTAGTGCTTTTGTTTGAAGTCGGTTTTTATTTTTTTGTTAAAAAGTTTTTATAAGCAAAGCTTACACCTAGCTATGATATGTCATAATAGAATTCTGTTTTATCTCACAAGCATACATACCCTTACGCCATACAAAGATTAGTAGGTATATATGAAAGGGTTACTTTAACAACATGTCTCACAGCACGTGTTACATCAGGCAATTCTCAGTCTTAACAAAATATAATTGTTACTTTCCAATGAATATTTATTAAGGTTACGCTTAAGTGTACTTGTCATGATTTTGATGTCGAGTTTTATATTTAAGAGCAGACGCAGTGCTGAGAGGAACATATAGATTATAAGGATATAATATTGACCGCGTTGACACTGATTCAGTTAAAATATTGGCCTTATAATTAGTGATTTTTTGGTGTGAAAAAATTAAAAAATGGCCTCCGTTGTAGAGCATATTTTTTTTAAGTTAAGCCTCAATGTTCAGTAAATTACAATTCCAAGATAAAGAGAAGCCGGTTTAAAACAATTATCGGTGGAGTACCTGCGTCTATTCACGGAATTCGAAAATACGATCAATAGGCGCCTAAATGCTATTGTGGACACGACTCTTTACGTAACCTGTTTACATTCAAACGTGAAAACGTACATTTGATTTCCAAACAAATATAATTCAATAAAACCCAGGATAAGTACAACATATTCTACATATCTCATTAGAATTTCTTGTTTATTACATAAAATGCAAAAAAACAATACCCATTTAATAATTTTATAAGCATATAATAAATAATGTTTATAAATAATACTCCCAGCGCATAGTTTGTGGTTTATTCAAGGAATGTGATTTTCCAAATTGCGGTTAGAGCAAATAATTTATTGAAGAACATTTTTATTAAAACTCATGAACGAGACTGATATATAATATTTAATTAATTAACTAGCATGAATAAGTAAAAATAAGTATAAATTTTAGCAAGCAATGACCTAATTACATTGGAATTAAATGTGACCATGCTTCTCTTATGCAAATTAATTTATTGACAAAATGTTTTTTTCGTAGAATTTCAGCGCTTTAGCCTTATTCGTAAACAGTAATTACAATCAGGTTATAAGTCGAATCTTCTAGTGTTTTATTTAAAAACATTAAACTTTGAAATATAACACTATAAGTAGGAAATAAATTTGCAAAGCAACCAAATAAATTTACTAACGCTAACAATCTTTGGCGGCGTCACATCTGTCGACGTTCGCGACGCATATTATAAATCACTGTTTGATTCGTGTCACATCAATCATTACCTTAAACAAATCAATCAATCTGTTGAGAGTTTATTCTAAACTATTAATCAGCCAAACTGTATGTTACATCGATGACAATCTCGATGATAATCTAGTTAATTATTAAGTCTTTGGTTAAAACATATTTTTAATTTTTTATTTTATTACTATTGGTTATTAGTTGCTTGTCTGCGTTATAAGTGTTTTCTTTTCTTTCAACGTTCAAAAATATTACTGCCCTCCATTAATAAGTTCAGAATTAAATTATTTTAATTATTTCATTAAAGTAAAATATTGCGTTTTCAGGGGATAATAATCCCCACCCCCAATTCCCAGGGGATAATAATTTAAAGAAAAAAATATTTTTGTACGAGGCTATGATGAACAATTTATTACAAATATTTGTAAAAAAAACAAGATCTAGACTAGATTCCTAACCCAAAGGTTGTTTGGAAGAAATCGCTAATTAGCGATAATACCGCCTTTTGTGCACACTTTTGTTTTTTTTTTGATATTTTGTTTACTGTATTTACTTTATGATTGTGGTGTACAATAAAGTATAAATAAGATCGCCCTATAACTACTGTATCTATTTTTACCCATTGTCAGTATAGAACACTAAAACGACAAAAGTGAACAAGTATTTGCCATATAGTCAACAGGACGACTCTGACAGGTGCGGCGCCGACGATTCACTTTCCGACATTTATTTTATTTATATACTAGCATTGCCCGCGGCTGCGCCCGCGTTCAGACGACCAAAAACCAAATTCTTAGGTTTTACATATTAGTATACCAAATTTCATCAAAATCCCTTCAGTGGTTTTCCTGTGATGCGGTAACAAACATACAGACAGACAGACACAAACATTCTAAAAACTATAGATTCGGCCTCTGTATCGACAATAATGTCTATTTCAATAAGATTTCCCAAAAAATATTTAATGTACAGATTTGGATCAGTTACAATTTTATTATATGTATAGATGTATTATGAAAGGTGCATGAAATTTTAATGACAATAAAATAAAGTGCTATATCCCTGATTTAAAGTTGAGCAAGACCGAAAGCTATTTAGCTTTATGCTACCTGAATTATCAAGAAAGTATGTTATGAGCACAATTTAACTTCAATATTTTATTTCGTTTACATTTGTTACGTATGAATGTTATAAATGTAAAATTTATTAAACATCCGTTCTAAGAAGATAAAATTGATGTAATGAATGTTATAAGAACTTGCAAGCAAATCGTTATTTATAGAGTATTGTTTACTTTTATATACATATTATATTATATAAAGAACGCGAATTAAATTATTACAAATATGTCATGCCGTTAATTTAAACTTAAATACGTAGAATTAACAAAGTCTTCGTATACACCATCCTACTATTATAAATATGCGAAAGTTTGTGAGAATGTCTGAATGTATAGATGTATGAATGTTTGTTACTCTTTCATGCAAAAACTACTAATTGGATTCTAATGAAACTGTACAAATAATATAGCTCATACATCAGAATAACACATAGGCTACTTTTTATCCCGGAAAAATGGACGGTTCCTATTGGATAGATTTGTTTTTGTTTTTCTAGAGGCGAATCCGAGCGAAGCGTGGGTCACCTGCTAGTATGGAATGTTGCTAGGTAATAATATAATGCGAAGCTGGATGATTTAAGAAAGATTGGTCACTATAGGACAAGATAAAATAAAGGATGTATTGTTTTTCTGTTTATGATAGCATGATATGACTATTCGATAGTTATGGCAGTACAAGAGTAACAAAGTATTATAATAGTTTTCGCTGCGTCAGATAGATCGCAGACTCGACGGCTCGATGCGATGTTCGAAACTATTGACTGGTTGATTTGCTTATTTAATATAATATTTAATAAGTGCTTTAAATAGATACAATATTATTTCTACTTGTCAACACGCAGGACGCAAAGTTCTTACTGATTAATATCCCAAGGAAATTACTCAATGTGCCGGGATAAGGGGTAGTCTATGTCACTATCCTTGCTACGGTAAAAAGAAACAAACTGACAAATACACTTTCGTATTTATAATACTAGTATATTTATCGGGTAATAAAAATATAACTTACTTTTATTACAATCTTCCAACTCTTATGTCATAGCACATATGCGTATAGTTGAGAAAGGAAAAACAAATATCGCAATGCCATTTGTTACTTCTAGGTATGTTTGGGTAAAATATCCACATTTGTCTGAGAATGTTGGAGCCATGAAAGTTTACAAAAGTACATAAATTTGTTCGTTCTGTGTAATGTTTAGTCAAGCCATGAGAAATATTATGAGTGTGCTTGGGGATCGGCCAACTCACGTACTTGTGATGTTTGAGTCCTCAAAATTTCTTGCATGTAATTCACCAATTGTTCTTAGTCACAGGTTATTTTGACCTAATTATGTTATTTGTATAATTATCACTTATTTATAAATTATAACTTCCCCATATAAATATTGTTTTATTTTATATTTATTGCCACGTCCACGTGCACTAGGGGCATTACTAGAATGTGCCGTGCTGTATGTTATCCTATATTATATTTAGTTAATATTTACCTCAATTTAACCACAGAGCGTTATTTAACCAATTACCGAGAAATGTGAGCATATAAACAACCTGTTAGTTAAAAAACAATTTCGTGAATCATGGCGGCCTCTCTATTCTCTAAGAGGCAGTGAACTGTTGACCCCGTAGTGTTACAGCAGACTAAGCAAGGGAACTCGACCGCCCACGTGTGCACACTTTCCTTAAAAGATAGAGCAATAATCGTTTGTCTTTTATACATCTGCATACTTGTATTAAACCAACAAAAATACATATCGTCATATACAATACATCATAAGTAAAAGATAAGCTTATATTTGAAAATATTACATATATTACTTAATCATGAGCGTTGCTTAAGTGCTGTAATATAAGCTTATAAAATTATTAAAAGTAAAAATGAACTTATATTAAGTAATATGAAATTCCTTATTAGGTTCCTGATATTAGTTAAATTCAATAGCGCATAATTAAAATTTATCAATTTATTTAAGATACTAGCGACTCACCCTCGTTTCGCTCGGGTTCGTAGCTAGGTTGGTTCCCTACACAAACTTTCATCCCCATTTTCACCCCCTTAAGGGATGATTTCCAGGATAAAAAGTATCCTATGTCCTTCCCAGGGTCTTAAACTATCTTCTTACCAAATTTTATCAAAATCGGTTGAGTAGATCCAGAGATTACCCCCTACGACGTCACAAACTCACAAGCTTTATCTCTTTATAATATTAGTATAGATTTAATTAATTTGCTTAAGATATTTAAAGATAACAAGTAATATTAGGAGAAGCTGTTTAAAGCGAAATAACTTTACCATGCTATTCAAATTATTGCTATTTGGAGAGTTGTCACATAAACATTAAAGAAGTAGGTAAATCTAATTAATAGATGGTCACGATTATGCGCTGCTAATGAAAATACAATTAATTGTAAATATTTTCTAAGCATATTACGAACGAGTAGTTTTTGCTACTAAGTATAGCTTCAATCAGTGGCTTTGCATGTTTAATTTTATTTACGACAATTTAATACAATCTTCTTTTAAAATCGCACAGTATTAAAGGTTCCAACACAAAAATTTAAGCGAAATCTAAAATCTGCACAGAAAAAAATGCTTATCTGTAACAAATTTTGACTTGTATTCCTATTTCCTTCTTCTAAATATATAACAAAATGAAAGAGTGTACTTAATCCGTACTACCATAAGAATATTATAAATGTGCAAGTGTGTTTGTTTGTTTAGTTGTTTGTTTGTTTGTTTTTTTGTTTGTTTGTTTGTTTGTTTGTCTTTCTTTCACATCGAAATGGAGTGAGGGATAGGCGTGATTTTTGGTGTGAAGATAGTTGGAGAGCTGGAGAGTGACATAGGCTACTTTTTACTGCGGGAGATCATCAACAAAAACTTTATAATACAACCCAAAAAAATATTTATTAACTTTGATAAATATTTTTTTAAACTTGATATTAATTCTCTTCAATATAATTAAATAAATACGTGTTTTAGCATTTTTCGAAATTCATCCTATAAGCGGGTAAAATAGAGAATAAAAGTTTGTATGAAACCTACTTTTTATACTGTTTTTGTTTTAGTTTTAGCGCGAGCGAGGCCGCGAATTCTGCTAGTTATCTATATTTATCACAGCAAAATGGATAAAGAGATCAAAAAAAGGCACAGACAATATAAAATACACAGTCTGTGGTGTGTTATATAATTCTCATACAAAATAGTATAATTTTAAATATTAGATGATAAATATATGTAAGGAAAAAATCTGATTTTAAAACACGACGGCATCTGTCCTACGTATTATTTTTTTTACAATACTTATATGTATGTAAATTATATGAGTAAGCAATAAGCATATCGTAATGTTGACTTTCATATAACGTTGCATAAAATGTTAGAAAACGAACGTGACTTAATCTATGTGCATATAAAAATAGTCGTAAACAAAAATAATTTTTATAATAAAAATAAATAAAAATATAGCTTTCAATACGAGATAGTATAATCTGAAGTTTATGATATAAATTCGATGGCGAAAGCTGTTGTAATAAGCTGTGGCGCTTGCAAATTGCACCTGGGCGTAAGAACTTTCACGCGTGAAAACTTATATATATATATATATATATATATATATATATATATAATATATATATATATATATATATATATATATATATATATATACCTTTAAAGATACTATGCTTTATCATAGCTTTTAATTGTTATGAGTTTTTTAAACCATTTTGGATATACCTAATTACTTTGTATAAATTTGCCATTATATAATAAATTTTCCATTACACAGTTATCGTAGGTACAATAGTCTAGTTCATTTAGTTTATTGCGAATAATGGATATAATTTTAAATTAGTTTTAGCTTATTGAAGGTATCAGTAATTTTAAAGCTTATAAAAGTTATATGACAAATAAAACGAATTATAACATTCTGTATATTACAAGCTGCTTTTATATATATTTCACTTCATAATTTTTCTTTTTTTTTTTTTTGAACGATAGGATTGCGCTTGACTACAATCAGCGCTGGGAAGCACTGATGAGGTCTAGGTTGAAGCACGCTTGCTTAGAAGATTACTCGTATTCTAGCCTAGTTTAGAAATACATACATGTAGTATAATAATACATACATATACTATAAGTACAAAACACATGTATATTATTATTGTATATTAACAAATGGCTGTTACACCTACTTTTGCATTCATATTTTATTTAATTCGTAATTTTTATTTGTGATTTTTTGTAGAAGTGTCCGAAATAGTTCAAAGTTGTATTTCTGGATTCACTTAAAGCATTTCTGATAAGTGTAATATATCTTTAAATTTCGTACTTGTAGAATTGCAATGTTTTTTGCTTTTCTCTTAAATTATGTTATATGTGATCATTATAAATACTTTTGAGTATTGAATAAATATGTATGTAAAAAAAATATGTGGTTAAATTCTTGGAAAAAATATTCACTGTAAATTTATAAGGTAAGCCATGTTGTAACCTTTTTATAAGCAGAGTTGTCAATTTTATTATTTGTTTCATAACTAAAAAAATATATAAGCTCGTAAACTGGGCATACATCAATGTCAAAAATATGGTTAAACTAGTTACAAGTAAGCCTATCATTAAATATTTTTTGGACACATACTTTAATTTTAATTTACAGTAAAAAATTCTCGCCTCGATTGCTGTCAATAACAGTTAATTATCCCATACGTAATGACAAATATACTAATATAAGCATTAAAATCGTTGAAAAATGATAAAATAATTGAATATTTTCATACACATCTATAGATCGCTTCCGCCGTCTATTACGGCATTACTCTATATCTAGATATCAATAGGTGTATAATATGTAAATACAACTTGCTGCTCGCAAAACATCCAATAAATTCGTAGAAATTTCCTTTATCGCTGGAGCTAAAACGTCGCGTCATACTGAATGGGTCGTGATTCATTGCTTATATTTTTAGTATATGCGGTATTCGCGTAACTTACTACGGAATACGATGATTCCCACGCCCGTTTTATGTTTAATTAATATGGAAATAGCTTACGAATACGTTTGTTACAATTTTAGATGGATATTATGAAACGTAAAAAGAATTACACTTAACATTTACATAAAGTTTTATTTCTTTTGGTTATAGTATTTCGTACGTACGATTTGCCGTGGCAATTTAGTAAATTATTTTATATAAGTCTGATAAACTGTGTTATATTGCTGGTAAATATACAGGGGCTATAACGTATTTAAAACGCCATTGGTTCGCAAAATTGCCCCTTGGGGCGTTAAAGATTTTACCTTATAGGTGCATACGTATGTACATAATTCGTTGGCTTATTATTACAAGGTTCTATATTAATTTTAATGAAGTTTAGTAATTTTTACATAGAACTTCGTTATTTTGTTATCGTAAAAAAACAACATAAAACTATGTAAAATTGAATATTTTGTAGTATAGTGCCGCTATCTAGTGGTTTGTTTTTGCAAAACTGTAGCTAATGACACATAGAACCTTGTGGCATTAATAACTAAATAAGTACTAAAATTGTAACATAGAACCTTCTAATAGTAAGCCAACGAATTATGTATATAAAGCACGCAGATCATTCGTAGTTCAAGTTAAACTTACATACATACCTATATCTTCATATTTTTATTAGTTCTCTGAAACTGAACTCATATGGTTGGTATCTTTGTAGTTTTGGTTTTTGAAAAGCGATCGACCGAACATATTATTCGTTTGTTTTATTAATAAAATTATAAAAAATGTGTAAGTTTAGGGTTGGTAGTAAAAAGTATTTCTAAGCTAAGTACTTTTTTATTTTTACATTATGTTTTTGGACGGTACTATATTTGCAACTGTAACTGAATATATTTTGAAAATTTAAAAGCGATAAGTTAAATTATTTTTTTCTAGACTTCCAATTAACACTTTGTTGATAATCTAGAAGGTTTAAAGGTACATCATTATAAGATACATTGGTTATGTAAGTAAATTATTATTGATATGTTAATATATACATATTAACATATCAATGATAATTTACTTGTTGTCTATATCTAGATGTACCAAATTCCCAGGAAGCTTTAGGCAACCCGTTTTTTTCTTAAAATAGATTAGACAACTGGTAATTTTGCACCACTAGTTGGTACCTTAAAAACCTTCCCTACTTTCCTCCGATGTAAATTCTAAAGTATCTAAAGCATTTTTCTATAATTGCTTGTGAAAACGAAGAATGTTGTAGTACATATTATGAGGTTTATGTTAAATACCATCCTCGTAGAGACTATTACAATAATGCGGATTTGAACAAAAGGATATTTTATTTATTTTTTATCGTCTGGGAGTCGCGGCTTATCCTGATATACTTGTGGGAAATAAAAATAAAATCGTGCCCTATCTCGGCCGAGTACCCTCTATCTGTTGGAAGTATCCTTCGGCTTTAACATCTTTTATTCATGGGGTCCTGCTCTCACTTGTTCTCGCATTGTCTACGTGTCCGCAATTATGAAATTTATGCTTTAAACCTTTAGGCAGAATGTATTAATGGAGGGCCTGAGTCATCGCCATGCTCAAATAATCAAGGTTCTCCACTTGTTCAGCGAACTGGTGCTGATTTATCGAACTCCTATCAATATTGATCGATGTGTCTGGAAATATCATCGCCGGCTTTGAAGAGTAACAAATCTTTACCAGTTTCAATAGTGTAATTAAAAATAAAGTAATGAGCGTGACTACCGTTGCCCAAATTTGATACTTAATTTTTAACTAATAAAAGGTTTTGTATTTGTAATAGCATCGGCATACATGGAGCTATAATTTAACTTGTTTATGAGGAACTGGATTTTATTTAATAGCTCCACACTTAAAAGTCGAGTTAAACACGGCTCGAAAGACAATTTACAAGAACTTATATTAAATACTCCTGTTCGCAAGATAATTATAATTTTTTTAACAAAAATATTATTATCAAGATCATTCTAGTATCAAAATACTTCCAATTTCCTCCGACTTAACCTGGTACTTTATTGTAATATCACATTTCGAAATATTAAAAAATGCTTCATCAATTGTGGCGAAGATACATAATACTAAGTTTTACATAAAACTATTTAATAAAACATTATTATCCATATTAACTTTCACAACTCAATAACATACCTACTCTTAAGGTTGATTTTTAAAAATTAAATTAAAAAAGTTAAAAACCTTTCTTAGCGTTATTCAATTTAAAATCTAAGCCCTGTAATTCCAACAAATTGATCTAGGTGTATATGACACCATTTTTTCAAGCCACCTATCCTGGCTAACAAAACTATGCAACAAAACCAGGCTAAAACATTTTTATATATTGTGTTATGTAATCTATACATATAATAAAATTCTAAGCCGAATCTGTATATTAAATATTTTTTGAAAAATCTTATTGCAATAGACATTATTATCGATACAGAGGCCGAATCTACAGTTTTTAGAATTTTTGTCTGTCTGTTACCGCATCACAGAGAAACCACTGGAGGGGTTTTGATGAAATTTGGTATGAAGGTAGCTGGTCATCCAGGTCAACATATAGGATACTTTTTACCGCGGGAAAATATCTCATGTCTGAGAAAAAAAAAATAAAAACTGCAATGTAAGGGTAAATACTATATGTAAAACTTAAGAATTTGTTTTTTGGTCATCTGAATGCGGGCGGAGCCGCGGGCAATGCTAGTGGTGATATAAAAGTAGACGCTGTTAGATATTTTCAAATTACAGTAATGAATACTTTTAATTTTCTTATTAGATATGTTGATTTATAAAACGATTGATCTCTTTATCCCTTAAATAGATATTCAAAAAAGTATTGTAAAAGAAAGCTATTTTTTTCATTTTACTAAAGTTCTCGTAAGAAGGTCTCGCCTTAAGTGATCGTCTATATAAAAAGATTGATTAACGAATTTTTTAAAGTACAAAATTAATTATACGATGACTGATGCTTCTCCATAATTATGTTCATAACCTTATAATTTTAAATAACATTTTCCACAAATTAATTTATACTTACTTGTATGAAGAGTAAAATTCATTGTATCCATCAGCACAAAGTTGTACAAACTTTACAAACTGCTTTTTGTAAAAATATATAGTCGTAAACGTGTAAGTTTGTCGTGTAGTATCTGGCCATAAATCAAACATTTAACAAGCAAGCGTGCTGTCAAGTCAATAAACTACTATTGAACGTATGGTAAGATGCGAATATTGTATGACAAATAAACTATCTACCGAATGCATCTATGCAAAACGTATCCGCATTTCAACGAAAATATTTCTTTTGAAGTCGGATAAGTCTAGTTGACGATTCGTCACATAAATGTAGTTCAATTATATTCGTGAAAGGATTTATGTCGCTCAAGCGAGACTGACGCTTTAATAAAACACGTAGATATTCTGGTTGTCTTATGAATGCATTCAGATTTTAATGTAACAGATAAGCGTGTTTACGAAATTTTATAAATAAAATAACTTAAGTTACTAAAGAATTTAGTGCTATTTCAATTAAATTTTCAAAAATTCGACTTTTGCTATTGCTAAGCAATGTCTAGATAAACTCAGATTTAAGATAGAATAATAATTTTGACATATTTTAAAAATGGTACTATAAAATACATAATGCAGTCAGTAATATCAAAAAGGATCAGATCAATTGGAAAGTATGATAATAATAAAATAAACGATAGCTGTACACTTTTCTAATAGGTCATTTTACTCATATAGGCCTCAGGTCATTGCAAAAAATGTAAAGAAGCAGACTAAACAACTTTTTAGGATATGTTGATTTGTCCTTGACAGGTGAAGTGGTCTAGAACAGGCAAAGGTAACAGGTAAATGTTACTCAATCATAAATCAGTTTGTTAATTTCAAGTAAATTTTATATCAATAAATAGCAAGGATGTTGGTTACAAAAAGTAAGTGTGAACGGTCGACGTCAACAAATTATTATCGGTCGGTAACAAATTGAATTAGACGAAGTCGCAGCTCTACTATGAGCGCAAGCGATAACATCATGCTCGTTTATGTAATGACATCTAAAGATTGTTTACTAAGCATAGAATAATATTTTACAATACATATATAACTACTTTGTCAGATATGGCTTGTCAATTTACTAGCTTACGCTCACAGTTTCACTTAGAATATGTAGATTTTTTTATAAGAAGACTTATGTATAGTACTTATTTCAAATGTAAATTAATAAACATAATTTTAATCATATGTAACTAAATACAAAATACTCCAAACATTTTACTGCAAAATAGTAACAAATGATACTATTTAATATTTATAATTACTATGAGAATATTTTAATTTTGTATGTTTAGTTTGTATAATTATTTAGTAATTATTGTAAGCAGTTGTAATTCAAAATATTACCTTAAAATATTACATGAGTTTGCTAACAACAAAATTGCATACTATTAATTCCATATTAAATTCTAGAAATGCTTACGTAACATCTAAATTAAGACCGATGACTTCGAAATGTGCCGACATAAACTGGACTTTACGACCGGTAGAGTCTTTAAAACGAAGTTTAGGTTATGAAAGAATGCTTGAAACAGTCTGAAATTCGTTTGCACATAAAACCAGGTGGGCATGGAAATAAAAACAGAAGTCGACCTTCTCGTTTATTTATATTATTTTCTGTCGGGAAGAAAAGTGAACGCCAACGAATGGGACGCGACCTCACCTACTCAGAGAGACGATTTTAAAACGTATTACCCTTTGTTAAAGGGGCCCGCCTGCGAGGTGCTTACGGCGCCTTTATAAAGATTCTGACTTAATGTGACGACTGGGAATGCAGTGGCTACCTTTGTTATTGCGTACCTGTCAAGTGTGAATTAAGACTTCCACTAAAACTGTCAAAATAATTAACTTAAAATTGTATACTTAAAATCACCAAAGTCTATAAAAATATTCGAAATACCACTTAAAACTAATACGTATTAACTATTAAGCAGACGAAACAGGTTTTCTTATAGATTTTACATATCTATTAAGGTCTATTATTCGTTGCTCAATTGTTTTTCCGCTTTCCCAAGTGTCATATAGCCTCAGTGCATTAGCATAGTTTCACAAATTTGCAACGCCTCAGCAGATGGTAGTAGGGCGCAGTTTTAACACGCACTTGCTAAGTGAAGTGGCTAGCTCTATTATTAGCCCTTTATTAATGACTGACATTTCGTATAGTTAGTTTTGAAATTTTTTACATCTCATCTACTTCTAGGAAATATTTATAAATTAATAAATAATTTAATAAAAACTATAGATATGAGTAAATATATAAGAAAAAGCGGATTAGCTATGGATATAATATATGATTAATATGTGCAAACATTATAAATTAAGTTATAAATATTTAAAATCCGTTGTTAAAGTCTTACTAAGCTAGTCAGTACTGAGTACCTAGAGTAGTGATCTGAATAAATTATATGAAATTTTTACTTTCTCCTAATCGAAACAGGATAAAGAGAGACTCGCACCGGCACATGTATGGCGAAATTAATGATTCGTTCCAACAAGGCTACTGATATAAAAGCAAATTAAAGTAGTAAAATATTTAAATCAATATAAATCTTGCGTATAATATTCAACATACAATGTAAAATATATTTTCTTTCTGAAAAAAAAAAACTTTGATGACTCACAGATTTTTTATTTGCCGCTTTAATGAAGATAAATTTTATTACTCTTGTAAAAACCTTTTTGCAACTCATACTTGTATGAATTTCGCGATAAAGTTTGTTTACATTACATAGAGCTACCAACATTATGCGAAGCGAATTCAAACAGTAGGTATAGTTTCTCTAGGTCGTAATGGACTCGACCTCGACCCAATTCGTCGGCAGACACCTTATTTAAATATTGAGAGCATTCGATATTTTGAATAATAATTGATGTGAATGAGACAATGTCCATTAATAACGCATGCTTCGTTCTTGAGATAAATATGCGATATTTACAGGATGCAATATATACATATTTATTAAAACTACTAAAGTAATTATTTTAATTGATTTCAGTCTGGTGTGGGCAATTATTATATCTAAGTTGATATTTCCAATCGACTTGTGAGATTTAATAAGTGATTTTGTATATTATTAAAAACAAATGCTGTTATCGAGGAATAGTATAAATATTTATGTACATTTATTTTCTCTTCCATATTATGTTAATGTGGATGTGCATGCGTGGAGTAGCGTGACCAGTTGACACCTGGCTAATGCACGTTAATCTGTTTCATGTCTGTTCTATGTCAAGGCTCAGTTGCTTTTGATTAGGGCTTGGGCTTAATGTACTGTATGTAATTGTCATACGTAATTAGATCAGCCGCATTGATGTTATAAAAACACGACATGTAGAGCTCGACAGAAAACTGCACGCGCATGTTGAATGTTATAAAATGAAAAAAGTCTAGTTATGGGTTCGGATAATTTTAGACTCTTGCATAGACAATCGTATCTATCGTTAATCACAGCACTCAGTTCATTTCATTAAAGTTGTACATCATAAATCTGCTTAATGTTCCAGCTGATATTTTGTCCAAGACTCAATGGTAGCGCTCAAATGATTCATATAACAAATTATTACACGGCTACTTCGTTCCACAAATTAATCAAAGATCTCATTCTATGAACGGCGTTTTATAGTTTTAGGAATTTGTAACAGTAAGCAACTCATTGTTAGATTTGACTCACGCTCTACCTCTTCATATTATCGCCTATAGCAAAAAAATATACATAAGGAAAGAAAATCTCGAGTAAAATATTGATAGAATAATAAGGTTCTGTGACGTAATAGCTGTTTATTAACATATGATAAATTGAGCTCTCTTACAAGAATATCAAATAAGCCCATTCGTTATTTATGTCATAAAAATGTTGATGTTTCATTAATCCTTGATATATTACTTTAAATTATTTTAGTGACTTGTTATAAAAGGCGATCGTTGAAGGGTAACTAGGTGTAACCGACGTTATATACATATGCGTACAGCATAATGATTGATTGGTTTTTTGGTGAGATATTGTGACCGTTCGCTGTTTCATGTCAGATGCGCGTGTCCTAAGAATTCGTGCCAATTTATCTGAAAATTGTGAAGATATTATTGACGTAACACTACACAGAAACATCTATTGGTACTGAGTCTTCATCTATACATATAATAAAATTGTAACTAAGCCGAATCTGTACATTAAATATTTTTTGGAAAATCTTATTGATATAGACATTATTATCGATACATAGGCCGAATCTATAGTTTTTAGAATTTTTGTCTGTCTGTCTGTCTGTTACCGCATCACGGAAAAACCACTGGAGGGATTTTGATGAAATTTGGTATGTATGAAATGTCCCAATTCTGAAAAAAATACAAAAACTACAATGTAAGAGTATACTAATATGTAAAACCTAAGAATTTGGTTTTTGGTCATCTGAACGCGGGCAGAGCCGCGGGCAATGCTAGTTTTGTGTAATCCACTGGTAATCGAATAAAACCATAGATTAAAGTCATGACTTCATAGCCCACTGCACCTAGTGCATTTGCCGCATACAATAAAGCAGTACGTTATTTCGCGATTGATGACTCGATAGTGTATTTCAATTTATGGCGCCATTGAATACTTAGAGCGGGTGATCATTACCCCAGTTTCTATGCAACAAGTTTCAAGGTAACTTAATTTTTGTTTGATATTTGTCTTAATAAGTATTAATAAAAATATAAAAATTGTAATTATATAGACACACACGCTTGAGAGAAATTATTTCCGCATATTTCAAACATAGTCTAAGTGAATAGCATTAGAGTTATGGAAAAGTATTTTTTTACTGATAGTACAAAAATAACACCTGACAGAAATTAAAAAAATTGTAACAAAACGGCATACGTGTAACATACAGTATAGAGTAATTTAACCCTAGGAATCTAATTACGTTTTGTTCTAGCAAGTACCATAATAAAATATTTCCACAAAGCGCGTCCTCTAAACGTGTCCTGAGAAAGATTAGCTGTGATCGTTATCTCTGTAATCTTATGCATGTAAGCTCTCTATCGGAATCGTCTTGCGTCTGCATTGACTGACTCTACGCTCGCCCGCTGCGTACTTTGCTTATCGCGACTCGATTACAGCCAAGGTTAGCGAACAATAGAACTCACTAAGATGTCAATATAGTTAATGTTATGGTAATGGAGAATTTCATGGTAAGATGCATATTGCGCCCCAACACATATGCATCGTATTATATTCACATTGTCTAAACAATGCACACCTATTGAGATGACGTCCTCTGGTACGGAGTATTATTAAGATCTAGTTGAAATTTTCCTGGGTGTTCTGTATTTTTTGGCTGTAATTACAATAACAGCAAAGTCTTATGGCTGTTTTTATTCTTACCTATAAACATGTGAGTTCGCTATAAATACATTCTGGCACCTGTTTGCTGTTAGCGATTAAATGCAAACAAGGATTTATATTGGGATACAACATATAATTAAATAGTAATAAACTCTATTGAAATAAACAATAAGTAAATTAAATTGGTAGATAATTTCCGGTATTTATATCAAAGCATTTTGTAGGTGTTGTGTTGGTGGCAGTGCCCTACATTCCGTCTAATCAGTGCCATAAAGTAAGCCAAACTACCTTAAAATTATGATTACAAACATTATGAAAGACACATAAATCTTCTCAATTATATTGCGTAAGCCGAGATTGAAATATTTTATTCATAAATTTTAACTGGACTCACAGTCTCATACGGCATTTGCTCTATGATATTGTATAGTTAATTAAGTAACATAGAGTTTACTTTTCCTAATACAACAGATAGACTTTATATTTATTTTCCAAACGTGAATTTATTTTGAAACTCAATATTTACTATTCAAAAGACTTTTTGAAGTCATGTTTAAAGAAAAAAGACGGATTTTTATTTTTTGTCTGTTAATTTTAAAACTTTTAAAATTCGCATCTGGTATATGACAAACTTAATCGTGCAAGTCGTAAAATTGTCTCACTCAAACGTTTTTTTACTTAAAACTTGGGTGGCGCATTCCGCAGTTTTCATATTTCATTTCTGACTTAAGATAAAAATTATCATCATCAAAATCTTTATGCATAAAAATTGTCACAATCTTTGTATTTACACTCAATTATAATGAATTCCATCCGAAACAGGAAATTGTGTTTCGAGAATAGAATCAATTTTGAAATATACCGGCAAATGTTAACTGTTTCATACAAAGTGACTATTAAAATACGCATATTCATTGGAAAATATGGGCCAAGTATGCAGCAACGGTGCGTATAAGCAATCTGACGCGTGGTCTAATTATAGTACAGTAGTAATTCTGAACGCGACATGCGATGCTCAATGAAATTAATTATTGCTTGCATTACACATATTATTTCTTTTCCATATGCCTAATTAGTATTTTCTCACTTTTAAGCACATGCTTCATCAAGAGAGAAAACCTGTAGAAATGAAGTGTATGTCTCACGACTTAACAATAGGCACAGAATGACGTAGGAACTATAGTTGTAGACTTAGTCGGTCTCTTTCTCGATATTTTCTTTGCATTCATTAAGCTGGTCATTTGAAGTCAGTTAAAATTAGACCACATAGAATTAGATCATTTCCTTTTAAAGAGAGCTATTAGATTCTATGTGCTATTAAATAAAAAATATTGTGTTATTGTTAAATAGATACTTTTCTTTTTTTTCTACATTTTCATTTGTGAAAATACCTTTTGATATTGTTATCTCAAATATGTATTATGTATTTATCTTACGTCTTAAATAAGTTCATATCGCAAAAAAATCATTTATCAAGGATATCATGCCTATGTAAATTACTTATTCACGAAGAAGAGCAAAATAATATTTTTATAATATCGCCAATTATATACATATGTAATTGGAGTCAAATTCAATACATTTTATTTATTAGTTAGTTATCAAAATGGAACCATAAAATATCCAAAATAATAATAAAAAATGTCTTATTAAGTTAGTAGAAGTCTGTTTACTTGTTTAAGATGCAAGCAATTTTATAGAATGGCATCATCAAAAGTAAAGATAATTTAAAATAAAATATTAAATTAAAAACACTAACAAAAACAAGTTGGAAGATATTTTATTTTATAAGAGCCCCGAGATATTAACTTATAATATCTTTACTACTACATTAGAATGATGAATTGAAAAAAAACTATTACCTAAGATGTCACATGTTGCTAAAATTGAAGTTCGATTTATATGTGTATTTATAAAGTATAAAGTAATATAACAGAAAAGTCTAAGAAATAAGTCAATACGTAAATAAGAAATCACGTATGTAAATAAACTAGGTTTAACACATATTATTTTATATTTCAAGACGTATTGATTTTATTACAAGTTATGGGTCCATCTGTAAATATTTTTTAAATTTTAGAGTAAGTACCTAAAAGAGCTTCTGAAGTTTAATGCAACTTGACGGACGTTCCTCATCGGAGTCCAACTCTTGGTCAGATGGCTTAATTGAAACATTGCAGCTAACCCGTTTTTAGAAAGTTTTGGCCGAATGCCAGCGGCCGTTCTTTTGTATCAAGCACTTACACGGATTTTTGGTTCAGTGCTAAGGTCAAGGTTACTCGAGTGGACGATTAGCGCCTCTGCTTTATTACACTTTAAATCGTTACGCTCACTTATCTAAACTATTTCAACCATCTTCGTTACCTTATACAAATAGTGTTTGATCTTATAATGCTGTACTGATATACTTATCTCTTAGAATTCCATTGAAATTTCAATTACTGGACAATCTACGATAAGATAAGCATGACTGATAGGAATTTTAACACAACATACGTAATACATATTTAATCAAATGATCACAGTACAAAAATATTTGATATTATGCTTTCACTATGATAATACAATATATAAAAAAAAGATATAAAAAATAATAATTTTTTGATACGAAATACATATGTATTTATAAATATATTATTTATTATTTACTAATATAATATTATCAAACGTCAACACGTAATAAATGTTTAGGTAATAGGGACTAGGAAGTCTTACTCACATGCTTCCTGAAAATGTGCCAGATAGTAAGTCAATATTGTGATAGTTCTGGCTATGACCCAACGGTTTACGACGACACATAGATTAATATTGATACTATAAACCAACGATTTATCATAATCAGGATAATCTATATCCTATATCCGAAAATAAAAAAGTAATAGGATTACTATTAAATTGGCTTGTATGTACAGATCATCCGAAGATGGAATGAATTATTCATAATGTTTAAATTTAAATTTTATGTTTAATATTGCCATAACTAACGTAATTTTATTAAAATTAAAATTTTTATTTAATTTTCATCTCATAACGAACTTTTGTTGTAGTTTGTGGCGAGTCAATTTTTGTAGATGGTATTAATTTACAAGAATTAAAAGTAAAAACCACTTCGAACGCATTAAATTATACCTATTGTAAAATTTTAATCAAATAATTACATAATACCTTAACATTTATAATTACGCATATAAAAATGTAAATATGTTTACATTTTTTATCAGATTGCGCGATAAAATTATATAAGGACATATGAATATCGCCCACGATTGTAATATAACATATAAAAATATGCGGGTAAACAATAATATGCCAAATTCATCTCACTCAACCTTGGCCGAATAGAGCTGGCTAGTATTTTCCGCAGGATGTTTACACTAGACATAATTTCAATAGAGTGACGCATGCGGATTTAAAAAAAAATATTCAATTGTTTCAAAATAATCTATACATATAATAAAATTGTAACTTAGCCAAATCTGTACATTAAATATTTTTTGGAAAATATTATTGTAATAGACATTATTAGCGATTATAGATGCCGAATCTATAGTTTTTAGAATTTTTGTCTGTCTGTCTGTCTGTCTGTTACCGCATCACAGAAAAACCACTGGAGTGATTTTGATGAAATTTGGAATGATGATAGCTGGTTATCCGGTTCAACATATAGGATACTTTTTACCGCAGGATAATATCTCATTTCTGAGAAAAAATACAAAAACTGCAATGTAAGAGTACACTAATATGTAAAAGCTAAAAATTTGGTTTTTGGTCATCTGAACGCGGGCGAAGCCGCGGGCAGTGCTATTCAGGAATATTTTAGAACAGGAGTGTTTCGTTTTTTACCGTGCCAATAACTCAGGTAATTGTGTAAACACAAACAGTATTAATAATAGCACTTTTGACCTTGAGTGTCGTAGCTAAAACAAATGAAGTAACGAGCTGAAAGTATCGGTTAGAAATTATCCTGTAGTGATTACATCATGGCACGTGAATGAAACGAGTACTGTGTATATTTTAACCTCACAGAAAGCTGTCTACAATTACCTCTAATTCATGACATCTCGCCCAGATCAGCTAATTCGTAATACAGAACCGCTGGCACCTAAACATATTATTTATTGGCAGTCTGTCTACTTGCACTAATTCACTACTATTCATTTGCGTTTGAAATATAATTAATTATTCCTTATATTTTTATAGTCTATATACTAATAAATAAAATAGAAATAAATAAATACGTTGGGACATTAACACACAGTACCATCAAGTTCCATGGTAAGCTACGAGGCCTGTGTTATGGATACCAGATACTCGTAGTTGATACACTACACATATTATATAACTTTAAATACATACATATTATAAATATAAACGCCCATGACTAGAGTGAAACATTCGTGCTCATCACACAAATGAATGCCCCCAGTGGGACTCGAACTCGCGACCGCACAGCAAGTAAAGTCACCACAAACTGAGCCAATTGTGTCGTCAATTATTTGAGTTTCTCGGTAGGTAGAGTATCCCGGGCAAGCAAAGGTTTCCTTACCAAATGAATAATCTACCGCTGTGAAGATTTAATTATAATGGACAAGTCTCATCCAAAAATAAGATATTTGAAAACAATGGATCACATTAAAAAAAAATTGAAATTACTTATCAATTATTATGTTCGTGAGGGCTGTGGCAGTAAAAACTTTATAATAAATAATTACCTTATTACGTTACAATAATTTTACAAGTTATTTATCTTTTTTTTTCTATCTTATAAATGTGGACAAGTACCAAGCAAGTATGCTTACTCTTAAGATGGAACGACAAGTAATTCGTTTTATTAATGAAGGCTATGGTAATCGATCTTAAGTGTAAAAAATTTGATCATTTAATCTTGCTACTGCTTATTTATACTTTATATCAATAAGTATTTTGTCGAAATTTTGTGATTGGTATTATTTCTTTATTTTATATTACAAACATGCATTTATTTATAAGAATGTCACACATTATTTAATTTGGAATGTCTCTCCTGAAAGATATGTTTAGTGCATATAAAAGTACAAAAACCGTATTTTGTTGTGTTGTCAAAAATAATTTAGGCTAAAAAAAAAGTGGATTTATGTGGTGTTGCATAAGGGTCGCTTACAAACGGGGTCAGTTTGTGATGTCATAGCCGACAATATCGGTAAATGAATGCAGTGGTAAATAAAAGTTATATATGGATATTAAAAGAGGACACTTGGCGTTGGTTCGTTTTGAATACAATTTGGCAAAGCAGTGAATACGAATAACTATAATCTTCCTCACCCCAAATGCTTAATGGTGAGCAAATTTCCATTTTATATAGTATTTTATATAGTATTTTTAGTTATTTTAAAAATAATTTGCAATTATAAATTAAAATTAAATATTCTCTGTATTTATCTTTAAACACATTTCGCATAAGACGAATATTCTTACGTGTTTACCCTACCTAATAACAAGTACAACGAATCATGTCGATCCGCTGCTAAACTTAAGAAGAAAATTCCTTCAAGTTTAGCGATGATCTCAATATTTTAGTTATATCAATACATGATTCAAATTTAATTAGATATAAATAAAAAGCAGTAGCTACTATAACATCAGTAAACTTTTGCGGCTATGCATTTCTTAATCGATTCGACATTACTGAGATTGGAAAAAGATTTACACCAAAAATGGCGAAGTTACTTGTCACGAGAATTGATCGTTAAAATCCAAGCAAATTATAAAATGAACGTAATACGGGGATTAAAATGCAAACCTCGTATTGGCCCGGATTCATTGTGATTACAAAATAAAATCGCACGTTTTATGAATAAAGAATTTCCGTATCTACTAATATCTACATATATCAGGAGCTCCCAACTAGGGGGGTGCGCGACCCTAGCGGGGGTGTAGAGAGAGTTAATTTAGTAAGTAATAGTATTATATGATCTGTGGTATAACTTAAAATAAAAAAAACAATAAAAATTGATAAAATAATGTGTGTTTAATTATAATAAACTTTTTTTAGAGGGGCATAAAAATATTTTTTATAATCCGGGAAGGCTCATCCGAAGAAAGGCTCGGAAACCCTGATCTATATATTTATTATGTTTTTAAAATATGTAGATTGTAGGTGTCTTAAGTACCGATTACGTAGTATTTAAAAGAAAATAAAATTTTATAGAATACATTTTTTACTATTAAAATAGCGAAATGATTTTTTCTCTGGAAAGGAACAGTTTCCTCTTAAATTTGCGGATTGCGACATAAACTGATTTAGGTCACTTTTGTTCCAGCGGTGATTATCTTTATTTTAAATATCATTATTATTCGCTTATTATTTACTGTTTTATTTTAGTTATAAAATATACATTCATATATTCTGATCCATATAAAGCACGTGCTATTGCGCGTGCTACCGTGACGCGATCTGGCGATTGGCACGGAATCGTTTCAAAATGCAATCAGCTTCATAATTTTGGTCATGATTCAACTCTTAAGCATGTTATAATCACAAAATTTTCAACGCTACGCATAATTTTAAATGTAGGTATACATTTTTTTATTATATCAACTTTACATATCTGAAATTTTATGTGAAGTCACAAAAAAGTTTTATTATATGAAAAGAAATACATAATATATTGAAATGCATTAGGATACTCGCATTTTATGGTCATTAAAATGTATAAGGTAATTTAGTAGATATTTATTAGGCTATCGAAGATTATTTATGTAAAAAAATATGTGGAAGACTTCATATTTTACATAATGTTTACTCTTTACTCTTTAGCGATAAATAAAATTTGTATTTGAATTTAAGGTTTCATTGAGTAGGACCTGTAGGTATATAGCTTAATAAAATTAAAATCTGTTATACATGTTTATAGCTTCTTGAGTGTCCTTGTGCTCTTATTAGCATAGCACTGTCAAGATGGTCTATACTCTATAGTATGCTTAAGTTAGACATCTTGTATTACCGTTACTAGCAAGACGGCGCCAGCTACAGCGCACTCTATGTCACTAGTGCGCGTGTACTCGCAGTATGAGCAGTGAGCACTCATATTCCACATGAACAACGTAAGTGATATTTGATACTCACACGGCACACCTGAATATTTCATAGTGTAAATCTCAATACACGGTCAAAGGTTAAGTACGAACTGTTCCACTTAGCGCTTCCTTTTCATTTATCATTTAAAAATATAATGTCGGTGAAATATTATGGTATCGATAAAATTGAAAATATATATTATATACTATTTTTCTACATACTCCGCTCGCTGGACGTTATTATAGTACGAGTATATCAATAAAAAATATCTTTAAAATGTAATACAGAATATGTATCTCCAAATTAAAATTTCACAGCGCGAAAACGTAACACATACATACATGCATACATACACGCACTCGTGAAACCCGCGAGACCCGGGATTTGACGCGCTTCACTCGGTTTTCCAAGCGAGCGCGATACCATTGGGCTATCACTGCCTATATATAACTAGAGACTAACCTTTGCTCCGCTCGGGTTCGTCCCTACTCGTTTTAATGTTTAGTATGAATTTCTCAGAGATGAGATATTTTCCTAAAAAGTATCCTGTATGTTGACCAGGACTAGCTACCGTCATACCAAATTTCATCAAAATCCCTCCAGTGGTTTTTCCACAGACAGAAGACAGACAGACAGACAAAAATTCTAAAAACTATAGATTAGGCCTCTATATCGACAATAATGTCTATTTCAGTAAGATTTTCCCAGAAATATTTACAGGTACAGATTCGGCTTAGTTACAATTTTATTATATTTGTAGTTATAGATATGCATTGGTATTTAAACAAAAGATTTATCCTATGAAATTATTCAATCGGTTAGTTAGCCGCTTCGAAATGTTATACAAAATATGTAAAAAAATACTTTTGATTACTATGAACTAGCAGATACATTTAATTTAAGGCATCAATACTTGTTAATCAACATGGGTATTAGCGCCTGGCGCTTGCACTTAAGTCTGAAGCTTGTGTGGGATGCAGCTGTCGATTTGAGATAAACTTTAAGGTAGAAAAGGTTGATGTTTCTAGAGTAAAAAAGTAAACAAAATTTATAAAATGTATAGTTGTAATAAGCTTCGTGTATTAAATCAACGTTAATAAAATACACATTTTCACAGCCCGTTAGCATATCTTCTATTATATTGATAAATCATTTTCTGTCGAGTTCCTCGTTTAATAAGTTACGTTGGAAATTGCATCCAGAGAAAGGACTTTCCTTTACCGGTTTGGTTCGACTTTCAACATTTATAAGCGTTTCATTTTTAACAACATTGTTCTCGTAGTGTTTCAACAAGTCTTATTAAAGATCTTTTAGATGTACGAGTATAGCGAAAAATTCCAGTCAGAATGACATTTAGTGTTGGCATTCTCGATGATTGTTGGAGCGTTCATAGTAATCGGAGATGCTTGCTGCGCTCGATGCAGTGATGCGTTACATACCGTTTGAATTACTTAATTTTTCATTAGGAATTAGGTATTTATTTTTACCTTAAATTTTTAAGTACCTCTTAAATTTGTTAATACATCAATAAATATTTCTATATAAAAAATCATGAAAATATCTATAGATACATTTTGAAGCATTGTTTAAAACTATTTTTAAGGTTATTATATAATTATGATTTTATAGAAGACACGCCTTGGTAATAATGTGATCGCATACAGACTACTTTAACGTTGTAGAATTATTATAATTTATAATTTTCTTAACAAACAAATTGTCTTGCTGAGTTTCTTTCGCCAGTTTTTCTCAGCGCTGAGGCTTTTCTTTACGAACTGGTGACAGACTCATTAAAGACGTTCAGTAAAGAATTGTAATAATTTAATGCTGAATAAAACATTTTGAATTTGAATATATTATTAATTATACTAAGAAACCATATTTTTATTATATATCTTCATAACTCTTTGTAAAACATTCATTTTGAAATAGTATTATTAAATTACAATGTGGTTTAAATAGTCGAGCGCTCTACTTCTGTATATGGAATAGATGTAAATTTTCTTAATGTAAATGACGTTTAAATGTAAGTTGTGTAGTATCGAAATACAAGCAGTGCATAGGTATTCTGTTATTACTAAACAATCTTTTTGCGTTGTGTTTGTCGTGTGATATTTGAGCTGTGTGATAATGAATTACGTAGAATATAAATGAAATATATAAAATCATATTTGTAAAGATTGTAAAAGCATTTATAAATATTTTTTGTTAGGTGTTATTTTGTCACCTAAGTGTTATAGACGAATCCATTGTTTTCATTCCAGAGAAGTAATGCGAGTCGTGCGCACTTGCGGCTTAAGTTAAAACCAGTGCGATATCAAAGTACCTACCTCGGTATTTCCTCTCTCATATCAAACAAACGTGTAATATTAGCTAATACTCGGTTTCTGTAACTTATATCAATTTCAACTCCACTGATTTCACTTCTCGTTTGTAATTGTTGTACTTGTGAGTGGCGGCATATTATATTTTTAACATGTATGTCATAGCTACATTGTGGCTTATCTTGTGTTTTTAACAAATTAATCATTCGTGACATTATCTAAGTTTGATATTTTACACGAACCGTATTATGCAAGTCTATACATAATACATGACTCAGCCAGTGCAGCTCTTTATTTATTTATTTATTTCTTGGTAATCTTAGGGCGTTACAAAATTGTTGAAATACAGTTAGAGCACAAAGTTATTAATAAATATGCCCAAAATTAGATTACTCTATTAGATATAATAGTATTAGACAACAGAGTACTCATATAGACAACAGAGTACTCATATAAGCTCTTAGGTGCATATAGATAAATATTGATATTTAAAATTGAGTAACATTGTTATGTGGAATTGAGATTGAATAATCTCTAATCCAATAATTCTAGGCATCCGGCACACATTCACGAAGTTTTTCACGTTAATGGTCGCGCTCGGTCGATAAACGTCGCCCGCAGCATTGAATTAAGATAACAGTTTTATAACTCTCATTCAATTTGTATTTTGTAAAATGTTTTTCTTTATCTATGCTACTTATGCGCTTTCTCCTTAGAACTTTACATTTAAAAAAAATGCGTATTTAATCAATTTCATTATAGTATCAACATTAAACTTATGCTTACAACCAATAAACATGTTTAAAGTTAAGTTAATATAAACTTTTATCAATTTCTTGCATATAAAGAACTAGATTTCATATATCTTACAAATATTTTTATCAACAATTTAACTAACCAGAAAATTACAATTATAATATATGAAACCATAAATTCACCATTACTGTAACAAATGAGGATAAAATATTTTTTATTTATGTTATTATCCGTGTTAATATCTCAGGAATGTCGTAATAATATAATAGGTACAATTACCTCATAAAAATTTAATACGTGAACTAACCAGCCGAAGGCGATCGACTTTGCTCGGGTTTACATTTATATTAGTGGACAATCACTACAGTACCTATGATGCCTGCATGACATGGGGTGCATAGAAAGGAGAATTCAAACTGTACTTTTAGATTTATTAAATAAATTGAATTCATCAGACCTAAATTCTGATATATATCAAACATCTCCAAAAGACGTAGTAAAGAATACAGTATGTATTTTTAGGCGTTATTTACAGTAATTTGTGTATCAAAATTTTTAACAAAAAAAATCAAGAAATGTCGATTTAATATTTCTACGATAGACTTACGTTCATGATCTAAACTCGTATTACATGAACTTGGCCTCCGACTACACACGAGATTGGGTCAAACAGATACTGCAGAAGATTGCTTGCTTCATAGACGATATTCATTGAAACAATTAATATTATAGCGTAATAAATCTATCTTGTGTATTCCACTTACTTGATCTCTAAACAGTGTAATGTGTGTTGTGAGAACGTGTTATCATCACTACATGTGCCTATATAGTATAAAACATGAGTTCGATAGTGCCCCAGGCCTACGGTATGTTAGAGCCAATAGTGAATGTTGCCCAGTTTTCAATTATGAATACGCCTTGTCCCAGAAATATAAAAACAAAAACTTAAAAAGTCCATTTATTTAGTTACTCCGCGATTAGCGATAAGATTTGATTTTATTTATTCGTTTCATTCGTTATAATGCTTACTATAACAATTAAGGCGGATGCTTATTATTCCTCACTAACTTTTTGCAATATTCCACGGTACTTCAGTTTCTGCGAAAGATAAGGACAAACCTATATAAACCTTTCGTGTAAATTATATTGGTCAGAATATTAAGTAAAAGAATGATGACGAAATTGCGCATTTTTTTTATAAAAATACTCCTAAAGCTTTCCACAACGAGTTCCTACTGAACTAATATTTCTAAACTTGCTCGACATTGAGAAAAATAAAACGTTTATATATATAAATTTCGGAATAATTCCTAATTTATACATACAATAAAATTCTAACTCAGAGGAATCTGTACATTAAATATTTTTTGGAAAATCTTAGGTTTTAGATTTTTTGTCTGTTTGTCTTTCTGTCCTTCCGTCCGTCCGTTGTATGTCTGTCGTTTGTCTGTCTATCTGTCTGTCGGTCCGTCCGTCTTGTGTGTGTCCGGTGAGTCGCTAATCTTTAATAAATTATTAAAATTCTTATTAGAGCTTGCAATTCCAAATTTGAAAAGAGCTTTTTTTATCATAAAAAAGTTTTCCATTGTGACTACACTAAAGATTAAAGCCAAATAAAAGTTAGTCATAGGAAGTTAAAATCAATTAAATTGTTCTTCTTTTATTCTATTTTACGGGATCCCTTTTCTTTCCCAGAATAAAAATAGCGTGCATATTGCCTATATTACATAGAGATGAAATGAACATTCAAACAAACTTTCAAACAACTTCTATGGATATTTACATGGTAATAAGTTATATTGTCTGACAGTTACTACAATAACCAGCACATCTCGTACATGTTGGGTCGCAAGTTCTAAAGGAACTTAAATTATATAACAGACATTAATATTGTTATTTATATTCCGGGCTCTCTATGTTTGTTATGTTAAAGTATATAGTATGACATATAAGTTTTATTTACCATCTTTCAAATTCCAACAAGATGTAGAAGATCTAGAAGTTTCATCTAAGACTTTAAGAAGTTAAATTGAAACGTACATTTTTACATTTATAATTTTTCAAAATTCAGAAGGTTTTAATATAAAATGGGAAAAATATCTACCTATCTACTTATTATTAAGCATTCTTGTCCAGAAACAAGCGGAGTATCTTTACTCATCTATAATTGCGAAGGTGTTCGTTTATCTTTCTATCACACATCAATGAACTAACAAGTGGACGTCATTTTTTGCATGAAGGTTATGGGCCAGAACGTAATATGTCAAATAATTGTAACACCTTTTATTCATCATATAGTTCCCGTGGGATATTGATATACTGGAAATAATTCTAAAAGTACCCACGAAGTATAGTTAAATCATGACCAATATCTTTAATTACTCATAAAGTAAATTCGTAAGTCTTTCAACTCGATATGTATGAATGCAACGACTTTTTATTATATTTAAATAAATCAGTACTTCACTAATATCACTAAAGGAAAAGAAAATTTATTCACTAGGTTTAAAAAAGAGAATCGATGTCACCATAACTTATTTAGTTACAATGAAGAGGACTAGAGCAGTGCGGGTCTAGTTCATGATTAACTTCTTCCGTATACAGGGTCAATAATCAGGGGTCACGCTGCACGATAGGACCAAGGAGTGTCTCGAATACCGTTAATATACGACATTCACTATCCCAAGAAAATATAAAATAAAGATGAACATATCAAGAAATACTTTTCCTATTGAATATATCATATTCCTATAAATATATGGAAATAGATTTTTTTTAAATAAATCTTCATTTTCAAAGAATATAAAACACGTTTGCGCTATATTTCTTTAATAGGGTCTGACAAAAACATGAGTGAAACAAATCTGAATGATATTTTTCTCGCTTTGCTCAGGCTCTAATATCCCACGGGATTTTCAGTAACTTATTGCAAATCATCCCCCGTCAGAATTTAAATATGGAAATAAAAATTCTTCATCACTTTCCATCTCACAAGCTAGCCAAGCTCCTTTCTATTTAAACACGGCGATTAGTTGTTTTGATACTTCGCAGAACAAGGACAAGACAACAAACATACATAATATTAATAGAGATAATTGTGTAAAAGTTAGCATGCAAATCAGTTTCTTATGAGACTTATGCCCGATTTCACCAACATCCCATAAGCTACCACCTACGTATGGGATCCCTAGCCTAAAAGTTTCCCCTAATCTAGCCCCTAAATTAAATTTCGTTTACCTTCGTCAGACTGTATTTCGAGTACCTAAATTTAGATGTCATTTTTTTATTTTTAGGTTACCCCTAACTGTCGGTGAAACAGAAACTGTCCCCTAACAGCCCCCTAACCAGGCTTAGGGAATCCCTTAAACTTAGGTGACGTTGGTGAAATCGGCCATTAGTGTTTTACAACATTTTTATCTTATAAGTTAATTTAAAATTAACTAGTACAGAAACTCATGAGTTTTTTGTAAACAGGAAATTAAGTCTCTTGCATTTTTAAGCATAAAAAGTAAGAAAATATTTAAGCACGTGTCAGTATATACAACGTTAATATGCAGTGCATGATCTTCTTACGGCATTTATAGAGTGCAGTAATTGGCATTATTACTGTGAAACTGGTACTGAACATATTAAATGAAATTTAGCTCAACAATGTTTTAAATTAAAAAGAGAAATATCTATCTTAAAAATTTCCAATTAACAGTTATATTAATTTAAATAGAAGATATTTAACTATAATTACGCCTTTATTTAATTATAATTTGTTTTATTTTTACCGGTGAAGGAGGTGTAAACGTAAACGCAGCAAAAAGTAAAAGAGGTAAAAGTTGAATTGTTTAGCAAAAATGGAGCAAATAGTTGGCCATGGAGTCTGAGAGCGCTATGGAGGGCCACATTTATAATTTGTTACGCTTGTCTGCACACCTATTCGCTTATAGGTTGAAAGCCGCTTAAAGAATTTTAAAAGGTTTGTATTTGTACAAAGATTCTTTTATTTAAACGTTCAATGAAAAGAAGGATTATACAAGCGACTTTTTATAATAATATCATTCTCTCGTCTGCGTTGTCGAGTTAAGAATCTTAGTGAGTGTGATAATACTATGTAGTTCAACTGCCTCGGTGGTGTAGTGGCTAGCATGTACGGCTGCACACTCGGAGGTCCTGGGTTCGAGTCCCGGGTCGGGCCAAGATTAGTTATCGAGTCTTTCTGTATAGTAAGTCTCAGTAACAGCCCGGAGTTGGGAAGTTAGCGGTGTGTCGGTCCTGCGCCTTAACTCTCACTGGTCGTGTCGAGCAGTCGTCCCACCGGAGTATGAGAGTGACAGGAATAGAGAGTGCACTTGTGTCTGCGCGTACACTTGTGCACTATAATATCTCTTGCGAAGTTGGCTAGTCTCAATGAGATTGGCTGCCGTGGCCGGAATCGGCTAGGAGAACATCACTATGTCGTTCAAAAATAAATAACCAGAGGATTCTGCAAGTTGACAACAACGTCATTATGCAATAAAACGTTTCATTAACCAATAGAGCAGAGTGGGTCCTGCTCCTGTAGTGTGCTAACGATTCTCTTCCTTCACCTCTATTGACGCTGGTCTTTGCACTTTTAACGTATTGTTGACAGCATTATTCTATTGGTACGTAATTGATTTACTGCATAAAATTACGCTCGACTAATAAAACTCACGTATGTGCATTGTGTTATAAAAAAATACAAATATATTAAGAATATGAATATTTTAATATTATTAAAATAATTTGTATATATGAGAAAATAACAAAAACAAAAACAAATACTTTTAAATACAAATACAAAATAAAAATATATCAGTGTAATGATGCAAGAGCCATAAAATTATTAGCAGGTCTCACCTACCTTGCATCGGTAAGTACTATTCTCAACCTGGACGCATTTAACCCACGGTTATCGTATGAGGACGCTAACTAAACGCTAACGATGTTTACAAAATGTGTCACATTTACTTCACAACCTATGTTTATTTACTATTTCTAATTCTATTGAAAACAAACAAGTGCTCAATAAAAATCAAAGAAATAATTACGATGATTTTATGACACTTAAATGAGTGGATCACAGAAATAATCAATAAAACTAAACATAAAATGGTAGTTTATACTTGTTAGTAAGTGGATTAATCGTTAAATAATTAACAATAATGGATATATGATAAGTAAACATTGCACCTGCACACGTGGATATTTCAGTTTCACTTTCAGTTGTTAAAAGTTCGATCATCCAATTCTATGGGGCATACACTGTAACTCACTTTAGTAAGTTCGATTTTCTTTAAAATGATTATAAATGGTGTATTACACTGTTTATCGTGTGTGTTCTCGCGCAATACCGGCTTCGCTCTGACAACGACACGCGCTCTGCGTAGCGAGCAATCAGTGACTGAGCGTTTGGTGGTGCCGGGCCAGTTATTATGCGCCCACAGTTTCCATCAATAACTTCAGCAACACGTGGGACTCGGTATGCGGAGGGACTCGCCGTGATATCGCACACGCAGGATACATAGCTTATCGGTGCATCGCTGTAAAAACTGATGAATCATCACAATTAGATTTCGCGCATGACATCAGCGGATCGCACCATGAGCTTTTACACAGTGTTCGCCGGTCTCGATGGCTATCAGCATAAAACAATTTGCAACGACAGTTACTCGGAACATTCCAGTACGGAGATGCGAACTTGTGAAAAATATAATAGCTTGTTATTGAAGCGGCTTGCTTTGAACTATGTGTTGATATGATGAAATGAATGTTATATAACTTTTCTTAAAATTGTACCTGCTAATATTATCGCATTCTATACGCGATTAGCTCTACATAGCGCCAATTCCTGACTTAAATGTCAGCAAATAGTATACTAATATACTAATATAAAAAATATTATAATATTTATAATTTATGAACTGTTTATATATAATAGTATTTAATGTTTTACTTAAAAATATCATAAAATGTCTAAAACATATACCTAGTATGTATTTGCATATAAAAAGAAAGATAAAATTATTACTCAATAATAATATAACTTGTTGTTTATAACAATGTTAATTATAAAATAGTTAAAATAAATATGTTCATATTTAGGGCATAGGGCTGTGTGCATTTGTTACCATTGTGTTATTTAAATAAAGACTGTTTTTTTTATTTAGATTTTGTATGAAGTTTCTGACAATTTTATATTTATACTTCTTTAATATTTATGTTAAATCTTAACACTACCAACTTCACGGTGCATATTATACCATATACGTTTAATCTTATGAGATTTACCTATACATTCCATGGTTATACTATATATTACAAAAAAAAATGTATTTTGAGGGCAAATAATGGGCAAAATTTGCCCTCAAAGTATATTTATTAAGATTGTAATTATTAATTATGTAATTTATATCTATCATGTGACATCATAGCGTGTGATTTAAAACGGTAAAGACAGCGTGTTAATACTAAGGTAAATTCCTTTTGCAACATATTAATTAATATGATATACTGACGCTAACTTAGTAAGCATTTAAAATCTTCACATGTAGTAATAATGTTTGTAGATGTCTCTTGTTCTTATCAATATAGGTCGTGCAGGTGCAATGTTGTTTTGAGCCACTTTTGAAAGAAAGAGTCTATCATTATTAAACCTCCAGGTAAATTTCTAAGAAATTAATGAAATTTCTAAGAAATCTATTGTTAACTGTACGCCGGCGTGTCCGCGGTCGTGGAGGGCTTACTAGATTTTAAGTAACACCTTAACTGTCATGTTAGGTGAATGTGCGTCATAACCTGTAGGACTACTGGCTATATCAGGTTGTGATTTGAAGCTACCCTCAAAAGTAGTCAAGCACGCTTAACAAGTTCTTTTCTATTGGAACTGACACGATTCTAAGCAGTATTACCTTGCCTGTCACTCGTTATTCTAGAATGTATGGTAATTTTTTTCAGATTATATATTTTCGCATCATTTTTGGAATATTGACTTAGAAATACGTTAGTATGTTTGTTGTCCTTTTCTATTCTTTTCCTCCTTTTCCTCTTCTTCTCGCTGTAACAAAGTGATTGATTTTTCGATGAAGATACTAATTTCATTTCGGTACACCAAGTATTAGCCTGTTGTAAAGATTACGTAGATGTGTGCCTAAATGAAGTCAGAGTGCGTCACTAGTAAGTACTACGTAGTAGTCTAAAGACTTCTTCATCTATCAACAAAAATCTATATATTATAATGCTTTAAGTTGTGCAATTTCTAATTTAATCGGTGTTAGTCACTTCTGCATGACCTTTAAATGTTAATTTATATTTTAATTAAGTTATCATAATATAATCAATTAAATTTTATAATTAATAATATCATAATTAATGAATAAATACATAATTTATTCATAAACGCTAATTATAGAAATTAAATGTCTTGATTATTACGTAAATATTATTAAATAGCTATTAAACATTCGTATTATATATATAAATATTCAATATTCGGCAATTAAAACGTCATAAATCTAATTTATACTAATATAATAAAGAGAGAAAGAGAGAGGGAATTTTGTAAAGTATCTATAGGTATAGTAAGTAAACTCCAGAACCACTGAACCGACGAAAAATTATTGTACCATTTCAAAGTTATTACATTATTCCAGATGATCATAAGCTATACTTTAAGTATAAATATGTATACTAGTATACTTACTATTATATGATCTGTGGTAGGTATTACGTTAAAAATTATGCTGATCTTCGTCACTTAAGTCGGGAAAAGTCGTGTCGCTTGAGAGCTTCCTTTAAAAGGTCTAAAAAAAGTCCGTGATAGCATATATCTATATTTTAAGGATGATTCATCACTTATATGATTTTCAAAATATACGTTCCAAAGAACACAGTGTAATAAAATAATTATACTATTTATCTTACACCATCTTGGGATATATCACAAACAAACTCGTGCAACAAAGTAAGTCGTTAGTGTCTTATTAATTAAGTTGTTCATATTTTCTAAAATCTAAATTATAGCTTTTCAGTAATGTAAAGATCCGGATGGAACTTTCTTACAGATCCTATATCCCGTTTGTCGGTCAGGCCTACCTAGGTCTATTAACCAAGTTGAATGAAATTTTCACAAAATACTTGTTCAACATGTTTTCGCGGTGGTTTTCCTAAGAATTAAAAATAAAATAAAAAGCCGAAATCAGTATAATAAACGTGTTTCTATTTATGCTCTAAAATAAACTTATATAAACAATAAATTTTATATGGTAAAAGTACAAGCTCTGAAATAAAATTAACAAATAAAAAGTGGCCAGGTACTAATGGGACTCGAGCTACGAGCTTCAACTCCCTATTAAATACAGGATGCTATTTTTTTGGTAAAAATACATAAAACAAAATATTATACTGTATCGTACAACGGAAACTCCGGCGCGCGAGTCCGACTACGAACGATTAATTCATCGTAAAGAGCCGCCGGCAACATTTATTTTTTCGCATAAGAATTAGGCCACCCACTCCGGTGCTCTAATATATGTATGTATCTATTATAATATTCTAGTCCTGAATCTAATGGATTATTATAAAATATCATGTATCAAAAAATATTAATTTATATGCTCGTATAATTGTACACCAGATCAAATATTTGTATGCGAGCAATACTAGGCTCTTATCGTTGTTAGCTTGTAATATTTAGAGCAAATGCATTGACCAAAGTAAGTACATATACCTAAATCCTTTCATTTATTACACCTTTCTGATGATTTCCCTTTATTTTTTTTATTAAATACACCTCGAAAAATTCTAATCAAGTGGATGAATTTATCGAAATTATACTTTTTTGGCACGTTTGAAAAAAATATGAGAGTAAAATTTTTACGATGCACGCGCACACCGACAGCCATAAAGCGACTTAATGAAGTTAGCTGCATTCCTTTTACAAAGAGAGTTGTGACATACGGGATGAAATCTGTAGCTATTTTTGTTCTATTGCCAAAGAAGTATAACTTCTTACGTGCGTAACATACGTACACACACACGTTTTTTATACTCTTCAATTTATGAAGAAACGATTTTTTTAAATGTACAAATAATAAACATTTTATGTTCCTTTGATTTTTGTCGGTCAGCATTAGCGTTCGAATACACCTTGGCCCTTCTCTCAAAACACGTGTAGGAATTAAAAGGTTATATAATACTTTTATTTTACGATTTAGAAAATAATACTTTTATTTCATTTGAGCTAACAAGTTTCACTTGTCATTTTGACTGTACACAAATATTTTCCTCTCATTTATTATCCGTTACCTCTTGCCTCGTTAATTTATTATTTTAATTATTTGAAATTAATGTAATTTAAAGCTAATATTAATAATGAATTTCTTGAAAAAAAACTAATTTATTGAGATATCAAATAATCACATATATAATAGTTCTTGGCTATCGCGTTTTATGAAGAAAAAAATTCGGACATTAAATTCCAGTGCGTAGCCTCGCAATCAGTTTTGTAGTTCTAAACTAAGATCTAACTTTTTGAAAAGTTAAATAATGATGGCGTCAAAATCTAATAGCTTTGTTATTAACATTCATAAATGAAGAATTGGAAAGGTAAACGATTTAGAGGTGTTAATTTTGTCGATGATCGTACTTACCTTGAGTAAGGTCAATAGCAGTATTAAGTTCATATTCACATAGCACACAAACATCGTTCCATTTAATGATTAGATAACACCTACTTAACTAGCATAGAACGTTGTCAATTTATAATTGTGCGCTCTTATATTATACTTACCAATATGGCGGAAAGATAACATCAAAGGCAGTCATTATAGTGATAAATGACAATTGTCTTGTCTTTTGAGGACAATATATGCCATAGAGGCTTGTGCAATACTATTCTGCGCCTGCTTATAGTCATTAAGAGTTATAGTCAGCGACGGTATTGATATTTGAATTGAATGCTTCCATAGACGCCGCAAAGTTATCATATAGATCGATCAGTAGATAACTATTCTTGTTATGGTGCAAATTATGACCGGTCAGCAGAGTGGCGCCAGAATTTAACTGCAGTAGCACAACTGTCACAATATTTTAAAATTCATAGAAGTTAAACAAAAACCCATGATTTCATCACAGAAATATGTGCTCAAGTGTAGTAAAAAGTTACTCATCAGTTCATTCCCTGCAGGCTGTATGCAAAATATATACAATATGCACGTCTCAAGACTGATGCGTCTGACACGTAACAATGCGTAAACAAGAACGCAAAGTATACTACAATCGAGTAGACGGCGACGTATATGTGGTATATACAATGTCTTTACACACGAGTGGCGCACCATAAATAGTAATACACACAGCGATGATGTCTGTTTCTCGAAGTTGACAGCCACTGGTGCGTCATCACCACGAGCAGTCGCCTTCGATCTTTTCGTTTTGAAGTCAACACTTGATGTAGAGCCACCCACGAATACGCCTCCAACAAATAGGAACCACGTTTATGAGCTATCAAACCTATTCATAAAGAAAAAACAAAATAATAACAATATATGACAACGATTTCCTCTTACAGGTAGGTACTATTAGCGGCGAAGTGCTGATTTAACTTGTCATAAAATAAATTACGAGCATTGTTAAAGGCAAATATAAATGTGTTTTAGTATATCTTGATTAATCGCTTATGTTTCAGATATAACAATGTATGTCTGTGATGAATTCATCTATGCAATCGATTAGCAAAAATATAATATAGTCATGGGTATTTACATATTCTTTAAATAGACGCTGGTTATGTAAAATATTACGTCAGTTTTTGCGTTGCTTCTATTAGTATAAACATTGTTAAACGGATCAATTCTTACTTTTATACAAGAAATTGTTTACATATAACACATGTTTCATTAAAATAAAGATGATGAACATAGTACTCAAATTACTCATAAACAATATAACAATAACAGTAGCGATTTGTAAATTTCAGACATTCAGATAAATTTATGAACAATTTTATCCGATTTCTACGTTGCGTGATACTTGTATGTAGTATGAAACAAATTTCCTTCTATTATAATTTGCGTCCTACTAAATCCATGAATGACTTCTTAAGAGTAATCGTCCTCATTATTTAACTGAAAATAATTGACAGCAATTTCAAAATAAGTAAAGTATTTAAGTAATACTCCAGTTTTGCACTTTTTCAAGCCATAATGCCAATGACTTCTTTTTTTATTAAAGATTGTTTAAATAAGAGTTCTTTTAGGATCCGCGAGGGGCCCCCTCCCCCCTCCCCCCAACGTGTGTTCACCTTGTCGTGGTTCTCGTCTACTCAGCTACGTCCGGCAGTTCAGCCGGGCGCGAAGCCAAGAAACACACTGGGAGGTGGCCCACTTCAGTGTGCGGTGTACCATGCGGGTTGCTCCTGGTACTTCTCTGATAGTCTTGGACATGTTCATCTTTAAGATAGCTCACAGAGATGCACCATGAATTTAGCAACGCATTAGCATTTATAACATTTTATATATTTTATTTTTTATATTTTTAGCATTTACTTTAAACAAAAAAAAATTTAGTCTTTGGAAAAACTTTAGTCTGGTTGAGACCATATCACCTAAGTATTTTCTACTGTACGAAAATAACTAATAAATGTATCAAAATAGAAAAATATCATCTCCCAAACACGAGAAAATTCGTTAGACCTATGGCGAGTTAATCCGTACATCATTACTTATATCTACACATCCATCATAAAAGCGCTACAAATTAACACTAATATTCATTTAGCTGTTACATCGCCAAGAGAAGTCAAACATGTACTAACTCAGAAAATTTCCAATTTAAAATGTTTGTAATAGTATAATAAGGTAGGTCTAGGTTTGCTATTCATATAAATAACACATAAGAGCCGTCGTAAAGGTTTAACTATAATTATTGTTACTCGAACAAAGTACCAATTAGCTTTAATTTTTATATCTTTGAGTCTACTCTTCATCTTCAGAATTAATAATTATCAGACCTGGAGTCGGTTGGTGTTATTTCGCAAAGTACTAATAATAAAAGTCCAGAATTATGATTTACTAGCACAACCCGCTCGTGCTAAAACTACAAAATAAACTCTAAAAAGGTACATTTCATACAAACTTTCATCTCCTATTTTACCCCCTTATATAGATAATTTTCGAAAAAGGCTAAATAAAACACGCATTTATTTAATTGTATTGAAGAGCATAAATACTAAGTTTCAAGTAATTCTGATCATAAATATTTTTCGGGTTGTATTATAACGTGTTTTCCCGTGGGAATGAGATAATCTTCCACAGTAAAATCGCCTATGTCACACCCAAAAAATAATTTATGATCAGAATAACTTAAAAATGGGTATTATAGCTCTTCAATACAATTAAATAAGTATGTGTTTTAGCATTTTTTGAAATTCATCCCATATACGGATAAAATAAGGAATGAAAGTTTGTTTAGAACCTACCTTTTAAGACTTTTTGCAGTCGTAGCGCGAGCGAAGCCGCGGGTTCTGCTAGTATTAAGTATATAAATTTCTAAATTTCACGATCTTCTTCTTTGCCCTTTCCCGCTTATACGGAATCGGGTTGCACTTTTTTACGGCACCAGTACACTGTTGTAGGTGGTTAGGTCTGAAAATGTCTCTACTACTACTAGCTTGGGTATGCATATTATAGGTATTACTTGACTTTACATAAAATATTTTTATGGTATAAAATATACCATCTAACTTTATAATAAGTATAGATTTATTGATCATGAAAGGTCTGAATTTAGAAAATGATAGTTATTATTTATTGAAACAGTGCCAATACATATTGCCAAACCTTCCAACATATGCACGCGAACGAAATTCTTTAGAAACGATTGTTATGACTTCTTTATATCCGTTCAGTCATAACTCATAAGTCTTCTAACGACAAAAATATTGCTTACCTAAAGATGAGATCGTTAGGTTCTTGCGTAAGGTAGTGATAAAAATAAAAATATTCTTATGTATATGGATTTTGAGAAATAATATTTTTTTTGTTTGAACAATTACTATATTGAGTTAATGGGCTTAAAAACAGCTACTATTTTGGATTTGGAATAACCCAAGTTTTGGAAATACCATAGCCTATTTAGGCCACTATGGTATTTCCAAAGAAATGTAACAGACTTCCGGCCTTTAAAAATATATGTAACATTTTAATTCTTGAATACAATAGAAAAATATTTATTGTTACAAGATTATAATGTATATTGCAGATGTTACGAATGAACTCAAGGCCTACAATGTTTAATCAGAACCCAACAGTTACACAGTAACCTACAATCATTTAAAAAGTAAAGTTAATAAACACAAAGGGTTTTTTACTAAATAGAAAACCTATTTTTCAAATATGAAAAGTATATAAGAAATAATAAGGCTTTACTTAAAAATATTATTTTACATACATATGTATATTATATATAATATCATATGCTGCGTGCTAGTAACGAACATTTCTATATCCAGGAAACATTTGATTAAAATTAGTTTATTACGTTACAAACCACCTATTTCAGGAGTTCCGCCCTGAGAGTGTTAGCATTTACCACAAGATTTATGAATAACTAAGATGATTGTACTAATGGCTTACACAATATATTCAATAGTATTAGAATTTCGCTGAAGTGATATTATTACTCATTATGAAGTAATGCTTATTTATAGTAACATTTAATATATTTAATAGTGTTCGTTATACTTACAGAATGAAACGAATATTATTGTGAAACCTTATTAAAGGTTCACAAAATTTTGTTGCAGTTTAAGCTCATTATTTAATTGTAATAATCTTTTGTTGATAACATAAGTTATTTTAATTGAATTATCATTGATATCACATTTATAATTTAAGTAATATAATTACACAGAGATTAAGAAAGGGGAAGTATCAAGCATGTATTAAAGATACGTTTAAAAAACAAATCTGTTTTTCATGTTGTGATTAAGGACACTGAGTCGCCGTGTGAGTCTAAAAATGATTAGCATCACGATTGAAGCCAACGATGACCTTTCTTACGTCTTACAATAAGTGGAAATAGTAAATGGAAATCTGATTGTCGAGCAGGTAACGGCGCCGAAGTTCCCAGTGGTGATCAAGATCGGGCACGCGCACAGCGGCGTGGCCAAGGTGAAAGTGGACGCTTTGGCCGACTTCCAGGTACTGCACATTTATATCCATTACCTGCACATTGCAGTTTCAGTTGCAATACAATGAACTGATAATGTTCTATAGACGCTTTGTTCTGTAGTCACGTTTAAGATTAGATTATATGGAAACCATAGGTATTATATTGTGATTTTCATATTATCAGTGTTGGTTTGTGTCCTGATAATTTTACTGGGAACAAATATTTAACCATAATTTCTTGGAAGTTTTTCCGTCTTGTTACTTTATTAGTTAGCAAGAACAAAATGATTTGTTTGTTTTTATAAGCATATATTTTATTAATTCAATTTTAAGTTTAAACTTCTAAAAAATATTATTCCGTTACTTCTTGATTGTTAACATGTTTTATAGGTGCTTACTATTAAAAAAATCTGAAAACAAAAGCATATTTAAAAATTTTTTTCAAGTAAATAAAATTATTACACTTATAATATAAGCTATAACTATAAATTTATACATAATCAAATATTGCGTAGGTAGTAAATTAATACGATACCTAAGATATCAGTTTTCTGTTAGTGTTTTTATTTTGATCGCGACCCTCTCCAAGGACGAATCTAAATGTTAATTATGTTAACATATTTGATAGGATACATAAAACGTATTTTTAATTAATATTATAAATACTTTTAGGATATAGCTGGCGTTGTAGCCATGTTAGGAACCTACTGCACCGTGGAGCCGTACATCGATGCTAAATACGACATCCACATTCAAAAAATTGGGACTAACTACAAGGCGTTCATGTAAGTTTTAATTATTTAAACTATAAATAAAAATATAAGACCACCTTTAATATTGTAGAATTGATAAATTTTAGTTTTTAAAAGGAATATAGCAAATACATAATTTATAGACAAATAAATATATAATTTATATTTTTATTTCTATAAAATATACGATCACGAAATAGTTATGAAATACAAAGCGAGATATGTATGTATGTATATGTAAAGCATGAATGTGCAGTAATTAAGGAAATCGCCTGACTAAAAGTAAACATCTGCATGTCTGGAATATACTCGTACATTTTATGCAGGCGTTAATTTAGAAGCGAGCTATTTTAGTGATTTACATAACTATAAAGGTTTCTTATCCCCGATTTCACCAACGTCACCTAAGCTTAAGAGATCCCCTAAGCATGGTTAGGGGGCTGTTAGGGGACAGTTTCTGTTTCACCGACAGTTAGGGGTCACCTAAATATTAAAAGGCCCCCTAAATTTAGGTACTCGAAATATGGGCTTAAAGACGATCGTAAAACGAAATTTAATTTAGGGGCTAGTTTAGGGGGCTTTTAAGCTAGGGATCCCATACGTAGGTGGTAGCTTATGGGTTGTTGGTGAAATCGGGCATTAGACTTACGAATTTTTGAAATTTTTAATATTAAACTGTCATTCGAAACGTTGGCAACGAAAAATCAAAATAAATCCGCGAAAAAATCCCAAAAGATAGTTTTATTTATATAACTATGTTTGTTTTTTATTTAAATTATATTTTCAGGCGCAAGTCTATATCTGGCAATTGGAAAACTAATCAAGGATCAGCAATGCTCGAGGCCATAGGCATGAATGATAGATACAAAATGTGGATTGACGAGGTTAGAGGACTCCAAAAAATTTATACTATGTACTTATAAAACTGATGAACTGACATTTTTCCATTCAGTTTTTATCAAGAGGTTATATATATATACTCTTTATTGCACTTAAAAAAAATTTACAAAGATTAAGAGAAAGTTGAAGGCAAAGGTGGACTTAGGGAATAGATTATCGTATCTTTTAAAATATTAACAACACTTATTAGCACTTACTGCAATTTTCACGCAAGTATTACTCATTCTTCCAATACTACCATAATACAAATTATAGAATATTTAATTAATAATTTTTTTTATTTGTAGAATTTCGTTTTTTTTTCAAATTTTTATTATATTCAAAAAAAAAAACGAATAAAGCTTATCAAAATGAAGAAAAAGTAATTAATCTATATTTGTTAGGTAAGTGAAATATTCGGTGGCCTAGAAGTATGCGCTCTCGAGTTGGTGGTAGGCAAGGATGGTCGCGAGCACATCATCGAGCTCAACGATTCCGCCACTTCCTTTATGGGAGACACGCAAGAAGAAGATCGTCGTCACCTCGCAGAACTAGTCTTCCAACGTATGCAGGTATGATATAACCGTTATAACATTTATGAAGTTTACAAATTAATTATAAAAAAGTATACATTCCGCCATAAAACTGTAGCACGCTATATTAAAATAAAATAAATATAATAAAACACCTTATAAAGATGCATAATGTTTTTTAAATTATATTATTGTATTAAAATTTGTTATGACCTTCAAAAAGTAAAAATATGAACTGTTATTTCAGTCTGTGTGCCGTCCTGGCATAACTAAGACGACTTCGCGAAGCTCTGTATCTGGTAGCGGTGCAGCGTCTCCCGAAGAACGTTCAGCTCCCATCGGCGGCCCTCCGAGCGCGCCACCGCCCGCGCCTCTCGCGACCGCCGCCAGCATTGACCGTCCCCTGCCTCCCATACCAGCGGAGCCCACGCAACCACCACCGCCTCCACTAACACGCCGTGATTCTCAAGGTGCATACATAATTTTAATAGACTCTGTATGCAACAAAAAACATCACTACACTGACTATAAAGTAATTTATGTCAGCATTCGGTGCATAGAATACCTCTATATAATAATCACGTCTAGTCCAGTCAATACAGAAAAAAAAAACATATATAAAATAAAGCAATTTCAATGATAATGCCATTCGATAAAGGGGCATTTTTAAGCCTAAAGTCAAGTTGAGGTGTCGCTCGAGAGGCGCAGGTGCCAACAAATTTTAATTTAAAAAAAAAGTTTTTCATAAAAAAGATAGTAAATTTAATTTAAAAGAGAAAAGATTTTTAGAGTTTTTTTTACGTATGATGAGCCGTTCCGTAGATATTCAATAAAACACGTTTTTCGGCGATAGTGGTGCCAGCGCCTCTCGAGTGACCTCTCAAACTTGCTCTTACGCTTAGAAAATGCTTCTTTATCGAATGTCAATATCGAGGAAATTGCTTTATTTTATGTAGATAGATTCTCCTATTGACTGGAATAGTCGATATATTGCTCCGTTGCTGCGTAAAAGTAGGACCAACCAAAAGACACACTTTCATATTTACAATATTAGTTACAATTATACTTGTATTATAGTGCTACGTTAACAGCCTCCGCAATACCGTAGCAGGCTACTACCACGACACCATATCATCTATGATGAAGATTCTTGAAAAAATAATATACAGCACTTTACGTATCTTATAGTTCTATAAATTACAAGTAATAAATAATTTAAATACAACAGCCTCTCAATCATCCACTGTGTCATCCGCCTCGGCCGCCCCGAGCACGGCCAGCGCCGGGCAGCAGCCGCCCGCGGCCCCCACGGCCAGCACCAGCACGCGCGGTGGCTTCGCGAGGCAGGGCTCTCTGAGCGCCACCCTCACTGAAGACGCAGAGGACACTATGAAGAACCTGCGCAAAACATTCGCAGGCATTTTTGGAGACATGTAACACACCAACCAACTTTCCTCACAACATATTCAAGGTCAACTTTGTTAACTTAGCCTTAGTCGCTTGAATAGTAACATCTGTGACTTCGTCGATATAATAAATTTCATTAACGCTTTACGTTTCAAGTTCTGATGAAATAGACTTGGTCTAATAATAGAGGCTATGAATATATCGAAGTTGTTGAGGAATACATATAAATTCAAGCAATTAGTAGTCAACTAACATCATTTTTTTAACATGTAAGATGAAGCAACTCTGCTACAAGCAGGTTAAAGGTCAGCCTTGCGAAAAGGTTCAAGGTCAAGTTTGTTCGTTTTAATTGTTTTGACCGTTAAATGAATATAGTTCGATAACAGTTGTGGTTGTCAATTTAGATATATATGTATGTATCTATTTAATTGTTCAAGATCCTATATTATTAAACATTCTGTTAACAATGACAACCTTGAAGAAATAAAATATTTTTAATTAGTGAAGCGGAAATGTAAAACATCCAATGACTATCATTCTGATAGAAAAAGAATACAATTGAATTTAGCTTACCTAGAATCATTTGAAAATGATTATAAATGTTAGTGTTACATACAAATGACACATTCAGAATTAACGAAATATTATGTATGTTTAACTGTTTTTACTTTCTTAATGAGTGTTGTTAACAATTTGATATAGATCCGAAATCGAATAGCAAATTCTATAAGGATAGGTTTAATGTTAAATAATGATAGATTTTTTACAATAAGTTTATAAATAAAAGTAAAAATCAACTGAGCTACATTGTGATCGAATCCGTTCGATGCTCGACGCGTCGCGTCTTGCAATAGAGATAAATACTAAATAGAACTTTCCTCTGTAGCAACTTTTTACAGATTTTTATAGTATCTTTATTGTTGTGCTGTTCAATTCATAACTTGCAACTGTTGTAGCGTCAACTCGATTGTAGAGCGGGCAACTGCTACAAACAAAACTCTATTATAAATCATTATTCGCTGGCTTACAATTTTAATGTTTGAATTTGATATTATGAAATCGCAATAATCTTTAATAAGGTAAATAATATAAAAATAAGGTGTTTTGAGCGGAGCTAGGAGAAATAACGCATTTTTTTTTTATTTGGGTAACATAGCACATTTTACTTGAATTAAGTAAAAAAGTCCGGAAATCAACAGATCTATTTCCTTTAAAATAAAATGTAATGTAAACATATAAACTACGTACGTAGTAACATTAATGATATCATAAACATTTTTTGACAATTAAATAATTGATTTCAAATGCCCTTGACATTTTATAATAGTTTTGGTCGTTTATGAAATGAAAAGGAACAACCATATGAAAGATACGAGCATGTTATATTTATTTCTTAAGCGCATACTCAAACTATGCAATTAAAGGGAGCGTAAAGAAGTTGAAGGACAGAAAGATAGGCGGAATTGGTTACATCTGAAGTGTACGCTAAATAAGACAATATTGTTAAAAGCAAAAATTTATTCACATTTTATATATCTTATTACTAACATAGTTGTATCTTGTAGATTATAGGATTAGTATTGTTGTATTTGTGTGTTTCCTCACGCAATATCTAGTCATGCTTAGACGTTAATTTTAGTAGCGGTTCATTGTCTTTCCTGTAACTTTAGTATTGTAATATTTCCAAGAACAAAATTATTAATTGTTTTATTTGAATTAAGATAATGTTTTGGTTTACCAATTAATTTATATGAAACGAATTGCAGGGACACTTAGAATGAATCAGTTAACTCGTTGGAAGAAATGGTTCTCATAAATTCCATATATTTTTCATATTGCGCTTTCCTAAAGATTCGCTATTCAAAATCAAATTACCCATATGCTTTATAAAGTATCACTATTAATAAATAAAAATAATCAAATATACAACTGATAGACATTTGAATTATCGAAAATTTTATAACAAAATGATGTTGTAACAAACGTTGTGTTGTTTTTATTTAAAACATGTATCACTTGTTATCATAATAATATATTTACAACGAATATAGTACACATAGAGATGTACAATGCAAGGGCAAGACTAAACTACACATAACTTTAGGGAAAATCGTCTATTGTAAAAACCTTTAAACGTAACTCGACCAGTTATTATCCTGTCCTGTAGGGATAAACCTCATATAACTGGTACTTGAGGCCTTGGCATTATACCTACTGTACATCCTATAAAATATGCTTAGAAAATATGTATTTATACATGCACTCGTAGCTAAATTTTGACACGATCCTTTAGATCTTAATCAATAAGTGTCTATGAAATGCGCAATTAGATGACTATAATATAATATATATCATGGTAATACTTTCTTAGATTTACGCGAATGTTTGACATTTTTAAATAAAACTATCTTTTCGGATTATTTCGCGGATTTATTTTGATTTTTGGTTCCCGACGTTTCGAATGCTTTACAGCATCCATGGTCACGGGAGAGACTGAGGTGTTACATGTCTTGAATGTATAGTTGTTACAGACAGCCTACCCACAATTAACAAAATGAAAATTGCACCAATTACATTACAATATTTTTAACTTTAAACATTTTTATAATTTTAATTATAATTGAATATGGAATATTATTTATTTAATTTTTGCTATTATTTTTATAATTATTACAATTTTAAAAATATTAATTAGTAATCTATATTTAGTGTTGCCATTATTATATTTATAACCATAAAGAAAAATATAAAGTTAAAAATATTGTAATGTAATTGGTGCAATTTTCATTTTGTTAATTGTGGGTAGGCTGTCTGTAACAACTATACCTTCAAGACATGTAACACCTCAGTCTCTCCCGTGACCATGGATGCTGTAAAGCATTCGAAACGTCGGGAACCAAAAATCAAAATAAATCCGCGAAATATACCGAAAAGATAGTTTTATTTAAAAATATATCATGGTACTTTAAATGATTGTATGTCGTTGAGTTTTTGATGTCGGTAATATTAATTTTATATTAGACTGTTCTGCGTTTATAATAAATAGGATTAATAATATTAAACACTAAATATAAAGCTGTTGTTGTTGTTGCTAAACAAATTATACAATGTGTATCTACTCATATGAAAATGCTCGGAGGATTTGTCACGATCAAAATTTACACCACCTTGTTATAAATGAGGTTAATTATATGCGACACCCCATTTTTGGCGTGACATTATCTTCGGCTAGTAAGAGATATGATTTGTCACGGCTTAATTATAAATATTTTTATCTACCAATGTATTGGTGCAGTTGATATTTTAGTTATAAAAGTATAATTTCACTTTAGAAATCACAGACAAAAATTGTTATTAAAGCAATAATGTTATACTTAATTTATTAACCGTGACATTCATAGCTCTAATATAATATTATAATGGAATTTGAATGCATGTTAATCTATATGATAATAAATATATATTAAATAAATACCTCTTTTGGTAACTCAATAATAACTATGAGTTTTATTTATAGTTAACAACATACCCTCGTTTTGCTTCGGCCCTCACTAGATATACGTACTCTTCACACTCCAAAAACTCATAAAATTTAAATATAACCGTAGTTTTTCTGTCCAGCGTGAAACTTTTTCTTTTCCTACTATCTGCTCTGCTTATCATTTTGACAGCTATCTATCCACTAGGTGCCTTGCAGCCTGGTACCAAATGGGCCTATGTTCTCACCTGAATAGTCTATCTATCAGTGAAAATCTTGTTAAAGTCGGTTCAGCCTTTTCAAAGACTAACTCATAGAAAACTTTCAAAGACTAATTAATTTTCTATGTCATATTTAAATCAGACAGACACTTTAATTCATGTATGAGTATTTATATAATAGCTATAATATTTTAATGAGGAAATTCAAATCGTAATAAAAATTTTGATTCTTTTCTATTTTTATTAATAATGATAAAAAATAGTCTACAATATAGTAATAAACGCGTATAGAAAAAGAATCTATCAACGGTAACCGACAGGGTCCATGCCAGTGTTGAGGCTGTAGTTGCGATACATGCCCGCGGCTGCGAGGCGGTTTGTAAAGGTCTGGCCAGCAGGAAAGAACACGGATGGCACTGAGTGGTATCCTATGAACATTTATTATTATCAATATTTTAATATTTTTTTCAAATATGATTCTTTATGAGCCAGAAAACTTGTTAGAGAAACATTCTTAAGCAAGCGTTTATTAACTAAACTATGTTATATTATACTGGCCCTAATGTTAAAAATAGTTTGTTATATAAGAGTATTTTAAAGGTTCCGTAGCAAACAAGCAAACACGTAATCCTTATAAGTTTCTCATGTCCCCATGTCACAATTTTATTTCCGAAACGTTTGGTACTACATACTCGTACATATATAGCTGAACTTTGAATAATACATAGGTGTCTTTTGTGAACCGCTAGACAATGATGTTGTTAAAGCACGAAAAATATTAAAACAGATGCAATGTCACCCGATACATTTAACTAAAGATTTAAAAAAATGTTTAACTCTTTTTAGCCAATACTTAGTTGCCAAGTCAAAACTCGTATTCCTATGTATATAAAACAATTCCCTCTCGCATTTTTCTTTACTATGGTCCTGATCATACCCCCAAACTTTCAATGAAAATGACATATCGATACCTTAATTGGCAAACCAGCTAACTCCATATGAGCAAATTTTTCAGGAGACTTAAAACATATAATATTTTCTTACACTACTAATTAAAATCTCTAAAATACCGTTGGTAGATAATATCGTAAGCTGTTATCTTTGATACTATAAGATTCTACTAAAATAATCTTATTGAATTACTGTTGCATACAATCTGAGTCAAAAAATATTTTTTTACGAAATGTGGAGTTGGCTGGTTTGCCAATTAAGGTATCGATATCAGAATAATGAAAATAGTATAAAAACATTCATTAAGTACATATATATTTCACGTCCACATATATATTACAGTACACATTTATATTATAGTGTGCGTTAATTGTACCTATTCAATAGTTCTCACGTTAACCTAATGGAAATCTTTACATACAAATGTCTCAGTTAAAGCATTATATTGCTAAAATATTTAGTTTATAAGAAGTTGCTCAATTTACCTATACAATTTACTATATGCGCACTATTACTATAAATAAAATGGCGGCAGATGTCTAGTAGAAACCATGTTTGGTCCTGCGTAGCCTCAGTGTGCGAGTCAAACTCGCGCTTATACTAATAAACTATAAATAAATAAATAAATAAAATAGCCTTTAATTACTAAAATAATTTGACATTATACACTCACACATGCAATTATTTTTCCAGACATAAATGACATATTATTTAGTAAATATAACACTCATAAAACAACAAAAATTAGTATCTTATAAATAAAGCTGATATAATAACAGTACACCTAATTTAGAATATATTTTATACAATATTATTAGTTCTTTTATTTTTTTGCTATATAGAGTGAATGCTATGATTATAAATACATATATTGTTATTAGCGTATTAGCTTGTACAAGCTAATGTAGCGTACAAGCTAACTTAAACTAAGTATAATTTAAATAAAATAAGTATAATCACCAAATAAAAGTCTGAATTCGTTTTGCATATTTATTTAATTTCGTCCACTTCAATTACAAAACATGAAATTAGCAATATTTATTAAGACCTTAAAACAAAACAATACTTAACTCGTTCGCTTAAAAATTGTATCGTAACTGTGCTTAAAAAACACTAAATAAATTGGACAACAGAATATTATATTGAAATCTTGTTCTGGCAGATCAAAGAAACCTTATTTTAGTGGCGGCGGGTCCATGACTGTGTTTAGTGAGTAATTGCGGTACATTCCTGCGCTCGCCAGGTGGTTTGAAAAGTTCTGGTTCTTAGGGAAAAATGCGGATGGAACTGAATGCCAGCCTATAATGCAATAGTATAGACATTTTCAATAGTATTTACAAGGTCAAAATATTTTACATAATATATTAAAGTCAAAGTAAAAAAAAAATTAATATGTGAAAACTATACAAACCTTTTAATAATGTTATAAATCATTTAAAAAAAAAACATTTTTTTCCACGATCAACACAAAATTATATTACAATTTAAAAATAAAATAGAAATTACCTGGTGGGTACCATCCGTACTCGCTCGCCGACGTTCTATAGAAGGGATGTTGCTTGCTCACTTGACAGCCATAGCCGTTAAACCAATCTAGTAAAACAAAAAAAATTATTTACAATGTTCATAAAAACAACGTAATGGGATTTCACGAATCGCTATAGGGTGAAATAAGGAACGGAAGTGAGGTATTCCATGTTCTTAACATTTATAAAATGCTTAGTATAGATAGTTTACTATAAAAATCCCACCATTGTATAGAATATATTAACACGATCATTGCTCCTAAACATTTGTCAATATTGTCCGCCCGCATCATAAGTGTGTAGAGCCAGCATTGAATTGAATGGATGTGTGTATGTAGAGTGTAGATGTATCTCTAATCTTTATATTATAATCAATAATGTGTAACTTCATATACTTCATGGATCAGTAAAACGTTTATTTTGCTTTAAATAAATACATATATTTATAGTTTTGTTTTTACAAAAGATTGTTTTTGGTGATGATTTTTTAAAAATTCTTTCTAAGCATTCTTTTATTTTTAAATTAATCGTATTTTTATATATAAATTAGCGACTCAACCTCGCTTCGCTCGGGTTCGTCTCTAGGTTGATTCCCCATACAAACTATCAACCCCATTTTCATCTCCTTAAGGGATGATTTCCAGGATAAACGGTATCCTCTGTCCTTCCCAGGGTCTTAAACTATCTTCTTACCAAAATTCATCTAAATCTGTTCAGTAGATCCAGAGATTACACCCTACAACGTCACAATCCCATAAACTCACAAATTTTACCTCTTTATAATATTAGTAACGCAATTTTTTAATTTTTTAATTTTTTCTTTCATAAAAACCTTCTCCTGACAAAACCAATAAAACAAAAAAAAATTTAAATCGGTCCAGCCGTTCACGCGTGATGGCGTGACCAAGGGAAATAGGGATACATTTTTATAGATTAGATTTTCGAAATTTTTATAGATATTTTAAGTAGTAGTTGCGTATACTTACGAGGATGTTCAAATCTCTTAGGCAGGTTACAAGTAGCAAACTTATCGGAGGTTTTCAACTCTGGTGTTTTAATCTCTTGCTGCAGACATGCTTTATCTGTGCATGTTGCAGAACAATAGCCGGGCTGCATTTCCGACTGTGTTACGTTTTCAGATTTTACCGTCTCACTCATTATCTATTCTAAACAAATAAAAACCATTAAAAATTAAAAAAGACAACCTTTCAATCTTTATAGACGTCTAAAGATAAACAACATGTTTCCTTGGTAATTTAACAACCTTGACGCGGCTAACATTCTTATTAGATTGAAATGAAAATCTTAGAAAGATAAAAAAGTAATGAAGATAAAATAATAATAAAAGCTGATAGACTTGGTACATCTATGTCTGTTTTTGAAATAGCAAAAAAGTAAATTTTATTTATTGTACCTATAGCACATGAATACCGCACAAGAAGTGTCCTATATACCTATACATACATATGTAGGTATACGCCTTAGTACATATATAAAAATGGAGCAAGTAAAATAATGAATAAACTTATCAGCGTTGTAGACCTACTGAAATACACATTAGAAATTATCTAATGGAATACTTATACTAAATTAATTTGATTCACCAATATAATTTATTATAAGAAATGATGATTGTAGACTGTGTTAATTTTCAATGCTTTAATTACTTTTTAATTAAAGTGATACAAAATTATTTATAGACTACTAGCGGCTCATTCTCGCTTCGCTCGGTTTCGTCCGTAGTGGAAAACAAATCTATCCCACGGGAACCGTGCTTTTTTTCAGAATAAAAAATAGCCTATTCGCGATTCCAGACTACGAATATATCTGTGCCAAATTTAATCCAGATCCGTTCAGTCGTGATTGAGTAACAAACATCCATCCATCCAAACTTACGCATTTATATATTAGTAAGATTTCTATGCATTAGGGCATAGTAATATAATGAAGACTTAGTTGCGCAAATGAAATCCTCAACATCCGGCACAGTACTAATTTTATTAAGAGAAATAAGAAATATGAGAGTCACGAGGAAGATTCAAACCTGGAAGAGGTTGCCTGAAAAATCTTTTCGTTCCAAATGGACGCGCACAACCTATTTTCGCACTAGTTTTCCTTCCGCTGTGGAGCGGAAGCATTTATTGGTTCTCGTACATTACTTTATAAACTATGTCAGTCATTCAGGCTTAGACTTATATTACCTATGAAAATTATTCAAATCTGTCGAAGGAAATATATACCATACAAGGAAGATATTTTTATTTCCCATAGAATTCTGAATTTATCTCCTTATTACGTCATTACGCGACCTTTCCTCGGGAGGCTGTGTTCATATTTGAGCTTACTAATGTTCTACTTATTAAGATGTGATAGGTGATGAGTGACAGGTGGATGAGGAGACGCAATTTTGTTATACGGCAGTGTAACCGTAGGTTTTGGAAAAGATGTATAAAAGTAAGATTATAAATATCCATTCAAAGCCTTCATAGGTTTAGAAAGTAACGCCTGTAATTTATAGATTTGAAGCATACAATTATGTTTTGATTATATTTATTTAAAGCTAAATGATATATTTAAACTTTAGTTAGTGTACGTTTTCACTAAGTTCGTTTGGCATGCATTCAAATGAATATATTAACTCTTATCAGCAGTATCGCGACGAACAGACAACAAATGAGTGGGAGCCTATCAGGCGCCTCTTTATAACTATAGGATAGTTGGTTTTAATCGTCCTTCTTATTAACTCGCATTTAAACTATATTTAAAAATAAAATAAATAATTACAACATTTCAAAATAGAAATTTTTTGTCTGTACATTACGTCAACGTGACAATATTTTATAATGAAAACTATCACAATTGATCAGCCAATAAACTTACAAGTTGTGAAGTTTGAATTAGATTTTTCTTCATTATACGAAGCAAAATCAAAACCAGATAGAAAATGCAAGAAAATCAAAATACCAAAAGTAAACTGGAACAAACAACCAAAAAAGATTCCACCACCTCCAATAAAAAATAATCAAAAGGTAATAAATATTATGTAAATTATATATCAGTGGCCCTCTCGAGCCTCGCTTAAACCCTAATTTCGTCCCACGTGCTGTGCTTCTGTGAATTTTATTGTATAAGAACCACTTATTGGACCACGGTAAAAAGCCTACCTCTTTTTGCATGATAGACGAAGTACGTGCTAATTTAATAACCATAAGTTGAGACAATGACTTTAATGCAAAGAAACAAAAAGAAATAAACATATTTTCATGTTTGTATTAGTAAGGACAGATATTTTATCAGTCAACTTCTTACTTTTATTTGTTAACTCAAAAAGTAGCTACTACATTTAATTTACAGAAACGAGACACCAGAGACCTCATTGAAGATCTATTGAGCGAAATTTACGCGGATCGATATGACTGGAGCAATAACAGCGGCATTGAATTTAGTCAAGGGTAATATTAATATTAAATAATAATTCTAGAGACTGAAATATTTTCCATAAACTTAGTATCTAATTAAACATTTTGCACACAGGTCTACAGCTGCAGCATCTATTACATCATCACATTCAGTTTGCAGAGAACGAACAGATGCTATTGAACGTAGTTATTTAGAATCATTAGGTAATTATTATACCAACTAAGGCAGCCATACTCAACCTTTTTTTATAAGAGCCACAAACACGTTTCAGTCATGGTGTCGAGGGCCACAAGCGAAAATTATTTAGGTCTTTATGTAAACGTAATTCCAAGTTAACGATATAGTTACTTTTTTAACAAAGATATGTTATAATGCGATTTTTGATGCTGCCGCATGCGGCCCGCGGGCCGCAGGTTGAGTATAGCTGAACTAAGGTAACAAACTATTCAAATTAAAGGTTTCCCCGCAGTTTCACTACGCTGGCTTAATTTTTATCAGTAGCAATTATTTCAAGTTAATACATGCAGCGGATACTTTTGCGAAGTAAAATTGTATTTTAAACGCACAAAAAACTTTATTTTCTCGATGAAATTGTATCCGATTTGTTAATATATAATTGAATAATTATAATAGCATATTGGGAAAATTGGCAAATACAGACCTTTAAGACAATAACTCACACAGAGAGACAAAAATTTTTTTTTGGGTTTAATTATTATCGGCCGGAGCCATTGATTTAACATAGACCAATAATACTTCTTCCTTTAAATATACGAGTAGGAAATAAAAATAGAAAAGATAAAAAAATAAAACTATATTACATTTGAACAAATAATTGTTAATAACTATTGAACATTTGTTAGATCTACAAGATCTCCGCGAACAAGATATTGAATGGAAAAATAGTTTGCAAAAAACAGGCGAACGATTAGCAAGATCTTTACGGATACGAGATCGACTTTATCGACAACAAAAGAAACTTTGTGCGGCATTCACAGTGCTCCTTCGTCATATAAGTATGTATGCTACGTTCACAAAATGTGATTGTGTATATTAGTATGTAGTAGTAATTGTAATGCTTTTTTTAATATTGTAACAAAATTCCTTACTTTTTCATTTGCATAATATGTATCATCTAACTGGATATGAATTACAAATATTAATGTGTATATTTTTAGCAATTATTTGCCAAAAACTTTCTAATCTTTTTTATAATCGTAAAGCTATCTTAGGCTATTACAGTACTAGGTATTTATGAATAAAGAATTAGATGCCACGCTTTCATTGAGGGGCTTAAAATAACACTACGCACATCAAAGTATCTACACACAGGGTGCTTTTTACAATATCCTTGTTCTGTAACTGACGTACACAATGGCATCAAATCAATAGACAACACACACAGATAAAAGTCCTCTCGCTCAACTGCGCATGCTCTAACCAGGCATCTACCACGACACGCTATATCGGCATTCTAACCAATTTTGTCTTTGCTGCTATCCGGGCATCGATTTAAAATAAAACTCATTGCGATGAAGTAGTACAGGGTGAGCAGCCCCACTACTCGCATTCGCGACTTGCCCAGTAAACATCGTATCAGCTGGTCGACGACGCAGTATTTGATGTTTTAAAGATATGACATACTTAAAATATCGTAATGTTTTATCAATATTATGTTCATCCATAAGTGTTATATTAAAGAAACTTACAGACCAGAAATGAATATGTGCTAACAAAATTATGTTACCCGACGACTCTGTGTTTAGTGCAGTTTAAAATTATGCATTTGATATCAAATGTACACTTTGTACAAGACAGATGAGTGCTATTTTGAACTCTCTCAGGAACTTGGCAAGTTCTGCAAGGACTGCCTCAGGTACAATTTATGAAAAATATTTAATTTATATAAAAGTATGACATACATATAAGAGTAGTGTAATTAACTTATAACTCTTTGCCTTAATTTAATATTTGTATTTCTTATACATTTGTTCACTTCCTATAATAATTAATTAATTAAATTAGCGACAGGACGGATAAATTGATAACACTTACGCAATGCTAGGCATTAATGCCTTTGAAAGACAAAATCCCTATAAAGAATACCAAAATATTTATAACTTATACCTATGGGTTATTTTCACTAAAGCGTTTAAATTTCGGTCCTCGAATCTCGATAAATCTCGTTAAAATGACATCCTTTAACAGTCATTATCACGTACTAAGTGGATAATGGGGCAATTATACACTTTAGTTCAGTTTTATATGTATTCATTGTAATGTTAGCTGGAGATACAAGTGCTCGTTTCGGAGTTACTCCTGGTAACGAGGGCCCCGGCGAGGGCGGTTTCGCGGAGTGGCTGCACGCGATGCGCCTCGTCGCGCGCCTTCCCGCCGGGGTACCGCAACATTTTCGTAGAAAGGTAACAATATAAAATATATAGAGTATTTACAAATAATAGCCTGTCGTTGTAATCAGAATCCGCTGTAAGTAAACAATAGCTGTTTATTCCTTGGGGGTTCTAATTCAAATGGGATGTGCCATTTTCGAATATTATATTATAATTGTTACCATTACATATTACAAAATATTATTTATGTGATAGTTTGAGTTAAACTCGTATACATTATATTGTATGTAAACAGATTTTATATTGTACTAAATTACCATATAACAGATTTTATAATTAATAAATTATCATCTAGACTACAATGTTATCATTTATCAATACTACTTATTTATTTATACGTCTCAGATATTTTTAGTAGAAAGTTTCCTTTCACAAACTTAATTAACACCTCCAGGTAAATTTCTAAGAAATTAATTAAATTTCTAAGAAATCTATTGTTAACTGTAACGCCGGCGTGTCCACGGTCGTGGAGGGAATAAAGCTTGTTTGACATTGTTTACCTGTGCCCTGAAACAGAAAGTATAATTAGATATTTTTTTATTAACATAATTTTATAAACACTTCAACTTTAGTGAAATACTTAGTGTAATTAGAATATTTTACTTAAAAACAAAAATATTTGCCAAATTTTCACACATATTTATAAAAATGTATTTAGTAGAACAGAGCATTATTGTTGCCATGACATCACTCGTTAATAAGAATTTCAATGACATTTTCAGCTATGGCTGACGCTAGCAGATCGGCACTTGACCGCACGGGGCATCGACTGGCCGGTCGCCGAACGTGCCTGCTTCCGAGGGACGGCGCAGCCCGATGATACTGAACTTAGCGCTCAGATCCTCAAGGTATATAATCGTCTAATTACGGAATTGACTTAGAACAACGAACTTCAATACTTACGAGCTTACCTTGTTAAGAATTTTTTTTAGTAAAATAAAATTTGGGATATTTTCTATGGAATAATTACAGGATCTACATCGTACGGGATGTTCTCTTTTTTGTGGAGCAGAAGGCCGCGAAAATCAAGCGATGCTACGAAGAGTATTATTAGCTTACGCCAGGTACGAATTTTCTAATTTATTAGTATATACTTATAATTAAACTTTAAATAGGTACATGCTACATATATTAACGAGGGAATTTATTTTCAGATGGAATAAGGACGTTGGCTATTGTCAAGGTTTCAATATGCTAGCTGCTATCATATTAGAAGTAATGGAGAAATCTGAGTCGGATTCACTAAAAGTATATTATTATTGAGTACCTGTAGTGTGATCTGCTCTTCATTCGTGAAATAATTATATTAAGTTTGTTTCTAACGTTTCAGGTTATGATATATTTAGTGGAAGCTGTATTACCTGAAGGTTATTTCGCTGACGATCTCAGAGGATTATCAGCGGACATGGCCGCCTTTAGAGACTTATTACGATTAAGGCTTCCTCGACTGGCTCAACATATGGATAATTTACAAAGAATATCTGATGGTATAAATCTAAATATTTATATTATATTCAAAAATTTATTTCTGAATTATCTATAAAGATTATTACAAAAACATATTACAGAAAATTATACATTATATATTACAATAATTATGCTTTTGTCATAGGAGGCGGCGTTGAACCACCTTTACCAGACGTGTTCACTATGCAATGGTTTCTTACGTTGTACGCAACGTGGTTGCCTCGAGAGTCCTTGCTAAGGATCTGGGACTTAATTTTACTTGACGGTAACGAGATCCTGTTACTCACCGCGTTAGCCATCTGGGATATGCTCGAAGAGTATGTCTGACATTTCTTACTGTTTATAATATAAATAAATTTATCATTTGTTTTACGACAAATAATTAATTAGCCTCGATCATACGAACTAAGTATTTTACGTCTTTATAAACGTTTGCCGCTAAACTTTTCGGTCTTACCTATTTTACCTAAAAGGTAAACAAGTATCATTTAAATATTATATGAAGTTTATTATTTTAAAACTTGACCCTTTTTAAATAATTATAAAATTTTATATTAAGTATTAAACATTTTTAAAATGTGTTTTTGTTTTAGCCGCATTCTCTCAGCGAGGTCCGCGGATGAGTTCTACAGCTGTATGGGTGGTGGTGTCGGCGCTGTATGGGAAGCAGGCGAAGCGTTAGTTGCTAGAGTAGTCGCTTTTAACTCTGTGCCGGAACTACCGCGTCTCCGCAGCTTACACAGATATAGAGTAACGCCACCAGCTCCTCCAAATGCCCCTCCAGTACATCCTCCTTTGCAATCAGCGGTAAGAAATAACGCATTCAGATTTTATAAATACTTAAAAAATATATAAATATGAGAAAACAGATTTTCTTATTGCTCTTGAGCCTAGATTCCAAATTATTTAACATTGTATTTATAATGTTTATTCGTATGATAAATCATACAATATTTTGTGAGAAATAATTGAGGTTACCAAAATAAAATTAGCATTAAACAAATAAATTTATTAGTATACAATTTTCTAATATCTATAACTTTCTATACTTTTAAAAAATAAATAATATTTCTAGATGCAATCAATGACGAAGCGGGGCTTACGACTCTTCTATTCTGAAGATGAAGGAGATTCCAGTGATGATGGAAATAAAATGGCTTTAGCTACGGTAATTAGAAAGAAAAGAGATTTTATGAATTACAGTAACAACAACAAAAATTTACCTTTTTAAAATTAAACACATTACAATGTTTAATTTTTGGGAAAGTAAATTGATATTTCGACTAAAGACTCCATCAATTCATTCAACCAGATTTCGCATTTTTAAATAATATTAAATTTCTTGTAAATTATTTTTTATAGACTATTAGGTAACTGGTTTGTATCGTAAGTATTTTTCATAACCTACCACAGCAAATCAATAAAAAATCAAGTGATCATCAAAACACAAGTTGCTGATAATAATAAACATGTCGCAAATATATGTATGTATACATATTACATATATCTAATCTCGTCTAAATTTACTCACGCATTAGTTTTTGCTATCTTACATGCGCTTATTTTATTATGCGCTCTTATACCAAACTAAACAAAATGCAAAATTAAATAATTTTACCAAATGGTAAAGCTTTGATAAGAGGTATAACGAATAAAATAACTCAATGACTGCTTAAAATTAACTAAATGAACTTAAACTTAGGTTATACCAAGACGAGAAGATCGTTCAGGAGCTGGTGATAGATTGTCTTTAGATATTGGGGCACTAAAAAGACAATACGCTCGATTGCGAGAACGTCAACGTCAAGCACATGTCATCTTAGCAGCAGCTTGTGCGCGACATGCAGCAGGTAAGATTTTACATAAATAATCTTAAATATAATATTACTGTACTTTTATGTTAGTACTTTCCTCTTTGGATGTCTTTTTTATGAAGATATGATATGCACAATAAAGTCTCCTCAGCCATCTCTTGGAGAGATTTTATAATACATAAATAATAGATACATATAAGTGTATAGGCACGTAAATGTACTGCCTATTTCTTTTATTTTCATGCAAAATTTTTGGTTCGCACAATCCAACGAGACCGGAGAAAGACAATTAAGATAGTTATACGTCAAAGCGTATTAACGTCAAAACAAATTCTAACACGTCATTCATTATACACAAACGATCAATGGAATACAGCTTTATTGCAGCAATTGTGTATGTTAATAATATGTATATAATAATATGTATATAATAATATTAAATATACTTTTCAAAAATTCTTTTTTGTTACAGTTGTAACTATGCCCTTTTTTACAGTTGGTGTACCTACTTCTCCAACCTCACTTACAGTAAACAATTTACTATTGGGGAAGAGCGCCATTGTTAGTTCTAGAGGACGGAGACTTGGACCCCCACCGGGCGCAGTACCACCATCACGACAAACAACTCCAACAATTCAAGACAAATCAGAACAGCGTATTTGTAAAGATGTAAATGATACTATCAGGTGGGAAGAGGAGAAAAGTCGGAAATGTCAAAATAGACGAAATTCGGTAAAATGGAAAGATATAAAAAAAGAAAAAGCTCTTGATATTGCACGAAAAGCTTCGATTGATATAGATGAAACGGGAGACGGTATCATTGTGTCAGAATTAGAAGCCAATGCAATGATAGCCTCTATGCGATCTCGCAGCTCTAGTGAGACCTCGTCCTATTCTTCTCGTTCGGAATCTAGTACTGATACTAGTTTGTGCGATGAAAACGAAAAGGCGAGTGATTCAGACCATGATTTATCTACTGATGACAAAGTTAAAAATACAAAAAATGTACTACCAAAATCTACCACGTATAAAGATATACCACATACCATACCACATACCATACCACAAAGTATAAAGGGAGTAAATAAGGATTCTTCCTTCGAGAAACTGCTGTCTCCAAATAAAAGAAAAAAATTAAAGGAAAAAGTAGATATTTCTGAATATCTCGATTCGGCTGCTGGTGAATCATTACGTGTTTATATTGACGGTTTTGAGATGAAATTAAACGAACGTGAAGATAGCAGTAATGACAAAAAGGTGTTCAGTGCTGCAAGTCCACAAAAGGACATTGTCCATTCTAAATTACAATTTGATAAAAAATATACCTTTCTTTCATCTGAAACCGAAGATATCAAAAATCAAATAAATTCCAAAAACTCAACTCCTTCTAAATTGGCAAGTTACAATTCAATCAAAACATCACCTTGTCATTGCGTTTTAGATTTTCAACCATTATATAAGGATGTAGCCGTAAGACGATCATCGACGTCGAATCTGGATAAAACTATAAGGCCTCTTGATATCATTGACACAATGACAATGAATCCTAATTTTGTTCCTGATATTGATCTATCTGAAAGATATGAAAGTCCATTAAGAAGTCCTGGTTCGGATAGTGTAATTATTAGTGAAGATGAACCTCCTATTCCTCTGAAAATCGATAAATATTTTGAGCATAGCCCAGAATTTTTTGGAGCAAGATTATCAGATCCTAATAATTTAGAAATTCCAAGTCGACGTGCTACAAAAAGAAATTCAAGATTACCAAAAAAACCAGATTCATTAACACTTCAAAGCAATAATAATGAGAGGAGTTTAAAAAATGAAGTGGAGCGTGCATCTTCATTACCGCAAAGTCATAGTTTTATATGTATAAAATCTGAAAGTCCAGATGTTAGGGAAAAGAAAAACGACGTAAATTTTCACGACTCTAAAGATAATAAATACATAAATACACAAAATAATATTAAAAAAAAATCAGACTATACAGAAAATATAAATATAAAAGAATCACCAGGAAAAGATATTTCCACTTGTAAAGATTACATGTTACGATCAGGTCGTAAAAACAGTGAAAGAGCACTACAGATAATTCAAGAAAACTCTCAAATACTAAGTCGAATTTTAACAAAACAGAATGTGGCATTGTCTAATAATAACCAACAAGGGAAGAAATATTTACCAGAAAATATATCTTCAGATAAAAGGTATATAGTTGACATGACTCCTCCGAAGATTTCAGAAACAAAATTACTTAATTCTCCTTTACTTAAAGAATCAACATCAGATTCACTAATTGGTAATATAAAAAGAGTAACGAAAGATGTAACAACGGACAAAAGTGATATTTTTAAGGCCAGACCAATTTCCATCGATGATCCATTTTCCTTTGAAGCTCGTAATTCTTCGATAGGAAGTGAGGAATTTTCTTTTAAAAATATTAAAACACCGAGTATTGAATGTCTGGGTAATAAAACAGATTTGTATGGATGGGAAAATAAGGGATTTTTAGCGAAATGCGATTATATAAGCAGCTCGAAAATTCGATCTGAGAATCTATGTGATGAGATGAAAAACAAAAGTACTGATACTTCCATAACAAACGAAAAACAATCTAAAAATAGAAGACCAGTATCAGATGAATGGTCACGATATTCAATTTCAAGCGATTCAAAGGTATCCGTGACGTTGCCTTCTTCAGAATTAAAAGATACTTCCACATATGAGCGGCGATTTACTTCTGATGATTTTAATTATCCACTTTCAAACTCCACAAAATACAATGAATCAATGTTAACAAAAGCGAATGATGTATGTAATAGAGCCGTGGATCAAAGTCCAAAACTATATGAAAATTTGGTTAAAACAGAAAATAGTTCCTACAGTGACTTTTCCCATAGAGTGACGTCGTCTATTAGTTTTACTTGTGAACCTACTCTAGACGATGATTCTCCAATGGGTGCAAAAAGTAATTCCAGTGATACGTTATGCCAAATCACATCATTAGATCAAATTTCAACACCAATATCACCAAAAATGTTTCCAAATCGAGAAACGCCGACATTATCAAGAGACTCTATGGACATTAGTGATAAAGCGAAGATTGACTCTGATGATACTTGCAGTGCAATCACGTCTCTTTTAGAAACAGATACATTATCTTCTTTGTCGTATCCGAGGAGTCCATCTACAGGTTCCTACCATCCATTTCCTACAAGACCAGCGATGCGATTGCCTAAAGATCTTGGAGTACGATTAGGTATGTACCCTAAAGAAACGATTAATTCTCCTCAAAAGTAAATGCAATTTAAACAAAAATTTAGTTGAATATTAAAATGTTATTGAAAGTATAATTTTAAATACTGTTTTATACGTATTTTGTTGTACTTTGGCTTAGTTTGTATTTAGATATAATGCAATTTTTTGGAATATTTATTTTATTAATAGTTATAATTAATGACCTTCCAATGTTGGATGAAATTAAAAAATATATAACCATTTTATTGTAATTTAAATAAAACCTTTAAAGGATGTTAATAAATAAATTATTGCTTAATGGTTAAAATGAAATCCAATATGCTTTGTATTTAAATTCCATACATAAATATATAACTATTTAAAAACTGAAGCAACGTGAGCTTTACTAAATAATGTAGAAAATCGAAACAAACTCGATGCCTTGATCCACTTTTAATGGTAGGTACGAAAAATTTGCGCAAAAGAAATATTTATTACATAAATAAAATAAAAATAATGCATTTGAAGTCAATAGTCATGGCAATTAATAAATTAATACGGAACTAGAGAAATTAAGTAAATAAATTATATCCACGATATAATAGAAAGAAAAACTGTTATTTAAAGATAATAATATTTATTCTACGACAATATTGAAAAATTAAATACATTATGTGATTGCAGTAAAAGTTTTTTATTCATTCATTCATTTTTATTTTATCTTACATATAAAGCTTATATTAAACTAATGCATAAAAATTAAAAATCATAGTAATAAAAAACTTAACAAGTCATTATTACAATTTTTATGAGCTAATAGATTCAAAAATCGTCAAGCACGGGTGGGCAGGTGCAGACTAGGTGCTTGTCTCCGTACATATCATCGATGCGACTCACTGTTGGCCAGATCTTGGTCTCTCCTTTGACGAACGGCTTTAAAGTACAAAAAAATAAATTTAATCGCCTTAAATTGTATGAGGTATGTATGGATATGGACTATATAGACATTAGACAAGTATGAATTTTCAGTATAAAATTATTTTATAAAATATTAAATTTTTCAGTAAATCTTAAGTTAGATACTTCATTTTGAAGGTTGATAAAAAGAAATATATAATATTTTGTATATAATATATTTTTTTACCGCTGGAAATGCTGCTTGCTCTCTAGTATAAGGACGATTCCAATCTTCACTTATAACTTCGGCTTGCGGATGTGGCGCCATCTGGTGAATTTAAAACTCTTATTAATTAAAAATACAGTCTTGTATAGATAGCATTATTGTTCTATTAGGCGTAGATCTGAATAACATTACGAAAACTCAATTATCATCGTTGTAACTTAATTATGGTGCCACACGAACGTTTTAATAGTTTTTTTATGTTTTAGGTATTGTCTAGATATTTGCCATTTTAACTTTAGTATGACAAATGTACATAGATATTAATTAGATATTGATATTATTGGCTTGTAGAATACATTATTAACGCTCTCCCATCTTTGAAACTCTACCACTATTAACAGAACCTAAGAGAATTGAAAAAACAAACGTAAATAAGAGGAACAAACTATTTACAAAAAGTCTATTACCAATTTTTTTTTATAAAAACCAAGTCCATATCGCGATCATTTTATTTAAAGTTCATGATTACATAGTCAATCCTCAATATCAATAAAAATTGCGAAGAAATGTTACCTTCAAAGGATTAAGTCTTTTATCCATAACACCGTCTTCGATTTCCTTTATTTCTTTTCTTATAGCAATCAGCGCTTCACAAAATCGATCAAGCTCTTGCAGGTCTTCAGACTCTGTAGGCTCAATCATAAGTGTACCGGCCACAGGCCAGGACATTGTAGGTGCGTGGAAACCTATGAAAAATAAAAGTATTTTATTTATATCTAAGCTAACATAAGAAAGATTTAAAGAAACAAAACTACGGTACGATTCATGACTATTATAACAAAAATGATTGAAAATAGATTATACTAAATGTATGTTGGTGTTATTTAATCTATATATTAATACGTCAAGCAGAAACTTTGTACCTTTGTTACGAAAATTGCGCGGACGGAGGAGTATGAAATTTCCCACACTTATAGTTTATATAGAGAAAACATTACACATACTACCATGTTTTTGACACACACGCATATATACTCTTATGTTTATTGTTAAAATCTACGGTCAAATTGAGAATTATATATTAGGGTATTTCTCCGAGATTGCGTTCTTGAACTGATTAATCTGGCCAAAAAAATATTTTCATTTTTGGCTCTATTCAACATACTCTTATGATTAATTTTTTTTTATCATTAATACGTGAAGCAAGAACTTTGTATCCCTTTTTAAGAAAAATCTATAATAATCATGGTCGAAGTTCGACCACTCGGCGAGTTTTAATACACTTAATTCTTCATTCATAAACGCAAAGTACTAACCAAAGTCCATCAAACGTTTAGCTATATCACCGGGTTCTATATTGGCTGTTTTCTTGAGGTCTCTCACGTCTATAATAAATTCATGTGCAACCAGTCCTCTCTCGCCTTTGTACAAAGTTTTGTAGTAGCCATCTAACCTCCGAGACATATAATTAGCATTTAGAATTGCCACTTGCGTCGCTCGTTTCAAACCTTTTGGTCCCATCATCTGCATAAATTATGTATGACTGGGTTAAAGGTCGTTAAGGCTATTATAAATAAGAAGCTTATTATTGATTTGTTATGCTGTAAATTTCAGTTGGACACAATAGTCTTTTATAATATTAATGATACTACGTTCAATGCCATAAATATCTCTATACATAAATATACTAATGGGAACTTGTTATTTGAGCGATAAAATGTTTAACATAACTTACTTTTATATAAGCCCAGGAGATTGGCAAAATGGCAGAAGATCCGAAAGGCGCGGCACTAACAGAGCCAAAGCTATGCGCCTCATCACCGAGATCGGCAAGAGGGTTGATAACGGGATGTGACGGTAGGAACGGCGCTAAGTGGGCTTTACTACGAGATGGAATAATAATGTATACAGTATAAACAAAATAAACGTATGCATACACAAATCACAAAAAAAACAAAGTTGTTATGGCTATAATATCTTGAAATCAATTGTCTTGATAAATTATAATTAATTGTATTTCGCAATTATATATTTGCTGTTATACCTACTGGAATTGCATTTAGACCAGGTATACAAGTTATTGGTTAATAATTTTATGTACTATTTCTGATTCGTTTTAATTCTAATAAAATACTTACACTCCAATTGGTCCCATTCCGGGGCCACCTCCACCATGAGGTATACAGAAGGTTTTATGCAAATTCAAGTGTGATACATCGCTGCCGTAATCTCCGGGACGACACAGACCAACCTGAAATAAATTTATTATATTATATTACAAATCATTATAAATTCATAATGCTGAAACGTAATCACCAATATTTTAAAAACAAAATCCTGTAGAACTACTTTCATAACGTCAGCTTTTCAAAATAGATTTCAGTAAATCAGCGCAAACTAAGTAGAAATGAATACGTTTTTCGACATCTCGCCTTGTTTTGAAGTTATAATTACTTTAAAGTGCTTGAGGTGTGTGTAAAATTACACGTGCCTGATTAACATTCTAATGTATGACAAAAAGGATTAGATGTTACATAAATGTTACTAGTTCCCTCCGTCCAACTAACAAAATTAAAATAAAAAAAAACATTAAAACAATTTCCTACAGATATAAATTCAATTATAATATAAATATACCTGAGCGTTCATATTGGCTCCATCCAAGTAGACCTGTCCGCCGTGGGCGTGCACCAGCGCGCACACATCCGCCGCGCGCTCTTCGAACACTCCGAACGTACTTGGATACGTTAACATGAGGCACGAAATATTCTCACTGTGCTCTTCAACCTATAAAATTTATATTTTTTTATATTTACACTATGACTGTACTAAGTTGAAGAATGAAAAGAAGAATCGATGCATTTAGAAATAACAGGCAAAAATAAAATAGGCAAAAACTTAAAATATCATACATTTGTAATAGTTGCTCCGAACTGATTTTAAGAGAATACGAGAATAAAATAGTTTTTGACTAAACTTAGCTTAAATTTTAATTCATGGGCTCCTTTATACTTTTAGTTCGCTAATCTCACGTTTATTGCATGTTACGAAAATTGACGAATTTTAAATTATTGTTATTTAGTTTACCTTATCCTTAAGGTGTTCCATGTCTATATCGCCAGAGGGAGTGACTCTAATGGCACAGACGCGCATGCCGGCCATGTGCGCGGAGGCCGGGTTAGTGCCGTGGGCGCTCACGGGGATCAAGCAGATGTTCCTGCGAGAATCGCCTCTGAACTCGTGGTACCGTTTAATTGTCCTAAGTCCAGCGTACTCACCTTGAGCCCCGCTGGAAAACATGTGCTTATTAAAATAACAGCATTTGCCAAGTCTAACAACTGGGTTTTCCATATTGAAGTATGGAAAATGTACGTTCTAACGTCTATATTGGACATACTAGGTAGATAAATATATTTTTTCTTTGCAAGAATAATATAGTTTTTTCTTATGCTAAAATTAACATGTGCTTCATTTTTTTATATCTACTATCTACCTTTGCAATTTATTAAATTTATAAGCAAAATTTTATATAACATTACCTCACCGTTGCAAAAACTCAGAATTTTACCATCTTATAAATAAAAATGTAAGATACCTGTTAGGTTGAAAAGAAACACGATCATAGCCAGTAATAGCACAAAGGTCTCTTGCAAGCTCTTCAAACAAGGTGTGGTAACCTTGACATTGGTCTAGTGGCGCGAATGGGTGGATGTCAGTAAAGTGCTTGAATGAGCATGGCATCATCTCTGTTGTTGAGTTTAGTTTCATTGTACAGGAACCCTGTAAAACGTAAAATAATTGTATAAATTGATAAGGTTGTTAAAATTTTTTGTGTAAGATCTCTTCATTAATTCATGGTTAAGCCCGACGACTTATTGTTCCGTTTCCTTCCGTCGGTTGGTTGATCTTTATTCCTAAACGTATTTACTTATTTAATGAAGCTTGGAACTCACCAACGGTATCATGGAATGGACAAGTGAAACGTCCTTGTTTTCTAATCGTTTCATGTATCGCACTATACTGGTTTCAGAATGGTGCATGTTAAAAACGGGATGCGTTAAATACGAAGATGTTCGATGAAAAGACCCTTTTAATATACTACGTGATCTAACGTCGCCGCTCTCCAATACCTGTTGAAAGAAATTTATATGTTAGTACATCATGTTGCTGGCAATATTCATTTTTACAAACTTCTAATTTCTTTGATTCTTACAATTTTATATATAAAAATCTGCCAAATTCCAGTAAAATGAAGTATTGTCGCAAATTAGCATAATTTTACTAATATTAATGTTTTTTTACCTCGTTAACCTTATCGCAGTCAAAAATCCATAGCAAATCTTCAACATCCTGCATAGTTGTTGTTTCATCCAACGCCACTCCGATTGCACCATCGTCAAAATATCTTAAATTGATCTTCTTTTCTTGTGCACGCGCCTTTATTGCAGAAGCATCATGCTCCGAGACCGGTACGATGTGTAGAGTATCGAAATAAACGCCATTAGATTGTTTGTGGCCACGTTTTCTTATTCCTAATTAAGAAAATAACATATCAAATATGAATCCTTACTCTTTTCTAAAATTGAAAAGATGTGATGGTTTATGTAACTATTTACATGAACATAGTTTGACCAGAAAATAATGGCTACTTTTTATCCCGATATTAATATTTAGTAGTTGATTCGGGATATTGATTTGCTATAATAAAATCACGTTATAATAAAAATCTGACTAAAACATTCCAATTTATAATAACAATACAAAATACGCATATTTTATTCCCCACCAAATAACTTACCATGATCAAGTACAAGTGTTGCATTATGGATTCTAGTGGCTATATCTCTCAGGCCCTGTGGTCCATGGTATACTGCATACATTGCAGACATGTTTGCTAAAAGAGCCTGTGCCGTGCAAATATTTGATGTTGCTTTATCGCGACGTATGTGTTGTTCTCTCGTTTGTAACGCTAACCTGCAATTAAATAATTTAATACATGAATATATAACATACATAGAAAGGTAAAAATAACGTAAAATTTAATTTACTGTTACCGATTTTCTATTAACAATTTCAACTTCTTTCGCGAAGATCAAGTTTCTAACCTGTAAGCATCTCGCCCAGCTGCATCTCTAGTGACTCCAACCATACGGCCTGGCATTAGCCTTACCAAAGGATTCTGAGCAGCAAAGAAACCAGCGTGAGGACCTCCATATCCTAATGGAACGCCGAGCCTCTGTGAAGTTCCCACAGCCAACGCTGCGCCGCATTCCGCTGGTGGACGAAGTAATGCTAGTGCAAGGAGATCTGTAGCAACTACTACTAATGTCTACAAAAAAATAAGTGTCTCAGGTTAGGATTACGTTAATAAATAGCGTAATTAAGTTTAATATGAATTTCTTGTTAAATGAGTAGATACATTTGCCTATGTGGCAAGAGAGAAAGTAATATTTAAAAGTTAAAACATAACGAAAATAATATAGAATTTTCCTTTATTTAGTAAAAACATGTTTTTTTTTTAATTTTTAACATATAAATAAATTTGATGTGTCTGTTTATGGAATTTATATTATTATAAATGCTAGGTTCTTTTAAAGTTATGTAATTTTCTATAAAGAAAACAGACATGCCTAAACGCGGGTATCATAGAGTGACTAAATATAATTTAACTAACCCCATGTTCTTGGGCGGCCGCGGCTAATCCAGAATAATCATAAACCAATCCTTTGGTATCTGGACACTGTAGTAGAACTGCCGATATGTCCCTCTGCGCAAAGTCTATTTGCCTTACATCCGAAACTACATTAACTTCCAATCCAAGAGCGTCCAAACGCGTATTAACTACTGACAAGGTTTGCGGATGTAGTTGTTCTGGTACTACAAATTTCATCCGTTTGTTGTGTCTAAAATTAAAATAAATCAAAATTAAAAAATCAAACTATTTAATTTTAAGAACATCAATAATGTAAAGTAGATGAAATAAGATTTAAATGCCCAATAAATACAGTTGTGTAATATATTTACCTGTGGCATAATGATAGAGCTTCCGCGGCGGCTGTTCCCTCATCTAATAGAGATGCATTTGCTACATCCAAACCCGTTAAATCACTCACCATCGTTTGGTAATTCAATAAGCCTTCTAATCGACCTTGTGCGACTTCCGGTTGATAAGGAGTATATTGTGTGGTCCTGAAATAAAAATAAAATACAACAATATTACTATATTAGTTATATAATGTTTAATTATCTAAATATTCATTTATAACTTTGATGATTGTTCTAATTTTATCAAATAATATTAATACTTTCTTAGATTTTTTTATTTGTTAATTGTGGGTAGGCTGTCTGTAACAACTATACATTCAAGACATGTAACACCTCAGTCTCTCCCGTGACCATGGATGCTGTAAAGCATTCGAAACGTCGGGAACCAAAAATCAAAATAAATTCGCGAATAAATCCGAAAAGATATTTTTATTTAAAATAATATTAACTTAAAAATTATACTTATTCCAAAATTGAGAAAGTCATTACCATCCAGGATTTTCAAACATGTTTCTCATAATAGAGTGAGGGACACAGCAATTATGATAACCCATGCCAATGTACGACCGCCAAATCTGATTCTTTTCTGCTATTTTACGCACCCTTTCGATAAGATCATATTCACCTGAAAAGTATATTATTTATATTCTTTATATTTAGTGCTTAATTTTTATTAACATTTTTATGTATATCTATGATTTTTGTATTAATCGATACTCACTAATGGGGTCGCTTATATCCATTAGTCCATTGAATTTAATTTGTTTAGGAACAGCATCATTAGTTAATTGTTCTAAACTCTGAAATATAAGTCAAGGTACAACATTGAGAAAACTAACAAATCGGCAGTAACAGAAAATTTACAGTTATTTGTTTACGTGTGTGATAAGAAAGTATTGTCATTATACGAGTAGGTATAATTTTTGCGATATTTGATATTTGGGGCGGTCGGACTGCAACGGAAAGTGAATGAATAATCGAAAATAAAAATTAGCTTGTAACAACAGTTTTTATAAAAAAAAACCTTTAACGAAGAAACATGGTGTAATTGCTACCCAGGGCCGGATTCAACCTTAGCGCCGCCCCTGGGCGTAGTAAAAAATTATCGAAATTATCGAAATTTTACAGAAAATGGGTAAAGTTTTGATTAAGTTTAAATGTTTTTAATTATTAATATTTTGAAAAACGCAAAAAAAAAAATTATAAATGATGTAAATTTATCGAAAGATTCACCTACTAGTTAATAATTTCTTTTATTTTTAATTTTTTGAAAAATAAAAAAAACATTTTCGATAACACAAAGAAAAATTTTAACCGGAAAATATCCGGAACAAACAGACAGACAAAAAAATGTGTTTTTCTTATACGTACCGTATATAATTTCATGTGCATTTACGCTGTTATTTTGACATGTCAAACAGACACTTCAATTTTATTTATCTCTATGTATAGATAATAAAAATCATGAAAATAATACATAATATGAAACCTTTAGATTTTAAGATATTTAACATTTTCAGAATTAATTTTAAGCCAATCGTCACTCGTCGTTACTAACTTACTAAAAGTTTATACGTTTATATATCTTTTCAATAAGGTGACTTATTAAAATTAAATAATATATATAATCCTTGGATTCTGTCACCGAATTAACTGTTAAAAACAAAACCAAGATATTTATGAAAAAGTTTTTTAACTAACATACCTTATAACCCAATAGATCTAACATAGTGACGATATCCTGATCTCTCGGTCCTATGTGGCGATCAGGGAAATCAGCCCTTTCTGGAAACAAGCTAGCCGACTTCGAACTTTGTGTAGCGACACATCGTGTCCAGTGTTTTAAAACTTTTTCATGTGTAATTTTTTCAAATCTATTGTACTCCTTATAATTTTTTAAGCAGATACCACGTTTAAGTAATCTTAACATTTTGTAAATTTAAATTTATTCATATCACAGCCCAACTAACAAAAGAGGCGAATAAAGACTGATATAGAGGTCAGGCCTATTGCATGAATTCTCTTAGGAATGATAAGAAAGTTCAATAACAATATAGTTAAACTTATACTAACAGCTATTAATTATATACTGTGTAAATATATATACCCTTTGGCCTTTTATCAATTTATTGCACTGACGAAAATTTGACTTTCATTAGGTATACCTACTGTTTATATTATTCTAAAATACGTTTACGAAAAATTGCATGTTTGCTAAAGTAAGTAGTTGTCAGTAATATATGTATGCTACATATTATACAAAAAAGTTTCTTTATATATTTACTAGCAGAACCCGCGGCATCGCTCGCGCTAAAAATCCAAAAAAACTCTAAAATGGTAGGTTTCATACAAACTATCATCCGCTATTTTACCCCCTCGTATTATGGGATGAATTTCGAAAAATGCTAAGTAGGTAAATCTCATATTTAATTGAAAAATCTTAGCATTTACCGTACGTCGGGCTTTAACAGTAACATATACATTCATTTAGAAAATACAACAAGACTAAAACTTAATCTAAAACAATACTTAGTTCTATGCCTAAGGTAAAATATTAATATTTTTATATAGTCAAAGATCTAAAACTCTAAATGAACTGAAAAGTTGATATAATACTCCATCGTGAAAAAGAAATTTCATGCCGTACATAATATACTCTTACAATTTTATTATCTTTCTTATGGTAGAGATTAGAGGCAGTGGTAGCCCAGTGGTAACGCGCTCACTTGGCAAATCGAGTGAAGTGGGTTCAAATCCCGGGTTTCGCACCTCTGATATTTTCATGTGCGAATAATTTCTAACATGATTACCACTTGTCTTACGGTGAAGGAAAACATCGTGAGGAAACCTGCATGTCTGAGAGAAGCTAGCGAGTTTTCGAAAGACATGTGAAGTCCGCCAACCCGCACTTGGCCAGCGTGGTGGACTATGGCATGATCCTCGTATTGAAGTGAGGCCCTTGATAAGACTTGAAGAACTCCCAAGAGTTTTCATACAAAAGCCCCATTTTTATTGGAGGGTCTTTTAAGATGTTACCATTTTTAATTTAGAACCCAGGTTAATAGTTAAGAGTAGGCCCAGGCCTATTCTTGCTGGAAAGTCCCTTTTTATTATTTTATGGTGATTCATAAATACGTTCCTTTATATGCAGTTGGTGTTAACTGTTAAAATTGTAAATAGCATTCATAGACTATGACGCCATAATGGTAATAGCACAGATGTGAGATGACAAATATTATGGTAATTTAATAGAAAATAACAGTATAAAAATCACAGACATAAAGAATAGACTGAGCGTTAAGCGGGCTACTCACACACCTGCCGCAGGGGCGATCTAGGGCGCACAGCAGTAGCGGTAATATTGGAATTGTCTCAACACACATGCCTGTTCAGTGTGAGTATAAGTTGAGCTAAACACACTGCTCATTATATTTAAAAAGGCGCGCCATTTCGAACTGTGCCCTTTTTATTGAGGCCTCTTTTGGGACGGTAATTGTATATCTTGAGTTTTTGAATATCAAGAAGTAAAAATATATAATGTAGATCGTGTACATTTCAGAAGATTTCGTTTTTTTTATAAAATATTTTATGAAAAAGAAATTTGAATAAGTATATAATATTATACAGTTCTAATTTATTTTAATTATAACCTGAATCTAAAATACATTGTTTTATTTAGTATTGATTATTATTTATCCAATTTTGCGTAGAATGGAAAATTTTACATTAAGTACTGTCAATTGCAGCGCTGCTAATTGGCGGGTAATTACCCGAAAAGCGGGTAATTTTAGGTAATTTTTTAATGGCGGATACTTTTGTCGGGTATTTGCATTGTGCGGAGTAAAATCGGGTATTTTAGTTTAGTTTATAATAGTAATTTACAAAACATTGAAACAGTTCATCGAAACTCACTAAGCACAACTTGTTGCAATATTGGCCGCGTGGGAAGGTATCCGTAAAGCAGGAGGTATCGTGAAATTCCAGCCCAGTGTTCAAATGTTGCGTACCAAATTTACTCAGCCAAGTATTAGCGAAAATTGATTAATTAATTATTTTAAGTTTTTTTTATATTTGATTCAATAAGATGTTTAATTGAGGACTGATTACAATGAATTCTTTTTCTAACATTAGTACTTTCTTTTATTATGTATAAAACATGAATTAATTACTTTAAAAAAACTATTTCCGATTATTCTGCTCATGGTTGGCGCCGGCGGGATAAACCGGGTATTTTGAGGTTTACAGGTCAGGTAAATCAACGACTGTTATGTGGCAGCCCTGGTCAGTTGTCAAATCACAAATGTGTCACATTAGAATAAAATAGTTATCTAAAATTTATTATTTTTTAATTTTTATATTTTCATATTGTCATTCATGTCCATGGTTATTGGAGTGGAACTTAGATTGTTATCATATATAGTGATTTGAATGATTTGTATTAGGAATTTACATAAATTAAATTGAAAGTAATGTTTATTAAATATTTTACTATGTTATATATTTATGTGTGATTGAAATTGAATTTAAAGTTTATTCTTTCTAATAAGGCTCATATTCTGAAAGCCTATAGTTACACAACAGTTGTATAGTGTGCTGCTTTGACGAAAATAAAAACATGACTTTATCAGAATACTCGATATTAAAAGAGCAGGTGATCCGTAACGTAGCAAATAGTGAAAACTATAGCAACTTGCTCAAAAAGTTAAAAGATTTTTATCATGCAGAGATAGACTCAGAAAGAAAATTCGACAAAATTAACTCTATTGGACAGCTCATAAATATTCTTGAAATAAGAGATTTAGTGTCAGAAGACAATCTAGGACCTTTAAAAGATATATGTTGGAGACTTAAGGATCAGGAACTATTAAAAAGAATATCTGAGTTTGAGACTTGTCATGCTCCTAAAGAATATGTTAATTATTATGGTAAGTTGTGTAAATTGTATTGTGTATAACATAAGTTTTCATTGAAATCATATCTTAATAATATATTGTATTTTTGCAGTAAAAACACAAGAAAATTTAACTAAAGAGCCACAGAAAATATCTGAAATTAAAGCAAATGTTGTACATCATCATCCTTTTTCTCTAGACATTGTAAACCAGACAGAAAAAAAAGATAGAATAAGAGAAGCAATTAGAGAAGGAATCGGCTGTTTCTGGAAAGACCTTGGCAGAAATCTTAATATTCAAGAAGGTAGAATTCAAGAAATAGATGAAAAGTACAATAACATATCTGACAAAATTGAAGAATTAATGAATGTATTCGAAAAAAGAGTAGATAAACAAAGATGGTTTATGATATTATGTAGAGCCTTAGAGAGGTCTCGTAGAAAAGATCTAAGCAAATACCTTAATGAAATTATGAGTATGAGTTTATAATATTCATGTAAATAATGTTGTAGTGTTTCTAGGTTGATCTTACACAACTGGATACATAAGATTTTTTTTTATTATTATACTTATACTTTTTATATATTCTATTTATGGTATATATCTATATGTTTTGAACATTATTCTAGATTAACTTTATTAAACATACAAAGAATATTCTTTATATAGAACATTTCATTTAAATGAAATTCTGATTTAATAAAAATATTACTATAATCTCATATTGAAATTTACTTTATATATTTTTCATTATGAAGGTTTTGTTAACATTCAAATTAAACATTTAATTATAATTGGTATGGTATACTAAATAATATCAATTTAGCAAGTAATAATTAAGCAAGGGAAACTAATTTAGAACAGCAATATAACATTTCTAATTATATTTAAAAAAAAAATGATATTGTTACTCTATAATATATGTCGGGTTTGTAAGTGAAGTTTGTCCGAATAAATATTTCATGGAGAAATGATAATGATAAATGAAATTCAGTGAATCTCTGTTGATCAATGGTTTTCTATAAAGATTCAGCACTCATTGCATTATTTGAAAAATAATTGGAAAACATGCTTGTAAAAAGATGTGAATGTTGAATATAGCTAAAACTAGGATTGTGGTATTAGAAAGAAAATACAGATTCCAAATTTGCAAATTGTAAAGTTTAATGGAGCAATTGAAGAAATGTTTAGGAAGTATATTAAAAAAAATGCAAGATGGTGAAATGAATGCTGAAAGTCATATTGATTCTCAATAAAACTAAATGAAGCTGTGCACTGTCTTGTGTGTACAGTAAATAAGCGATAGGCTATGAGTTATTCCATAACCTTTATGAATGAGTTAAAACGGTGAAAGTAATATTATTAAAGTTGAAATGAGATCTCTCTTGCGAGTGAAGTTACTTTATTTTATACACAATAAAGAAATCAATAGTGAAAAAAGTATTAATCACATGAGCAACAGAATGTTAGTCTTCGTTTTAAAATCATGTGTGATACTACTCCGCAAGAAATAGTGTGTGAGAGAATATATGTAAATAAAATGCAATACTTGCATTTTATTTACATATATTCAATTAAATAAAAATAAATTTAGGTAGTAAAATTGTATAATTCATTTAAAAATTTAACATATTTAAATGTATCAAAATACAAAAATATATTTTATATTATCCAGATCTAAATGGAAAATAGTTAACAATTTATTCTAAGGCACATTTTCATTAAATACTGCATATTTCCTGCTTATTCAGGAAAACATGCAGTAATTAATACATTCTGATCGCAGATTTGAAATATTTACCACTGGTATTCGAGATTGATTTAACATGGAATGTATTCTAATTACATGGCCCCCTTTTTATTTTTATTTATGACTACAAAGTAAAAAATAATAGAATTATTCATTATTCCTAATAAAGTAACAATTAACATTAGCGTAAAGTATATGATATAGCAATCATTATAAAATGCACACATAATATTATTCCGTTTAATAGGAATACTAGGAATGAGCCATCAATTTTAAATTATGTATAATAATAGTACCACTAGGCGATAATAAACGAGACTGTCAAGGCAAAAGTGGCATAACCTTGAAATATAACAAAGTACTACTACCAACTGACAATGTTTCACTGACTCACATATATGATAAACAGTTCATTTTTCGTGATGAATATATATAAGTTCCATTTGCAAATTTTAACGTTTAAATATTCTCAAAACTGTGTGTTAGGCCATTTTCGTGATAGCTTATAAAATATTAATAATGATCAATGTTGAACCGCCCAAATGTAGGCATTTTGGAAGAGTCGTAGCCAGGGGGCGGCGAGCGTGTCGGCGGGGCCCGCGCCGCCCGCGGGGCTCTGCCAGCGCAGCACGCAGCGCTCGGGGTGCGGCATCATCGCCAAGTGCCGCCCGTCCGCTGACCGCAACCCGGCGATTCCATCTGTATTTGTTACGAGTATTATTATATTTATATTAAATACTAGCGACTCACATTCGGTTCGCTCGGGTTCGTTTCTAAGTACATTTTATTTTTTTGAGCGGAACTCTAATTCTTTTACTGAAATAATAGTAGCCTAAGTTACCCCTTATAACATTAACTATCTGCCAGTGAATGTCCCGTCAAAATCGTCCGAGCCGTTTCGGAGATTAGCCTGAACAAACTCTCTGTTACTTATTTAAAGTAGCTCATATTGGATAATTTGATGATAACCATTTTGCGAAATGGCATTAGCGCAATAAAAACACGATCCAATAAACCGCGTAGTATTTCAAAAACACTTAGAGATAAATGTAAGAACCAAACCTAACTACATAACATACCAGGACTACCGTTAGGGTTCATGGGATATGTTTCTGTTGGGACCCCATTATCATCCACATACTGCATTGCTATTTGTCCATTAGCTCGAAGTTTGTTTAGCGCCTGCGCACTGGACACGGCGAAGCGTCCCTCCCCGTGCGCCACCCATATGCCGAGCACGCTGGTGCCCATACCGCGGAACCATACGTCTTCTTTGGACATACGCTCGTTTATTGTTACTGCACTCCAACGACATTCGAATCTGGTGGATAAATAAAAACCCTTTATTTATTCAGCCCTTTTTAACACCCCACTGCTGGGCACGGGCCTCCCTTCAATATGAGAGAGATCAGGCCCTAGTCCACCACGCGGCCAAATGCAGGTTGGCGGACTTCACGTGTCTTTCGAAAACTAGATTCTTTCAAACATGCAGGTTTCCTCACGAAATTTTTCTTCATCGTAACACAAATGGTAATCATGTTGAAAATGATTCGTACATGAAAATATCAGAGGTGCGAGACCCGGGATTTGAACCCGTTGCCCTCTAAAATAAATAAAACAAAATCCCTGTCCTTTGAAGCTCGTTTTTTGTCCAAAATAAGCAGTGTGTTTTGCAGCACTTGCAGCATTGGTAGGATAAATGAGTATTTGTACTAACGTGCAAACAATTTTTATCATACAAAATATGGAAAAAATAGTATTTGCAGGATAATGGCGAAGAATGTGATTAAAAGTAGCCTATAAAATATTTTTTAGATCAGTTGTTACAGAAGTTTATCTCCAATTTACCATAATATTTATAACCTCGCTTCGCTCGGGTTCGTCCCTAGGTTGATTCCGCGTACAAGCTTCCATCCCCATTTTCACCCCTTTAAGGGATGATTTCCGGAATAAAAATTATCATAATTCATTCGTTTCCATTGATTATATCCTATGTCCTTTCCAGGGCCTCAAACTATCTTCTTACCAAATTTCATTTAAATCAGTCCAGTAGTTTTTGAGTTTATTCATTACAAACATACAAAAATACAAATTTTTCTTCTTCATAATAGTAGTGTAGAAATGAAGATAAGTGTCGAGAAGTACAATTTAGGAAATTTCTTAAGAACCGAGACACTTTTTAATGTAACTTATTCTAATGGTACCTTAACTATTCTGCAAAAGAAATTATAAATACTAAACAAACCTTTCAGAGAGATTATGGTCCAGCACAACTTCGGGTTTTTCAGCATCATAAGGATTAATCCAGCCGAGCAAAGCCATCAACTGGCACCCATTGCACACTCCCAACGAGAATGTGTCATTTCTGTTCTTAAAATGAGTGAACTGTGCATTTAGAGCTTTATTGAATAGGATACCTGCCGCCCACCCCTTGGCCGAGCCGAGAGTATCTGCAAATTTATAAATAACTTTATCTAAAGCACTAGCGACTTACCCTCCCTTCGCTCGGGTGCGTCCGGTTTTACGGCGTAAATTTTATTAAGCGGAAGTCTGATCCTATTTTAAAAAATAAAAGTAGCATAAGTTTCTCCTTATAGCATCAGCTATCTGCCAGTGAAAGTCCCATCAAAATCCAGGTCCAGCCGTTTCAGAGATTAGCCGGTACAAACAGAGACAGACATTTTTTTTAAAATTTGTGTTTTTCTTTTATTTACCTACCGTATATAATTCCATATGCATTTAGTAAAGTGCTGTTATTTTGACATTACAAACAGACACTACAATTTTACTTATCTGCACCTATATAATAGCGATTTAGCCGAGTAACATAACTCTCATTTCGAATTTAATTAAAGTGTTTATGATTTCTGATAGAAAATACATTTTTATAGAAATATTAAAAAGCTTATAGCATCCGTCGGTAACCGGATCAGTAGTCAAGAGTCTCACTATTTAAAAAATGTAGAAATTACGAAAATTAGCGCCCTGTAGTTGTACTTTAAAAGTTATGTATAAAAAATACATTTTAATTTATGTGGAAAGTATAATAACTTCAAAACCGTCTACAAGTATTAATTGAAATCAATAATTTATATAAGTTTAATTTAAATCAATTATTTAGACCCAAAATTAAGTAAGAGTCAATTATAGGCAGTTTTATATAAAGTGAAAATTTTTTAAAAATACATGTTACAAGTCAAAAAATAATAATATTTGGATGAATATAGATAAATTTTAAGTGATAAAAATGAACATACACTGATCTGACACCCGTGAGGTTACCCTATAGACGTCCGGAAAGCACAGAACAAACAAATATTTAATAATGATTATCATTTTTGTAATAGAACATCAGAATACTAAAGAACAGCACAATGGGTAAAATTAATGGGTTAATAAGAGTTTAATCAAATAGTCACATTACATTCTATCAAGATACTATAAAAATTCTGCTTCTAACAACGTCACACATATTTATATTTTTAATGTTGGAAAATGCATTCACGCATGTTAGTCATATATAATACAAGGTAATATAATATATAGAAATAAAACACTTTTTAAAGCCGACCCCACATCATAGAATAATCAGAGTTAAATAAAAAGTTAAATTTAGTCAAAGAAAGAGACAATAGGAGTGAAAGAAAGAGACAGAGAGAGCTACCAGCATAACTGAAGCCGCCGGGGAACACCGCGCCCTGGAAAGCGTCCAGTGTTATCTTGTGCGCCTGCAGGTCCGACATGGTCACATCGAACACGTCGAAGTTCGCCATCATCAGGGACGCGATCATTTCCCGGTCGCCGTTCGTACCTTCAATGATAAATACAGGATTAAATCGAAATATATAATTATATTATATTTTTTATGATTTTATTTTAATGACAACATGATAGATATATTTTTATTAATGCACATTTTGTTTCACTGACAAGTTACAGAAAATAATATTGATCTAAAATATAAATTTGTAGTACCGTAAGTGTAAAAAAGAACATATTTATTTCTAAATTTAAAGAATTAATAAAATGAATTTATTGCAAAGTATAGTATTATTATAAACAAATAATTTATTTAAGTTATTAATATTTAACATCCTAAATTTTAAGTAAAACTATCGTTTTGGATTTTTTCGCGTATTTATTTTGATTTTTGGTTCCCGACGTTTCGAATCCGAAAAGATCTTCGATCAACAATACTACTAGATAACGTGTCACATACAAAATCAAAGCTAAATTCTGTCCGCGCGAATATGCACTTTTACAGCTTCATTTGAATACTAACGAACCAAGACAAAGCCTTATAATAGTTTTATTTTCAAGCTAATCAACACCATCGCACCCTGTAATAAAGTTACAAATCTTCAAAATTGTGAACGTGTTTACGCTGGTACTGTTTAATAGAACTAATCGAAATATACGCTCACTTTGCAAATGAGCTTATATTCACAGAGTTCCTTACGCCGACCCGATATCTAGTAGTATTGTTGATCGAAGGAAAATATAGTTTTATTTAAAACGTCAAATATTCACGTAAATCTATGAAAGTATTTATCATCCTAATTAAGAAGCTATATACCTTCTTCCCGAAGCACAGCAACTCTAATTGACTTAGTCTTCAGAACAGCCACTGATGGATCAAATGTTACTTTGTAGGTGACACCCTTGCGTTTCTCAAGACCTATAAATATTGAAATTATTATATACTCAATTTTAGAATGACAATAATTTAATAGATACATAAAAAACTCAAAGATATATATATATATATATATATATATATATATATATATATATATATATATATATATATATATATATATATATATATATATATATATATATATAATCTGTTCAAATAAACAAACAAATAAACTCTGCCTGTTCATAATATTATAATAAGTTCGTATTTATAATAGAATTCATATAATAAATATTTACCATCCCATTCTTGCTTTACACAAGCAGAGTTGGCTTGACGAAGCTCAAGTTGATAACTGGTCTCTTCCCACATTCTGAACACTTTAATTAATTTCGTATCCAAAACTAATTTTCCATTCACTTTAACTTTCACCTAAAAAAAATACATAATAATAAATAGTTTAAAAAAACTAAAAAAAAAACGCTTTTGATGTATGTTTGGGACTCGTGAAGACGAAGCATATGAGACCAAACTCATAAGGTTTAATAGTAGTCATTAAGGGGTTCCATTATTTACCTCCTGGCTGCATCATCAGATCAGCTCTAAGATACCAAATTATAGTGCTGTCATCCAAATTACATACACATACAAAGTGTTATTTCGATACGACAATTAGAAGTAGGTCAAAATAGACTTTTAATATTTATTTATTTTAATTTTAATATAATAGTCACAAGTGACGGTAATAAATGCGTGTTAAAAACAGAATAATCACTCGTGGTCTAATTTTCAAATACATACATTAAATATATTAATTGAATGAATGAAATGAAAATTATACAGTATGTATTTAATAATTAATATTATAGGATTATATTAAATGTAAAGTAAATATGTAATTAAAATTTTAATAATTAATATATTATCAATATAATAAGAGGAGTATTTTCCCTCATTATGAAATAGAATAAAAATAATATTATTGTGGTTTTCAATGCAATACCAATCTTTAATTTAAATTAAAATATTTACACGAACTCCCAATCCAACTCGAAACTCGAACTCCTATACAATAAAAACGATTTTTCTTTTATCACGCCATCACGTAAAAACTACTGAACGTATCGTTATAGGACTCTGACCAATCGACGCGGGATCGTCTGTAGATGGTTTTAGACTATTTACTTTTTAAATACCATACACTCTTCGCCATTTTTTATAATTTATTTTTATAATTATTTTTTCCCGCCAATAAAATCAATAGATGCCACAATGTTTTATACATTTGTTTTTATTTATTTAACCTAAATATTTAATTTATAAGGGGAAAACCTAAATACGTATTAAGTTCTCTGAAGACCAAAAGAAACTTTTACGTACGCCCAGCTAAGCAGACGGGTGACAGTAGTATTATATCTCAAATGCCATTTTTAATATAAAATTTAATACCTCACCTCAGAGTCCATTCCATATTTGCCACTTTTGCCAACAACTTTAGCCTTGACACCTTGCTTGTTATATTCACTTAGAACATATTCCACATTATTCTGAGCAACTTCTATGACAATACCGAGTTCTTCATTGAACAAAGCTTCTATAGCCGACACATTACTTTCCACTTGCACATCTAACTCTAGGCCTCGAAGACCACCTATTCCCATTTCTAGGACTGTAGTTATAAAACCTCCTTCACTAATATCATGGCCGGACATTAATTTTTGATCTATAAAAAAATGAATATTACAATATACATTTTAAATATATATTAAAGTATACACCATGATTTATTATATATATTAAATTTACATATATTGTTATCATCTTGACTACTCAGCAGGTAACTTAATTGAAATTGTTAAAAAAAAAAAAAACTCTATGTTATTATAAAATTATTGTTATTTGTTCCTACTCATTAAAAAATCATAGCAAAAAATATATAATAGGGATGTTTCATAGCTCACCCTTGAGTAGTTTTTGTGTGACCTTGAACAGAGCCTTCAGTACGCCGGGGTCGTCCAAGTCGGGAGGGTTGTCGCCCAACTGCTTGTAGCATTGTGCTAGGGATGATCCTCCAATCCTATATTCGAGTAATTTAAAGTTAAATGTAAATATACAAACATAGTTACATATTTGAAATTATTAGTAGCGACAGGTTTAAATTAATCCTTTCTTTATTTTAAATGATATATACATAAATGAAGAAAAAAAAACAATAAATATTAAAAAACAATACTAAACATTTAAAAAACATTAAAAAAAATTATAATAAGTTTAAAATTGAGTATGCCAACATTATTTAATTTATTTAAAGTCAGTTAATTTAATCTCTCCCGTGGCCATGATTGCTGTAAAGAATTCGAAACGTCGGGAATCAAAAATCAAAACAAATCCATTACTAGTCTTGTAAAATAGTTGTATTTAAAATGTCTAATATTCGCGTAAGTCTAATAAAGAAAGTATTATATTAAAAAATAAATTATAGTAACTAGTTATGGTTCACGCATCTAACACGTAGAGGCCGATAGGAATACATACTCACGATACGAAGCCGGCGCACGCGCACGTTATATTTGCAATTGTAATAAACATAACAAACTAATGTAATTAAAACTTCTTCTTCTTCTTTCCGAACTGGTAGTAGACTCATGACGTTCAGTAAAAAATTGTAATAATTTAATACTGAATAAAATATTTTGAATTTTGAAAAAAAAAAAATGTTTGGGGTGTGCCTTATTGTCCAAACAGTTTTTTTTAAAAGCCGGCAAAAGTTTAAACTTTTTACCTAACAAACCGTATTCGAGACTCTGGTCTTTACCATGAGTTGACCGGGTATTACTTGTATAACATAATACCTGTATTTTCCTGGACATACTGGCACATGAATGAGGGCTGAGCCTTCTTCGAGTAGAGCGGGTTCGATCTTGACGGTGATGTCCGGGCAAGGAGCGTACGTTGATACTACTAGGGTTCCCGGTGATCTCACTGTAATGTAAATAAGCATTACAGCAATTTAATATGGGATTTTAATTGAAAATTATAAAGATCATAATATTAATAGTTAACTCGTCTGTCACACACTCAGAAGGCTTTTATAGGAATAAATAGTGAAACAATTATATTCAAATAATAAAAACAAACAAAGTATTATTACATTATTATTTATTATGAATTATTTTTTCTTAAGCAATATCTCTCACAATTCTCTATACAATTCGTTTTATATTTACATTATTTAAGCTAATATTACTGTAGATTTACGGCCGGTTCAAAATTACGTAGACGGCCTATAGGCCAAAAGTCAAAATTAAAACCGTTATTTTTTTGAAATAACCACTGCAAAAAATCACGAAAAATAAAAAAAATAGCACTCAAAAAAATTGACTTTCTTTTACATACTGTAGGTACATCTATACTAATAGTATAAAGAGGTAAAGTTTGTGCGTTTGTGACGTCGTAGGGGGTAATCTCTGGATCTACTGAACCGATTTAGATGAAATTCGGTAAGAAGATAGTTCGAGACTCCGGGAAGGACATAGGATACTTTTTATTCCGGATATCATCAACGAAGGGGGTGAAAATGGGGATGAAAGTTTATATCGGGAAGCAAGCTAGGGACGAACCCGAGCGAAACGAGATCGAGTCGCGAGTTAACAACAAAGTAAATACAAACCAGGCGTGCCCCCGACATTGGCGCACATGGACAGCGAGTCCTTCCCGCCGTCGACGGCCACGCCCAGCGCCCTCATGGCAGCGCACAGCGCGCCGCACGCCACCACCAGCGCCGCGCCCTCCGCACCCGTCTTGCCCGCCCACATCCAGTTCCCTGAACACTTCACGTCTTCCAGCTCCGATATACCCGCGAATACCTGTAAATTATGAAAAAAAATATGCTCAAAAATGACGTGTATGCAGATTCGGAATCAGCAAAAGAATGCTAAAACCTTTAAATCTTATGAACCCGGAGATACCGTAAGCGTTTCGATCGAAACTACGTCAAAACTAGTAGTAATTTTGACGTAGTAGTGAGACAAAAAGTTCAAATATCTCGAAATTAAGTTGGACGAAGTTATGGCCTTCTTTCTTATGACAGCAATATTGTTTATTGTTACCAGAATATTATAATTATGTTTATTATAAATCATATGATAACAACAGAAAGATATCTATTGAACCTTGAACTTTACACAATCGACAAATCGTTAGTTTAGTCAAAAATCCGCCTAAGAGATACCTCACTAACACTGCAAGGTACTCCAAAATTATGTATAGTAGCTGGTATTGGCCATCTGACTTATTTTTTAAATGTTGAGTAAGACAATTAAAAAATAAAATATTATATTATTTATTTGTTTATATATACTTTTTTTCACTTATAACAAGTTTCATTATGCGAAACGACTAGTAAAAAAATAAATGGCGGGAGGTCGACATTACCACTAGGTCACTCGATTATTTTACAAAATATATAAGCAATGGAAACATATTTATTTAATACTAGCGCTCTTGAAAAACAAAAACAAACCTATCCCACGGGAACCGTACATTTTTCCGGGATAAAAAGTAGCCTATGAGTTATTGAAATAACTCATAGGCTACTTTATTTTACTAAATTTGGCACAGAGATAGATTATGAAGACTATAATCTATCTCTGTGCCAAATTTCTTCTAGATCCGTTCAGCCGTTCTGGCGTGAAAGAGTAACAAACATCCATACTGACAAACTTTCACATTTATAATATAACGGTTTTACATAATAATAAAACCGATATTATGTGCCGAGAGGGAAAACATACAGCATTGTATATGAAGAAGAAGCAGTGTTTACTGTTTAATTTACGGTCTGTGGAATATGTCATCTACTTTTGAACTACCCTATACTAATTGTTAAATTGACGGTAGTAGAAAATCCAGCTAGGACACGGCTAACCGTTGTCACTTTGAATATCATAGTCTTCACCAGGAAGGACTTCCTGCAATGCTGTATGTTTTCCCTCTCGGCACATAATATCGGTTTTATTATTATGTAAAACCGTTATATTGATGTGCCTCCGGAAAACATACAGCATTGTATATGAAGACGTGTTTGTTATCTGCTGGTGAAATATGTAGATTGTAGGTATATAAACACAACGCTATGATGAATAGTAAAATGAGAATAAAAAAAGTAACTAATAAGTTTATTTATTTATTTATTTTCTAACAATATTAACTTGTATATAATTGTTACACCTTTTTTATTGCAAATCTATTAATTATTTATTATTAACTAATTTAAATCATAAATTTATAATGACGTGAATTTATTGAAAAAGGAATTATGGTCATTTTTAGATACTTTAATTACTTTACAGTAATGATTAAAAAATGTAGTGCAAGATTTCCAGTTACCCCGTGCTAATATATCATCTAAGGGTTGATTATCTAACCACCCCAGTGAAGCTACAGCTGACCTACAACTCCCTGGGGAAGCATCAATGCCACTGTCTTTAAGAACTGTGCGCACCCAGTTGCCTATTACATTGAAAAGATAGATTAAGAATTTAGCAATGTCAGCAGGATTAGGTGATTTTGGATTTACTTGAGTACTGTTACACCACTTCAACCATCTTTTAATGGCAGGTAGATATGTTGCTAAAGTAGACCGCCAGCTATTTCTTAGCAGCTCCTTCTTTTGTGTAGACCACTCTTTTATTTGGGAACCCCACCCCCAATTTTCCAAACTTTCAAGGTTAATAGATATACTTGTGGAGGTGGCTGTGACGTTGTCATATCGATCATTGCTTTCGATAGATTCTGAATTTCGTGTGGGTGATCCAACGCTCTGGACTTCAGATCTTGAAGCCAGAAGACTTGAGGCCACTCCGGTGCCACTATTAAATAAGTCCCTGTCGCGTTGTTTAGGTGTGCCACAAATCTGGGTAATAGGCTCGGTGGAGGGAATACCCATGCTAGTTGGTATTGCCAAGGTCTGCTGAAGGCGTCTATATAACTTGCTGATCGATCTCTGCAATCTATTGATACGTAGTTTTTTTACTACAGCACTTCGTTGTGAAGCAAAAAGATCTATTTCCGGTCGACCCCATTTCCGGAAGACTTCTCCAGTTGCTTGTGATAAGAGATGCCATTCCGCAACCTCCTTCCCTCGTGACAGTCTGTCTGCAATTGTGTTGTACCTCCCTGGTAGACAATGTGCCGAAAGAGTTATCTTGAACTTGTCTGTTAGGGTCAGTAGTTTGTAAGTCAAACTTAGTAGTGTCAACGATCTCGTTCCGCCCTCTTTTCGAATATACGCAATTAAAGTTCGATTGTCCGATTGGATGAGTACATGGGATTTGCTTAACGCTGCAGCGTTTGTTCTGATCGCTGCCATTGCTGCATATAGCTCTTTTTTGTTGCTGTGACATTTTTGTTGCTGACGAGACCACGTCCCCAACATTAGACGCCCATTTAGATGAGCACCCCAACCCAGATCCGAAGCGTCCGTCGCCAGGAAATGAGTAACCGGCTTTTTGTGTATTAGCGAAGAGTGACGTGTGGCGCCGAGCCACCACCTCATCTCTTGATATACCGTATCGGGAATTAGTTGCCTCTGTCGTGGTTGCCTCTTGTTGAAATGCCGAAGAAAGATTTGTGCTTTCCGACAATGTAACCTCCGTCGGGGTATGACAAAGCTGGCGAAATTTAGCTGTCCCAGTAGGCTCTGTAGTTCGCGAAGCGTGATATGGCCTCTTAGTAACGAACGATCTATGGTTGCTTTGAGACTCTGTATCCTCTTTTCTGGTAATGACATTCTGTTCCTGGCGGTTTGCCAGCGGATACCAAGATATTCTAGGTCTTGAGTCGGAGTCAAGATCGATTTTTGGTAATTGAGGCTCTAGCCCTGATATTCCAAGTGCGTCACGGCCACCAAGGCCTGAAGACATAACTTGGATTGGTCTTGGTTGACCAGAAGGTAGTCGTCTAGGTAAACTAGTACATGACATCCCTTGGCACGCAGGGTCTCCGCGACCCAGCATGTTATGGACGAGAAGAGATGTGGCGCTGATGCCAGGCCAAAAGGTAGACAGGTCATCTCGTACAGCTGACCTAGGTAACTGATTCGAAGGAATGGGCAGTGAGATTTTGCTGCAGCTACATGAAAGTATGCCTGAGAAAAGTCTAATTTTATCATCCAGTCTCCCGGTTGAAGAAAAGCTGGCACTGAACTGTGAGAAATAAGGCGAAAATGCTTTATCTTTACGAATTTGTTTAATTCTCGTAGATCGAAAATAGGTCGCATCGATCCGTCGCTTTTCTTTCGCAGAAATAGCTTGGAGATAAAACTGGGCGTTTCTTTTGTAACAGGCTGCAGTATTTTTTGATCCAAGAGGTCTTGCATTACTTGAGTCATGGCCGGCGACGGTTTGGTTGCAAACCGACTCATAACAAGCCTTGTTGGCATTATTAGAGGAGGTTTCTTGTAAAACGGTATTCGAAAACCAGTTATTGCCGATATTATAAATTTGTTCGCGCCAAGTGCCTGCCAACGGTTTTTGAACGTCTTTAGACGACCTCCCCTGAATGGTATTAGATAGTCATATTTTCTTGTTTTTGTTTCGAAAGGACGGTTTTCCTTGTTGTTTGTAAGCATCAGTCTTTCCTTAGTAAGTTTTTTTAGTGTTTAATTTTTTGTAGGTATTTTGAAAATAATTTTTATCTTGTCCTTGTGGCCTGGATTTGGATGTTGATGGTATCGATTCATGGTATTTCCTTTTTACTTGGTCCCTATTTTTAGAGGTTTGTGGGGGTGATAACCAATAATGAGGCCCGCCGAGGGATTGCACCAGCGACATCAATTGTGTTTTCTCGAATAGAAATTCCTCGCTGGGAGCGGCTTGACTACTTTTATCAGAAATTTCGCTAATTAATCTTTTACGCCTAGTTTCTATACGCTCGTTTCCCGCAGACGATTTGTAAAGTTTGTTCAGATAATTGAATAGATAATTGAAATAAGATGGCGACGAATTACCGAACATTTCGCTTATTTTATTAAAAAGGTTATTAGAAATTAGTTCCGTAGGATTATTGTGAGACCAATTAACAATTTCTTGTAAATCTGATTGTAGTAATTGCCTTTGGTATAGTAAAGCATTGGTAATTGCAGCCATAATTTCCTCCGTTGAGGCCAGGAAATCTTTGCCCTTATTTAAACAACATATTTCGTCATTAATTTTTAAGTTACAAAAGCCTGGGAACGCAAGCATGTCTGCCAATGCTTTTTTATACCGAATGTGTTGCCAGGTAGATGAATTAAAATGTTGCAGTTTTATCAAATGGTTTAAACGTTGTTCATCGGCTGGTTCAAGAACTTTTTTCTCATCAAAATCAGTTTTACAAAAACCTAAATCTAATGATTTTGGTGTAATAGAGCAAGGATTGGTCAAGAAATCATCATTATTCTGTTCATGTTGTTCAATCACGTCAGTGGTCTTCGCGGTCACATTTGTATTTGATGATGACGCATATTGCTGATGCATAATTAAATTTGTAAGGAAACTGACCTGTTCGTATAACGCGTCGATCCGGAGATCGACCGTTACCTGAGCATCTCGTTTTGATTTCTTGCGCGGAGGTTCCTCTTCTTCAGGTTCGCTGCTTGACGAACTGCTGGAACAGGAAGAGTCCTCTCTCTCTTGCCTTTCCCTCTCGATCGTCGGTGAATTAAAAACGATGGGTCGGTTTGCCTCGATGGCTTCATCGACCTCGCCAGGCGCGCGATTCATTACGTTACACTTCCGGTATAAGAAGCCGCACAAACACAAAAATACAGATAGATATTGATGTAATATTAGTTATGCTAACACTTTGTAAAATTATTTCTCAAAATATTTAACGGACTATTCTAATATTTTTGGATTTCGACCGCACGCGGCGAAAGTACACAACGCTATGACATTCAAAGTGACAACGGTTAGCCGTGTCCTAGCTGGATTTTCTACTATCGTCAATTTAACAATTAGTATAGGGTAGTTTAAAAGTAGATGACATATTCCACAGACCGTAAATAAATGGCAAAGTATACACTGCTTCTTCTTCATATACAATGCTGTATGTTTTCCGGAGGCACATCAATATAAAAGCAATTAAAAATTTTGAAAAAACCCACGACGGTTAAAAAGTAATTGAAAAAGGATAAAATAATTTAAAAACCCTCGTCTTAAAAAATAAATGTAACGCGAGATAAACTCAAACATATCCGTCGGGGGCTGCCATTATGAACTAGTTTTGCAGTTTTATAGTAACGTGAATAATTTGAGATTTTTTAGCGCTATACTTACACCCTTAATGGGTAGGCCGTGCTCCTACAGTGGGGACCTTTAGATGATGATACTTATTTTTATTTACGATGAAATTTAAAATAGTGATGGCAGCCCCCGACGGATAGTGGTACATAAATAAATAGTATATTATAAATGTGAAAGTGTGTTTGTTTGTTTGTCTTTTTTTCACGTCGAAACGGAGTGACAGATTGGCGTGATTTTTTGTGTGGAGATAGTTCGAGGGCTGGAGTGTGGAGATAGTTCGAGGGCTGGAGTGGAGAGCGAGTGACATAGGCTACTTTTTACCGCGGGAGATTATCTAATTCCCACGGAAAACACGTTTTAATACAACTCAAAAAAATATTTATGATCAGAGTTTCTTGAAACTTGGTATTAATGCTCTTCAATACAATTAAATAAATACATGTTTCAGCATTTTTCGAAATTAACCCCATATGGGAGTACAATAGCGAATGAAAGTTTGTACGAAACCTACCTCTTTAGAGTTTTTTTTGTAGTTTTAACGCGAGCGAAGCCGCGGGTTCTGCTAGTAAATAAATAAACAAATACTCACTAGGTTAGTAAGAGCTTCTCCCAACGACAATCTGGCCCCCGCCGCGGGGGACAGCAGCCCCTTGACGTTCTGCGTGCCGATGGACGTGGCGGCGCCCGCCAGCCCGCGGGGGGAGAGCGCGGCCACGGCGCAGTCCGCCAGCGGCGAGTGCAGCGGCCCCACGCACTGCTGCTGCGCCACCAGCCCCGACACGCAGCGGTCCACCTGTCGATATTTGGACTCATACAATTTAATGGATACTTGGTTTTTCGAATGGATGTATACGCTTTAGTCACTAACCGTCGAGGGAAGGAAACGGGATGTATCTTTGAATACAGTTTTAATTTTTGAATAAAAAGTATCACTACGACGACAAATCGAACGACAAAAGTATCAAAATTTCCCTCATTAATAAACTCAGTTTAAAACCAATTGAGCGTGCACAGCAGCAGATCTAGAGATCCTGTGCTCGAAGTCAGGTTCGGGCCAAGTTTAGTGATTGGGTTTTTCTGTCAAGAAATTCTCATTAACAGTCCGGAGTTGGTAAGAAGCCATGTTTCGCCCCCGTGTCTTGGACAGCACGTAAAGCCGTCGGTCCTGCGCCGACACTCTCACCGGTGGTGTCTCGCGTCGTCCCGCCGGAGTATGAGAGTGACAGGGACAGAGAGTGCACGTGGTGTCCGCGCTCTCCCTCACACGCGCTGCACTATATTATATTCCGGCCGAAATCGATCAGAAGGACTCTAACATTGACTTTGCCTTGCCGATTGCAGCGTAGTTCCGAACGGCAAAGTTAAAACGCCTGTATTGTAATGTATACCTATACCTGTAATTTACCTAATTTTAAACGAAACAATTTTTCCAAATTTTGCTGTGGTATTATTTCGAATTTATGTTCCCGAAATTTTGTATGCTTTATAGCAAACATGGTCACGAGAGATGCTAAGGAATGTGATAAGATTGTTTCCTTTAAACTATCAAATATACGCGTAAATCTAAGAATGTATTACTACTATGTTTACCTTAGTTGTTAAATATCTCTTGCTGGCGACGTTAACGAGCCTCAACACTCGATTTAATGCCTTCTCAACGGTCACATCATTGGGTAGCTGTACTGGCACTTTAGTTCTCTTGCCTTGTTTAAAATCAAAAGTTTTCCGTGGCATGTTACCTGTAAGAATTTTAAATATTGTTAGATATCAAACATTAAAGAAAAATATAATTTTATTGACTATATTCTTTAAAAAAAATGGTTAATGTATGTATTTTTATGGGAACATATATTATTTTTCAAAAAAAATATTTATTTGCTTTTTTATAAATACTTTTTTAAATAAAATACGATACTATTGGTTAGACCACAAAATGATATGACTAAGAAGCACATTTTCATTTATATAGTATTTCTTTTTAAAGTGCATTTAGGTTATATTGCTGAGGACAGACGCTTTTATAATTTTATCTTATTCTGTTTCAAATACAAATTTTGTTTCTAAATTGAAGTTAAAAAATAGAAAACGATAAGAAAATTTATATGATGATTAGATATTAGATTTAGGAATATAGGCCTTAAATACCGAAATTCTCATATTACCATTAGTTTTAAACAACTATATGTGACGTATGTGTGGTCTCATTTGAAAAGTGTAAAATTTATTCAATAATGAACTCAAAGTATATAGATGCTATTATTAATATAAATTTATAGAAAATGCTATATTTTCATGTACCTTTGCAAAATACAAAGGCAATTTATTTAACAATGAATGTTGTTTAAAATAATGCGCACGATTATTCCCACTGTGTTAATTTCGTACAGTTTTAAAATATGTGTTTAGAAAAGCATCAATTTATTTGAAGAACAAATCAGAACATATTCTTTTTATTATCGAAAAACTGCATTCTGCTTGTTACATAAAAGAAAATAAAGCTATATTTGATATAAAAGAATATTTGATATAAAAGCTTACCAAGAACAGCTTCCAAATGCAAATCATAAGGTAATTTCGACTTAATTTCTGTTTTTGTTCTAACCGCCCGGTTCAAGTAAGTCTCGTTATAACTATCTTCAATAAGACTCATAAACCCATCTCCTGTCACTTCGCCCACAAACGACACTGGGCATCTTTCACGGCGGCAAATATCTGAGGATATATAAAAAAAACGTTATAAAGAAGCTGCCATTGCTTAAAATATTTTTGAAGTGACACTTCTTTAGAATCGTTATGATTTAAAACTCGACGAAACGGAAATGCAAGACTAAAATGAGATAAATGCATAAATATTTAGGGTTAAGCCGGCGAGAGTATGAAATAGGATACATTACCGTGTTGCCATGGTAACCATTGTTATTTTCATTATACAGGAAGTGAAAAATAATAAAATTAATACTGAATAATATGTAATGTTTATTTATGTTAAATAAAATGTAAAATAACTTTTAAACTTGGTAAGAATATTATTAAAAAATAAATCTTATAATTACCCACTACTACTTATGATACTCTATTCATCTCATTCTCTTGTACGTTACTTTTATGAAGTTAACTTCTACTATGTGTGAATTGTACACACACGCACTTTTTTTTTAAATATCGAACTCGAGTGTGCTCTTGCATAATAATATGTACTTTAACTCTCGCTTGCACCAGTCTTTATGAGCTAAGCTGGCATTGATCGAAAACCGATTTTAAAAACATTTATATAACAAAAATAAAATGTTTTAAATAAAACTGTCTTTTCAGATTTTTTTGCGAATTTATTGGGATTTTTGGTTTATTTGGTTTTTGCTTTCTGATTGTGTATCTAATACTTTTTTGATCAATGTATCTGTAGCATAATAATTACTTTAACTCCACCTTTAGAAAGAATCATGAAAATTGGCTCACATTGGCACAAATACCGCATAAAGTATATTTTAATTGTGTACATGTTCATTAAACAAAATGTTTAATTAACTACCTTAATCTTTGAAAGCTGTTAACATTTAAGACTTTAAAATATAAATCACCTTCTAAAACATTTCTATTCTGTTTAGAACATAACAAGGCATCATTCTCTTGATATTCCGCACCCCACAGCTCTAATGTTGTGATGGTCGGATCACCCAGTTGGAACTCCTCAGTGAAGACTACTGCTCCTTCTGGTTCTACCAGCTCTTTGAGAACGTTTCCGTTACCACCGGCGCCTTGGTCGTGGATTGCTGCAATTATATTTATTGTACATATAGTATTTACATACTGCAAGATCCATCATAAGCTACGAGGTCTGTGTTATGGATACCAGATAGTTCATACCCTATACATATAACTTTAAATACATACATATTATAAATATAAACACCTATAACTGGAGTACAAACATTCGTGCTCATCACACAAATGAATGCCCCCAGCGGGACTCGAACCCGCGACCGCTAATAAAACTTTTACATCATCCAAGCAAGATTACAATGCAATATCTTATATTATGAAACATGATTGCACTGTATTTTTTTTTATAGAAAAGGCTAACAAGAAAATGATCCACCTGATGGTAAATGGCTATCATCGCTCATACACATGTGCAATATTCAAAAGTCTTGAAAACACAAAAATTTCTAAGTAAAACTATGAACACCAATGAATAATTTAAGTTAGACAAATACAATGTTCATAAAGAATACTTACATTCTATCGGATTGACATCTGATTCTAAGCATGCTCTAACGACTCTGTTAAGACGGTTACCCATTTCAGCGTCACCTATAGAAATAATAATGAATTATTTGTTTATAAAATCTATTCTATGGATAAGTCTCATAAGGAAAAAATAACAATTAGATCAATTAAATGTCAATAGATAGTGTTATGTGCATAAATGTCTTATTCATTATTTTTGGAAAATTTAATAAAAGAAAAAAAATGATCCCAAAAAATGTGAATATTATGTTTTTAAACATACACATACTTATCATAAATAAGACTCACTTAATAACAAAAGTGCTTGATGAATTTCGCTATATGTCAGAACATGTATTTAAGACATACACATTACACATTATATACAACATCATTACCCTTTTTTTAGGGTAATCAAGTAAAATAGTACATCCTAATAGCTTTTATTATCTAATTTCAACCGTAAAACAAACGAACCTCTTTGAACAGCTCCAAAGTCAAGGGCATTATCCCGAGAATCATCTCCTTGGACTGCAACTGAGGATGCAGCGCCACCGCCCACACCGATACGGTACACTGGACCACCCACTTTCACTAGCAGCATGCCTGGATGTAAGAAAACAAGTAGTAAATAAATACATTTTTTATTTATTTATTGACAAACTCTAAAAAAGCATTACTGTATTTGGGTGTATATTTTTTTTTTTTATACATGATATTATCTTCACCAATTGCAAATTTAATTTACTGTTTTTTTTTATAAAACGTTATATTTCAAGGGGCTTATTTTAATTTCACAAAAGATATCCACTTCTAACAGTAGGATTATTATTTTTAGAATAATTTTGAAGTTAGTAGGCCTTTTAGTTATAATTTTTTTATTCATTTTATTTAATGACACAGTACAAACATGTTTTGTTGCAAATAACAAGGCAATTTTAAATTTAATTTAATAAAGGTATCAAAGTGATTTATTGTATTTCCAGCAGTAGAAGTTCTGTAGAAGGTATCATAAATAGTAGTACCGAATCAAAGTTAAAAAATAGTACAAATATATACTACATATAAATTCTTCACAAAATATATTTCTTTAAAAAAATCTCCTAAAACTAGCAGAAATCATCCCATCACTGGCTTGATCATTGAAATACTAAATTTTTATTAACACAAAAATAATAACGATACCTTTACTGGGCTTATTCTTTTTAATCATACTATGGGGCATGTATCCAATTCCACCACTGAACATGATTGGTTTAACAAATTCCTCTCTTACATTATCAGCATTCTTCAGTCCATAAGATTGTACAAAACCTGCAAAAATCATATTTTGTAATGTTTTATAATAATTAAAATGGAATATCATCAACAAAAAGTGATTATTACTTGAAGAAGCTAAATAGAATAGACAGACTGCTATAAAAATAACAGATTTATAAAATGTTTTAACGATTAATATGAAATACAAATCTTTGAATTTCTCTGCTTTTCTGTACTATAATATGCATGTATTTTACATAAACCTTCCTCTTGAATCACTCTATCTATAAAAAAACCGAATCAAAATCCGTTGCGTAGTTTTAAAGATCTAAGCATATATAGGGACTGACAGACAGCGGTAAGCGACATTGTTTTATACTATGTAGTGATGGGAGGGCAAAAATGTTATGAAAAATTCTTAGTATTCAGACATTATTTAATTCAGGATACTTCTGTTGGTAGGTTTCCAGAAACTTAATATTTTAACAACTGAATACTATTGATAAAATACTTTATATATCTTTTTTTATACTAAAAGCTTTTCTGTTTTTCAAATAATATACCTGATATAACTGGTTCTCCAAACTTATTGCCATAGTCTGAAGCACCATTACTAGCATCAATAATAATTTGAAGTGGACTAGCAAAATTATTCGGATATTTCCAATCTTTGTCTTCCCAGGGCAAATCATAACCTATAAACACAAATTACATTATCAAGTTCAAGCTGCTAAGAAAAATATGAACCTTCACATATGAATGATTTTTTAGTATAATATGAAAATCTATGGAAATTTCTTCATAACATGTTGTTTAGTGTACAGTGTACACTTACTTAGTTCACATGTTGTATATTATATAATATACTAGCAACTCACCCTCGCTTCGCTCGGGTTCGTCCTTATATACGTTTTAATGGTTAGTATTAAATACAAATCTTTGAATTTCTCGGCTTTTCTGTACTATAATATGCATGTATTATATATATAAGCCTTCCTCTTGAATCACTCTATCTATTGCTAAAACTGCATTAAAATTCGTTAAGTAGTTTAAAAGATCTAAGCGAACAGACAGCGGAAGCGACTTCACATTATACTATGTAAAGATATATAGTTATCCTTAAGAGATAGACATATTATGCCCATGAACGAATTAAATTCGTTCATGATTATGCCATAACGGAGTTTTCTGTAGACATATACCTATAAGATATACAATTCCACCATACATTATTTTCCTGTATCTCAAAGGGTTTAGGCAGCATTTTCGTTGAAAGCTCCCAGACGACAGTCCTCGAGAACCACCCTATCCATTGATGAAAACAGCATGAAAATCAGTGCAGTAGTTTTTCAGTTTATCGCGAACAGACAGACATACAGACAGACGCGGCGGAGGACTTTGTTTTATAATACATATTTAGTGATTTATGTACATCCAAAAGTAAATAAAACCATAGATTAGATATCTTTTTCTTGTCACATGTGAAAAAATTACCACATTTTATTCAATATAGTTAATTAATATATCAACTTAATAAAAATCTTTAATTGATTCTTTGTCAGACAATACATAACCTGTTTCTGAGTTAGAAGCATGGAATTTTGCATAAATTTTCTCATGTAATAAATTGAGAGAAAGATTTTTGAAAATACTTTCCTTAAAGGAGTAAAATAGGAGTCAAAATATGTGTACAAGTTAATCTTTTTTATATAGAAGTTAAAAATTAGAAACATAATTGTATAGAAATTGATGTCTCAGCTCATTTATTGCTGAAAACTGATTTAATGGGCTCAGTTTAGTCTACTTTAAAAGGCACAAAAAGTTTTTTAAGCAATACCTTTTTTAATATAACAAACAGCATGACATATTACAATAATAATAATACATAATAATAAATATATTGGGACATTAACACACAGCACCGTCTAGTTCCATGGTAAGCTAGGAGGCTTGTGTTATGGATACTAGATAGTTGATACAATACACATATATAACTTTAAATATATACATAATACATATAATAATAATAGTAAATACATCAACTCTCTAACTCCCTCAATATTCTAAAAACTGACCTGGAATATGCAAATTGCCAACACTATACCCAGCAGTTCCCGCTACAGTATGCCCTCCTCGACCAACACCCTGTACATCTCTTATACGACCCCCAGTTCCTGTGGTTGCACCACTAAATGGAGCTACTGCAGTTGGCATGTTATGGGTTTCAGCAGTAAATATTATGTCAGATTCTGTGATTTCTTCGATAACCTGAGATGGAGCCTTTATGTTGCTTGGCTTTATTTTTGTGTGTTTAAAACCTTTTATTGCACTGTAGAGAAAAGTAGTTCAAAATCAAAATTATATTAAATGATTTTGTACATTTTTCTTAGAAGAGATATTGAAGAGCTTTACCTGCTGTTATCACCAAACTTAATAACATTATTATCATTAGAAGTTTTCTGTGTTGAAGCAACCATATCTATCAAGGACTCACTTATTTCTTTACCATCTAAAATAATTTTGCCCTACAATGATAAACAATAAATAAATATATTTGAATTTTAACAGTCAACTTTTGACAATGTTTTTAAAGTCTTTTCACTTACCTTAAAAAACCAATGTCTGGAATGTTCACTATTACTCTGAGCTAGATCAAATAATTCAACACTTGTGGGGTCTCTCTTTAGTTTATTTACAAATAAATCCATATAAAACTCCATATCCCACGAATCAAAAGCCAAACCTAACAAACAATAAAATATTTATTTAAAATAATGGACAACATTTAGGAATAGTGGGTTAATAGGAATAGCTGTTTTCCTTTTACTGGAAAATGTAAAAAAATTGTATGAACATATCAATCAGTATGTAAGAAATTTTAATAGGCCTTTTATAAAGGACACTTTTACCTAATTTTTTATTAACTTTCTCCATTGCAGACATTCCTTCTGCTTGCAGTGGTACCACAAACCAGGGCTCTAAGTCTTTTGGTAGACCTTCATTAAAACTCTGTCTAGGCAGATTTTCTGCTGTATAAATGCATTGGGTCATCCTATCATGTAGTGGAGCAGCCAAATCCTCAAACAATCTTTTGCTGATATTTTTCGATTGTTTAAAGGAAATGAGATATCTTGTGGATACTTCAAGACGCACAACATCATGTAGCCCAACACTTTGACAGATCTGAACTGAATTACTTGAATCAGCTGTAGAAAAGTTAAACCTACAAAGTTCAAAAATATTATTTAATTGATACTTATATTATTGATTAAAAAAATTAACACATTATATTCAAATAGCATTGTTTGTTTCAAAACTTACCTAGGTCCAATTTCAATAACAGTTTGGTTGTCATTTACAAATTTATAAGAAGATTCATTTTTAAGAGCATTGGGTTGAAGAGGTGAATTCAAAAGCCACTGTAATATTTTGATTTGATTTATGTTGAGGTAATTACAACCTTCCGCAAGTTCCACATGGTAGCAAATTTCTGTAGACAACTCTTCCACATCGGAATCTACTTGTTTTAGCTTAGAAAGAATATCTTTCGTTTTATTTACACTAAAAGCTTCGTGAGTAAAAAATCTTAAGATACACATGGTCACTACGATATAGTTCTAATGGAATTCATTCAAGCGCATGACTGTCCCAAATCGAATTTAATAGGGTATTTCATCAATTTGATATCTTGCATCAATGTCAAAGATCAGGCCATATCACTTGTTGATGCTAGGCGAAAATAAATTAATGTTTTTAATAATAGTAGCTTACGCAACGATAATACTTAATAATACTGAGTAAGTATATCATTTTAATTTAGCTGAAAAGTTGTAAACAAGTAAGTAAATTACTTCGTGAAGAATTAGTAATTTTAACCTTAAAAGCATCTATAAGAATAAATTTTAATTGTATAGGCTATTTATTATAGTATAATTTTAAGGATATACAAAATACAAATATCTTTAAAAGTCGAATAGAAGAGTCAATAAAAAAAGATGTTTATATTTATCCGAGAAATTATTGTTATACATACTAGACAAATTATTTATATAACTAGCATTGCCCGTGGCTCCGCACGCGTTCAGATGACCAAAAACCAAATTCTTAGGTTTTACATATTAGTATACTAGCTTACAATGCAGTTTTTGTATTTTTTCAAAGAAATGAAATATTTTCCCGCCGGTAAATAGTATTCTATATGTTGACCCGGATAACCAGCTATCAACATACCAAATTTCATCAAAATCCCTCCAGTGGTTTTTCCGTGATGCGCTAACATACAGACAGACAAAAATTCTAAAAACTATTGATTCAGCCTCTGTATCGAAAATAATGTCTAATTTAATAAGATTTTAAAAAAATATTTAATGTACAGATTCGGCTTAGTTAGAATTTTATTAGTAGAGATATAGAAGACCGGTGATATAACCGGTGAAAGAATAGAGATCAGGCACAGAACCAAGTAACCTGGCGCAGGAGAGATCAGGATTTCCAACTCCGGACTGCAAGGTACTGAAAAGTTTCTTGACAGGAAAACTCGATAATTTTACTTGGACTGACCCAAGCACGACCCCCGAATCTGCAGCCGTACTATATACTAAATTCTAGCCAGTAGCCACTATAGGTGACTAGATAGTAGATACTAGATACACTAGATTCTAGAACTGTAGATCAAGAAAGGAACATATTATTTTCTGACTAGAGATCTAGGTCTAGACTCTAGCCTTACGAGTTCCGACGCAACTACAATAAATTAAAGCCTAGCGCACTGCACACATGACTTCCAACCTATGACTTAAAACCTCCTTATGTGTACATACTACATTTCTATATAATTTGTGGTGTACGATTTGTCGAAGTCGATCTGTCCTGGATATTTTCGGGACCATCGCAGCGAATTTCATGGAATAAGGATTAAGGAATATAAGAATAGTGTCAAACTTAGCCGAGATCTTGTTTATCGATTCATGTTAAAATTAAGATATTAGTAAATTAACCAAAAAATAATTTACAAAAATTAATTTATAATATTTATAATTGTAATTATTTATTGCTGTGGGATGAATGTACGTAAATAAATAAAGCTACCTAGGTAGGTAAGACCCAGCAGGCCAGCACTATAAGTAAATAAAGGCGGTTTATATATGTAGCAATATATTCTATGAAAGGCGGTAAGGCGTGGAGTTTATATATGTAGCAATATACTCTATGGCGTGGAGAATAAAATATCTGCCTAATTTCTATCTTATGATGCATGCGTATAGATATAAGGCCGATTTAAAACTAATTAAACAAATCCGTTTAAAATGAAAAAAGACGTTTAAAACCGATAAAAAAAATTTTTTTCTATTTAAAACTGTTGGTGTTGATGACTATCCTTGTTTTCCAATTATAGATCATAATGCTGTACTTTCACGCACAATGCCGAAGTGTGCTAATGCTTAATGAGGATCAGTACAGTTATAGCAAATTCCATAGAACTAGTATCCACGTCATTTTATAAGATTTAAGAATGATATATCTTTTTGAATTATCTAAATCGGACCTTATCTTACGAAGATATTAAGTAATAAACATTACGCCGTTCCTGCCGGCAAAATCCATGTACGCGGGTGTGGCATAATAAATGAGAAACCAAGAGGAATATTGGTTTTATTTAACTGAAAGAATTCCACTCGACAAATCTAATGACTAAATTAATATTAATAACAAAGTATGACAGTTGACACGTTTGGTTTTAACAACACTACGGAGATCGTATACATGGCGCGGAGGTCGCATATCACCTCATTCTCCCCCGGTTCAATTTTCACTCTCACTCCCATCAACCACAAAGTCCGCTAGGTAGGAGGGTAATTTTCGCGTCCTATTAGATCTCCTGGGGAGTCCAGTCCGAAGAACTGGCGAAGTCGTCGACGGCTCTCCTACACGAGGCGGTGAGGAAGGAGCGATATTTTCAGGTGGAGGTGTGGAGTTATTTTCAGATGGAAACCTGAGATTATCATCTTCGGAGGCCGTTTCAAAGTTATCGTCGCTGCTATTATCAGTGATACTGGGGAAAGGAGCTAATTGACGGTTTGATACCGTTGAGGTTTCTCCATTATCCCGTCTTATGAGAGAGTAGTAGGGATTGGTCTCTAAGAGCTCGGCTTCCTCGACAAGAGGGTCCGTGTTTGAAGAACGGACGTTCTTCTTAACTAAGATCGGTCCCGGCGTGAGCCAAGATGGCAGTGAATCTCCGTTCGGGGATCTTCTAGGGTATGTGAAAAGTTTTTCGTGCGGAGTAGCGTTTGTTGCCGTACACAGGAGGGAGCGGACACAATGCAATGCGTCCTTCAGAACCACTTCCCAACTTTCCACCGGTAATCCCTTTGACCGAAGGCTGAGTTGAATAGTTCGCCAGAGCGTTCCGTTTAGTCGCTCCACTTGGCCATTACCCTGGGGGTTATAGGGCGTCGTTCTGGACGAGGCTATATTTGACTGTCGTAGAAATGATTTGAACTCTTCGGACATGAATGACGACCCTCTATCACTATGAATGTAGAGAGGTTGGCCAAATGTTAGAAAAAGATCTTTCAGGCAAGTAATGACGGTGGCTGAGGTCATATCCTTACATGGGTAAGCAAAAGGAAACCGACTGTACTCATCAATAATTGTAAGTATATACTTGTTGGCTGTTTTAGATGGTAGTGGTCCTTTAAAATCTATGTTGATCCGTTCAAACGGCGACGTAGCTTTTATCAATTTACCCTTGACCTTTAGAAACCTCGGTTTTATTTCGGCGCAGGTAGGGCACGAGGCGGTCATTTCCTTCACATCATTAGCCGAGTAAGGCAAGTTTTTAGATCTTACCCAGTGATACATTCTAGTTACTCCCGGGTGGCAGAGTGCGTTATGTAGTTCTTTCAACTTGTTTATATTCATGTAAGCGCATACGCGAGATAGAGCGTCCGCAGCAGCGTTTTCAGTGCCTGGTCTATAAACTATATCGTATTTGAAGCAAGATAGTTCTAATCGCCAACGTTGGATCTTCTCATTTTTTATTTTACTGTTATGATTTTGATTGAACATGAAGGCCACCGATTGTTGGTCAGTTATAAGAAGAAAATGTCTGCCGATCAGGTAGTATCTCCATTTCTTTAGGCTCTCTACTATCGCACAAGCCTCTTTTTCGATTGAGGATTGTTTGCATTCCGAGTTATTTAATGTCCGAGAGAAAAAGGCAACTGGTCTTCCATGTTGAGTCAGAGTAGCCCCTAACGCGAATTCCGAAGCGTCTGTTTCGACTGTAAATATTTCATTATCATTAATGGCTACTAGAGCGGCTGCCTTGATATCTTGCTTGAGTTCTTCAAAACACTTGAGCGCTTCAGGTGTCAACGGGAAAGTAGTCACGCATGTAAGTGGCTTTATTTTTTCTGAGAAACGCGCAATCCATTTAGCGTAATGAGCAAGCATCCCTAGGACTCGTTTTAGTTCACTAGTTTTAGTTGGAGCGGGAAGCTCTAGAAGAGGTTTTAGTCTTTCCGGGTCAGGCCTGATTGTGTTATTTTCAACAGTATATCCAAGCAAATTGATTTTAGTCTTATTGAAAACACTCTTCCGTTCGTTTATAGTTAAATGATATTTATTAGCGGCGTCCATAAAGCGTTTTAAATTGTGGTCATGATCCCTTTGATCTTTGCCGCAGACGGTTACATCGTCTAAGTAGGCGAACGTTCCTTCTAGTCTCTCTTCTGTTATGATGAAGTCCAGAGTACGTTGAAAAGCCGCAACGCCATTAGTCACGCCAAATGGAATGCGTGTAAACTGGTACAATTTGCCGCATGCTTCGAAAGCAGTATATATCTTTTCATTTTCTAAGATGGGTATTTGATGGTATGCGCTCTTTAAGTCGATTTGACTGAACACTTTGAATTTTGATACTTTGTTCACGACTGATTCTATGTTTGGCAAGGGGAAGTCATCCAGATCGGTGAATTTGTTTATGGTCATGGAGTAATCAATGACAAGTCGTTTTCGATGAACCCCTCCTCCCGCTACGAGGACTTGGGCTCTCCAGGGGGAAATACTTGTTTCAATGACCCCGTCTTCAAGTAATTTAGACACTTCTTCTTTTATGAAGTCCTCATCTTCCTTACTGTAGCGCCGGCTTCTCACGGCGATCGGTCGAATGTTCGGCGACAGATTTGTAAATACGGAGGCTGGCGGCACCGAAGCTCGTAACACGTTGCATATCTCTAAAGGTTCGCCAGGCCCACCAAGATTAAAATGAATGCTAGAGTGATGTTTGAGCAAGTCATGGCCGACGATGACGTCAGCACAGAGGTTGTCGACAACTAGAAGAGGCGTTTGTTTGTAAGTATGCTTATTCATTGTAATGGTAGCAAAGCAGACGCCTTCGGCAAAGGAAACTTGATTGAGAGAAGCGAGATTGACTGTCTGCTTGCAGGGTTTTTTTGCGTAGTTTCATTATGCGAGCAACACTAGCGTTAATAAAGCTGACTGAACTTCCTGTATCGACGAGTGCATCAGCCTTGTATTCGTTGACCATGATTGGAATTGTCGCACTCCTAAGGCTCAAAGGAGAGGCAGCAGAAATGGCTCCACTGTAGAACTGGTTGTTGTTAGAGGTCGTAGGATCTTCAACTGTCGTGGAGTTCAAGTTAATATTGCCCGATCTACAGACGCTTGCAAAGTGTCCTTTCTTTGAGCACTTTTTGCAGGTGGCTTTGTTGGCTGGACATCTGAACCTTGGATGAAGACTCCCGCCGCAAAAGAAGCAGGGTTTAGCCGGAGGTGGCGTGGCCGGGGCGGCTTGAAAAGTTCGTGACGATGGAGCTGCCGCTAGATTTTCGGATTCCTTGTCCCGTGAAGTACCTTGCGATATGGCGATAAGTTGCGTAGAACTGATACCAATAGCAACTGCATCCTTGTCTGCCGTTTCCAGAGCTACGGCTTGATTAAGTGCTTCTGAGAGAGTGAGTTTTGAGTTTTCTAGTAACCGTTCGCGAATCCTTCGTGATAGTAAGCCGGATATGAGAGCACTACGAATTGCTTGGTCTTCATGCTCTTGAGCTATGACGTCTTCGAATTTACAATCTTTCGCGGAAAGTCGGAGAGCTCTAATATAGTCAGAGATCGTTTCGTCGGCTCGTTGCTTGCGATTGAAGAGAATGTGTCGAGCTAGAATAGTATTTTTCGGTTTGACATAGATGTCTTCTAGAACTTTCATCGAATCTTTATAAGTGGAGCATGTTTTGATATGCTTGTAAATCGATGCCGATAAGTGATTAACTAGCAGCTTACGCTTAAGGGAGTCTGGTACATCGTCGGTAATCTCTTCTGCTAAGAAGCTTTCAAATGTCGATTTCCAGTGTACCCATTTTTCATCGGCGTCCGCGACATCAGGCTCGATGTCAAACTTATCGGGTCGCAGATATCTTGACAGCGAAGGCATGCCTAGTTTTTCATCAGGCATTTTCAGTTAAATAAATTGTGGCATAATAAATGAGAAACCAAGAGGAATATTGGTTTTATTTAACTGAAAGAATTCCACTCGACAAATCTAATGACTAAATTAATATTAATAACAAAGTATGACAGTTGACACGTTTGGTTTTAACAACACTACGGAGATCGTATACATGGCGCGGAGGTCGCATATCACCTCAGCGGGTGCGTGTGACGTCACTGTGACGGTCCGAACGTAGCCGGTCCACCGCCCGGGCCTCTTACTTCACAATTTTGCGACGCAGTTTGCTACTACATTTAGTAATTACTTATTTAGTGTTTTATCAAGTGTGTTTGTGATATTTAAATATGTTTAGAAAGTATCTATACATCTATACATATAATAAAATTCTAACTAAGTCGAATCTGTACATTAAATATTTTTTGGAAAATATTATTGAAATAGACATTATCCATGCAGAGGCCGAATCTATAGTTTTTAGAATTTTTGCCTGTCTGTCTGTCTGTTACCGGATCACAGAAAAACTACTGGAGGGATTTTGATGTTTGGTATGGTCATAGCTGGTTATCCGGGTCAACATATAGGATACTTTTTACAGCGGGAAAATATCTCATTTCTGAGATTAAATACAAAAACTGGTTAGAATAAAACCACGATGATACTATATATATTTTAGCAACGTAACTTACGTACTAAATAAGGCAAACACTAGTAAAAATAGCTTATCTTGAAAAAAATAACAATATTTTATTTGGTTTTTAGTCATCTGAACGCGGGTGGAGCCGCGGGCAATGCTAGTATTTTATATTTCAGTTAAAAGAAGATATGGAAAATTGAAATTGTATTGAAAAACTTGGAATTGTATTAATTCTGAATATAAATTGTCAATATAGTATTGTTGAGTCTGTGTTAATTATGACTTCCCAGTATATAACTATACTCTTTGATTATGACTTTTAATTATTTTTTCAAAATGATATAAGGTCATCACCATCATCAGATGACAGCTTTTTATGGCTCCAGATCCAGCAATAATAAAAACAGTATTTTTATTCCTTTTTTTAATTGAACAGTAAAAAGTATTTTAGAGCTAATTATAGTATAATACTGTTTTTAACAGTATGGTTGGTAGCAGTTGGTAGGCAGGTATACCAACAAACTTTAGTTTTCGTGTAATTTAGGTAGGTACTTTCTATTGATATTTGATTTTCTATAAACTAATTAAAACGAAACATGATGTCAGGTGACCAAAAATTGCCCACAATGAAGTGTAAAACACTGTTCTTTTATTTTTGTGGGCGAGTTTTCAACCGTTTAAAACGATTTATTTGGGGCTTAAAACGGCAACATTTTATTTAAAACGATTTAAAACGGTTGTTTTAAATCTATATGCATGCGCTTTATTTGACTTTATCATAATTATATTGCTTAAAAATAATGTATCTTCTGTGGGAATATCATAGACTGTAGAGTGTAGACTAGAAATTAGAATAGTAGTTACATCTATGGTTCAGCCATCTTGTTTTTAAAATGGCGGTTGATCACATTGATTCATATTATACTGTGCTATTAGCGTCGTTGTAAATTCTAAATATTTATTTACAATGGATAATGAAATTACCTCAATTAATATTATTGTGTAATAAAAGCATTTTACTGTGTGAGACAAAAAATTGACTATTGTATAATTTAATATACTGAAGGCGTTTTAACGCCTGCTCGAGTCTCGAGCTTACCCAAGCCGCTTACTTATTTTATTGATTTTTCTTGATCAATGCTCAAATATGATGATGTATACGGTAAGTTTTATTTGCCTTTGTAAATATTTGAAATCTTATTATATAATTACATTTGAATATTCTACAATATTATTATTTAATAGTTATTGTGTATAATTAAAATGGTTTAATTAAATAGGTAATATCACTCTAATTTAATGAAAATGTTTAGAAACGTTAGTATTGATTATTTTTGCGATGAATATTGTAATCACATCAAAAAAGTACATTTGGCAATTAAAAATTGAAATTGTCGAGGTTAAGATATTGCCTACGCAAGGAGTTTTATATTAGGTATATTGCGCATAATTTTTAGGTTATATACATGAAACTTTTATAGTGGCAAATCGATTACTATATCCATAAATATTTTATAAGTGAAATTACACACTCATAATATATAACAATGAATATGGTATGTTCTTGTACAGAACTTTTTGATACAGTATAAAATTTCTTATAGCACGCTAATTATAAGTAATAATGTATAATAATACATGAAATGAAAAGAACCTTATTTATAAATAATTGTTTAGGTTTTAGATTTATTACTAAATGTTTTAATATTAAAAACATACACACCAGATTGATTTGATATTTGTAGGGTACAAGTACGGAGCAGGACACTCGCTTCAGTGACAAGGAGAAGAAGTTAATGAAACAAATGAAGTTTGGAGATTGTTTGACACAACAGGTACATATAAAATTTTAATTTTTCTTGTAGAACTTATATTGTTTGTTTAATATTATTATATTCTTTTAAAACACATGCAATATAAATGTGCAAATAACCAAAAATGCCAGCCAATTGTTCGAAAGTCATTGGGCTCCATAAATAATCTTATCTAAAACACTATTTTCTTAATAAAGATCGCAATATTAGCAGACTAATGACTTAAAGTATTCAAAATGCCATTTATAAATGAAATCCAATTATCTAAACATTTTATTATTTTTTTTTTCAAATACTGATACAAAAACTTAATGGCTAGTTATTTTCTAACTTCAATTAAAGTTATTATGATTTCTGATAAAACATTTTTATTTATCCAATTGATAAGTAGCCTGTAGCAGTAGGTGGTAATATAGCTTACTATTCGAGAAAGAATTCATAGAATGAATCAGTAGATTCCAATTACTTACCCCCTACTTTCTAGGTAAACTTTGTTTACATACATTTCGAAGCTTATGCAGAAAAACATGCTTTTTTCTCACTTTATTCTTTGTATTTTGTCATACTCCATACTGCATGTAGCTAGTTTGTGCTTTGTAATAACTAAAGGATAAGAGTATATTATGGTAGAAATATTAACCTCTTATTATACTAAAATTTGTTCTAACTTTAGGTATTTCTAATATTAATATATATTGCATATTTATATTTTAAACATTAATGGTCAATAGGTGGACATGTCCAAGGTGAAGTTGGATGTGCTGAAGCCATGGATCACCCAGAAAATTACCGAAATCCTGAAGATGGAAGACGATGTGGTGATTGATTATGTCAACAACCAACTCGAGGAAAAGGTGACTAATATTTCTATATTTTTATATTAATATTTGTAAAACAATGTAATCATTGCAGTTTCTTTTGGCTAAATTTTTTAAATAAAATTAAGTAAGTCCAGTCACGAAACATGATGTAAAAAGAAACTGCAATTGAAGTATATTATTACTAAATGTATATTGATTGGCTATGGCTATTTTTATGGTCCCCATCGGTTAGCGCGCCGCCATCGCCGCCAGCCGCAGCCGCCCGCCGACGCCGCCCGCCCGTCTCTTCTTATGGAGGCCCTTAGCATTCTGAATCGGTATTTACGGGGAAATTAAATACTTAAATGCTACTTCTATAAAAATGTGCTCAAATATAATAACTCTGAGGCGCTCAGAGGGAGATTTGACTCGAGGTAGGGAAGTTTCCTCAGTTAGGCTTTGCGGTCAACATAATGTGGTTGTGTTCGCAACACCCTTACAGATGCAAGATTTGGAAGAGGAGTGAGTATGGCGTTCGTCGAGCATCTTTTCGGCGGCGGTGGCGGCGAGGCTCCGGGGACGGCGTCGCGGCGCGGCGCGGCACCACGCCCCTGCGACTGAAGCCCATCGACTTCACACTCATAAAATGTACTTCTTAATTGCCTTACATTTGCTTCCCTACCCGAGTCATTTCTGTCATTAACACTTTTCACAGATGCAATAAGACACTCCGAGCGTCTCCTCGAGTTCTAAATTTTATTGTCTCCGAGCCGACTTGTATAACATGCCAAATCGTACAAGGAACTACCGAACTGAGAGTTATTGCGCTCTTGTCGATAGATGACTAATTATATGATATTTTCTTCCCGCTCCGCTTCCTCGTCTCCCAGTTCCCTTGTCCAAAGAAAATGCAGATCAACTTGACTGGATTTCTAAATGGGAAGAATGCGAGGCTGTTCATGGGTGAACTGTGGGAGCTGCTCCTGAGCGCGCAGGCCAGCGAGAACGGCATTCCCGAGTCCTTCACACAGCAGAAGAAAGAAGAAATCAAGAAACGCATGGTAAGTGTAACATATTAGATTGAGTGGATTTTAGTGCTCTGGATATGAAAATGGTGAAAAAATTATCGTTTTCGTGTCTCGTAATATATTTTATGAGTTTTTTTATGCTCTTTTATATATATTTACCATTCTCATATTGAACATTTTTTAATGTGATCAGTTTTGAGGACAAGTGATAGCATAACATAGGTAAAAAAATGATCCTATCATGATTATTCGAAAATATCGCAATCAAAGATTCTCTTCACTTGCTTTTATATACGTGTTTATTATAATGTTACTTTCTTTACCTACATATACATCCTACTAATATTATAAATGCGAAAGTTGTGAGGACGTATGTATGTATGTGTAGATGTATAGACATATGGATGTTTATTACTCTTTCACGCTAAAACTACTGAATGGATTTTAATGAAACTTTACAATAATATAGCTCATACATCAGAATAAAACATAGGAGACTTTTTATCCCGGAAAAATGTATGGTTCCCGTGGGATAGATTGGTTTTTGTTTTTCGCTAGTATAATATAAATAGTGACATTATACCAAAGAATTTTTCAAATTCAAGTTTATTGACTACGCGTTTATCTCAGTAGTAACCCTACTCGCTGTGCCAGCGGTCTCGGGTTCGAGTCCCGCTGGGGGCATTAATTTGTGAAATGAGCTAGAATATTTGTTCTCCAGTTATGGGCTATATTTATAATACGTATGTATTTAAGAGTCATTTATATGTGTAGTGTATCAACTATGTGGTATCCATAACACAAACCTCGTACCTTACCATGGAACGAGATAGCGCTGTGTGTTAATGTCCCAACATATTTATTTATTATTGTTATTTATTAACTGCCTTATATAGGAAGAGCAGCAAAAGGACAAGGACAAGGAGAAGGACCGCCGCAGGTCTCGCTCGCGCTCGCGGCGGCGCTCCCGCGACCGGCGGCGCTCGCGGTCTAGGTCCAGAGATAGATCTTCAGATAGGAAGTATGTATGATTTTAAATAAAAACTTATTTAAATTGATAAAATAATTTAAATTTAAATGAACAAATATTATAAGTAGGGTTGTCAACATTTATTCGGCGAAATATAGTATGTTTCAAAATAAGCTACAAAAATAGTACACTTCAAAAAAATATACATAGTATTTTATGGAAAAAGCAAATAGTAATTTTATAAAAATCTTTTTTATTTTCCGAAAAAATAGTTTTATTTAATTTACCTAATATACAATATCGTGAACTAGACACATTATATTTTGATACAAATCATAGGGTTTGCTTTAAAAACTGTAAACTTTTCATTGATTCTTATACAGTGTAGTTAGAATATAGAGCTATGTATGGAATTGTATGTGAGGAAGTTATATGACCAGGAAGTGACGCATGCAGTGATTGGATTGTTACTAAGCCGACTTCAGTTATCATGTCGCGACAGCGAGCACTTAACTATTCTTGCTTAATTAGACGCATTTTTTTGATTTTTTAACTAAAAGAAATGTGTGTCTGGATACAAAATCCAAGGTTTATGCCAATAGATCCATGACCAACCGTCTACGAGAATGTTTACCTGAATTTTTTTCATTGATTCATAGAGCATACGTTATATATGGAATATAACTTATGCTCTATGAATCAATGAAAAAAAATACAATTTTGAACTAAAAACTTGCTATTTCTATTAAAAAAAATAACTTGTGTTACTTTTAGAACAACAAACAAAAGTAACTTTATTTATTCCCATTTTCACCTCCTTAAGGGATGATTTCCGGGATAAAAAGTATCCTATGTCCTTCCCAAGGTCTCAAACTATGTTCTTACCAAATTTCATCTAAATGGAATCACTAGATCCAGAGATTACCCCCTACAACGTCACAAACCCACAAACTCACAATTCACAAACTTATAAAGTTTACCTCTTTATAATATCAGTATAGATATCAAAATATTTTTGGGCAAATATAAAATTAGACCTACCCTCTTTTTAATAATAGGCACATTTAAATGTTTTTAATGAAACATGTTGCCTATTTGTCAACATTAAATTATTTACATATATATTATATATGATTATATAATTTTCCGAATAGCCGACGTCGCAGCGGGGGCAGTCCGCGGCGCTCGCGTCGCCGGAGCCGCGACAAGGTGAGCCAGCCCAAGCCGCATGTAGACGACATCAAGTTACCTGAACCAAAGGGTTAGTATTGATAATGTCGATATTATTCCTATTTTCATTTCATTTGCTTAATAAACATGGGCTAATTTACCATAGCAGTACAGAGGTTTTTAGATACTTAAGGATTCATTTTTATATCAGTATGTGGATGAAACTTTGATTATGAAGTCTGTATCGATTTTAGTATTGTTTCCTCTTTATTTATTTCTAATGTTTGCAAAACGTGTACTTTTATGAAATGGCTAGAAGAGCTTTTATTATATTATAATCTTTCTCTAAATAAATCTTGTTCATGATTATATTCATTAAACGCATTAAATATTTATATTCAATATAGAAAATGGAAAATCACCAGAGAAGAAGGAAGAAATTGAAGTAAAGGAAGATTTGAACCACATTTCAATTGAATCAATTAAAGATGATAACGAAGATGTTCCTGCGGAAGAAGAGAAGAATGAAGCAGATCCAAAATCTAGGTCTGCGTCACCCAACAAGTGCGTAAATTATAGATTTTTTTTCATACGTAAAAGTTTATTTTGGAAACCCTTACACTATATAAAAATAAAAAAAAGCAGAAAAATTTTGCAAAATTGTTTGATAAACTGCGAGCAACACATTTTCTTACATCCCCCTGACCCCCCTTGTCACATCTTGTCAGATCTTATCACAGTAAGATACCTCCTAGCCCCATAAGTGCGAACGTATTTTATGAATGACCCCTTAAATATAGGATAGAATATTGCCATGAAATTTTTGAATGAGCCTATTTAAAGTAAATTTTGAGATTGTTTTTATAAATATGTAATATAACATTGAGTGTAGTTAAGATATTTTGACTTAGTTGTTGAAGTTGCAATGGCATTTTAAAGTTTGAACATATATTTCATGAAATTTAATATTATATATTTCAAAACATATTGTTTAAAATAAAATTTTATTGTTAGGTCTCTTGTGGAAAAAGAGGAAGAAAAACCCGCCGAAAAAACACGCCATTCATCCAGTGAACGTCGGTCTACATCTGCGTCTTCTCGTAAGATAAATTCAAAATAATATTATAACTTTATTATAATAAAAAAAAATCTATATCAATAATAAAACATATTTTATATAAGAGAAACAATATCTTAACTTCTGTGTCTATTTTTCTTTACGAACTATTGATACTAATATTTAGATATAAAAAAATATATTTCACTAGAGATCTCTAATGTGCTGAAACATACATGCTACATTATATTCAAATACATATAAAACTTTTTTGTAATACTAAAAAGTAACCAGTTAAACAATGACCTAAGACCTAAGCCAAACTTACTGTAATGACGATCGATAGGATCCACTTTTATGGACAGTTTGAGGCATTTCATCTTTGTATAAGCATTAGGATTTCACCTAATTATATTATTAGATGTAATTTCTATAAAATTACAATATTGATTATTTTGTATTAAGGTGGCAGTGCTAAGAAAAGGTCATCGCATAAAAAGCGTCAGTACCGTTCCAATCGCGACTCTTCGACAAGTGTCAGCCCTAGGCGTAGCTCGCGTAGAGAAAGGTAAATTGAATTAAATAATTTTATATTAGTATACTGATTTTATTTAAAAATTGTACAAGTTTGATTTAAGAATGTTTGTTTATTTATTTTACTTAATGTAATTATGAGTAAAATTGGACCAGTAGTCCCATTCACTTGACATAGTTCGTCGATTTTCATTTTTTTCTTTGTCACATTATGGAATCTAGCAGGCCCCATATTTATTTATTTTTTATGTCACCTGTCTAAGAATACTTAGACTAATGAGACGAATCCAACGATACCTTAATTAAAAAAAAAATAAGTTTGAAAGATAGGAGGGAATAAAGAATATTACAAATAAAGATACAAAGATAGGTGCGAAAAACATTTTCCTTGCAGTCGAGTAAAAATAATTTTTAAAACAATAATTATTGCAGGAGTAAATCTCGCCGGCGCAGCAGTCGGCGTCGCTCAGTGGAGCGCCGAGACCGCGATCGTGACCGGGAGCGAGAGCGCGAGCGCGAGAGAGAGAGAGAGAGGGAGAGGGAGCGCCGCCGTAGAGAGAGGGAGAGGCGCGAGAGGTATTAGGGATTCCGAGTTGCTCTTTTTTGAAATGCTTACCATTATTTATGAAGCAAAAGTAACATTGTGGGGATGCTTTAAGGCTAAAATGAAGGATGTTGCAAAACTAAAGAAAATATTGTGTAAAAAGTGTTATTTTATTTATTATATATGCTACAATATAAAAATAAACTTTCAAGAAAAATATCTTTAATCTTTATATAATATATATTTTTTTATTTCTGAAGTCTTTCTATGATATTTCATTTTAACGTATGAGTTGTGAATACCAGGTCACGAGAACGTCGCCGATCGCTTGAAAGACGTAGTAGACGCACGCGTTCACGCTCTCGACGACGTTCAAAAGACAGGTAATTTTATGTTTATTTTTTTTATTTTGTTCCTTTCATCTTTTCTTTTAATTAATATAATAAATAAAGTTATTTTTATATATATACTTATTTTGATAAAAGACCTTAAATATTATATTTTTATTTAATTATATTTATTAACCAAGTCTTCAAAGTCCCATAATAGGGAATATACGTGTGATTTAAATAAAGGTGATTTTTTTATATAAAATAAATAATATGTTTTTTTTTTATAATTTATATTGCTTCTGAATTAAGCCTATATCAATATTTTTTAATGTAATTTCTTTTTCATTATGAAAATATATTAATTGAAAAGTGAAAAAATGTGTAAGAAATTCAAAGTAGTTGAAACGCAACGCCATTCAAAGTCAAAGTCTATTATAATATATCGTTGTTGTTCGCTGTTTGCAATTGGTATTAACAATCTAGACATGTTCTTTCGTTTATTACAATGTTGTCATAGCCTATGACGTCACGCCAAGCGTGCCAAAATGGTTGTCACGCTTAGCGTTATATATCCGCATCTATGACGTTTTTAAATTATTTTTGTTACGCTACATCTTAGTTTTTTATGCTGGATATTTTTTTTCCAATTATATAATAATGTAAAGCTATTGTATAAAAAACCCTCCTATATTCCCTATTATAAGGATTAGATTGATTTATTATGAATCGTAATATGTTTAAAATAACAATTGATCAAAAGCATTGAATCTACAAAAGTAGTAACTTGTTATGCAGGTCTCGTGACCGGCGCCGGTCGCGGTCGCGCAGGCGCTCGCGCTCGCACCGGCGCTCGGGCCGGCGCTCCCGCGACCGCCGCTCCAGGGACCGCAGGTCCAGGGATCGCCGGTCTAGAGAGAGGTCTAGGTAAAGTGGCGCTACTAATAGTATTGTTTATTTTGTTGTTTATATATACATATATGTGAATTATTGAAATTTATATACAATAGAATTAAATGGAAAATGTTAAGTTCTACATTAATAATAATATAAAGTATGAGAGGGTTGAAATTAGTGTTTTATAAATTTTAATTGTTATTTATAATTTATAACAGGGACAAGAGATCGAGGGACAGGTCAGGAAAGGACAGAAGGTCAAGGGAGAGGAAATCACGTGAAAGAAGATCGAGCGATTTAATTAAAGAACGCTTGGAAAAATCGGTCTCAATACCGCGTAAAGGTGAGTTATTATATATTAAAATTATTAAAGGAGTTGGTAGTTTTTAAAGTGTACTTTAATATTTCATTAATATTTTAATTTTCATTAACAGAAAACATAGACAAATTGCGTAAGAAGTCACCTGAACGAGTGTCCCTTCCGCGAGAGCGATCTAAGGAGCACGTGTCGAGTACAAGCAGAGACTCTTCTGTTGTTAATGAAAACAGAGATAAACCAGTTTCGCAAAACGATAGCCAGACCAAGCCTGTTCAATCATCTGATGATGAGGAAAGGGACGATTTCATTGCAATACCAGTTTTACGAGAATATTCTAAGAGTCTGTCTCGCACACCGTCGCCATTCTTAAGAAAACATGAAATGGAAACCAATAAAAAGTCAGACAGGTCTGGCGACGATGCTTCAGGGAAAGATCATAATGACGAGGATACGAGCAAAGTCCAAGAAGTTAAGAAGAATAAGCGTAAAGGTAAACAATCGGAATCAGAAAGTGAGAGCAGCGAGGAAGTATCTAAGTCTAAGAGTAAATCTAAACTTAAGCGTAAAGAAAAACCCACCTCAAAGAGATCGAAGAAACCCAAAAAAGAGAGCTCATCTAGTGACAGTGAGTCGGAAGACTCATCGTCAAGTGATTCAGAAGAAGACAGGAAGAAGAAAAGCAAAAAGACCGCCAAAAAGAAGTTGGCTAAAAAATCGCGAAAGAAGCGAACACGATCTTCTAGTTCCGAATCTAGTTCGGAAGAAGAGGTCAAACATAAGAGTTCCAAAAGTAAACAGAAGAACATTCCAGAGGAATCTGATACTGACAAAAAATCTAAGAAACGAGGAAAAGATTCTAATGTTGACCGCGCCAAGATAGAGAAAGGTGAGAAACAGATCAAGTCCAAGAAAGTTGACAATTCGGAAGATTCTCATGATGACAGTTCAGACAGTGACGAAAAATCGACCAAAAAGAAGGCAAAACACGATTCAACCTCTTCAGAAAAAGAAATGAGACGTAAAAAAGCAGAATCTATTAAGGAAAAAATTGTATCACCTGAAATAACCAAATCGAGGAAAGAGGAGAAACTACCAAAAGCTAAACATGCAGATGATATAAAGCCCAAAGCACGTGAAGATAGCGAGAAGAAAGCTAAAAAGAGGGAAAAAGAGGATTCGTCGTCTGACAGTGATCAAGTGTCAAAGAAAAAACCCAGAAAGAAGGTATCGGAGTCTGAGTCTGATTCGGACAGTGATGAGCCTAAAAAATCTAAAAAGGCTAAAAAGCACAAAAAACACTCGAAAAAACATAAGAAACACAAGAAGCATAAGAAAGCGTCTAAGCGAAAAGATGATTCGTCTGATAGCGACGACGCCGAGGAAGAGGAGGAGGAGGACAGCAAGGTCAATAATGAGGACTTGGAAAAAAAACTTCGCGAGAGGGCTTTAAAGTCTATGAAGAAACAGACTAGCGCGTCTGGCTCCGATTAACAGTTAATTCGTCGGGGGACTCGACGACATCGGCGTAATCAATCTAAAGGCGGCATAAAGGTTCGAAAGAAAAAAAAATAACTATGTCGAATTTATGCTGGTTAAATGCCGCGATGTTTCTATCGAGTCTCTTGTGTAGTACTTCAGTGATGACTTCGATACAACTTTTTAATTTTAACGCTATGTAACTACAACTTTAAATGATGTAGGAAGTATGATTTAAGATAACGTGTATGTCTTTGTTAGTAATAAAATTTGCTAATTATGTGGTATTGTTTTATTGTTTATTTATTTATAGTAACTCATAAATATTGAATCACAGGCTTACACAATAACAATTATACATAAATTAATTCATTATAAGTATGACATGATATTAACTTCAATGAAAAACTTGATTACATCTATATATATATAATAATAATTAAAAATAAGAGTGGTTAATTTAAATATAATTCTTTGGTCAAAACTATACCGGAATAACTATATGTATATGTTAAGTACATTGACGCAAACCTCAGAGATTAAAGTGTGGAATGTTTTATAACTAGTATATGGTCGGTCATTTGGTAGGTTCTGATTTACAAAAGGTCAAGGAGAGTTCTAATTTGGTAGATTTTATAGTTCAATACTATTATTTATTTTCGGAGTTGACCTTGAGCTATGACCGCTTGTATCGCCTTATTGGAAAAATTGTATCGAGAATCAGTAGTGAGAATACAAACACCACAGAATTTTTGTCTGTGCTTTTTTTTTTATTAGAGGTGATTTTTTCTTTAAATTTTTTTAAGGTATAATTTCGTGTTAGATGAAATCTCTTGTATCTTTAGTATTGTTCATCCAAGCGGCGGTCTTTAAAGTTTGTAAACTCCGAATATTAATCGACTTAATACCAAACAGTACAAATGCACCAAATTAGGACTGTCATAGATATTTTGTATCGGGCAATATCCTGCAAAATACATACCACAACCGTTAATATATACATACCATAACCGTTAATATATATAATATTTATTTAAAAAAAAAAATTGTACATCACAATATGTAGTAAGGTACAGCTGTAGAATGTGCTATGTAACTATTCACGGCTTCTAAATTCTGATATTTATTATAATTTACAAGTATAAATACATCGGGAAAGTGCACGTACAGTTTAGCCTCTGTGACAAATTAAATGTTTATAACTAATATTAGTAAATCCCTTATACAATTAAAATTAATAAAATGTATTATTTATCGCCTTGTATAACCCCTGTATCCAGCAACTAAGCTTGGTGTAACACCACTGTTGTAAATATTTCCCTTTTTGTAATATCCATAGCCAAGATGACCACCGCCTATATAGTTAGGGTTATTGTAACCGTAGTAGGAGTTTAAACCGCCGTTGCCTCCAAAGCCACCATATCCTCCGTTTCCGATATTTTCATAACCATTTGGTGACGAACCAAAGTTTGGATTGTATCCGTTAGCCCCATAGCTCGCACCGTATCCACTGGCGCCATATCCACTGGCACCATAACCATTAGCACCATAACCGTTAGGACCATAACCGTTAGCACCATAACCGTTAGTACCATAACCACTGGCACCATATCCACTAGAGCCATATCCACTAGCGCCATACTCATTGGCGCCATATCCACTAGCACCATATCTACTAGCATCATATCCACCAGAACTATATCCACGCTGACCTAAATTATTAGAACCGTATCCTTTATATCCTGCGCCGCCATAATCGGTTATGTCATTGTATCTATTGTACCCAGTATAACCACTTTTCAATGAGTTGTCATAACCGCTAAATCCCTTATATCCAGGTCCATTTGCATATTTATCATCTATGATACCGAGTCCTGTCACCGAGAATGTGTAACCTCCGGGATTATGTCCTCCCCAGTCAGAGTATTGACTGGTATCTGTAACACGATAAATATTTTCTACTTAAATAGTTTTGTAAGATTGGTGAAAAAATACTGGATGGATACTTTAAATATAGATAGTCATAGACGTTACAGAATTAACAATATTTTAATTAGTATTTACACTTTATACAGAACAATATGATTTACTTACATGAACTACTTGCCGTCTTAAGATCATTTTCTGCTTTTTGTTCGCTGGTTTCTTTACCAGCAGGCGCTGCATATGTTGAGGCAGACACGAGAAGTATCAAAATGTATTTACAATTCGCCATCTGTAAGAAAATTATAGATAATTTAATATTAATGTACACTTCTCTTTTTAATTACTTTAAGTATAATTCTTTATTTCTTAGTTGTTTTATAGGTTTTAGGCGACAAAAAATTATTTCACCAATGTCATTCTCACTACGAAACGACAGACGGGGACAGGCATCAAATCTATGACTCTTAACCATTATTTTACCACGTCGGGGATTATAAAAAAACTATGTTTTGAGAATCGTATCTGCGACCTACGAGTTTACATAACGTCACTCAAACATACTGTCGTCAACTTAAGATTTTTTATGTAATTACTTTATTAAATATATCTATACATATTGCAGTTTACATAACAATAAAATGTTGAATTACCAGTACCTACCTATTCATATTTAAAAAAGTCTTGAAAACTTGCTAGGTTCTCTCAGACATGCAGGTTTCCCCACAATGTTTTCCTTTTTCGTAAGGCAAGTGGTAATTCGTAAGGCATGTTAGAAATGATTCGCACATGAAAATATCAGAGGTGCGAGACCTGGGATTTGAACCCGGTATACTCGGTTTCCCAAGCGAGCGCGTTACCACTGGGCTACCACTGCCTTAACTACTTAGTACTTTATAGTAAATACTTAATTCAATGTTTTAACGTATTAATTAGTAAGAATAAGGACATACTTAATAAGCCTTTATATTGCAAATTAACATGAGTAACTAATTATTACAACGTGAAGGTAACGCTTAATATTGTGACCCTCAACACAATAAACGAGTGTCTGTTGGAGAATTCTCACATCCAGATTGACCTAACGAGTATAAAATTAGGTGTTGAATATTAAAAATAATAATGATTTTTTTAATAATTCTATTTGAAAGTTTAAACTTATACTTACAATTATACTAATATAGTGTTTTGTGCCCGATTTCACCAACAACCTATAAGTTACCACCTACGTATGAGAAGTCCCCTAAACTAGCCCCTAAATTAAATTTCGTTTTACCAGATCGTTAGAGCCCGTTTTTCTAGTACCTATATTTAGGGGGCATTTTAACATTTAGGTGACCCCTAACTGTCGGTGAAACAGAAACTGTCCCCTAACAGCCCCCTAACTATGCTTAGGGGATCCCTTAAGCTTAGGTGACGTTGTTGAAATCGGCCATTAAACTTGCTAGGGTGCACAAAGTATAAGTACATAGGTGATAACCGTATTATGTACATAACACATTTTAATGATTTATCTTAATCATTCTGAAGTTTATTAAAAGTTGATAACTAATTTGATAACTAATTTAGTTTTACATATAACATTATATAGTTAGATAAATTTTGTAAGAACCAGTGACGATAAATATATTGGTTTCATGAACTTAATAAAACCTGTACTGTCCGCGTGTTTGTTTGTATCTATTTAAGTAATTTAAAATGGCAACCATTAAACATTGTTCTACTAACATCTGTGTCGTCCGGCTGCTTAAATATACAAAAAAAATGTGTTAAGAAATGATTGTATACAAAGTTTGCTAGCCCTTTAAGGGTCTTTTAAATCTGTACTTTTAAAGTTTCTCTTAGTTTACAATAGTTTACTATTATACTTTATATCTACCTATGTATTTAATTTTTGATTTACAAGAACATACGTTATGCATTGCCCGTTTTCAAATTTTCAAACGTCAAAGGACGGATCTAAAACCCCAAGGAGGGTTATGTGTTTGACCTGTATGTATGCATATATATACCAATCTTATGTTCCCTCGTAATTACTAAAAGACGTAACCGATTTTAATGATTCATACGTCGTTAGAATCGTATTGATAACGTAAGTGTTATAAACTAAGGTATTTGTAAATAATAATCAAAACGAGGGAATTCTGGCATAGATTTGTAGTTTGAAAAAAAAAAAACGTTCTAACCTATCGAATGGGATATGAAAATAAAGGTTTTTAAATTTTAAGAGGCGGTTTTATATATGTATCTTTTTTGTTAATAATAATTTTAGGAAACAAATTGTTAAATGAAACTGTTAATGCACAACTGGCCAAAACTAAAAAGCTGTAAATAAAAAAAAAATCCGACTACATAAAAAGCGAACTAAAAAGATAGGAACAAGTCAATGAAGGAAAATAGAAAATTGTAGTCGGAGACATACACAAACGTAGCTAAACTCGCAGCAAGTATAAAACACCTCATGTCTATCATATCTCGGATAATGTATTATTTTCCTTCGTTAATTTTATTATTGCAGTTAGATTCCATTTTTTTACCACCTGTATTTAAAATTCAGTCTTCAGCTTGAACGTACATACAATGTTTATTTAGCTGAGCTGAAATATTTATGTAGGTTACGTTTAGCTATAAGACGACACGAATTGATTCAAAGATATTTAAAATATAATAAAACTTATAATAAAATTGTAACTTAGCCGATTTGGTACATTAGATATTTTTTGGAAAATCTTATTGTAATAAACGTTATTATCGACACAGAGGCCGAATCTATAGTTTTTAGAATTTTTGTCTGTCTCTCTGTTACCTCATCGCAGAAATACCACTGGAGGGATTTTGATGAAATTTGGTATGGTGATAGCTGGGTATCCGGGTCAACATATAGGATACATTTACCGTGGGAAAATATCTCATTTTTGAGAAAAAAATACAAAAATTGCAATGTAAGAGTACTATACTAATATGTAATACCTAAGAATTTGGTTTTTGATCAGCTGAACGCGGGCGGAGCCGCGGGCAATGCAAGTTATATATAATATATATTATCATAAGAAATGAAGAATAACATAAAAATCAATGCGATATGGATGCAACGCGTTTACACTGCTCGCAATCTTTAATGGTTGGATTTCAAAAAATGCTTTGTATCCTACCATCTCTCAAAATTATTCCTCTACGAATACATTATTGAAAATTTAGCTTTTCATTTGAAAATCTGGTTTGCAAAATCAAAATTGCACCTCGCAAACGGAACGGTATTACTCTGGCTGGTTTTCGCCTCAGAAGCTGAACTCAATATAAAGTGTTCATTGATAATTTAAGAAGAACTTGGCCATTTATTTTTTTATTAGCCTTTAGTTGTTGGAGGAAATAGGGTGCCCCGATGATTTCTTTATAGGAACTTAAAGACTGGTTTTTCCATACTTAAGTTTAAATGTCTATATTGATATTTAATATAATCTATACATCTATACATATAATAAAATTCTAACTAAGTCAAATCAGTACATTAAATATTTTTTCGAAAATCTTATTGAAATAGACATTATTATCGATACAGAAGCCGAATCTATAGTTTTTAGAATTTTTGTCTGTCTGTCTGTTACCGCATCACAGAAAAACTACTAGACGGATTTTGATGAAATTTAGTATGGTCATAGCTGATTATCCGGGTCAATATATAGGATACTTTTTACCACAGAAAAATATCTCATTTCTGAGAAAAAAAACAAAAACTGGTTAGAATAAAAAAACGATGATACTATATAGATTTTAGCAAGTTAACTTACTAAATATGTTAAAAACTATTAAAAATAGCTAATCTTGAAAAAGTATATCAATAGCACTATTTTATTCATAAAAAAATATTTTAATGAATAATTATTTTTGTATAATTTAGATATTTGTCAATAGATGTCGCCATGTGTCTTTAAAATACGAAGTTTTAATTCCAAAAAAATTAATGTACAAATTCGACCTTTCTATGATTTTATTAGAATTACTACTAAATTACCCGCGTCCCTGCCCGTGTTTAAATTATCAAAAAACAATCTTTTTGGCTTTATAAATTAATGACATCTATAGATACATTAAAATTTTATGAAGCAGTATCTGCTTTAAATATTTTTTGGAAAATTTTATTGAAATACACATTATTATCGCTAACAGAGGCCGAACCTATAGTTTTAAGAAATTTTGTCGTCTGTCTGTCTGTGACCGATCACGGAAAAATCACTGGAGGGATTTTGAAGAAATTCGGTATGGCAATAGCTGGTTATCCGAGTCAACTAATATACTAATATATAAAACCTAAGAATTTGGTTTTGGTCATACGAACGCGGGCGGAACCGCGGGCAATGCTAGTGTTTAATATATTTTTATATTCATATATTAAGCTATGACACGCGATAGATTTGGAACTTACCTACACAATACAAAGAAATACCTATATATAAAAATTTATACCGTGGTCAAATTTGTACGTCAAATTAATATACAAAATGATAATCCATATACCTCGAGAGTGGCTCGACGGATTTAAGTGGCGTGTTTACAAAGAAGAAATAGAAGCTTTCAAAGAAACTAAATAAATATAAATATATTTTTTTATTTTACTTTCTTTTTCACTTATTTAAAATTATTATTTGATTTGCATTTGAGTTCCAAACTTTATTTCAAGATAAACATAATATATGTGATCTTGATATATGTATTTAACAGGTCAGTAACAAATTATTTGATGTATACTGTATTGTTATGAGGACTATGATAACTTATTTAATGATGTTTAAATTATTTTATTAATTATATTAGTTAAAAGTAAAAATAAAATACTTACACTTAAAAACGCTTCTTTATATTTGGTAACACAGAGCACTAGTATTGCGGATGAGTTTAGACGCGCTCTGAGTGCGTACGCATACGTACAACCTTTATAAACCGTGGGAGTTTTTGTCTTATAATTGACAATGGTCACTGAGAGGTAATGAGTCCGTTTGTAGGCAATCCGTCCTTCTGCAAAGATGCAATGACGCAGACTAATTTTAGCATGACACAATGTGTCATTCTCTTACGAGCTATAAAATCTCGGGAGCGTACCTCTAATAGCTGAGGTCAACGCTATATTTGCATAGTTTATTACTTGATTTATTCCAGGCTAAGCTGTCCTATTCAATATTCAAAGGAGACAATATGAGGTACTTTAAATAGTAAGGAAAATGTATATTACGAGTATATAAAAAGTTTTTGTTTTTTTTTTTTATATTATTCAAGGAAAGAGTGAATAGGTGGCTACTGAATTAGTGCGATTTACCATCTACGACTGCGTTACCACTTACCATCCAGGTGGAACGTAGTCAAGCACTAATTCAGAACACCAAAAAATAAAAATGTCATACCTAAACACATTCTTAGTGAGGGGAAGTGTACCAAATAAATTATTATTTATTTGGTGAAACTGCATTTCCTTGTTCAAAAAAATAATAATAATTTAAAATACGTATTTATTTATGACATTATATGCGGAAATTATAAGGTTTCCAATTTTAACTGGTGAAATGAAGACCGACGTTTTCTTGCTCTTACGCTCCACTGCGTAGAGGATGTCGTGACAAGGCCACTTCTAATGATTGCATACATTTTAAGGAATAGATTAGAATTGAATGAAAGAACATTGTCATCTTTGTCTACTTATTTAGATTTTAATATGTCATTTTTATTGTTTACATAAAATAGTCATATTCTATTCACATTATTACATTATGTTAACAAAAAAAAATAGTTTCTTACAGAGCATACGAAGTGTTATTTATTCTCCCTTCTTTCCATTCCATACCAAATTGGTTTTAAAATGTTATGTGCTGACAGTACCTAGTTCTAGTAGTAGTTTCTAGTAATTAACGTACTTCCAAAAAGGAGGATGTTCTAGGATCGTCTATATATGTTTTTTTTATGTATGTTCACCGACTTCTCGGAAACGGCTTCACCGATTTTGCTACTTTAAGCGGTATTATATGCAGCTAGGTCCCGAGGTGGTCCCATAAAATTTTCTTTGACACAGAGTAAACCGTTTTCGAGAAAATCAGATTTGAAAATGAACCATAAAATTTAAAGTACATATATGTTAACAAATCTAATTAGTCTTTTTTACCTACTTGTCATTGTCATGTCAACTTGAAACTTTGTAAGTTTTTGTATTTCTGATGATAATACAGTTATTTGATATCATTGAGCTGAAGTAGGATAGTGGAATTCTTCAACAGCTACTAGTAAATACTTTGAATTTGAGCTTATTACCCGACTGCAAGGAAAGGGTTATGTTTTTCGCGCCTATCTTTGTATGTTTGTAATATTCTTTATTCCCTCATATCTTTTAAACCACTCGATGGATTTCTTTAATTAAAGTATTGTTAGATTCGTCTTATTAGTCCAAGTATTCTTAGACAGGTGACATAAAAAAAATAAATATGGGGAACGCTAGATTCCATAATGTGAAAAAGAAAAAAATGAAAATCGACGAACTATGCCAAGTAGGGTATCGTTGAATAGGTATTTAAAAATCATTTTTAGGTTTCTTTCATCATTTTTCATTTCAAATAATGGTTTAGGATATATAATGATTTAAATTTGGTCAACAACTATATTCCTTCGTGAGCTTGTTTTCATCTTTTTAGTTAGTTTTTATGCAGTCGGGTTTTTTATTTTTATAATATATTTGTTTATTTGGTTTCATTGGACTAGTCCAATACGTTAGAATTGGACATTAGGGCCAACTCTTTACTATATCAACCTTAAAATCTAGTTGCTTTTCAAACTCATATTTATAACAATTTAAAAGTGTGTATCAGTCATTTTTATAAATAAATATACTACAACATGGTAGTTTTTTTATATGAGACTATTTTATGCGTCTAAAACGGAACACAAAGGCCCAGTGTCCCGTAACGATGTATGTAATTAAGTCATGGTCATAGCCGCTAAGACTCGAAGTCATAAAATCTTGCGTACCTACGTTAAAGAAATGTATCAAAATTGTAAAATAAACAACTAAAAGCTGGTGAATCCAAATATCCGTGTGAGTTAGTTATATATTTTGTAATAGACCCATGTAGAATTTGGTAATTTAATTTAATCAAGTTCGTCAGAATGTCTTAGAATAATAATTCCATTAAATGACTTGGTGGTTCTGACGTGCTGCCCGCGTCAAAATACCTACAGACAGACGAGTGCTAGTATTGATCTTTTTGAATTATTTTTTGCGGACACGACAGACATTTCTTTACTTGTAAGTATTGGCAGATTATTCACAGACTCACAGACTTCTGCATGAATGATAATATCAAATATTGTGGAGGTTTTTCCACATGATTTTAAATACTGATTGCTTCAAACGTGCATATACACTTAGTTTGTCAATCACAATTCACAACTCAGTGTTGTTAAGATTGTGACGTGCGAGAAGGGTTGCCTTTGGTTGCGTCGTCAGTCGTCATGGAAACTATTTTAATAAAAGCTAACTTAAGACTAAAGTACCTGGGCCACCGAGCTTCGCTCGGAGTTTTTGGTCAAAAGTATAATGTTCTTTTAAAAAAACTAAAAGTTTGAATAAATACAAAAAAAAATTATAACTATTTGATTGTCAATGTTGCGCCTTGACCGCTTTACCATGATGCTTTGACACGAGTGTGCGCAATTATCGACCATATTTTGCGCGGAATAATGCGAAAGAAAACCGCATGAAAATTTGAAAACACGCGTTTCCCCAGACATAAGACCTAGATCGATTTATCGCTCCCGAAACCCCTGTATACTAAATTCCATGAAAATCGTTGGAGCCGTTTCCGAGATTCAGATTATATATATACAAGAATAGCTCGTTTAAAGATATAAGATATATATTTAAAAAAAAATAATAATATTCTAACAAAAAAAAGTTGATTTAGAATAAACACGCATGCTCTGTATACATTAAACAGCTGATAGTATAAGTAAGCTTGTCGCGAGATTTACCTATTTTAAATATTATATTTTCGTTTATACACAGGTAAATCTCAGGTAACACGAGGACTTAGAATAACTTTTAATCAAATTTAACTTGCAAGATTTGATTACAGACAGACACCGAGACAGGTTAAACTAAATAAAAGTTTGTAATGATAAATTGCCATTTTGAGACGTCCGCCATATTGGATTACAATGACGTCACTTTACTCATCGTATTTCGATTATCAAGCCCTTTCATATAATACCCACATCATAGGGGTTAATGTGGAAATTATAAATCGCCATTTTTCGGCGGCTGCTGTATTAGTTTTACAATGATATTACGTTATTTATGTGTTTCGTTCACCAAGCCCTTTCATTCGATGCTCATATCATAAGGGTCATTTCGCTATGGAAATGATAAATTGCCATTTTATAACTTCCGCCATATTGGGTTAAAAATGCGGCATTTACTAATCGTGCAAAGTATCGGGAACCAAACTAGTATGCCAAATTTTCAATCGAACACTGGAAAGTGGATCAAATTTAACTTGGAAAATTCCATTACACAGACCGGGACAGGTGAAACTAAATAAAAGCTTGTACAAAGTCGTTGTCTATTTCTGTCTGTCTCTGCGCTTACTTGTAAGCCACGTAACGGATTTTGATAAGATTTTCACTAATTGGAAGTGCCTTAAAAGAAAACCGTTTTTGTATATAATTTGTAAATATTTTGTACTAGCGACTTACACTTGCTCCGCTCGGGTTCGTCCCTAGTTACGTTTTTACTTTAGATTTTTCAGACATGAGATTTTTTCCCGTAGTAAAAAGTATCCTATATGTTGACCCGAATAACTAGCTATCATCATGATACATTAAAACAATGCTCTAGATAATTAAAGGCTTCTCTATTTTAAAAAGGCCTACGAAGAAGTCCGCGATAGCATGTGCCTATCTATTTCCTAAGGTACGCTTACAATAGAAATAGTTATATTTTTATCTATATAAAACGCACTTAGGGACACACCTGAGCGAAGCGAGGCTAGCAGCGATCGCTAGTATTTAATAGACGCAGAATATATCGAAAAATGGAGATATTAATGTAATTCAATGTGTGACATCGAAAACGGAACTCAACGAGGCTTGTAGTGACAATGTAGTGACTATATTCATTATAAGTACTAATTATGTTGAAAATGTTATTATATGATTATAAATGAAACTCAGTTAATATTAAATATGTATTTAATAATATTAAATACAAAACGTATACAAAATAACGCCATAAGTATACACATAATAATAAAACTACAAAATATGAATAGAAATTACAAATGTAAATATTACATACTCGTCATTTAAGAGTTGATGATTTTGATATAAACATAAAATTAACTAGATAAATTTCTGATTATATCAGAGAATAAATATTAAAACATCAACTATAAAAATTTTGAAATCGTCCAAGGTAATGTCGGACGTCCTCAAAATTATTTGTATCCTTCTAAAATTCCACTAAACATTATACCGCTGATGGTTTTCTTAAGTTTTCATTACTTTTTTTTGATTTTTTATCACTTGTCACCTCATCAAGCACTCTTGGATGGACAGCTATTCTTCGCAAACTCTTTCTTTGAGGTTTGATTTGATTCTTCAATAAGCTTTCTAACTCTGATAAAGATTTAATTTCCTTTAGATCTTTAAAATCTACGCTACGCCCACCGTTTACTCTACCGAAGTATCTATAAATATCTCTATTTGCTTGACATTGGGCGCAGTTGTATGGCACTGGCACTGCGTTGGGAAAACTTTGCTGAGCAGTTTGCATTTCAGTGTAATTTCCCGGACAGTTTGGCACAAACACGACAGGTATAAATCCAATTATGCCATATGGACTGTAACCTTGGTTGTTTTGATTATTAGTTTGCGTTTGTGAAACCGCATTTGAGTTATTTTGTCCGGGATTCAAGAGATAGCATGGACATGTTGCAGGGCTTGGTACGATAGGCAGTGGGTATGGTATGACATAAATGGGAAATGGTGGCATCTGACTTGAAGGTGGATAAACAGGAGGTTGCACTCCTGTCCCTGTTGGTTGGCCAAGAGAGTCACCATCTATAAGAAAAAGTATATAGGTATTTAAATCTATAGTTATTTTTTAGAAATGTATTGTTATCGATTTTTGATGCTTATTAAATAATAATAATAATCTTCTTGTAATATATAAAATTCTCGTGTTACAGTGTTTGTAACAAACTCCTCCGAAACGGCTTGATCGATTCTTCTGAAATTTTGTGTGTTCAGTAGGTCTGAGGATGAGGATGTAAACTGTTTTTCACACCCCTAAGTGATAAGGTAGTCTACCCCGAAAAAAAAATTATATTTTTGACAATTTTTTTTTTCGATTCCGCATTAAAAATATATACAAACCTAAATTTCCACTAAGGACGAACCCGAGCGGAGAGAGAGTGAGTCTCTAGTAATAATTATTAATCATAGTAAGTCAGTTTTTGAGTTTAGGACTTTAAATATAAAATAAATGTAGGTAGGTGCCCATAAAATTCATTTAAAAATAAATATTTAATGACAAACTTACCGTTAGAACCTGGTTGTCCCTGAAGACCAGGTTGATTTTGTTCGTTTGATTGGCCGGGGCTGCCTGGGTAACCTTGTTGACTGGGGCCGCTTGGGTATCCTGGGCGGCTTGGGTAACCAGGTGGACTTGGTTCACCTGAGCTACCTGGGTATCCTGTTTGTCCTGGTTTTCCTGGTTGTCCTGAAGTTCCGGGCTGACCTGGTTGTCCGGGTTCGCTAGGGCCACCGGGTAATCCTGGATATTCTGGTTGTCCTGGTTGGCCGGGCGTACCTGGGTATCCTGGCTGGCCAGGCTGACTTGGGTATCCTGGTTCTCCTGTTTGGCCAGGCTGGCTTGGATGTCCTGAAGTGCCGGGTTGACCTGGCTGTCCAAGTTGGCTAGGGCCGCCGGGTAATTCTGGATTTTCTGGGTATCCTGGCTGGCCTGGTTTTCCTGGTTGTCCTGGTTGGCCGGGCTGACCTGGGTATCCTGGTGTGCCGGGCTTACCTGGGTATCCTGGTTGTCCTGGTTGGCCAGGCTGGCTTGGTTGTCCTGAAGTGCCGGGCTGACCTGGCTGTCCGGGATGGCTAGGGCCGCCTGGTAATTCTGGGTATCCTGGGTGACCTGGGTATCCTGGTTGTCCTGGTTGGCCGGGCTGACCTGGGTATCCTGGTTGGCCGGGCTGACCTGGGTATCCTGGCTGGCCTGGTTGTCCTGGTTGACCGGGCTGTCCTGGGTATCCTGGTTGTCCTGGTTGGCTGGGGTGACCTGGGTATCCTGGCTGGCCTGGTTTTCCTGGTTGTCCTGGTTGACCGAGCTGACCTGGGTATCCTGGTTGTCCTGGTTGGCCGGGCTGACCTGGGTATACTGGTGTGCCGGGCTGACCTGGGTATCCTGGCTGGCCTGGTTTCCCTGGTTGCCCTGGTTCGCCGGGCTGACCTGGGTATCCTGGCTGACCTGGGTATCCCGGTTGTCCTGGTTGGCCAGGCTGGCTTGGTTGTCCTGAAGTGCCGGGCTGACCTGGCTGTCCGGGTTGGCTAGAGCCGCCGGGTAATCCTGGATTTTCTGGGTATCCTGGCTGGCCTGGTTTTCCGGGTTGTCCTGGTTGGCCGGGCTGACCTGGGTATCCTGGTGTGCCGGGCTGACCTGGGTATCCTGGCTGGCCTGGTTTTCCTGGTTGGCCGGGCTGACCTGGGTATCCCGGTTGTCCTGGTTGGCCAGGCTGGCTTGGTTGTCCTGAAGTGCCGGGCTGACCTGGCTGTCCAGGATGGCTAGGGCCGCCTGGTGATTCTGGGTATCCTGGTTGGCCTGGTTGTCCTGGTAGACCGGGCTGACCTGGGTATCCTGGTTGTCCTGGTTGGCTTGGGTAACCTGGGTATCCTGGCTGGCCTGGTTTTCCTGGTTGTCCTGGTTGGCCAGGCTGGCTTGGTTGTCCTGACGTGCCGGGCTGACCTGGCTGTCCGGGATGGCTAGGGCCGCCTGGTAATCCTGGATTTTCTGGGTATCCTGGCTGACCTGGTTTTCCTGGTTGTCCTGGTTGGCCGGGCTGACCTGGGTATCCTGGCTGGCCAGGCTGACCTGGGTATCCTGGTTGTCCTGGTTGGCCGGGCTGACCTGGGTATCCTGGCTGGCCTGGTTTTCCCGGTTGGCCGGGCTGACCTGGGTATCCTGGTGTGCCGGGCTGACCTGGGTATCCTGGCTGGCCTGGTTTTCCTGGTTGTCCTGGTTGGCCGGGCTGACCTGGGTATCCTGGCTGACCTGGGTATCCTGGCTGGCCTGGTTTTCCTAGTTGGTCGGGCTGACCTGGGTATTCCGGTTGTCCTGGTTGGCCAGGCTGGCTTGGTTGTCCTGAAGTGCCGGGCTGACCTGGCTGTCCAGGATGGCTAGGGCCGCCTGGTAATTCTGGGTATCCTGGGTGACCTGGGTATCCTGGTTGGCCGGGCTGACCTGGGTATCCTGGTTGGCCGGGCTGACCTGGGTATCCTAGCTGGCCTGGTTGTCCTGGTTGACCGGGCTGACCTGGGTATCCTGGTTGTCCTGGTTGGCTGGGGTAACCTGGGTATCCTGGCTGGCCTGGTTTTCCTGGTTGTCCTGGTTGGCCAGGCTGGCTTGGTTGTCCTGACGTGCCGGGCTGACCTGGCTGTCCGGGATGGCTAGGGCCGCCTGGTAATCCTGGATTTTCTGGGTATCCTAGCTGACCTGGTTTTCCTGGTTGTCCTGGTTGGCCGGGCTGACCTGGGTATCCTGGTGTGCCGGGCTGACCTGGGTATCCTGGCTGGCCTGGTTTTCCTGGTTGTCCTGGTTGGCCGGGCTGACCTGGGTATCCTGGCTGGCCTGGTTTTCCTGGTTGGCCGGGCTGACCTGGGTATCCTGGTGTGCCGGGCTGACCTGGGTATCCTGGCTGGCCTGGTTTTCCTGGTTGTCCTGGTTGGCCGGGCTGACCTGGGTATCCTGGCTGGCCTGGTTTTCCTTGTTGGCCGGGCTGACCTGGGTATCCTGGTGTGCCGGGCTGACCTGGGTATCCTGGCTGGCCTGGTTTTCCTGGTTGTCCTGGTTGGCCAGGCTGACCTGGGTATCCTGGTGTGCCGGGCTGACCTGGGTATCCTGGCTGGTCTGGTTTTCCTGGTTGTCCTGGTTGGCCGGGCTGACCTGGGTATCCTGGCTGACCTGGGTATCCCGGTTGTCCTGGTTGGCCAGGCTGGCTTGGTTGTCCTGAAGTGCCGGGCTGACCTGGCTGTCCGGGATGGCTAGGGCCGCCTGGTAATCCCGGATTTTCTGGGTATCCTGGGTGACTTGGATATCCGGGCTGGCCTGGTTTTCCTGGTTGTCCTGGTTGGCCAGGCTGACCTGGGTATCCTGGCTGGCCAGGCTGACCTGGGTATCCTGGTTGTCCTGGTTTGCCGGGCTGACCTGGGTATCCTGGTGTGCCGGGCTGACCTGGGTATCCTGGCTGGCCTGGTTGTCCTGGTTGGCCGGGCTGACCTGGGTATCCTGGCTGACCTGGGTATCCCGGTTGTCCTGGTTGGCCAGGCTGGCTTGGTTGTCCTGAAGTGCCGGGCTGACCTGGCTGTCCGGGATGGCTAGGGCCGCCGGGTAATCCTTGATTTTCTGGGTATCCAGGCTGGCCTGGTTTTCCTGGCTGTCCTGGTTGGCCGGGCTGACCTGGGTATCCTGGCTGGCCAGGCTGACCTGGGTATCCTGGCTGGCCAGGCTGACCTGGGTATCCTGGTTGTCCTGGTTTGCCGGGCTGACCTGGGTATCCTGGTGTGCCGGGCTGACCTGGGTATCCTGGCTGGCCTGGTTGTCCTGGTTGGCCGGGCTGACCTGGGTATCCCGGTTGTCCTGGTTGGCCAGGCTGGATTGGTTGTCCTGAAGTGCCGGGCTGACCTGGCTGTCCGGGATGGCTAGGGCCGCCGGGTAATCCTTGATTTTCTGGGTAACCAGGCTGGCCTGGTTTTCCTGGCTGTCCTGGTTGGCCGGGCTGACCTGGGTATCCTGGCTGGCCAGGCTGACCTGGGTATCCTGGTTGTCCTGGTTTGCCGGGCTGACCTGGGTATCCTGGTGTGCCGGGCTGACCTGGGTATCCTGGCTGGCCTGGTTGTCCTGGTTGGCCGGGCTGACCTGGGTATCCTGGCTGACCTGGGTATCCCGGTTGTCCTGGTTGGCCAGGCTGGATTGGTTGTCCTGAAGTGCCGGGCTGACCTGGCTGTCCGGGATGGCTAGGGCCGCCGGGTAATCCTTGATTTTCTGGGTATCCTGGCTGGCCTGGTTTTCCTGGCTGTCCTGGTTGGCCGGGCTGACCTGGGTATCCTGGCTGGCCAGGCTGACCTGGGTATCCTGGTTGTCCTGGTTTGCCGGGCTGACCTGGGTATCCTGGTGTGCCGGGCTGACCTGGGTATCCAGGCTGGCCTGGTTTTCCTGGTTGTCCTGGTTGGCCGGGCTGACCTGGGTATCCTGGCTGAGCTGGGTATCCCGGTTGTCCTGGTTGGCCAGGCTGGCTTGGTTGTCCTGAAGTGCCGGGCTGACCTGGCTGTCCGGGATGGCTAGGGCCACCTGGTAATTCTGGGTATCCTGGGTGACCTGGGTATCCTGGCTGACCTGGTTTTCCTGGTTGTCCTGGTTGGCCGGGCTGACCTGGGTATCCGGGCTGGCCAGGCTGACCTGGGTATCCTGGTTGTCCTGGTTGGCCAGGCTGGCTTGGTTGTCCTGAAGTGCCGGCCTGACCTGGCTGTCCGGGTTGGCTAGAGCCGTCGGGTAATCCTGGATTTTCTGGGTATCCTGGCTGTCCTGGTTTTCCTGGTTGTCCTGGTTGGCCGGGCTGACCTGGGTATCCTGGTGTGCCGGGCTGACCTGGGTATCCAGGCTGGCCTGGTTGTCCTGGTTTGCCGGGCTGACCTGGATATCCCGGTTGTCCTGGTTGGTCTGGCTGGCTTGGTTGTCCTGAAGTGCCGGACTGACCTGGCTGTCCGGGATGGCTAGGGCCGCCTGGTAATCCTGGATGTTCTGGGTATCCTGGGTGACCTGGGTATCCTGGCTGGCCTGGTTTTCCTGGCTGTCCTGGTTGGCCGGGCTGACCTGGGTATCCTGGCTGGCCAGGCTGACCTGGGTATCCTGGTTGTCCTGGTTGGCCGGGCTGACCTGGGTATCCTGGTGTGCCGGGCTGACCTGGGTATCCTGTTGTGCCGGGCTGACCTGGGTATCCTGGCTGGCCAGGCTGACTTGGGTATCCTGGTTGTCCTGGTTGGCCGGGCTGACCTGGGTATCCTGGTGTGCCGGGCTGACCTGGGTATCCTGGCTGGCCTGGTTTTCCTGGCTGTCCTGGTTGGCCGGGCTGACCAGGGTATCCTGGTTGGCCGGGCTGACCTGGGTATCCTGGTGTGCCGGGCTGACCTGGGTATCCTGGTGTGCCGGGCTGACCTGGGTATCCCAGTTGTCCTGGTTGGCCAGGCTGGCTTGGTTGTCCTGAAGTGCCGGGCTGACCTGGCTGTCCGGGATGGCTAGGGCCGCCTGGTAATCCTGGATTTTCTGGGTATCCAGGCTGGCCTGGTTTTCCTGGTTGTCCTGGTTGTCCTGGTTGGCCGGGCTGACCTGGGTATCCTGGTGTGCCAGGCTGACCTGGGTATCCTGGCTGGCCTGGTTTTCCTGGTTGTCCTGGTTGGCCGGGCTGACCTGGGTATCCTGGCTGATCTGGGTATCCCGATTGTCCTGGTTGGCCAGGTTGGCTTGGTTGTCCTGAAGTGCCGGGCTGACCTGGCTGTCCAGGATGGCTAGGGCCGCCTGGTAATCCTGGATTTTCTGGGTATCCTGGCTGGCCTGGTTTTCCTGGTTGTCCTGGTTGGCCGGGCTGACCTGGATATCCTGGTGTGCCGGGCTGACCTGGGTATCCAGGCTGGCCTGGTTTTCCTGGTTGTCCTGGTTGGCCGGGCTGACCTGGGTATCCTGGCTGACCTGGGTATCCCGGTTGTCCTGGTTGGCCAGGCTGGCTTGGTTGTCCTGAAGTGCCGGGCTGACCTGGCTGTCCGGGATGGCTAGGGCCGCCTGGTAATCCTGGATTTTCTGGGTATCCAGGCTGGCCTGGTTTTCCTGGTTGTCCTGGTTGTCCTGGTTGGCCGGGCTGACCTGGGTATCCTGGTGTGCCAGGCTGACCTGGGTATCCTGGCTGGCCTGGTTTTCCTGGTTGTCCTGGTTGGCCGGGCTGACCTGGGTATCCTGGCTGATCTGGGTATCCCGATTGTCCTGGTTGGCCAGGTTGGCTTGGTTGTCCTGAAGTGCCGGGCTGACCTGGCTGTCCAGGATGGCTAGGGCCGCCTGGTAATCCTGGATTTTCTGGGTATCCTGGCTGGCCTGGTTTTCCTGGTTGTCCTGGTTGGCCGGGCTGACCTGGATATCCTGGTGTGCCGGGCTGACCTGGGTATCCAGGCTGGCCTGGTTTTCCTGGTTGTCCTGGTTGGCCGGGCTGACCTGGGTATCCTGGCTGACCTGGGTATCCCGGTTGTCCTGGTTGGCCAGGCTGGCTTGGTTGTCCTGAAGTGCCGGGCTGACCTGGCTGTCCGGGATGGCTAGGGCCGCCTGGTAATTCTGGGTATCCTGGGTGACCTGGGTATCCTGGCTGACCTGGTTTTCCTGGTTGTCCTGGTTGGCCGGGCTGACCTGGGTATCCGGGCTGGCCAGGCTGACCTGGGTATCCTGGTTGTCCTGGTTGGCCAGGCTGGCTTGGTTGTCCTGAAGTGCCGGCCTGACCTGGCTGTCCGGGTTGGCTAGAGCCGTCAGGTAATCCTGGATTTTCTGGGTATCCTGGCTGTCCTGGTTTTCCTGGTTGTCCTGGTTGGCCGGGCTGACCTGGGTATCCTGGTGTGCCGGGCTGACCTGGGTATCCAGGCTGGCCTGGTTGTCCTGGTTTGCCGGGCTGACCTGGATATCCCGGTTGTCCTGATTGGTCTGGCTGGCTTGGTTGTCCTGAAGTGCCGGGCTGACCTGGCTGTCCGGTTTGGCTAGGGCCGCCGGGTAATCCTGGATTTTCTGGGTATCCTGGCTGGCCTGGTTTTCCTGGTTGCCCTGGTTGGCCGGGTTGACCTGGTTCACCGATGCCACCTGGGTATCCTGGTTGTTCAGAAGTACCAGGCTGATCTGTTTCTCCGGGTTGGCTAGCCCCACTTGGGTATCCTGGTTTTTCGAAAGTGCCGGGCTGACCTGGCTTACCGGGTTGGTTAGGGCTGCCGGGGTATCCTAGTTGACCTGGTTTTCCTAGATAATAATAAAAATGTAATATTATGAAACTGCATTGATGGAGGTTTATCTGGAAACTTTTAATATCCTCTTTCTCCATATTGAAATTTAATTGTAACATTGCATTGCATCTGATTGAATTTAAATTGTACAAATCTATTATGTAAAAGTACTATGGATGGACCATCAAGTTCAATCTATCTGTTTATAAATAAAAGTTTATTATTATTATTTGTATCTCTTTGGATTTTACGGTTTCGATTTTGTAAGGAGCCCGGTCCTTTGGAGGGCTTGCGTGGGGACACTGATCCGACACGTAGAGGCCCCTTAAAATATTCAAATTTGTTTAATGTGACGCATCAACTGGGTACTCTGAGTAACCCATAGGGAATTGCTCAAAGAATTGGCCAATCGGCCTCTGGATAATGTTTAGGGACTATGGAAAATACTGAGACTTCTGAGATCATATTTTATATTTACCTGGCCCAGTAGGGTAAGTAGTTCCACTTGGTCCACCTGGGCCACCAGGGCCACCAGGACCACCCGGTCCACCCGGTCCACCCGGGCTACCTGGACTTCCTGGTCTACCTGGCTGACCAGGGTAATATGTTTCACCTGAAACAATGTTTAATAGTGCAGTAATTTTTCCATGCTATTGTGATAGTTACGTCACCTTATTTTTAACTGTCTACAATTTTGTTCGATCTTTTAGACTAACAGTAACAGTAACAAAACTTAATAACCAAATATATATTTGTAACCCAATGTATTTTTTTAAGGATTATCTAATTCCCTCGCGAAAACATGTTATAATTAGAGATGTGCCGACAACGACTTAGGCCGACTAGCTGACTGTAAAGAGGCCGACTAGTCGGCCAAGCCGATCATTGTTTCGGGGGATTTCCCTGATGCTTCGTTTACCGCTCATTCGCGCTCAAGTCGCAGTCACCGCCCGCGAACGTGTCAGAATCTGTTTTGTTTACTTCGCATTGTTTCTAGAATTTTGCTGTTGTGCGGGTCAGAGCGGTATTTTTGTGTAAAAAATATTTTTTTGTAAAGTTAATAGTGTTATTGTTCATTAAAGTGTAAAAGTTTAATAAAAATTTAATAATGTCTAAAAGAAAGTCTCGTATATGGTTTTTTTTGACCACAGACGATTTCTCGCAGTCGCAAATCCAAGCAGAACTACATTCAACAGTACCTATTCCGTCAACTTCAATTCAAAATTCAAAATATTTTATTCAGAATTAAATTATTACAATTTTTTACTGAACGTCATGAGTCTACTACCAGTTCGGAAAGAAGAAGCCTCAGACCTGAGAAGAACTCAGCGGGACTAATATTAACTTGTTATCTTTTTTTAAAGTAAAATTATAATTTACAATATTTCTATCAAGTTGAAGTAGCCTGGAGGCGATCATTTCATTCCCAAGGTGTGTCATCTTCTATAAAATCATTTATTGTATAAGCCTTTAGCACACAAATGTTCTTTAACATTTTTTTTTGAATTTGGCGATAGAAGCCTTTTGAACATTTTGTGGGATCCTGTTGTACAAGCGTATACATTGTCCATAAAAAGAATTACTGACTCTGTGTAGACGAGTCACAGGCATTACAAGTTTGTGTTTGCTCCTAGTATTAATGTTATGCATGTCACACTTCTTGGAAAATTCGTATATATTTTTACGGACATACATAAAATTTTCGTACACGTACTGAGAAGCAACAGTCAATATTTTTATTTCTTTAAACTTATCTCTTCATGACACTCTAGGACCTAAACTATAAATTGCACAAATAGCTCTTTTCTGCAGGACAAAAATTGTATTAATAGCAGCTGCAATAAGATACCATAAGACATAATACTATGAAAATAACTAAAATATACTATGCGAGCTGTATCTAAACCAGTAAGAAGTCTTATTTTTTTTACCGTGAACGCTGCACAGCTGGGTCTACTCGCTAGCCCCTCAATATGGGGGCCCTACTGCAATTTCGAATCTATGATAATACCTAGGAATTTAGTGGACTCTACAGGTTTTAAACATTTCGCCATTTAATATTACACCATCATCAACAAGTTTGACATTAGGTGTTGAGAATTTTATTAATTTTGTCTTTTTATTATTTAATAATAAATTATTTGAATCAAACCAATAGACAATCTTTGAGAGAGCATCATTTACATCGCCGTACATTAGCGAATTGCGTGTCATCAGCGAACAATACTATCTCATGTTTGTCCTGTACAAAAAATGGCAAATCATTAATATAAACACCGCGGAAGGGCTTAGCTAGTACCCATTGCTTGTTCAGTGGGTATAGCAGTATAGCTAGACAAAATTTCAGGTATCGTAAAATATGTGTTGTCAGATTTAAGCTGGCTCTCTAGCTATAGCGACAGTTATAGCCCAGTGACACGCTCGCGTGGATAACCGAGTAATGCGGGTTCAATCTCTGTCTCGCACATCTGATATTTTCATGTGCGAATCATTTCTAACATGAAAAAGGGCTGTCAATACATATATTTTATTAGTTTCCTTACGCACTTACACACAGATATTTAATGTAAAATATTTATTTTCATAATGTAAAAATGACGATTTAAATGAGCTTGTAAAAGTCTATTTGAATAAAGTATATTTTGATGGATTGATTAAATAATACGTACAAAGTAAGAAGCCGACTAGTCGGCCCTTTTTGCCGACTATTCGCTGACTAGTCGCCGACTACAAAAGTGGCCGACTAATCGGCGACTAGTCGTCACATCTCTAGCTATAATACAATTCAAAAAAATATTTATGATCAGAATTACTGGAAACTTGGTTTTAATGCTCTTCAATAAAACTAAATAAATACGTGTTTGAGCATTTTTGGAAATTCATCTTATAAGGGGGTATAATAGGGGATGAAAGTTTGTATGAAACTACCTTTTTAGGGATTTTTAGATTTTTTTGTAGTTTTAGCGCGAACGAAGCCGCGGGTTCTACTAGTTGTGTATATATGGTAGGCTGATCTAAGAATACGCATCCGATAAGAGTAAGCAGTATCAATAGCCACACGACGTTGTTTACGATCCGCGACTAACTTCAGTGTTATTTTAAAGTGTAAGCTAGTGAACTTCTCACTATGCGAAAAAAAGTTAAAACACAGAACACAGAAATTACGTACTCGTAAGTGTAAACATTTTTTCTATTTTCTTAAATAATTTTAGCATTGTGGAAGTGTATTTGCAATAAAACTACAATTTACAAATGTTTTGATAAATACGATTATGCGGTTTGATCGGTAAGAAATTCACCTAAGTGTCACAGCGAGAGCGATTCCAATCAATGCTAATAAAAGTAAGTCTTGTTATTTTTCTAAAGACTTTGTATATTTTGGTTACATTTCATGTTGCTTTATGAAAGATGTGATTATTAAGTACAAAATAAATTTAAGCTTGTTATCTAGAGATATTTAATTCAATTTTGGAACTGTGTGAACCTTAAGTGCGTACTCCTAGACCAGCCTACCCAATATGTAAGTAAATAGAAAGGGTCGAATGCAACTAGTGTCATGCATCCAGTATTACCTACCATTCTATACCTACCATTCTATATATTACGCAATTATTAATAGAACAACACTGTTCTCACAATAACTGTCAGTTTTTAGTTTTTGTGTTTTAAATAATAATTTAGTTTTACTTTATAATTACGTAAAAACAACATCCATTAAAACGAAGTAAACCAACATCTTACTCCGGCTTTACCGAGTTTCTTTTTTTGTCCTTTAAGAAATTGAATTTTGAACACCACCATAATAATTTCATTAATTTTACCAAAGATCACAAATGTCAGGTCTTGATACATTTTGATAGATTTTTTTATTATTATCAAACCTAATATTTATTGATGGGTATGTTTTTACTATTGACAATTTATTTTTAATGTTTCTTAAAGGTCTACGAGTATTTGTCGGAAAGGTTCGTTAATTTTTTTATACGTATATATTAAAAATGTTTTGGTTTCATATTAAATTAAATAATATGTAAGTAGAAACGTTAAATATATTATGCAAATGGATTGCTTAGAACTAAATATTTACCTTGTACACTTGGATAGTATCCACTAGAACCAGGACCACTAGGGCCACCATGACCTCCAGTACCTCCAGGAGTTCCTGGAGAACTAGCTGTTCCGGGGCTATTCGGAGTACCAGGCGGACCTGGATGATAACCACCTTGACCGCCTTGCCCTGTAAGATTAATTAAGTTACTAAGTGATTTTATTAATCTATTTAGCATTAACGAGTATTAATTGCTGTTATAGATTAACATAATTTTTTCAACAACGAAGACAGTAGCATGTCAATACAATAAATGTAATATGTATATCGATTTCCTTTGGAGGATTCCAGGATAAACTACCGAATAGTCCATACCTCCGATTAATCTGAGTTTTGGTATACATATGGATTTTGACGCGCTGATAACGACCATGGCATTCAAACCCGCAAATTTTATTTCAAGGTCAAATCTAAGAAGAAACGATTTTTGTAATGTTTTTCGCGTTTCTTGCGATAAATATTGATTTTAGTAAAAAATGTTTTCTACAAAAGTTGTACGGCATAAAAAGGTTGTCATTTTTTATTTAGTTTGTTTTTCGTGTAGAACCAGTAGTTTACTCTAGATGTGTGAGACATACTCGCACTAGTCCAATTTTTGTTTTTATGTATTACTAGCATTTCGCGCGGCTCCGCCCGCGTTCAGATGATCAAAAACCAAATTCTTACGTTTTACATATTAGTATACTTTTACATTGCTATTTTTGTATTTTTTCTCAGAAATGAGATATTTTCCCGCAGTAAAAAGTATCCTATACGTTGATCCGGATAACCAGCTATCACCATACCAAATTTCATCAAAATCCCTCCAGTGTTTTTCTGTGATGCGGTAAGAGACAGACAAACAAGATAGGCAGACAGACAAAAATTCTAATAACTTTAGATTCGGCCTATGTATCGATAATAATGTCTATTTCAATAAGATTTTCCAAAAAAAATTTAAACAGTACAGATTCGGCTTGGGTACAATTTATATTTTACCTACCTACAAGGACCTTTAACAAACAAATAAACAGAAGAAAATTTTTAATAAAGTGGATTAAAAAAGGAAATGAACTAACATGAACCTTGTCCATCAGATCCACTTGGCCCACTTGGTCCATTTGGTACACCAGGTCCACCTGAAACATAATCGGAAAAATCAAATAAAATGCGATTTTTGTTATTGTTTGAATTGTCAATCGTTCAAAGCTGGATGCGCTATTCTTTGTTAATTAGACAATAACAAAGCAAATACTACATATAAACAGTGATACTTAAAATAAACTTTTAAATAGCCGGCATATTGTTAGTATAATATTCATATAAATTATAGAGCAAAACAATTGTAGAAGAAAGAAGAAAAACAACGCAAATGATATAAATTATTTTTATTATTTAATTATATTAAACAGTTTATTATGTTTGGAATCTCAATTCCATAATAGAAAATATTATGTATGTTCTTTTTAAGGTATTATTTTTCAAAATAAGTTAATTGATCACTTACTTTGACCTGGATAATGTCCGCTACCAGAACCATGGTTTCCTGGGCTGCCAGGACCACCAGGGCCACCGGGGCCACCAGGCCCTCCAGGACCTCCAGGACCACCAGGACCACCAGGACCACCTGGAGATCCGGGCGTGCCTGGAGATCCGGGTGTACCAGGATAATAACCACCTTGAATTTAGATAATGATATATTATGTACAATTGTATGTACTTTAAAATGTTTTGTAATTATTATAGATTGAGAGATTATATTATTTAAAGAGTTTTTTTACTGATTTGCTTCATTTGCTGTGTTCTTATAATTATTTCTAAAGGATATAGCACCGGAATATTTACGGATACTTTATTTGATGGAAATGATTGACACTCGTGTTTTTACATCTGATAATACAGATAAAGTAAATTTAAGAATCTTGACTCATTAATTCTTAATTTTATTAATATTATAAATTTGAAAGTATTGCTGTCTGTTAGGTTTTCACGCTTAAACCGCTGAACGGAATTCGATAAAATTTAGCAAAGACAGATTGTATCCTGGGGACGGATATAGGGTAACTTTGAGATGCCCTGGTCTCTTTTCAAGAGAGCAAAGTTGCGGGCGAAAATTGGTCAGTAATAAATATTTACTTTAGCCCCAGTTAAATCCTGTTTCTATATTTTGCTATGTGGAATTGATTAATTTTACACACACATAAAATAAGTTGAAAAATATAGCATTTTATCAATAAAAAATACCTGATCCACTGGGTCCGATTGGTCCACTAGGTCCGACTGGTCCACTAGGTCCTACTGACCCGTTAGGACCAGGTGATCCGTTAGGCCCACCGGGACCCGATGGCGCATTAGGTCTACTAGGTCCATTTGGTCCATTAGGTCCACCAAGACCCGATGGCCCATTTGGTCCACCAGCTCCACCTGAAACAAAGTCGTAAAAATCAATTTTAATAAAATCTGATTTTTATTATTTTTCCAAATTGTCAATCGTTCAAAGCTAGACGCGCTATTCCTTGTTAATTACACAATAACAAAGAAAATACTACATAATATAATACTTTCTTAGATTTACGCAAATGTTTGACATTTTAATAAAACTATCTTTTCGGTTTTCTTTGCGAAATAATCCGAAAAGATAGTTTTATTTAAAATACTATATATAGTTAGTATAATATTCATGTGAATTATAGAGCACAACAAATGTAGAAGAAAGAAGTAATACGACGCAAATTACATAAAAAATAGTTTATTATGTTTGGACTAATATTTCTAAAGTAGAATTTTTCAACATAAGTCAACTAATCACTTACTTTGACCTGGATAATGTCCGCTACCAGAACCATGGTTTCCTGGGCTGCTAGGACCGCCAGGGCCGCCGGGGCCACCAGGCCCTCCAGGACCTCCAGGACCACCAGGGCCACCAGGACCACCTGGAGATCCGGGCGTGCCTGGAGATCCGGGTGTACCAGGATAATAACCACCTTGAATTTAGATAATGATATATTATGTACAATTGTATGTACTTTAAAATGCTTTGCAATTATTATAGATTGAGAGATTGTATTAGGTACAAAAGAGATTTTCAACCGACTTCAAAAAGGAGGAGGTTCTCAATTCGACTGTATGTTTTTTTTTTTTTTTTTTTTTTTTATGTTTGTTACCTCAGAACTCCGTCATTTATTAACCGATTTGGACAATTTTTGTTTTGTTTGAAAGGGTATACTTCCAGATTGGTCCCATTTAAATTTCAAAAAAAAATACCACCCCTAAGGGTGGAAAAACAACTAATGATGAATTTAACCTACTTCTAATTGTCATATTGGCTTGAAACTTTGCAAGTATTTCTATTTCCGTTGATAGTACAGTGGTTCGGTGTTGTTGACCTGATCTGATGGCAAGGCCAGAAGGTGGATAGGTGGAACTCTTCAACGGCTAATAGTAGATACTTTGAGTTTGGGCTTATTTTGTTTGATTTGACAAGCTTATCAAGTTAGAATTCTTACTTTGCTAGTACTGTCTACACTAAAAAGGGAAAAATAAAAACTTTTAAACAAAAAAATAAAAACCGACTTCAAACAAAAGCACTAAAAAGTAAGAAATAACTGATTGGTAGTTTTCGTTTACTATACATACCTAATCAAATATTTTCGAAGTCGGTGTGCTTTGACTAAGTAATTAAAGCCTACCTATTAAATACATACCTAATCAAATATTTTCGAAATCGGTGCCAACCCATACAAAGCAAAGCACACCGACTTCGAAAATATTTGATTAGGTATGTATAGTAAACGAAAACTACCAATTAGTTATTTCTTACTTTTTAGTGCTTTTGTTTGAAGTCGGTTTTTATTTTTTTGTTAAAAAGTTTTTTTTACTGATTTACTTTATTTGCTGTCTTCTAATAATACTTTCTAAAAGGTATAGCAACGGAATATTTACGGATACTTTATTTTGATGTAAATGATTGACACTCGTGTTTTTACATCTGATAATACAGATAAAGTAAATTTAAGAATTTTGACTCATTAATTCTTATTTTATTAATATTATAAATTTGAAAGTATCGCTGTCTGTTAGGTTTTCACGCTTAAACCGCTGAACGGAATTCGATAAAATTTAGCAAAGACAGATTGTATCCTGAGGACGGATATAGGGTAACTTTGAGATGCCCTGGTCTCTTTTCAAGAGAGCAAAGTTGCGGGTGAAAATTGGTCAGTAAAAAATATTTACTTTAGCCCCAGTTAAATCCTGTTTCTATATTTTGCTATGTGGAATTGATTAATTTTACACACACATAAAATATGTTGAAAAATATAGCATTTTATCAATAAAAAATACCTGATCCACTGGGTCCGATTGGTCCACTAGGTCCGACTGGTCCACTAGGTCCTACTGACCCGTTAGGACCAGGTGATCCGTTAGGCCCACCGGGACCCGATGGCGCATTAGGTCCACTAGGTCCATTTGGTCCATTAGATCCACCAAGACCCGATGGCCCATTTGGTCCACCAGCTCCACCTGAAACAAAGTCGTAAAAATCAATTTTAATAAAATCTGATTTTTATTATTTTTCCAAATTGTCAATCGTTCAAAGCTAGACGCGCTATTCCTTGTTAATTACACAATAACAAAGAAAATACTACATAATATAATACTTTCTTAGATTTACGCAAATGTTTGACATTTTAATAAAACTATCTTTTCGGTTTTCTTTGCGAAATAATCCGAAAAGATAGTTTTATTTAAAATACTATATATAGTTAGTATAATATTCATGTGAATTATAGAGCACAACAAATGTAGAAGAAAGAAGTAATACGACGCAAATTACATAAAAAATAGTTTATTATGTTTGGACTAATATTTCTAAAGTAGAATTTTTCAACATAAGTCAACTAATCACTTACTTTGACCTGGATAATGTCCGCTACCAGAACCATGGTTTCCTGGGCTGCTAGGACCGCCAGGGCCGCCGGGGCCACCAGGCCCTCCAGGACCTCCAGGACCACCAGGGCCACCAGGACCACCTGGAGATCCGGGCGTGCCTGGAGATCCGGGTGTACCAGGATAATAACCACCTTGAATTTAGATAATGATATATTATGTACAATTGTATGTACTTTAAAATGCTTTGCAATTATCATAGATTGAGAGATTGTATTAGGTACAAGAGAGATTTTTTACTGATTTACTTTATTTGCTGTCTTCTAATAATACTTTCTAAAAGGTATAGCAACGGAATATTTACGGATACTTTATTTTGATGTAAATGATTGACACTCGTGTTTTTACATCTGATAATACAGATAAAGTAAATTTAAGAATTTTGACTCATTAATTCTTAATTTTATTAATATTATAAATTTGAAAGTATCGCTGTCTGTTAGGTTTTCACGCTTAAACCGCTGAACGGAATTCGATAAAATTTAGCAAAGACAGATTGTATCCTGAGGACGGATATAGGGTAACTTTGAGATGCCCTGGTCTCTTTTCAAGAGAGCAAAGTTGCGGGTGAAAATTGGTCAGTAAAAAATATTTACTTTAGCCCCAGTTAAATCCTGTTTCTATATTTTGCTATGTGGAATTGATTAATTTTACACACACATAAAATATGTTGAAAAATATAGCATTTTATCAATAAAAAATACCTGATCCACTGGGTCCGATTGGTCCACTAGGTCCGACTGGTCCACTAGGTCCTACTGACCCGTTAGGACCAGGTGATCCGTTAGGCCCACCGGGACCCGATGGCGCATTAGGTCCACTAGGTCCATTTGGTCCATTAGATCCACCAAGACCCGATGGCCCATTTGGTCCACTAGGTCCACCTGAAACAAAGTCGTAAAAATCAATTTTAATAAAATCTGATTTTTATTATTTTTCCAAATTGTCAATCGTTCAAAGCTAGACGCGCTATTCCTTGTTAATTACACAATAACAAAGAAAATACTACATAATATAATACTTTCTTAGATTTACGCGAATGTTTGACATTTTAATAAAACTATCTTTTCGGTTTTCTTTGCGAAATAATCCGAAAAGATAGTTTTATCTAAAATACTATATATAGTTAGTATAATAATCATGTGAATTATAGAGCACAACAAATGTAGAAGAAAGAAGTAATACGACGCAAATTACTTAAAAAATAGTTTATTATGTTTGGACTAATATTTCTAAAGTAGAATTTTTCAAAATAATTCAACTAATCACTTACTTTGACCTGGATAATGTCCGCTACCAGAACCATGGTTTCCTGGGCTGCTAGGACCGCCGGGGCCGCCGGGGCCACCAGGCCCTCCAGGACCTCCAGGACCACCAGGACCACCTGGAGATCCGGGCGTGCCTGGAGATCCGGGTGTACCAGGATAATAACCACCTTGAATTTAGATAATGATATATTATGTACAATTGTATGTACTTTAAAATGTTTTGTAATTATTATAGATTGAGAGATTGTATTAGGTACAAAAGAGATTTTTTACTGATTTACTTTATTTGCTGTCTTCTAATAATACTTTCTAAAAGGTAAAGCAACGGAATATTTATGGATACTTTATTTGATAGAAATGATTGACACTCGTGTTTTTACATCCGATAAAACAGATAAAGTAAACTTAATTAATTATTAATATTATCTATAATATAAATGTAAAAGTAACTCTGTCCATTATCTTTTCACGCATAAACCGCTGAACAAAATTCGATAAAATTTAGCAAAGACATAAATTGCATCTTGGGGACGCTTTTGATGAGAGTTTAATTGCGCTCAAAAACTAGTTAATAATAAATGTATACTTTAGACCCAATTAGGTCCTGTTTCTGTGTTTAGCTATATGAAATTGTTTAATTTTACATATACGTTGTTTAAAAATATAGCATTTTTATCAATAAAAATACCTGATCCACTTGGTCCGATTGGTCCACTAGGTCCGGATGGCACGTTTCCTGTAAAATAATATAGCGTTTTATTTATTTCTCTCCTTTAATTGTTAAACTATACGTGCTATACGTGTTCACAACAGTAAAAATATACCTGATCCTGGATAGTATCCAGTTTGACTTCCAGGTCCACCTGGGCCACCTGGCCCTCCGGGTCCTCCAGGACTGCCTGGTGAACCAGGTGTGCCAGGGCTTCCGGAACTACCGGGGCTACCGGGAGTGCCTGGTAATCCTGGAGTACCAGCAGAACCAGGATAGTATCCACCTTGAAAATATAAGGAAATATTTAAGATTTAAAACCAAACCCGTATTTTCTTCTTTTTAACTGTGGTCTCAAAAGGTTAATTTAAATTTTCACTTTTTACTAAATGTATACAATACGAGAATACATATGTATGTTTTTATTATGTACGTACCACGTACGTATCTCATTTATTATTTTTAAACAGTTTCCTCTTAATAGGGTGGGGTATTTACGGTTATACTATAATAATTATTGTTGTATTTTTTTTTAAATAATTCCTATTCATTAAAATCAGCCGTATCAAAAGAATAATATACCTAAATTTCAGGATAAGCAAACCTTGTTAGGCAGTCTTAAAATAACTTGATCTATACATATAATAACATATTAACTTAGCAAAATCTGTACATGGAATATTCTTTGTAAACAATAACTGTAACGTATTGTATACAAAATATAGACCCTAAAACAATAGTTATTATTTTTTTTGTCTGTTTGTCGGTATGTCTATGTACGTTTCATGCAAAAAGTACTGAACCGATTTTAACTAAATTTTGTATAATGATAACTCGAGTCAACAGTTAGGATATAAAGGACTACAGAAAAATATTTCGTTCTCGCGGAAAAACACAATAACTGGATCTTTTCAATCGTCCTTAGAAATTAACAAGGCTAACATTAAAACAATGTTGAAGAAAATTGTAGGCATCGATCAAAAAAGTACTAGATACTCAATCAGCGACAAAAACTTCATCACCGAATGAGCGCTAATTTGAACATTAGAGCGCTCTTTTAATTTATTAGCACTCGAACATAAAACTGGTCGCTTAAAATTTTCTTTTATTTTTAAAATTTTAACGTTTCTCAATTATTATTTTTAGTTTATTATGTCAAATTTATTACTATACTATAATAATATTATATACTAAAAATATAATAATATATCTATACAGATAAATGAAATTGAAGTGACTGTTTGTAATGTCAAAATGACAGCTTTTTACTAAATGCATATGGTTGCATACACAGTACATTATATCAAAACAACATTTTTTACAATTTTTGTTTGTCTGTCTGTTTGTTCCGGCTAATCTCTGAAATAGCTGGACCGATTTTGACGGGACTTTCACTGGCAGATAGCTGATGTAATAAGGAGTAACTTAGGCTACTTTTATTTAAAAAAAATTAAAACCAATGAAAAATTTAATAATATCCGATTCAAATAGGGAAGCTGTATTCATACCCTAGTTATTAATAATTCTATAATAATTATTAAAAATGAATATTTATAACTAATAATTTTATAAGAATTATTATATTTATATTTTGATTTGTTGAAATAAAACTTCTTTAGGCGTGTCTGGGAGTAAGTTAATACATTGGAAAAATGAGTGTCGCGGAACTCGGAAGTGAGCGGGAAATATTCTAAAAATAATAAATATGAACATTACGCCAATAATTTGGACAATAATATTATTAAGACTATAAGATTTCTTTCATGTTTAGACTAAGATTTTTCATCTTTAGTAACTATTGAATTTTGATATATTCGTAAGTTGTTTGTCAACGAATATCTTTAAATTTTTGACACAAATAAATACATAATTATGACTACTACAAGTATATACATTTACACATTGTTTTTGTACCATTAAAACTACATTATATCAAAAATGCAAAGTTGAGTGCCAAATTTTGATTTCAGACCTTATTTGACTGGACTATCTAGTACTTTTTTGATCGATGATTGTAGGTCTTAAAAAGGCCTAATGAATGCACTCGAGCGAAGCGAGGGTGAGCCGCTAGTTTTGAATATTTATCTTTTATTATCACACTACTATACTACAACTTTAAAGTTTATATGTGTTGTATATTTGTAACTGGATGACTAAACCGTGAATTTGGGTCGTTAAGTACACAGACTATGACCTGGAGCAGCACGTAGGCTACTGTTAGTATACTATTTGTCAAATGTATCCATCCTACATATATAACTTAATGGACAAACCTGGGTAAACGATATCCGGTTTTTGATTGCTGGTTTGGCTAGTACTGTCAGTGGCAGGGCTGGAAGGTTGCGGTTTCGGTTTCGGTATGGGTTTCGGTAATGGAGGCGGTTTAGGGGGAACTCCGCCTGGAGTTCTGCCGCATCCTTTCGGTAAATATAGCTTCTTCCACGGTACAATTACACCAGGTAGGTTGTTTGGTGCTGATGAGCTAGAAACAAAATGTATTATGTAACTGTACTTTTAGTGTACGTAATTTTATTTCTTGCTATTCAAAATGAATAAAAATGTTGGTAAAATTGTTTTGCATATTTTGTTGACATGTCTAAAATATCTAAAATAGTATTGTTTTAATCATTTTATTTAATTACACTAATTTTATAAAAAAGACAGTTTACAAGTGAGCGAATGCTTGTTACTTTTTCACAATGTAACAACCTGTCAAATTTGAGTGAAATTCGAAATGGTTACATCGTACTCGTAGGTTTACACATAGGCTAATCTAATTTAACCATTCAAGCATTACGAAAGTTAGTGCTATCCTAAAATAGTACTGTAATGTTATGTGACTTAATTTATTTTCTTACTTTTCATCGTATTCGTGATTTTCGTCGGGGTAAACTTCGACAGGTTTTTCGGGTTCAATTACTCTGTAACCATGACTGTCAGCTACATAGTGTGTAGCGCGCAGATAGCCGTCGGGGTCAACGTAGCCGTAGCAACCGTAAGTTACTCCATCGGGACCTCGGTTTTCATGGTGAAACTGTCCATTTGGACCGACATCATAACCAAATCCATACGCATCTGTAAAATAAATAAATTATATGAATAAAAAATATATCAAATATAATTATCAATTACCAAAAATAACTAGATACACAATCAGCGACAAAAAATGTCCTCCCAACCCACTGTTGGGCACAGGTTTCCTCACGATGTTTTCCTTCACCATTAAGACAAGTGGTGATCATGTTGGAAATGATTCGCACATGAAAATATCAGAGGTGTGAGCCCCTGGATTTGAACTTGCTTCACTCGGTTTGCCAAACGAACGCGTTACCACTGGGCTACCACTGCCTTAGACTAGAATTATCTACTATAATACTACTACCAACTAGAATTACCTAAATACAATTAGTGACAGTTTTAAGAAATTTGCATAGGATTGAGTATCTATTTCTTCTTGATCGATGAATTTTATATAATAATGATTTTCAAAGTAATGCGCGATATATCGATAGTTATAGTAAATATTTCAAAGTAACTTAATCATTTGTATTGAAACTTTCTTGGCCTAAGCCAATAATAACCTATATTGTTTCAATTTTTGACTATTTCCACTATAAAAATTAAATGATAAAAAACGTTTTAAAATACTGAAATGATGAAACAGGTTTTTTTCTGGTTTCATTGCTCATAATGTTTTAAAAAATTAACTTAAAATACAAACTTACTTGTATCATAATTGGTTTCGTAATACTGTTTCTTTTCGTCGTCTTCGATGTCTACTACAGTTTCTTTGCTATTGTCGCCGTAGTTGTTGTATTGTCGAGCTTCTCGGATTAACGCTCTAGTTGCAGATGCGTCTTCACTAGCCTTTGTTACGACTAGCAAAGCCTGAAGCAAATAAATGTGTCATTATTACACTTCACATTTCTTTTAATAATAATAATATGCGTTCATTTCAGACAACAAGTCCATAAAATTATCAGTACACAGAAAACAGAAATAACATGCTACAAAATTATCATTAAAATGCTTAAAAATATTTTTTCGTGTGAAAGCCCGTCTATCATGTATTTCGCAAAAAATGTTGGATTTGATTAGATTTTGCAATATTAAACTTTTATTTTGTGAAGAATCTAAGCAAAGGATAATATGAAATTCGTTTTCGGTGCAGTCACAGGTTTTTGGCGACACTTTATATGCTATTTCATTTACTACATTAAATTAAGAAATTAAAGAAAATACTACACATATGAAATTATTTTTAATGTTTTATTATAATTTAAAAGCTAGTTAAAACAATACAGATAAGTCAAATGCTAGTTTTTAGTGTTACCTACAGAGCTGACTTTTAGAGCTTCTAAAGCTGCTTAATTATGTATATGTTTAAATCATGGTGAATAAATTTTGCTTACATTCAATTCTTGCTTTTCGCCTAAACATATTAAAGTTTAGATAAAAACGGCTACAAGTTATAACTGGTTTTGTAATATTCATTTAGGAATTTATTTGCAACTCGATATATTTTTAAGTAGATACTCCCAATTTTTTATCGTGATTTTATTTCTGTTGTGACAATTATGTATGTAAAATAAAATAATACAATATTACACAATATGTAATTTATTTTGGTAATTATTGTAAATAGATTATCTATACATATAATAAAATTGGAACTTAGCGAAATGTGTACATAAAATATTTTTTTAAAACAATGAGTGTGACGTTTGTGCACAAAATATATAGACCCAAAACAATAGTTATTAACTAGATTCTTCAAGTTTTACTACTTTCTAGTACATTGTTTTGATGCATCTCACAAGATTCAAATTTTAGGCGTTAGCCAATAAATTTCTAAGGACGATTTAATATATTTTCCGGGGAATACAAAGTTTTTCTGTCCCAAAAGTAACAATTCCAAAAGATATTGACCCGAGCAAACGAGGCCTACAGACAAACACACATAGAGACAAAATAATTAATAACTATTGTTTTGGAGCCTATATTATGTATACATTACGTCAGTCATTGTTTTAAAAAAATATTTCATGTACATACATATACAGATTACGCTAAGTTTTTTTTTATTATATGAATAGATATCAATTACCTTATTTGTAGGATATATTGAATATTGTGCTATAAATGCTATGTTGTCCTATAAAGCTAATCAGCATTTGAAATCAAAGAAGATTTCAATATTATTACTATTAAGAATTTTGTTAACTCTATCATTGTAACATGCTTCAAACCTATTCGTAAGTGTGAAGCTATTTCATCTAAAATGATGTATTCATGGAATCCCATGTCATGGGAGCCGTGTTCCTTTTCCTATGTTAAGTATTTGATATTCAACAATCGCTTCTTTAATCATCTTATACGTATGCCGATCATCACCGTTTGCGTCTCTTTATCATAACCCGCGGCTTCGTTCGCGCTAAAACTACAAAAAAACTCTAAAAAGGTAGGTATCATACAAACTTTCATCCGCTATTTTACCCCCTTATGAGATGAATTTCGAAAAATGCTAAAACACGTATTTAATTAATTGTATTGAAGAGTATTAAATACCAAGTTTCAAGTAATTCTGATCATAAATATTTTTTTGGATTGTATTATAACGTGTTTTCCCGTGAAAAAGAGATAATCTCCCGCGGTAATAAGTAGCTTATGCCACTCTCCAGCCCTCCACTATCTCCATACAAAGAATCACGCCAATCTGCCAAGCCGTTTCGACGTGAAAGAAAGACAAACAAACAAACACACTTTCTTATTTATAATATTAGTATGGAGTTTGGACATACTGATAATACAGATAAAAAAATAACTATATGAAATCATCGACTATATTCGCTGACATTTAAACTGCAAAGTTAATAATATGTTACAAAATTATTTATGTGTTTTAGCATAGTCGAAAATTCAAATGACATCATTTCGGAGTGTCTATAGATTATATTTAGCAATCACTTTCAGAGAGTGCTAACACCTGCAATACTTTTTTTATCATTGCGGTCTTTTTTATATTAACACTAGCATTGCCCGCGGCTCCGCCCACGTTTAGATGACCAAAACCCAAATTCTTAGGTTCTACATATTAGTTCACTCTTATATTGCAGTTTTTGTATTATTTCTCAGAAATGAGATATTTTCTCGCGGTAATAAGTATCCTATATGTTTACCCGGATAACCAACTATCACCATACCAAATTTCATCAAAATCCCTCCAGTGGTTTTTCTGTGATGCGGTCACAGACAGACAGACAAACAAAAATTCTAAAAACTATAGATTCGGCAGCTCTATCGATAATAATGTCTACTTCAATAAGATTTTCCAAAAAAATATTTAATCTACACATTCGGCTTAGTTACAATTTTATTATATGTATGGATATTTTTTGTTCACCCCTAAATAATTATATCATTGTCTGTTTGAGAGTAAGTTACTTAGTTAATTTAGAGAAGTTGTACAGCCGATATGGCTAATAGAAAAAAAAACAGGATGATAAATATATGTATATGTACGTATGTGTTCAAACCACATGATATAATGTTATGTAAAGCTTAGATATTTATAATTTTTTTTTCTTAAAAGCCCTCTGAATTCTGATCATTATATATCTAATTACAAAACGATAGAGGTTAGTCAGATGTTAAAGATCAAATGTGATGTGGAATTTAGTAGAAATAAACACGAGGAAAAATAAATTAAGTATCATTTCCTCTTTGACATAACTTGCATATTATTAAAATATATTCTAGACTAATTTGTTTCTCTATTAAAATTTCGTTTTTTACCTATAATTTGAAGTTTTTGTTAGTAAGCTTTTAATTCTTTTTATATAGATTATTACTACTTAGTACTTATATCTTTTTTATCATTTTCAACCTATCTATAACGGTATATATATTGATGAAATTTGGTATGGTGATAGCTGGTTATCCGGGTCAACATATAGGATACTTTTTACCGCAGGAAAATGTCTCATTTCTGAGAAAAATTACAAAAACTGCAATGTAAGAGTGTACTAATATGTAAAACCTATGAATTTGGTTTTTGGTCATCTGAACGCGGGCGGGGCCGCGGGCAGTGCTAGTAACATATAAATTCAAAGATATTGTAACTCTCATAATTAACAAAGGAATTGATATGATTGCAAGTGTGAAGTATGATATTAAAGTTTGAAACTTCCCGTCTCGCCTTTGTCATAAATTACGTAATTAGATGTAACAAAATTCTAGGCGCAAATTTGCAACTTTGTATACATTCCGTAGTCTCGAGAAATAAGTTTGTTGAAGTCGCGCCAGCTTGATTAATTTCATTTAACTTTAGCAAACATCAATGAGCAGATAAGTATCTAATGTAAAATTAAGTTAGTCATAGGTAGTATTTAATTAGAAAATATGCACAAAATGCGAATTATATTAATGTAGCGTTTGGAAGCAACCGACAAGCATATTCATGTCACAATAATTGTACAATCTATTAAAATGTTTCTAACACAAACTTATACAATAGAACCTACTTTAAGAATATTTCCTAAAGTCTACATATTTATTTACTTATGTATATATGTACGTTGCCAAACATTTCAATTATTGGGATATCCCAAAGACGGCATGGAATACCTACTGTTATTTTTATAAATTGCGAGTTCCATTTATGTTTGCACGAAATTTGCTGAAGCGGATTACTTAAAGAGATTTCGGCCAGGTCAATCGCGAAAATACCTATTCTTGTCATACAAAAAATCTCTTTATAATTTTGATCACGTGCGGTTTATATTTTAGCAATGTCCATGGTGTTCGTGACCGTAAACCCCACTAGTCACATTCAACCTATCGCTTTTAAGTTTAGGCGCACGTACCGGAGACAAGGATCAAGAAAAATGGTTTATAATCTGCTAAATAAATATATTCAAAAGCTTTTGTAGCTGTAACCGAAGAAATATATTCAGTAGACACTCCGTTGTAAGTACATACTCGTATTCCTGTACATGTAATTTACTGTATATGTAATGTATAAATTCCTGCCAAATGCTACATATACTCGTAGGTACTTATCATGGAATACACGCGTATTTTCGCAATGCTTAAAGAGATTAAGGTCTTTGTTTTACGTTTCCAAAGATATTGTCACTACTAGCATATTGTGAAAATGAATCAGGGTGATCTTCACAATCGATATAATTATGCTTAGTTCTCGAATGCTTATTAAACGCTCTATTGAATCGAACTTAACGTTAACGATTTTATTTCCGTATCATATACGCTTAGATAAACAATATTTTAACAAAATATGCTTGGCCCTATATATAAGTATCTATATTCAAAATACAAAAGACTCTAACAAAGATATCATTAGAAATGCCTAATTGTCGATATGACAAAGCTTTGTTACTACTATAGTTCACCAGAGTTTTCAATACTGAAATAAAAAATAAACAATTATATTTTATCTTCCATTATCCATTATATTTATTGTACATGTTCTAAACATAAGTAAATTGTTCATATTCAATTTTCATATATATTATCTTTAATATCTCATTAAATTGGCTAGTATGTATTGCATATGAATAAATACATTTTATGAGATCCGCTTAAATAATAGAGTCGTAATGGATATTGTTGTTTGTCCGTTGTCGCGTATTTAAAGGTTTTATGGGCAAGAACTTAGTCATATTGTGTGGTTTCGATAAAGGTCCTGATTTGACCTAGATGACCTTGTTCATTGCATTTAACTCTTATAAATTTGCAAGATGGATCCTGTATATGTAGTATTTACTAGCAAGGTGCCCTCGCTTTGCTCGGGTGTGTCTCTAGGTACATTTTAATTTTTTTGAGCGGAACCTTAATTCTGTTTCTAAAATAAAAGTAGCCTAAGTTACTCCTGATAACATAGCTATCTGTCAGTGAAAATCCTGTCAAAATCAGTCCAGCCGTTTCAGAGACTAGCTGAAACAGACAGACAGACAGACAAAAATGTTAAAAATTGTGTTTTCTTATAAGTATCGTATAAAATTTCATATGCATTTAGTAAAAAGCTTTTATTCGACATTACAAAGAGTCACTTCAATTTTATTTATCTGTTTAGATGTATAGAATATTTAACCTATTATAAATCTACAGTGTGCTCTTGTTCGTAATTTTTTATTATTTAAGACAATATTCTTATTTTTACTTTTATTGTAAATATTTGTATACATAAATTCTTTGGATCACTATTACAAGGTTCTATGTTACAATTTTAGTACTTATTTAGTTATTAATGCTACAAGGTTCTAGGTTCTATGTGTCATTAGCTACAGTTTTGCAAAAACAAACCACTAGATAGCGGCACTTTAACTACAAAATATTCAATTTTACATAGTTCTATGTTGTTTTTTTTACGATAACAAAATAACGAAGTTCTATGTAAAAATTACTAAACTTCTTTAAAATTAACATAGAACCTTGTAATAGTAAGCCAACGAATTATGCCGTATAATGTTAATCGGTACGCTATAGACATGAAATATTGGTTTTGTTCATTTTTATTAGATTTCTGTCGTCCATCTCTTATGTCATAATCATTAATACTAAAATAATATTCAAACTCCGAAGACATATTGAACGGTAGTAATAGTCAAGGTCGAGTTAACATTTAGACGTTAGAAGAATAAATAAAATCTAATGCTTAAACGATTATTCCGCAAATATTTATTGATAGAACCTTCATTTAATTAGCTTCGTCTTCGTCACCGCCATTAGGTATAATGTTTTTTTCATACTAATGTGCATGTTCATAATTCATATAAAAAAATTGAATTGAGCTCAGATATAATGCTAGCTTAATAATATATAATATATGCCTTAAGTATCAAGGACTTCATCATCTATACATATAATAAAATTGTAACTAAGCCGAATCTGTACATTAAATATTTTTTGGAAAAGGTTATTGAAATAGACATTATTATCGATACAGAGGTCGAATCTATAGTTTTTAGAATTTTTGTCAGTCTGTCTGCCTGTTTGTCTATCTGTTACCGCATCAGACATTCAGATTTTGATGAAATTTGGTATGATGATAACTGGTTATCCGGGTCAACATATAGGATACTTTTTACCGCGGGAAAATATCTCATTTCTAAGAAAAAATATAAAAACTGCATTGTAAGAGTATACTAATATGTAAAACCTACGAATTGGTTTTTGGTCATCTGAACGCGGGCGGAGCCGCGGGCAATGGTAGTATATAATATATGCCTTAAGCGTCAACGACTTAATCATAAGTTGATAAAATCTAAAAATGCATATTACATTTTGCTGTCACATTCTTTTGTCAAAATGTGCAAGAATTTTGTTTTTGTAATTTTTGGTACGAAATATGATGAGGCATGCTTTGATTTAAAATTAAATAAGATAAAAGGCAGTGGTAGCCCAGTGGTTACGCGCTCGCTTGGGCAACCGAGTGATGCGGGTTCAAATCCTGGGTCTCGCACCTCTGATATTTTCATGTGCGAATCATTTCTAGCATGATTTCCACTTGCCTTACGGTGAAGGAAAACATCGTGAGGAAACCTGCATGTCTGAGGGAACTTAGCAAGTTTTCGAAAGACATGTGAAGTCCGCCAACCCGCACTTGGCCAGCGTGGTGGACTATGGCCTGATCTCCCTCGTATTGAAGGGTGGCCCGAGCCCAGCAGTGAGACGTTAAAAAGGGCTGAATACAAGATAAAATGGAAAATATAAACACATAAAATTATTATTGTGTCAAGGTGGGAGTGACGCCAGTTAGTTATGTCATACACTCTCCTATGTTTGTTTGGACGACAATTTAACCGCTAAGTGGCTGTTTAAACTAGCCTAGAAGGTCACTTGCATCCGGCACTCTATAAATCCATCATGTTTTACACTCTATTAGGGAAAGTGAACTTGGAAGTTAAGATATTATTGATATATTTTTAAATCGATTATCTTCTAAGAACAATGTGTAGATCGATTTTAGAATTTTGTAACGAAAATAAGCAAAAACAAAGTAAAATAAATACTAAGTAGTTGAAGTTCATTTATTACCATATTTATAAAAAAATAGAAATACATATTATATCTTCTACCTCAGTATCACTAAGTACCTGATGTGTTACTTGACATTGAAATAATTTTATGATAAAACTAGCGACTCACCCTCGCTCCTCTCGGGTTCGTCCCTACTTACGTTTTAATGTTTAGCTATACTTAGAGCTATAGTAAAAAGTATTCTGTACGATGACCCGGATAACCAGCTATCATCATACCAAATTTCATCAAAATTCCTCTAGTGATTTTTCCGTGATGCGGTCACAGACAGATAGACAGATATAAATTCTAAAAACCATAGATTCGGCGTCTGTATCGATAATAATGATTATTCCAATAAGATTTTCCAAGAAAATTTTAATGTTCAGATTCGATTCAGAATTTTATTATACATATATGTATAGATTTAGAATATTTTGAGATCCGATTAACACTTAAATCTTCAGATGCCACTGAGCTAGTGTACACACTTTGTCAACTTGCATATTCGTTTTATTGACAATATGTTGGTAATGAATAAAGTGGTATGTTGAGACATCCACATGTCGAGGTTAGCTTGGTTACTTTAAAAATATGTAGGTACTAAAATGCAATAAAATATGGTACAAACAGATATTGTTGTTCTAACCTTACGTTATAAATATATTATTATGTTTGCAATGTTATTATAATAGTTATTGCCGGACATACATATCTTTACATAATTGACTTCCCAAAAGAAGGAGGTTATATTAAAAAAAACTATCTTTTCGATTTTTTTGCGGATTTATTTTGGTTCTTTTTTGTAAACACGGTCACAGGAGAGACATAAGTTTGTTAAAAACATTCAAAACGTCGTGAACAAAAAATAAACATAAATCAGCGAAAATTTATTTGAAATCTCAGGATATTCGAGTAAATCTAAAAAAAAATATTAAGGAAAGTAATAAAAAGTAAAAAGTTATATTTTCAAATGGCAGATAAAAAACATTGTTGATTTTAAAGTAGGTAAGTAGTAATGGATAAAATATAAAATTTTACGTTTCGTAATTTTAATAATTACTAGTAACGTTACTGTTTTGACTATAGTATCCATATTAATTATTGTTATTATGGTATTATTATTATTATCGTTTATTATTATTATTATTAATACTGCTATATAGTTCACACCCCTTCCCTCTTACAGTTAGTCATTGCTCTTTTTATATTTTTCTTGTACATTTTTTTTTCTCTTGTGGGTGTACAATAAAGAGTATTATTATTATTATTATTTATGTCTGCGTGCTAATAGTAAGTATATGAAAGAATTTTATTTATTACTAGCGACTCGCTCTCGCTTCGCACTAGCGCACTCGGGTTCGTATTTAGGTTGATTTCCCATAAAAACTCATACCCATTTTCTCTCCCTTAAGGGATGATTTCCGGGATAAAAAGTATCCTATGTCCTTCCCAGGGTCTCAAACTATTTTCTTACCAAATTTCATCTAAATCGGTTCAGTAGATCCAGAGATTAACCTCCACAACCTCACAAACTTTACCTCTTTATAATATTAATATACTAGATTATTCCTTCTGTTGTACCTTGTACTTATTATATCACATAAATCAGTTGTTCCTTATTGTCACTAATTGAATGAATAATTGATTACTCATTAATAATTTTAATATATAAAAATATTCGACTTTTAAATGTTTATGATAAACATGTAGGGAAGTTAGTTTATAAAATATTTCAAAGTTAAAGCGAGGAAGTGAAAGAAAATAAGGAATAAAAGTAAATATCTACTAAGCTTTGTAATAGATAACATTCGTTTTAAAATATGGAATATTCTAAGTCTAATTTTTAAGTAGGTACAAGATATTATATTTGAAAGGCCGCATCAGTCGCAACTCTATCTAGCTTACGTCATTGTAGCAACGCGCCGCTTGGCCTGTCAGAACTCAGAGGTGAGCCGGTCGCATCCTCAACCTTTACACTATTCTAATCTCATATTTATGTGCCGTTACCATATAACTCATTCAACTCACAACCGGATCGATTTGTTTGTATCAACCATGTTACAAGAATAGAGATGATTCATACAAATTTTTCTTATTTAAATGATGTGATCAACCAAGTTAAAATCGTCCCAAAAATATTTAAAATAATTTTAGTACTTATATATGCTTACAAAACCAAGAACGGGTCAATAAGTTATTGTTTTATCTGAGAAGACATTTCAAAAGAGCATCCGAATAATATTAAAATTTACTCGGTTACAACATTCGCTGCAGTTCACCAATTTAGGAAAGAATTATAAATATTTTATGAGGCGTTTGTTCGAAAGCCGGTTAGGTAATCAAGTGAGTATGTCACAGCCCATATCAAAATGTTAGTCCTGATTTAACAAAAATGAAATAAAATCGTTAAAATATCAAAATCGCTTTTCGCAAAAAGAATTCAGAAGAGAAATCTAATGTATACGGTTTTATTTCTTAGTAAACACAACATGAACAATCTAAGCACGTACATAGTATGTCAAGAAACTTTTGACCATAACGGGTCCTTAGCTGGGATGTTAAGGCTAGGATATTTCATTGTCAAGATCATATTAGCAAAAATAAATTTTCGTTCCATCCACCCAATCTGCCTCACTGATGAAATGATTGACAGTACAATAAGTAAAAGAAATAAAGGCTCGTCCGTCAAATCCATTGAAATATTCGATGTCATTGTCCTGTTATGTTCATCCTCCTTGCATCACGAGAGTCATAACAGGTTGAAAATTTAATATATAAAGTGTCGATAAGAAAGATTAAAAGTTGCACAATGCACAATTGCATGTGCAACTTTAATAAGTTAACTATTGTTACCCTTCTTAATGAGGCCTCCACTGGCGCGTTGTATAATAGCTGAGCTATAAGTTATGAAAATTAAACAGGGACGACTACTTTTATTGTGTCATAAATTGGCCGCTCAATATTACACAATAAATATTTATTTCTCCATAATTATGTGTGTCTATGTAAATGCAGAATAAATTTCCGCACACGTTGAAATGTACCGGCTTTTTAAAAAACAGCTCAAAGCTTTTTAGAGTGACAGCTTGTCATTATTTAGTTCAATTTTAAAACAACAGTATTTTTTATGTATGAGTTGTATATCTAAAGTTAGTTCTTAGTTACAAATAAAGATGTGAGTCAGATCAATACGTCACGGCTTTCGTAGACTTGTCTGACTTTAAATGGTCTATTCTAAGCTGCATTATCCTTTCGCTGTAAAGTAAATTAAACAATACATGCACTAATTTGGTTAATTGTGTGCTTCATTCTTTGTGAACATGACCTGAACTTTCTATTCGAAACTGCTCTCAGAATATATTGTACTAACAATGCCCGCGGCTCCGCCCGCGTTTAGATGACCCAAAACCAAATAAAATAGCGCTATTGTTATTTTTCAAGATAAGCTCTTTTTAATAGTCTTTGCCTTATTTAGTAAGTTACCTTGCTAAAATATATATAGTATCATCGTGGTTTTATTTTAACCAGTTTTTGTATTTTTTCTCAGAAATGAGATATTTTCCCGCAGTAAAAAGTATCCTATATGTTGACCCGGATAACCAGCTATCACCATACCAAATTTCTTCAAAACCCCTCTAGTGGTTTTTCTGTGATGCGGTAACAGACAGACAGACAAAAATTCTAAAAACTATAGATTCGGCCTTTGTATCGATAATAATGTCTATTTCAATAAGAATTTCCAAAAAATATTTATTGTACAGATTCGGCTTAGTTACAATTTTATTATATGTATAGATTTAATGGATATTATATTCTCTACGTATTAGTATACTTAATATTTTTTTCTTAAACTTTGGTTTATCATGTAAAATATTATTTTTATATATTATACATATAATGTTATCGTGTACAATGTATTTTCCCTTATATATTATAGTAACAAATGTCCATTTTACAATACACGCATTTTACAATAATTAACTTAGTATCAATTTTGTATTTTTGCCTTGTCCGCGGCAATATTTATTACTGTAGTCTGATTTGGTACCCTGATTATCAGAATAATATTCAACGAATAGAAAAGATATAAAAAATAAGTTTTTAAAAAGACTTGTTTATACAAATCGCCAAAATTTTATAGATACTAAACATAAAAACTTGAACACTTTAACTTGAAAACTATACGTCAAAGATGAGACTTTAAATAAATAAAAAAATAAATAAATTAGTTAATAATTATAGAGAATGTCTGTCACTAGTATCGCTAGTAAATATACAAACACCTAGATCTGCAGCAAGAGCTATTAACTAGAAACCACTACATATCCCATAACCATAAAATAGATACGGTTCTAATTCACCACTCTTACGAAGTTTTAAATTATATAATTTTATATTTCATATAAAATTATAATTATATATATTTCATACTAAATTTATTTAAAAAGAAACTGTATTTAAATTTCTCTCCCGTGACCATGGATGTTGTAAAGCATTCGAAACGTCGGGAACCAAAAATCAAAATAAATCCGCGAAATAATCCGAAAAGATAGTTTTATTTAATAATATTTACATAAGATTTTTTCTTTTTTTTTGTTTGTTGTACAATTTAAATGGCTCCTTATGTACTCGTATCCACATAAAATTAAAATGAAATACTTCTATGTAAAGCTGTGCATACTTATAAATTAAATTTATATAAAAATAGCGAAATACTGTAATGTTAAATTCATGTTTTATGTAAATTTAGTTAGTAAGCCTTTATAATAAATAATAAATAAATAAATAAATAAATAAATAAATAAATACACAGTGCCGAATTCAATGTTAATACCGGCCATGGGCAATGTAAGAAATGTCGCCCCATTATCGAAATTTTAAATAAAATGGATAAAGGTTTGATAAAATTCAATTATTTAATTTTTTATGAATGCAGAAAACAGTTTTTTTAATTATTCATTTTCTGGAAAACAAAAAACATTCGCGATAACAGAAGGTTTTTTTTTTAAATAAAACTATCTTTTCGGATTTTTTCGCGAATGTATGGAGTCTCCCGTGTCCATGATTGCTGTAAAGCATTCGAAACGTCGGGAACCAAAAATTTAAATAAATTCGCGAAAAAATCTGAAAAGATAGTTTTATTTAAAATGTCAAGTATTCGCGTAAATCTAAGTATTAGCTTTTTTTTTATTTATCCTTCGAATTTTGCCGCCCCTGAAAATTTGCCGCCCTGGGCACTAGCCCCGAGTGCCCATAGTGTAAATTCAGCGCTACTAATACAGTAGGTCATTCGACTTTCAAAAACAATAGTAAAAATATATTTGAAAATTTTATAAGACATTAATTTATTTTTTAGTGGATATATTTAAAAAAAATTGATATGTTTCATATATTTTTATAACTTATAATAGCCAGGATATATAATATTGTAACCTAAAGGTTTTAGACTAAAAAATAAGTTTAAAGTAGTTCATAAGTTATTCGTAGTTCGTAAGCATTTAAAGTGTTTTGGTTGTTGAAGAAGTCATAATACATAATAATTAATAGTCAAGTCCAAGGATGTCCAGTGATTTAATTTATTGAAATTCCTCTATTCTCAGAGTAAATCAATATTTTTTTAAACTCACTTTGCTAAGATATTTTAGTTATGCATTTTTGAATATAGTAACAAACGAACAGTAGTAAAGTAAATAAAAACTTAAAAAAAAACCGACCTCCAGGCACTAAAATGTAAAAAATAACTAAACGGGGGTTTTCATTTAGAATAGATATCTAATCAGATATTTTCGAAGTCGGCGCCAGCCGATGCAAAGCAAATCTAATATAATTCGATACGTAAAATACATATTTACCTATTAGATATTCATATCTTAAAATATTGTCGGTGTGCACCGACTTCGAAAATATTTAATTAGGTATCTATTCTAAATAAAAACCTCCGTTTAGTTATTTTTTACATTTTAGTGCCTAGGAGTCGGTTTTTTTTTAGTATAGACGTAATAAGCAGGTAATTTGTAAGAAGAAAGTTTTTTCATAACATATAAGATTAAACAATTTATTAATATATATATATATATATATATATATATATATATATATATATATATATTGTTGATTTTTAAAAAAAACCGCTCGACCGATTTCGATAAAATTTATATGGGACCACCTGGGAAGTACCTATACCCTTTGAAACAAAAAAAATCTAAATCGGTTCAGGCGTCTTCGAGTAATCGGTGAACATACATAAAAAAAGATTCCGATGAATTGAGAATCTCCTCCTTTTTGGAAGTCGGTCGGTAACAAACGAAGTAGTGTGGTAAATAACAAACGAATAAATTTAACTTCAATTTATTTATTTAATTATTGATTTATTGAATTGAATTTATAAATGCATTCAATAAACTGAATAATTTTTATTCTTATTATTCATATAACAGAACATAAACAAGCTATCGGTATATTTAAAGCAATTAATGTGATTTGTAAATTCTTTCAATATACAAGAAAATGTTGAATTGTAATTGAATATAAAATAAATTATTTATTTCTTCTGGGCAGATGAAAATTATTGTACATTACTAATGATTCTTTCATCAACCGACTTCGAAAAGGAGGATCTCAATTCAGCCGAAAAATTATATAGTTTTTTTTGGTACCTCAGAACGCCGCAATTTATTAAACGATATGGATAATTTTTGCTTTGTTTGAAATTGTATACTTCCAATTTGGTACCATTTAAATTTGAAAAAATAACCACCCCTAAAGGTAGAAAATTTAGTAGTGAAAATTTAACCTACTTCTAATTGTCATATTGACATAAAACTTTGCAAGTGTTTCTATTTCCGTTGACAATGCAGTGGTTCGGATCGTCGATCTGATCTGAAAGTAAAGCTAGAAGGTGGATAGGTGGAACTCTTCAACGGGTAATAGTAGATACTTTGAATTTGGGCTTATTTTGTTTGATTTGATAAGTCCAATACGTTAGAATTGGATTTTAGAGCCATATTTTTTAGTGTTACTAATAAAAGCGAATTTTAGTTTGTCAGTCTTCATATAAAAATAAGCATCAAACTAACTTAAACGGCTTAAGCGAACATTTTATTAAAATACTTTCTTCTTACTTTGCTACTACTATGTCAACCCTAAAATGGGAAAAATAAAAACATTAAAAAAATAATAAAAACCGACTGAAAAATACTAAAAAGCAAAAAATAGCTGATCGATTGTTCTCACTTCCTATAGATACCTGATTAAATACTTTCGATGTCGGTGCGAGCCGATGCAAATCAAAGCACACCGACTTCGAAAATATCTGATTAGGTATCTAAAGTAAATGAAAAGTACCTATCAATTATTTTTTACTTTTTTGTATTTTTTTTATTATCACGTCCAACTCGTCACATCAGCTAAGTTTTCTTATTATAATGCGTTATTTATCGAGAGTCATTGATTGTTTAGATATTTATTAATATATTATAATCGGGTCTTAACGATTAATATTAAATCTAAGTTCATACATTTTATGGTTGATATTGTTTTAGTATAGTTTAACTATGTAATTAGTAAGTCAAAATTACAAAAAAGCTTGCGTTCTTACCTTTGGTATTTCGACTACCGGCTTAGCTCCCAGTTTTTTATTTGCCAATGATATATTTAAAGTATTCTGGGACATTTTGATTTAGTACGAATAAAGGTGCCGTCTTAATTGATTCTCAGATTGGACTCTATATATCTATACATATAATAAAATAGTAACTAAGCCGAATCTGTACATTAAATATTTTTTGGGATATCTTATTATATAGACATAACTATCGATACAGAGGCCGAATCTATAGTTTTTAGAATTTTTGTCTGTCTGTCTGTCTGTTACCGCATCACGGAAAAACCACTGGGATTGTGATAAAAATTGGTATGATGATAGCTGGTTATCCGGGTCAACATATAGGATACTTTTTACTGCGGGAAAATATCTCATTTCTGAGAAATCTATACTAAACGTTAAAACGTAAAAGGCAAATATTCATGTGAAAGAAGTTATATTGTATTGTTTATTTATTCTATCAATGCTGTAATTTAACACTGTTAAACAATTCTATGAAATAGATTTTAAAATAATGAAATACATTTTTAATGTTAACATTTAGAAATACGTTAAATCCTTTCTCATTCAAAGATATTACTTGTATGAATATATTCTACTATTCTAATAGGGTCTTTTTTGTATTCTAATCACGTCTAATATATAAAGGTTCGAGTATCTTCACACTGTCGCTTTTTCATCTAACTACTATATAGGTACTCGTTTGTATAAAGAGATAAACTAAATATTTATTTATATTAATATCTAATATTCTAATAATAAAAATTATCAATATAAAATAATTGGTAAAATAAATGAAATAATCAACGCAAGTATGAGTCAGCGTCTCAAACGTCAAGAAAAGGTCAAGGTCACTATAGGAAATACGACATTTTTCCATAATATTAAATAACGATTATGTTCACTACGAATATATGTACACTTATATATTTTTTATAATGGATAGTTATAAATAAATTTATAAAACTTTACATTTATAATATTAATTATAATTAAAAATATCCCGGGATATGTCTCCCCGTCTGTCTCTCCCATGACCATTGTTGCTATAAAGCATTCGCAAGGTCGGGAAACGAAAATCGAAATAAACTCGCGAAAAAATCCGAAAAGATAGTTTTATTTAACATGTCAAATATTCGTGTAAATCTAAGAAAGTATTATAGCAATAATTCTAATATTTATAAATTAAATTATAAACTCATTTGTACCAATATATATATATATATATATATATATATATATATATATATATATATATATATATATATATATATATATATATATATATATATATTTAACACTATAATTATAAATATACATTTATGAGTATTTGTTTATACGACTTACAATACTTGACCTTAAACGTATGTACATCATACATTTATTATTATTTATTAATTTAATTTAAAAAAAAGTCACGTAGAAGACTTACCAAGAAGTAAAAAAGTATTCCCGGCGCCATGGCCCGGGGGATGGCCAGCTCGGCCTCAGCACTGGGTCTCGCTCCAGCAATACAACACAAGTTACAGCCTCACGCCGGCTAACCCTCGAGCTTAATCCGCTAACATGTCCCGCTCTCCAGCGGACAGCTTTTAAAACTAAATTGTGCAAACTCGAAGATGTGCCTCTTATATTACCTCTTACGTCGAATACCGCAACGTATTTGGCATATAGGTTTTGTGGGTGTGTGGGTGTGTTTTGACGAAGCCTTCGCAAGTATGTGTGATGGTGACATGTGATCTTCTCTGTGTGTGTCAAACGCTATCTGTATCCTTTTAACATAATATTTATTTCTAAGCTTTCTATATCTGTCAATTAGTTGTACTACAGGAAAATTAAAATTGTATTTAGAACTGCTTCTTAGTAGGTTAATTAAAGCATTTTTTAAGTGGTTTTTAGGTTTTTTTTTCAGTATCATGTAGCTAATAACTTGATAGGAAGTTAGTTTTTTTTTGTTTTTAGCGACTAAGTAAACATTATATATAAATACTTATTTTATTTATGTGTCTCATTTCGATGCTATCTAATACGTACTCTTTTATTTATAATCCTTTTTAGCTTCTAAGTTTTCATTGAAATAAATCCTTATTATATATTTTATTAGGTATAGAGTTTAGACCTAATTAAATATATAACTTTTTATATTCTCCTGAAAATAGTGTCAGTACAAAATAAAAAGTTTTGTTGAAATCGGTCCAGCCTTTCATGATTAATGCCCGATAAAGAACGTAACCGTTGATTTTATTATGATTGTATTCAACTTTCTTAACGTCTTACTGCTGAGCACTCCTCTTAATGTGACGAAGATCGGGATGTATGGGTTGGTAGACTTCACATGTATTTTGCATTGATATCTTGATAGATTCTCTCAAACCTTACAATGTGTTCCTTTACCATAAGACAACTGGTAATCATGTTGAAAATGCTTCACACATGACAACATCAGAGGTGCTGAGCCCAGCATTTGATCCCTCCCGCTTCACTTCATTAAACTGGCGCTATTGAGAAACCATAAAACATATAATAAGCACGGAAATTAATTTAAGCCCCTAAGTACGCACGGATGTTCAATTAAAAGTCTTGTACAAATAAAAATTTTTGTTTCTAAAAATTTTAAATGAGATTTTGTCTTCTTTGTATGTGGTGTGTATCTTACTAGAGTTTTTAATTGACATATTTTATTTAAGCGTTCCATATCATATCTTGTACAAAATATTGAATGCTTTTTATTTAATGATATAAATATAAATTCATAGAAAAAAAAACATCTTTAAAAACGAGCTTTATTTTTTTTCTTTATAGCCCTTTAAAACAAAAGCTTGTTTTTAAAAATGTTGTTTTACTATTAATTTATTAATTTAATTTTTTAGTTTATAATTCATGGTATTTCTAACTATCGGTTTTCTTCTTCTTCCTGCCCATTTCCCAAGTTACTTGGGGTCGTTTACAAGTTACGGTGTGGGTGCACTATTTAATACAACTGAATCATACTGTTGATGTCTCATATGGAGTCAATCCTGGACGCAGCAGCCAAGTCAAGGCTAGATTTTAGATTGAGATATAATAATTGAATGTGTACATAAAATTTCATCTATACTGTTAATCGTTGGGAATCGTTTCGTCTGGAGTCAATCTTAGACGGAGAATCAGATCATAAATATCATGAATGTCATTTTTACCGGAACTGAACCAACATATAAAATTTCTTCTCTGTAGGATAACATACCAACTAATAAACATTACAAGTTATATAAAAGCTTATAAAAAGGAACTTAGAGAAAACTTTCGCTCTTCGCATTTATGACATATATCATTAACTATACTTTCAGCTGCTTTAAATTTATAAATTTTAATATACTAGTTTACTACATAGTCACTAACAATTTATGAAATATTAGTAATTTACGCTCGCTTCGCTCGAGCGTTCCTAGGTATCTAAGATTAGCCGATAAATGCCCGATTTCACCAACAACCCATAAGCTACCATGCCTACGTATGGGATCCCTAGCTTAAAAGTTCCCCTAAACTAGCCCCTAAATTAAATTTCGTTTTACCATCTTCAGAGCCCGTATTTCTAGTACCTATATTTAGGGGGCATTTTAACATTTAGGTGATCTCTAACTGTCGGTGAAACAGAAACTGTCCCCTAACAGCCCCCTAACCATGCTTAGGGGAAATCCCTTAAACTTAGGTGACGTTGGTGAAATCGGCCAAAAGAACCTCAAATCTCAACGGTCATTTTTTCTATTTCAATTTCTATTATGATTTAACAACGACAAAAACACATTTTATCGAAATATTAAATAGCCTATAGTACTCAGCGATAATATATCTTTCTATTAGTAAAATATTTTCAGAATCGGATCAATAGCCAAAAACATCACCTACATATGAATTTACAAACTTTTCTACGGTAGACTAATCTACAGTAATATTATAAAGCAAAGTTGTCTTTTTATAATTTTAGTGTAAATCCTGTAAAAACTCTTCATAAGCATGCATAAACATATTTATTGCGTGGTTTCCGCATAATAAGAGAATTTTATACAACTTTTATCATGTCTCGTTTCAAAGTCTTTTCGATACAGACAACAAGATAAACGCAATTTCAATAAATATCGTTTGGGAACACTATTTGAAAATATAACGGGTGATTTTTATCTCAATAACTGAAATTTTAAATTGTATATTGATATATTGATTTCAAAAGCCTTTTAAATAAATTTTACTGAACGCAGTAGGTTAATAGACCCATTACAATAAATATTAGATGTGTGGTTTGGTGTTTGGGGTTAATGTTGTTTAAATTAAAATAATATCCTAATAATTTGCGAGCTTTGCGAACTAAATCAGGAAACTTGTCCAAGCGTAAATTGTATATATGCAAGATAGTATTCCGTACTGTTTGTTAAATGTTATATTAAAATATATTAGCGTTTAAAATATAAGCATACAAGATGTTAAAATTGTCATTTTTTATATAGCAAATTAAAGTTAATTATTCTTTATATTTACTAGCTTTTAATCGAATAATATATGTATTTTATAATTGCTCCGCTCTTAAGAATCGTAACGAATCATAATAATCTATAACCTCCTCAATAAATAAATTATTTTTATGTTAAACTGGTAGTTTTATAGATTAGTGCGTATAAATAAACCAAAAACAGAATTCCTCAGTCTTTATAACATAGATTGCGTATTTTATGTATTTAAATTTTGCCTTCCATATCTCAAAATTCTAGAAAAAATACAAACTTAACAAACTGTCTACTAAATATCAAAGATTTTTTCCGAGAAAACTGAGGTACTAATATCCATAATATAAATTAATATAATAACTTCATAAAATTTTAGCTTGTGTTTTCATTTAAACTTAATATATTGTAAAGTCGAGCTATTTAATTATAGGAACCTATTTAGTTTCATATTGCTTCTACGGAATTCTAATATCAAAACAATATTTAACAAAAACGTACGGGACAGGAAAACGACAACCTTTCTAAGCTGTGACTTTCCTAAATTTATATTCTTAGCTCTCAGAATTTTACAGTAATATCATATTTTTCTTTATTTTTACATATAAATTCTATAAATACTCAATATCTCAATAAATTACCAATTCATTTAATAGATACATTTTAAGTATCTATTAAAACACATGCTATTCTAATTTTTAATCAATTATACAAATAATATTTGCATTAAATATTTTATTAAATTCGATTCAATTTTTCTGTTTTTTTTTTTACGAAATCTTAAGCTTTCTTGACTTTGTTTACTTTTATTCCTACATACAAACATCATTCATCTACGAGGAAAGACAGTGTTCTATAAACTCGTAACTCACTAAACCGAATGCAAAAAATTACCATTTAAAAGCTACTTATGTATATATTATTCAAAAGAACGTTGTATTTTATTTTAATAATAACCTAGGGACGCTCTACTTTGATAAAATTTTTAGCTTGGATTCAGTTATTTAATCTTAGGAAGTGACTATTAAAACAGTTACTGTACTACGAATGTACTATAATAATTATTTGTCCAGACTCAATTTTCAGTTACTTGAGTTTTATATTGATGAAATAGATTACGGGATTATATATGTATATATTATTATTATCCATACTAAATATTATAAATGTGAAAGTGTGTTTCACGTCGAAACGGAGCGACGGATTGGAGTGAGTATTGGTGTGGGTATAGATGGAGGGCTGGAGAGTGACATATACTACTTTTTACCGCGGGAGATTATCTCGTTCCCACGGGAAAACACGATATAATACAACCCAAAAAAATATTTTTGATCATAATTACTTAAAATTTTGTATTAATGCTCTTCAATACAATTAAATAAATACGTATTTAGCATTTTTCGAAATTCATCGTGTAAGGGGGTAAAATAGGGGATGAAAGCTTGTATGAAACCTACTTAGGTTATAAAATAATTTCAATGATACATTTTTCTTGTTGTAAAATAGTAGCAGCACTCTGTAGTTTTGTGCCCACTGTTAATTTTATTTAGTTACTTTTATCCTCTTGTTTTAATATGGGGGCCTTTTAATATGTAATAGGTATATTATTTTAGACTATTGCCTGTTACATACGACATATATGTCCCATTGATTTTTGTCCATTTATTCTTTATGAAAGTGATTGATGTAAAATAATCTAAAATTGTTATTTTTCGAACAGCCTCGATACACAGATTTTTCAAAATATATTCAACTAGTGACGAGTTACGTTTTAACGTTTAGTATAAATTTCTCAGAGATGAGATATTTTCCTGCAGTAAAAAATATTCTACATTGACCCGGATAACCAGCTATCATCATACCAAATTTCATCAAAATCTGTCCAGTAGTTTCCTCGTGATGCGGTCACAAACAGTCAGACAGACAGATAGACAGACAGATTTTCTATCTCAGACAAAATTTCAAAAAACTATAGATTCGGCGTCTGTTTCTATAATAATGACTATTTCAATAAGATTTTCCAAAAAATATTTAATGTACAGATTCGACTCAGAATTTTATTTTACGTATGTATGGATGTAAATTGTTGATTAAATTATTTTTTTTTAATAACTGTGTGAATTTATTTGACTTTATATGTACTACAAATAAAAATTACTAAGTGCGAGTCTAACTTGCACACCGATGGTTCTGTACCATGAATCCCTATATTTTAGTATCCCTAATTTTTTATATTGAAACAATATTACAATATTGACTCATTTATTATTCGTATCTTTTTATCAAGTGCAATAATACTAATATATTCTATTGTATTTCTGTGAATAACGAACTTATTTTAACGGTCCAACAAGTGGTGCGTAACTTGCGGATTAGAACTTGACAACTTTTGGCTTGACCAAAGTAGTGGCTTAGTAATGTCTATCTTAATTTTAAAATCAATACTGACATAGCCAACACCATTAAGTGGACTCCACCTTTTTACCCCTTAGTTGCCATGGATATTGCCATAATAATTCCTAATAAATTCTAACTTCAGTTGTATATGGGTGGTGTACCATGCGGGTTGCTCCTAGTACTTCTCTGATAGCAGTGTGGACCGTAGGAACAACGATTGTTGTGGTATATTTCGGCAGGCCTGCCATCAGAGCATTGTGGTTAAGGGCGTAAGCGATCTTGCAACGCCACATTAAAACGGGGGAGGTTCTGTTGGGTTTTAGTGGGTATTACTGGATTTTCAGTAGTATGTAGGTGGTATGTGTAAATGCATTTCCCGTTATTATAAAAAGGGAACCCTAATAAAAAGTAGGTACATATCTATTTAACACATCAATTCATAATAATTTAATTTGTTTGGGATAATAAGCTTACAATATTTAGCACGAGATTGTAGTTAGTTTGCGTGAAATAATTATAATTTGAATGTACGTATTACGTAGCGCTAAATACAATTCATGCTATTATTCGCACGTGTTTGCGCAACATTGATGCTATGAACTAGCTAAGTCTAATGCGACCATTAAGTATTAAGTCTGTTAACATATGAATATCAATTAATTTCAACTTGCTATCTAAGGAACTCTTGTCATATACGTTTATTAGTCCCCTAAATTTGCATAAATATTTTCTCAAATTCTTTTAATTTCTTAGGTTAGGGTTTTAAAATTATTATTAGATACAGTTTCACTGCTTGGTAAGAGTTTTTAAGGTGAGAGGGATCAGGTTATAGTCTAACAGGCTCGTCGATTGCGGGTATAAGTATATTACGTCATTAAAGGTTTTCTCGGTCATGTAGAGTTATTCATAATATTTTTCTGAACCGTAAGGCAAGTGGTAATTATGTTAAGCACGATACACACATAAAATATCGGAGGTGCGAGACTCAGGGCTTGAACCTTCTTTACTTGGTTGTCCAAGCGAGCACGTTAGCATTGGGCTACCACTGCCGATAAATAATGTTTAAACGTTTACAAGAAAATCTTCACATAATATAGCTTAAATAAAAAGTAAGTATTAGATGATTAGACTAGAAGAAGTAAGGAAATTTTCAATTTCATATTTTTATTCTAATCTGATCAAAGGCAAATTTTTATAATGTTATTGTTTATTTCGATGGTTCAGTGTCCCAATAGTTCTAAAAAGCTCCTTATGATGTTCTTATGATAAAACCGATTAAGTTAAAAGGATTTTTCATAATTTTATAAGAGCTTTGTCTAGATTTCATGAATTATATTTTTTACACATTCTACAAAATCGTCAAATGCAAGAAACTTTTCGGTGTTAGATAAATTATATAAAAGTTATATTGTTATGATAAAACCTTGACACTCTTATGGTGTTGATCTTTTATCTTGATTTATTTTATTATATTATTTAAATAATAATAAATAAAGGTTCAATAAAATATATAATAAAAATAATAGCCGTAAATTTAAAAAGTCTAATAACAGAGACTTGCAAAATTGAAAATGTGATATGACTTAGTATTAAAAAGCCACTTTTTATGGTCTTTATATTAATTTAAGGAAAAATGACATAAAGATCATAAATTAATATAGCTTGAAAATGTAGTTGGTGACATATTTTAAGAGCTGCAAAGTGATGAAAATGAATGTCCGCAAGCAAACAATATTAAAGTAGTTCTCAATATCGAATATCTTATATATAAAATTTCCATGTCGCAATGTTTGTTACCGTACTCCTCCGAAACGGCTTTATCGATTTTTACCAAATTTTATATGCGTATTCAGTAGGTCTGAGAATCGGTTACTATCTATTTTCCATACCCCTAAGTGATAAGGGTAAGGGTGGTCCTCCCAGACCCCACCCCAGGGACGAACCCGAGCGGAGCGAGGGTGAGTCGCTAGTAATATATAAAAAGCGGCATGAAATTTTCGACTAGAACAGTCAGACAGAAGAATGACTTTGTAAAGATAGGGCAGACTTCACTGGGAGTAGCGCCTAGCCTGCCATCTGAACCATCTCATCTGCTCGTAGTCTGAAAGACTGATCGCAAGACTTAATATAATAAAAAAAAAGTTTTCAATATCTGTTCATCACTTTGAGTTTGTCAGACTTAAGATGATATGTATGTGAACAATCCACATGTATAGCGGGGAATTGTCGTGATTACAATTAATAGATATTTTAAGTGGACATTCACCTCGACGAAATGTTTAACGTGTTTCTTCGGCGATAACAGGACTATAATAGATAGTTATATTGAACCTAAATTTAATGGAAATAGCATTTCGTGTCGATGTGACCGTATGTTGATATATTGCATTTTTTACTACATATATATATATATATATATATATATATATATATATATATATATATATATATATATATATATATATATATATATATATATATATATATATATATATATATATATTTATATGTAGAAGCCATTATAACTTTGCGGGTTATCCGATACCTGCGCTGTACCGGATGTCGATAAAATATTCTTTTGGAGCAATAACTTATACCATAAATTATACTACAAAATTATTTAATAATTATAAAAAATTGGATATTTTTAAACACATTTTAAGTAGCAAGTGTTTATCATTTCTTATGTATTAAGGAATAAAATCTTAAGATTTATTTTCGTATAAAAGTTAATCGAAACGTCGCGTCGTCTAGACATATATTATAGTCAGTGCGATCGTAACACAATGTGTTCAATTTACACCTTCAACTTTTTTTTTCTTTAACGTAATATTTTACCTTTATCATATTTCAAATTTTAACGAAATATTTTGTAGCGATAATGCATTAATATATGAATTGTTTTTTATGTGTCATAGCTACTTCATACGCTCATTCGCAACTCACGAATAAATTGATTGGTAATAAATAAGTCATTATAAAATTTCTATGGCTCGCTATACTATCATTCAAGAAAGCTAAATGCCGTACACATGAAAATAGTAAAAACACACTTGTATGCTATTGGAGTATCTAAGACTTGATAAGTAATTATTTTGTAGTAAAAAATTTTAATGTTACGCTATGTTTTTATGATAAGTTAACCGTTAGACTGTTTGTTTTGATATCAAATTCAATTTTCAAAGCAAAATAGAGAGATTCAAATCATACATGCATGTATGGCAATTATCGTCATCGTTGTCTCAGCCTAAGCACGTCCACTGCTGGACATAGGCCTCTCCCAAAAATTACCACGACAACCTGTCTTGTGCCATCGGCATCCAGTGGGTTCCAGCGACTTTCATCAAGTCGTCGGTTCATCTTATAGGAGGCCTGCCCACGCTTCGTGTTCCGGTACGTAGCCGCAACTCGAGAACTTTTCGTCCCTAACGACCATCTGTTCTGCGAGCGATGTGCACCGCTCACCCGCCCACTGCCACTTGAGATTGTATATTTGGCGGGCTATGTCGGTGACCTTGGTCCTTCTACGTATATCCTCATTCCTCATTCGGGGAAACCCCGGGCATAACCCTCTCCATTGCTCTGTGTATCTTGAGCTTTCTTATCAGGCCCATCGTGAGCGGCCACGTCTCTGTGCCATATATGTATATATGCCACATATGTATTGGCAACACACACTGGTCTTGAGATACTGCGGAATTTAAGACGAGAAGATGTTGCGTAGCTTCCCGAACGCTGCTCTTCGGAGTTTGATCCGAGTTCCGACGATTAACATCTTTCTCGAAGTTGGACCTACCTAGTTGGATAGTTTAAATATCAATTTTCATGTCTCTTAGTTTCAAAAGGACAAAATATCCAATTTTTCGTCTTCTAGTTTTTTTATCTCTAGAGTCATTATTTAGAGTCATATCCATTATTTTGATCGACGTAAATTAAAAAATTATGAATTTTCATACAAACTTTTACCTTTAATTGATTTCTAAAAATCCTTTCTTAGCGGATACCTACAGGAATTTTAAGTTTGTAACATTAATGAATTCTGAGATTTCGTGACTAATCAGTGAGTATATTTTGTTTTTATATACCTGTTACTAGCGATTTACCGTCGCTTCGCTCGGGTGCGTCCCTACGGGTATGTTTTAAATAGATAAAAATATTTGTTGTGAGCGTACATTAGGAAATAAGACAAATGGCTTCGCGAACTTTTCAGTAGGCATATTTCAATTTTTTTAAGGCCTACAATTTTCTCGCACTTTATCGTTAACTATATAATCATAGGAAAACTGTTTTTTTTCAAAACACCGATAGCTCAGTCATTTTGTGCAATATATTTACACGAAAATTATATACACAAACCTTTCTTGTTTATCGTTTCTCCCTATTAGCGAAAACTGTATCAAAATCCACTCCACCATTTAGTGACAGAGGCAGACATGAGACAGCGACAGTTTTATGCTATGTATAGACAGATATAGATGAGCGAATTGTGCACGAACTAAATTTTGTATGAAAATGAGAGATTTTATCGCCCTAAATTGTTAAATATGTTAATTTTTAACCCTGCTACTTCGATGTGTCTTCACATGGGAATGCGAGATTTTCTTTTAGTAAAATGTATGATAAGCGTTGACCCAAGTAATAAGTTACATACAAAAAAATTTACAAATTAAATACTAAAAATAATAATAATTAAAATACGACAAGTAATGTTCGTGTGAACTGTGAAGTGCACATAGATATACAGACAAACAGACAACAAAAATTTCAACGATTGTTTTGGGGTCTATATTCCGTACACAATACGTAACATTCATTGTTTAAAAAAATCATCTATAGATTTCGCTTAGTTATTATTTTATCATATGAACAGATATACATAGGTATACTTATATAGATATAAATTTGTTAACATTATAATATGACAGAAACTTAAAATATTGTATAAATAAGCTTTAAAAATAAAAATCTGCAGTTAACAGAGACACAATAATGATTCCTCCTTAGAAAACAATATCTGTGTTATTATAATAATTAAAATAAAATATCATAAATATTATTGAGAGACATTTCTTCCTTATAACAATGTGTCATTTAAAACTGTATTTAATTGTAAATGTTTATTTATATAAGTTAGATATTTACTTACTTTTGCAGAGGATATGGCATCGTTCCGGAAGAAAAGAGGAAGTCAAGTTCGTCGAGCTATCAATAATAAATAGTTGACAGGATATCAATAACAAATAATAGGATGAACAGATTCAATTATTATTAAATGTTTGTTTAACTTTTCTTTATTTATTTGTAACGATTGTGTAACATTTTTCACCACACACAGACAGATAATCCTACCTTAATAGTGACTAACAAATAATTATTTTTACGTAATGTCTAGAATGTGTTTGGGTTTTGTGAACAATTAGACTGGATTGAAAATATATTTGCAACTGAATTTCGTTTTTATTTAACTGAAAAAAAAGAATAATTTTAATTTTATTTACGTCAGTAATATTATCTTCGTTTGTAAGGAGAATAAAAAAAACATGCATAATGTATTTTAACTGTTAATTCAAAAGTAAGCTTTAAAAATAAATAATATTGTTATTTGTACGGCTAACTTCATGAGAATCCATAGTCTTATAGAACTTGGTTAACATTTTTAATATATTTTTGTCAATTTTTATCTCTTGTTTTTTATATTATTGTAATTATTTTTACAAATTGGTTGGTTACAAATTGGTTTTGTCCGTCATGCAAAATATCTATGTGACAATTGTAAATTCTACCTTAGTACCTAATGATTTGACTTTAAAAGCTCACAACCAGAATAACTATTAAGCAAAATATTAAACATACATACATATATTCTTTTAGTCATTAACATATTTCATTACACCATTTATGATTATTATTAATTTTGGAATTACTTAAGCTGCTCTTAGCTGTGCATGACGTGTAGTGTTTATTTTTGCAGTAAGTGATAAAGATAGCGGTATTGGCAAAGTCGATTCGTGTTACTTTCCATTCTTTGAAGGCAACGGGAGACAGGAATTGCGAGAGATTTTAAGAAGATTTTTTTCCTCGTAATATATAGGTTCATTGACCTCACAATCGAACAGGCTCGATATCTTTACTACCTACATATTGACGTAAACATGATATATATTTTGTATCTGTGCTTTAAATACGTTTAAGGTGATCGTGATGTTTTTTTAAAGTTTCACATATAGGAATAGCGTTTTAGTAGGTTAAATCAGCATTACCAAGTCATTAGGTCTTCCAATTTTTATTATGTTAGGAACTCTCAACTTCTGTTGCTTGGTTGATGATTATTCTTATCTAAATTTATTAGACGTTATTAAGTAATAATTGTGATAATAGGTTTAGATTTAAAATCATGGATGGCAAGACAGATAGAAACATTGAAAATATTCGAGTTTGTCAAGTTATGGAGGTCGTATATTAAATTAATATTTTTAGAATAAATCAGGCTCATTATTTAAGGAAGTCCCAAGAATTTAATTTGACTGGTTATCTTGTATAATAATAACATATATGACACATGCTTAAATACAAAAGCCAATTTTGAAAAAAAATATTATTTTAGGCAAAACCTAATTTAAAGTAATTCAGAGAAATGATTAAGAGCTGATAATTTCGATAAATAAACAAACTAATAAATATAAATAAACTATCTTTTCGGTTTTTATCGCGATTTTTTTTATTATTTTTGTTTCCGACGTTTCGAAAGCTTTACAGTAATCACGGGAGACACTAAGATTTAAGATGTCTCAAAAGAATTATAGGTATAGTTGTTACAGACAGCCTACCCACAAATTAATAAAAATGGTTTCTAAAATTCAATAATGGCATCAAAGTACCTTACAAATAAACAATACTTGATTTTTATAATTTTAATAAGTTTTATAATTGAATATGTAATATAATTTATTTATATTTGGCTTATGCATTTTATTTTATTACCACCATATATTCTATAAAATCATTATTATGTAATAAGCTTTTACTCAAACGTTCTTTAATATTTTAAATCAAGAAATAGAAACTTTTTGAACGCTTCCTGGCATCCTGTTAAATAACAATGTACATATACTGTGTATAGTAATAGTAAAAACGAATACATTGTCCGTAAAAATAATTACTGACTCGATATAACCGGGTTGCAGGTATACAAGCTTGTTTTTGTTTCCGGTAGTGATGTTATGTGTGTCACATTTATTTTTGCGAACATACATAACATTTTTGCGTACGCCTTGACAAGCTGCAGTAATTCTTTTTTTTTATCTCATAATGATATAGTGTTATATCATAGTTTAAGTATTACTGTGGTCTTTATCGAAAAATAGTGGATACTGATACTGATTGGTAGTTTTCATTGGAAGTCGGATTTTATTTTTTTGTTAAAAAGTTATTTTTTATTTTTCCCTTTTTAGTGTAGACAGTAGTAGCAAAGTGAGAATTCTAACGTGTTAGCCTTGTCAAATCAAACAAAATAAGACCAAACTTAAAGTATCTACTATTAGCCGTTGAAGAGTTCCACCTATCCACCTTCTGGCCTTACCATCAGATCAGGTCAACAATACCGAACCACTGTACTATCAACGGAAATAGAAACACTTGCAAAGTTTTAAGTCAATATGACAATTAGAAGTAAGTTAAATTCATCATTAGCTATTTTTCCACCCTTATGGGTAGTATTTTTTTTTTAATTTAAATGGGACCAATCTGGAAGTATACACTTTCAAACAACACAAAAATTGTCCAAATGGGTTAATAAATGACAGAGTTCTGAGGTACCAAACATAAAAAAAAACATACAGCTGAATTGAGAACCTCCTCCTTTTTGAGGAAGTCGGTTGAAAATGAGTATTTTACAGCTTTCAATTTTTCCCCACTTATTAATAATAGTAGGCATTTTTAACAGTAGGTTTATTTTGCGAATTTTGTCTTTCTTGTTTATTAATAACAATAAATTATTAGAATTAAAGTAATGTACATTGGTAAAACCTATGAGAGAGCATGTACTCAATTTTCTATCTAATTTTTTATTCTCTTTTTTATTCTATTTTATTTATATATATTTTTATTTTTTAATATCGCCTCACTTTGAAAATATGTGAAACCTTATTATGTATTTTTCGTTCCAAAAACATCCCGTAGGAAAATAGTATGGACACAATATACCTAAGTAGGTATCCTAAATAAAAATAATATCAAATATATTTCATCTATATAAACTCTACATGGTAGATGGAAGGGACCGCTTAAACTGTTTCTTTGGTGATTGGTCTACTGAGCAGATTGAAATAAATCTCATCATCAGAAGATCTCATCATCATCATCATCAGAAGCGTAGAAAAATCCCATCTAGGTCCATATCCGTTTACTCATTCTTATGTGATGCGTGATTAAGAAGACAGAGATAAAACATTATGGTGGACTTTCTTCTTAGGTTATAATTAGTATGTTAATTAAAGTTTTATTTTTAGGAGCAGCGGGTGGCAAAATTATAGTATGTAGGTATATCCGTATCCGTAATCACAGTTGATGAAATTAATTAACTGAATTACTTAGTAATTATGATCAAAACTTGCTCTCAATTATTCTAATGAGTTATCAACAATATAGTAATTGAACATTTCGATCGTTTATTGACCTTAGCTTAACATTATTTTAACTACATATTTACAGGCTTATCTATACATATAATAAAATTGTAACTAAGTCGAATCTGTACAGTAAATATTTTTTGGAAAATCTAATTCAAATAGACATTATTATTGATACAGAGTCCGAATCTACAGTTTTTAGAATTTTTGTCTGTCTGTCTGTCTGTTACCGCATCACGAGAAAACCACCGGACAGATTTTGATGAAATTTGGTATGATGATAGCTGGTTATCCGGGTCAACATAAAGGATACTTTTTATCGCGGGAAAATATCTCATTTCTGAGAAAAAATACAAAAACTGCATTGTAAGAGTATACTAATATGTAAACCTAAGAATTGGTTTTTGGTCATCTGAATGCGGGCGGATCCGCGGGCAATGCTAGTATTATAATATTATATATTCTTGATATTGTCATTCATTTTCGCAATCTAGCGTGTTCTTGGTTTTACTGCTCTATTTTCGGCCAATGAAATAAGAATTTATACTATCTTGAAAAGTATAAAAAGTTATTTTTTTTTAAATTATCTTTGTATAGTGATTTTTGACAAAAATCAAAATGGACATTCAAATTATTGATGTTCATCCATTTCTCCTAGACGGCTTAATCGATCTGATTAGTTTGAATTATTTTCTGTTGCTTGTATTGACTTCAAAATGGAAGCTTTCGATAATAGCATTACAGTAAATTGATATTATTAAACTGATTTTACGATGGAGCCAAGAGGTGGATAGTGGACCCTTCAATGGCTTAGTAGAAAAAGAATTTAGGCTTATTTGGTTTGTTTTAAAAAGTTATTATATATTCAAACAGTGGGTAAGAAACAATAAGACAGAAATAGACAAAATATAAAGACATACCAAAGAATGTTTTTACTATGAATTAAAAAATATGAAAGACTCAGCATCGAAATATATGTACTACGTGTTTCGGAATCTTCATCTTCTATTTATGTGTATGTATGTACATATACGTATAGATTTATTCAATTAGAAGCGGATACTGGCGATTTTTTAATTATTAATAAGTTATCACCAGATGTTAAAAAAATCAGATTAATTAACCGGAATCCTATTCGGTAATATTATCGATAAAATTACAAGATTATGGGCTATAATAAGAATTTGTTTAATATTGTTACGTGTGTAAGCTTACTCATTTTGGGTATAATTTGGATAAGTAGAAGTAATCAAACTGTCAAGTTAATGCAATAAAATGTCAAATATGTTATTTGTATACAAATACTTTTTGCACAAGTTGTCGCATACCCCTACGGTGACATTTTAATTGATGTTAAGGCTATCCTAACTAACATATTAAGCTTATTAGGATTGTGTTGAAATTAAAAGATAGGAAGCTCAATATTATTAATTGTTTTTCAACAATGTTTCACAGTAAACACTTTGTATAGTAGTTAGAAAATTTAATAATTATTCAACTTTTATTTTAAATTACAAAATCAACTTCCAGCGCAGTGTGAAGAGTTGATTTCAAAGTATCAATCTGACTGAGACTGTTTAGATTGATCAATAATTAAAAAAAGCTTTAATTTTTTATATAATACAAAAAAAATTGATACAAGACAACTTCTTAAAATGTATTTTCCAAAAATTCTAAGTTTTTCGAAGACTAGATAACTCTGGCAATGAGCCAGTACATATATATTTAATTCTCTATGTGAATCACGCAGAGGTAGTTAGATAGTAAAGAAATAAAGTCAAGGTATAAATACGGATAAACTTTACTTATCATGTATTTAATTTTATCATTTAACTTTGGTATTATGCGGTAAACCACAAAAATCTTTGTTCTCATTTAGACTTACTAGCCTCACTGTATATAAAATTAGTAAAACAATACACACATAAAATAATTCTTAGATAATCTAATTATGAGGATAAAATATATCGATTTTTTTCTAGAACCTTTACATTGCATTTTTAGCTACATTGCTTGCTCACTGGAACATAGCATTAAATTTGATATAAGACTTAAATTTAATTAGTATCTACATATATTGTACTTTTTGTAAAAACCCCAACATACACAAATTAGGTTAAAGTAAAAACGTAATATGTAAATATGAAAAAATGTTTTAACCCAGCCAATTCTTATGTGATAAAATGATGTAATAAATTAGCAACCGTCCAAGATGGTATTGTTTATTGTAATATTTATGGTATGACGTGTATGTAAAAATATTATATTTACACGATAAAATTTTTGATCACATAAACACTAAAATGGTCGTTTTACATTAGACTAGCGAAAATAGGTATTACTGCCTAACGCCAAAGCTAAAGTGAGCGTGAATTTTTTCAAAGTATAAGGATAAAATATGAAGATTAAGTTTATTATTTAACAGATTTTAAATACTCTCAACCTTGTTAAATCAAACTCCGCACCCTAAAATCCGCTATGACTATCAAATATTCAATGCCATTGTTAAAGAGCACGATTACAATATAAATATTACCTTATTTTTTAATTCACTCAAATTGTCAACATTTAGTAAAAGATTCCAAATCGAGTTGAAAAATTTTAAAGACTAGCATTGCCCGCGGCTCCGCCCGCGTTCAGGTGACCAAATACCAAATTCTCAGGTTTTACATATTATTAGTATACTCTTACATTGCAGTTTTTGTATTTATTCTCAGAAATGAGACATTTTCCTGCGATAAAAAGTATCCTATATGTTAACCCGGATAGCTATCACCATACCAAATTTCATCAAAATCCAGTGGTTTTTCTGTGATGCCGTAACAGACACAGACAGACAGACAAAAATTGTACTTAAATATTATAGATTCGGCCTCTGTATCGATAATAATGTTTATTTCAATAAGATTTTCCAAAAAATATTTAATGTACAGATTCGGCTTAGTTACAATTTTATTATATGTATAAATATAAGTAACGAAGATTCAAAATATCAAGACTTAAAATCTTTATATTTCTATATTATGCGAAGTAGCGCGAACTAAAACTAAACAATTTTGAAATCTTTTGTTACCGTACAATTTATATAACATATACATAAATATCAGTTTGGTATACAGATAAATCCCTGACTTGGATCACTCGGCTAAAAAGATTTCCATTTCAGCGATAGTATCTACAATAACTTACAATATATTACATAACAACATATACAAAGCTAGCTCTAGACTTCCTTGAAGAGTGAAAATATACTGAAACATGATAAGTGGACTTCGTTTACATATCGTTTGTAGACAAAAGAACATATATTATTGAAAATAATAAATAAAAGGAAGATAAAAGTATACGAGAGCATTGAAGTATACCTGAAGAAGCTGAAGAGTCATAAATTTAAATTACGCTTATCCATGTACAGAATATTTCAAGTTTACAAACCCAAACGACGTATCATTTATACGCGATTTTTTATGAAACTCTAGAATAATTCGTGCGCCAACCCGCACTTGGCCAGCGTGGTGGACTATGGCCTGACGCTGATCCTCCTCGTATTGAGAAAAGGCCAAAAAGGGCTAAATACAATCAGTGTTAAATACATTAATTATTAGAAACACTAGAACTGTTCAATAAAATATAATATTTCATAAACTAAATAATAAAACCAAAATTTTAAAAATATATATGTACCTATAATAGTAATCCGTCTCGTGGTAGCTTCAAATATTTTTACAGTTTATTATGTGCATAGCAACTTACCGCTAAGGCGTCTTTTTATCATACATATTTATTTTATTGCTTTATTTCAAGCTGTTTGTTTAGGGCATGCCAATAAAGTAATTCAACGGCTACTTTTCTTTCAATTACAATGAAAGTTATTATAATTTTTGACAGTAATTCCATTTTTATAGGAATAAAAGTACCCTATAAGAAATAAAAAGAAAGATTTCAGAGATAACCTACATCTAAACTTACAGACTACCTCTTTACAATATTAGTGTAATAAACAGTATATAAGAGATTAGAATTTACATGTGACCCGCTGCGTTTAGATCTTATGTTCTAGATTCCAGCCTGCTTTTTATGCAATATTAATATGTAAATTCATTAAAACTATAATGAAATCAAAAGATATTCATAGCACCTAATATGTAAAATGTGTTTTTTATTACGTAGTTACAATTTATGTATATGTTTAGTAGCTTCCAATATTATAAGGAAAGGGGTTCCTGTAGTTTACGAGGGTTGGTTTGGTACAACACTTTTGCCATTTTTTATAGTTCATCCAGTTACAGGTAAAATAGTGCCATAAAAGCAAGTTAATATTGTATTTTGGAGTAGTACGTATTATACAGAATGAATTTTTCAAGTGGGCGTGGATAGTGAGAAATAGTAAAAAATCTTCGAACATGAAAACCAAATTTTAACAAAATTTAGAATTACATTATAGGACGATTGAAAAATTAATAATTATACTATGTGGTTTACTATCTTTGCTTTTAAAAATTCTTGTACATTTTTTAATCAGCTGATACATACGTACCTATAAAAACCTCGTATAATAATTAATAATCAATCTCTTTTATAAGTATTAAGATACTTTATAATAAAGAATTTTATTCTATTATCCTTTTTTTCTTTATCGATCTATTTAAAAAAGTTAATAAAAATAGGTAAAACTAGTACTTTATATTACTTAATTTATTTAAAATACGTGTACAAATGTGCAAAGTGAAAAATATATAATCAACTAGCAAAACCTGATCTTATGTGAAAATGTTAACTTTTTAGATTTCTCTTTGAAAAAAAATACAAATTTTGGCCATTGTTTTTTGACTTTGTCATTCATCAATATTATGTTATGCGAACATATATTATTTAATCAAAACACGAAGGATAGGGCGACATGTATGGCAAGATCGATGGCATTTCAATTGTTTGTATTGAAATCGACTTGTACTACGAAATGCGGTGTTCCGAAACACGATAGCTTTCTTTTATATAAATAACCATGTAATCAAAAACCTTTTTACAAAACAAATAACATGCTATTATTACTATTGGAATTTATTACATAAATAAATAATTAATGTTAAAAATTTAATTAACACACAATGAGAGATATATGTATATTAGTGTAACTTAGTATATATGACAATTTTGTATTCTTTTAAAAAAACAACAATTACTAAAATACTATATATTATAGCTAATTACAAGATTTGATATTTAAAATTAAACAAAAATATTTTTATTTTCTCTAAATTAAATTGTGTAAACGGCCGCTGTTCGGCTCAGTAGCTACTATAAGTACCTAAATATAAATAATGAAAATTGATCAACGAAGCATAATATTTTATACTAGAAAATCATAAACAAATCTATCCCTCGGGAACTGTATATTTTTTCGGGATAAAAAATAGCCTATGTATTCCAGACTATAATCTATCTCTATGATAAATTTCATCCCGATCCGTTCAGCCGTTCTGGCGTGAAAGAGTTACAAACATCCATACATACTCACAAACTTTCACATTTATAATATTTATACAGATAAAAAAGAAAAACTCATTTGATTATGTATTAATATATATATATATATATATATATATATATATATATATATATATATATATATATATATATATATATATTGTAATGCATGGCATATAATTTTGCAGCAGCTTTCGTTCTGGAAATGAATATAAGGTATTTTCTTTAAAAATAAAAAACCCGACTGCTAAAAGCTAACTAAAAAGATGAAAACAAGTTGACGAAGGAATCCTTGCCGCAAGATGTGTGTATATATGTATGTATGTAACATCTCGTCGAATGCTTAAATATAACTTTCTTCTTTAATATACTAAGTTATTTTAAACCAAACAACAGGTTACTTTTGGCTCTCATAAATATGTTGATATGTTGATATGTTCATAATATACCGTAAAAAGGTTAAAAAGGCAGAGTTTGTTTGTTTGAACGCGCTAATCTCAGGAACTACTAATCCGATCTTATTGCATTAGATAGCGCGTTTATTGAGGAAGGCTATAGACTATACATCATATAATATATAGACTATCATTTCCATACTGACCACTTATTACTATAATTATCAACATATTAATAATCACTTCCGTCTGAGTCTCGTCAGTCTTCTTTTATTTTACCCGCTTCTGCTCACGAGAAGAGTTTTTTTTCTATTTTAACATTTTTGGGTACGGCCATCTTTTAATAGGTACTGCATTAAAGTATTAAATTATAGTTTAACTAAATCCAACTATTGTCACAAAATATCGTATTACTGAGATAAAAAATCATCTGTGCTCTAAGTCCTAATGTATACCTACGCATTAAAAAATTATCAACGTTTTAGGTAATTGTGTTATAAACATTCATTTGGATTGATGACTTTTCTAAACTATATTATTTTATTTTTGGTGATATGAAACACGACATGATATTAATACTTTCTTAGATTTACGCGAATATTTGACATTTTAAATAAAACTATCTTTTCGGATTATCCGGAAAAATTTTTTCGGAAAAAATCCGAAAAGATGGTTTTATTTAAAACGACATGATATATTCACGCTTGATATTAGATTAGATTTTTTTCTATTTTATTATGAAAATTGAGATACGTATAGTTCTTAGGATGGCTTTAAAAATTAAGTAGATTTTAGCTAATTATGTTAATTATACAATGTATAAAGCACACGCACTCTACTTGACATTTGTAAGACTTTAAATTTTTTGTAAACTGTAGGTATTGGTTTAAAATAAAACATTTTTTGTTGGATAAAAATATAAACTTTAAATAAATCTTCGTTTCTAATATGTCCAATGTCCAAAAGTTAATACTTATAATATGAATAAAGATTTAGTTATATTAAAATAGTTTTTTTTCTATTTGTAAAACGTGTTGATTTATTCCATCTCTTTTTATAGAACAGCTATGACTAACAGTAAGTTTTTGTTACTTTTATATTATGGTAATTGGTAAACAAGTTTCTTTACTGTTTATCACCAATTTTATACATTAAATGATTAAAATAACGACTCTGTTGCTGTGAATGCAATATCAATTAAAATATTTTGGATGACTAATACGCGAATAATCTATTGAGAAGAATGAATAATGCATTAGTGATGTACCAGGATACTTGGTAAAGACTCGATATTATTTTAACATATTATATGCAATATTTACGAACGACTTATATATTCAGCGTGAATGCGACAGTAGGTAAATAAAAAGGGTTCAATGATTTAACTGTTCTTTTGTGGAATGTTGCATGCAAGGAGGCAGGTATAATTCGATATATTATGTTTATCGAAATGTTCCAATCCTTAACGGGAGAAGTCGGTGATCTTTTAGTTTCATTTCTTTTTAAATATATTAAAAAGCATTTTATGTATGTGTGTGTGAAACAGGACTGGCCGAATATCGCAAGTATATGCAACAGTTAAGATAAGACAAACACGAGAAATTAAGATGTCGTAAACATACTCCGTTGTAAAGGACTTTGTACTTGGACTTCAGATTTTATTTTTAGATCAAAAGTATATAATCTTATATATAAAATTTCCATGTCACAATGTTTGTTACCGTACTCCTCCGAAACGGCTTTACCGATTTTTACCAAATTTTATATGCGTATTCAGTAGGTCTGAGAATCGGCTACTATCTATTTTTCATACCTCTAAGTGGAAAGGATAAGGGTGGTCCTCCCAGACCCCACCCCAGGGACGAACCTGAGCGGAGCGAGGGTGACTCGCTAGTATAATATATAATAGGAATAAAATATTTAGTAAATAGAGTGTAGCAAAAAAGTAATAAAAAAGTTTCCTACAAAATATGTACAGACACGTAATACTATATTAAATTAGACGGTTCGGACTTGTGGAATTTATTTAAATTTTCATAAGAGTTCCTATACTTTTCAAATAGAACAAGCATCTGGAATATGTTTCAGCGTCATCTATACATATAATAAATTGTAACTAAGCCGAATCTGTACATTAAATATTTTTTGAAAAATCATTATTATCGATACAGAGGCCGAATCTATAGTTTTTAGAATTTTTGTCTGTCTTTCTGTTACCGCATCACAGAAAAACCACTGGGGGGATTTTAATGAAATTTGGTATCGTGATAGCTGGTTATCCGGGTTAACACATATACGGGTATAAATTTTACCACGGCAAAATATCTCATTTCTGAAAATGCAAAAACTGCAATGTAAGAGTATGATAATCTGTAAAACCTAAGAATTTGTTATTTATAAAAGTTTGTTTTCGGCAATGCTAGTTTAGTATATAAAATTATATTTAGTTCAATTACTTCATTTGGTGTAGCATTTATAAAAAATATGATATCGTATTTATAACGAATATCCCTTTTTATAGGTTTATTTATAACATTTAAAACATTAAATGACGTTAGATGGCATTTTAACATTTAATACAGTAAGTGACTTATTTACTACTTATTACTTAACTAATAATTAGATTCTTGAATTCATCGTAAAATTTTACAATTAATACTTTCTTAGATTTACGCGAATACTTGACATTTTAAATAAAACTATCTTTTCGGATTTTTTCGCGAATTTATTTTGATTTTTGGTTCCCGACGTTTCGAATGCTTTACAGCAATCATGGTCACGGGAGAGACTGAGGTGTTAGATGTCTCTAAGGTATTATATAGTTAGTTGGTATATTCCATATTCAATTAAAAAGTTAAATTAAAAGTTAAAAGTTAAATTATTGTAAGGTACTTTAGTGCCATTTTTCAATTTTGAATTCATTTTTTAATTGTTGGTAGGCTGTCTGTAACAACTATCGGAAACGAAAAATAAAATAGGTACGTAGGTAAATGTAAGTAAGACTAAAATTAAAAAAATGTATTAGACCTATGAAGTCGAAAATTTAAAGTGTTGCAGAAGTCAATAAATACCGAGACCTAACATCGATCACAATGTCATTATAAGTTCTTCATTCTTTAGGATTTTAACTTATTTTAATTTGAATTTAGATATTTGCGCCTCGTTATTGTTTGACTTATAATTATTCATTATTTGCCCTCTGCAATTTTTTTTCTTTAAATAATGTTAAAGTGGACTTATTTTTTGGACCTACTCCTATGCGAATCTTGCTTTAAAATTTTTAATGTATCATTAAAATCACTTAAGACAGCAAAATGATTTAGAAGTTTTAAGCTGTAATATTATTCTGCAACATTAAAAACAGTCGACAACTACATTTTTTACCAAAATAGATTAATCCATTCAAAAAAGATTGGTCTAAACCTCAGAACAGATCCAATATTTTCTTAGCATTTATTTGTTGCTTCAAATTCTCATGTAATTTCATGTCCGCGTCTCAAGTAATCAGGGGGTCACATCACAATTTATTGAATTATAGGTACTCAATGTTGACCCCATTAGATATATCCTACTATGTGCATTTAGAGTGAAACTTTCATTTTGAGCAAAAGAAACAACTTACATATTTTTTTTTATAAATTATTATTTTCCTCATATTTTTTTCTGATTTATACTTCTTCTTACTTCATATGGCTATTAAAAAAACTTTTTAACAAAACATAAAAACTTACTTGCAGGCACTAAAATGTAAAAAATAACTAAACGGAGGTTTTCATTTAGAAATACCTAATCAGATATTTTTGAAGTCTGTGCCGGCCGATGCAAAGCAAATCTAATACATTTCGATACGTAAAATACATATTTACCTATTAGATATTCATATCTTAACATATTGTAGGCTGGCACCGATTTCGCTTTTGGAATTGGAAGTCGGTTAAAAACTACAAAGAATTTTAGTACTGAGAGCCCAGTTTTTTGCATATTGGCTTTAAAGAGAAGAACAAGTTTATTTTTATCTCCATAGGTATTCTTTTAATTTGATAGCCGCCTAAAATGGAGTCATTTAAACATTTTTAAGTAATCGAAAACTACCAATACAATGTAAAAAATTAATTTTTTATTACAGTAACTTCCTTTTTTAATGTCAGGATTGTTTATGAAGAATATGAATTAGGAAACAATTAATTTAATAAGATTACTCGAATCCGTTGCAATAAAGTTTTTGCGTATAATATCTTTTTATTATGTTGGTATGGACCAGTGAAGGTCATTTTAATTAAAAGATTCAATTTAAATGATAAACTATTACAAATAAATCTATATTGGATATTTTACGTTATTATTATTTACAGAATTTTATATATAGAATCTAGTGTATGTATGAATCTCGTATGTACATTATATGTCTGTATGGGACGTTGGTTTTTCTCCAAGTATTTATGTACCAATACGAGTGCTCCTCTATGAATACACAGAAGGATATATTTAATTATTTATTATATTTTTTTATAGTTAAATTGATATACTTACGTTGAAATAGAAACGTTTAACGAATATTTATGTAAAGCTTTTCTATTTATATACTAGCGGCTCACCGTCGCTTCGCTCAGGTTCGGCTCTAGGAAAACAAAAACAAATCTATCTTACGGGAACCGTACATTTTTTCGGCATAAAGAGTAGACTATGAGGTATTCTGATGTATGAGCTATATTATTGTAAAGTTTCAGCGGGCTGCCTGTGCAGTTTAAATCCTCTAGGTCAGAAAAGGGTTAATGCTATTTAATGCTGGGCACCAACGACGAAGTATTAAGTAGCTAAGTAGCTAACTGACAGTTAAGCTAACTAGCCGTTAATCTACTTACTGTTAATCTAACTGACAGTTAAACTAACTGGAGGTTAAACTAACTAACAGTTAAAGTAACTGACAGTTAATCTTACTAGCCGTTCATAAAACTGGCAGTTACCCTTACTCACTTTTTCAAATTTTTTCGATTTAAAAAAGCCTTTGATATTTTTTTGCATTTTGTAGCCCTCATTCAGACGCATCTTTTAACATCCCAATCAACCACGTAGTCCCAAAATTCTCGACACCAGGGCGATGTCGCACTGTCACTGAAAATCGGGCCTATACTGAAGCGACAAAAAAAACATTTTCAATCTTAAATATACCAAAATGAATTAAGGAAATAACTGACTACCCATATGTATTCAGCCCTTTTTAACGTCCTACTGCTGGGCACGGGTTTCCCTTCAATACGAGAGGGATCAGGCCATAGTCCACCACGCTGGCTAAGTGCGGGTTGGCGGACTTCACATGTCTTTCGAAAGCTTGTTAGGTTTTCTGATATGCAGGTTTCTTCACGTTGTATTCCTTAGCCGTAAGACAAATGGGAATCACGTTGGAATTTAATCGCACATGATAATGTCACAGGTGCGAGACCTGGGATTTGAACCTGCTTCCTCGATTTCCCAAGAGAGCGCGTTGCCACTGGGCGACCGCGAGACTACCTATATGGCCGAATAAATTGGGGTAAATGACCTAATATGCGACAATCATGAAGAGGTTAGTCCACCCACATTAAGATTTTGTACTTAAAAACTAGTTTGTATCTTTTCTATTGATACCCTTATTTATGATAGAGTTAATACCTAACGGTAATTTATATATAACGGCTTTTCATATAAAATTGAAACTGTTACATTTTTAGGATTCTGTACCTCAAAAGGTAAAACAATGAACTCTTATTAGATCACTCTCTTGTCCGTCTGTCCGTCTGTCTGTCTGTGTGTCACCACTGATTTTTAGGAAACATGTGAACGGGAACGAGTGAACCTAGCAAGTTGAAATTTATACCAGATACTGAGATCTAAGTCCCTATTAGGTGTATAAAAATCAAGGTACTGAGTCAACATGATAAAAAGATAAGGGCAAATTTAGATTTTCGCGTTAACTTGTATCAAAATTTACCTTAATTTTCAACTTTTTTTGTTTTTGGGAATTTTCACTTTACCTGTGCTATAAGACCTTACTTTTAACCAAAATTGACAATTCTAGGTCAACCGAAAGTGCCCTATAGGTTTTGGGTCGAAATACTATATGGTAGTTCCCGTTGACCTAGAATCACGAAATTTGGCAAAAAGGCAAGCAAAATTACAGCACAAATAAAGTTAAAATTGCCAAAAATAAAAAAAGCTGAAAATTAAAGCTAAACAGATTTCCTACAATATTGTACGGAACCCTCGGTGGGCGAGTCCGATTCGCAATTGTCCGTATTTTTCTTTATTGATAAAATTAAAAATTTTGGAGAGGACATAATCAGGTACATTGATAAACTTAAAAAAATATCTTCCTATTTTTTTTTTTGGCTTTTCATTACAAGCCTTAGTCCTACCTTTAAAAGGATGTCTACATATTTTATGAATCCTTGTAGGTAACTTGTTTATTTTTTGTGCCAATAAATAAAAAAATACAAAACTAAAAATCCCATACAAGAAACATTATTTTTTATGCCCTCCTGTCCTTTTTAGGGAATATATAATATAAACTTTTAGGTATTTTGTAGGTATATATAACTTTGTTTTTTTTTTATTGTCAGGACATTAACACACAACACCATCTAGTTCCATAGTAAGCTACGAGGCTTGTGTTATGGATACCAGATAGTTGATACATTATACATATATAACTTTAAATACATACATATTATAAATATAAACATCCATGACTGGAGTACAAACGTTCGTGCTCATCACACAAATGAATGCCCCCAGCAGGACTCGAACCCGCGACCGCTGGCGCAGCAAGCAGGGTCATTACAAACTGAGCCAAACGTGTCGTCATGTTTATTTCTGATATTCATGATTGACTTTATCATAATATGTTAAACTATATCGTATATAGATTTTCTTTTAATTAGTTTATTTATAAAAATTTAAATCAATGTATAAAGATATTGATATTGGTTAAAACTTTCTCAATGTGTAGTACCATTAAGACTAGCCATATGCGCAGGAGATATTGAGAGATATAATGCACAAATAGAAGTGCGACCTCTATTCCTATAACTGACCGGTGACCGGTGAGATATCAGATACAGGACCGACGGCTTTACGTGGTCCCCAAACCAAATGGTGCAGCAAAGTTCTCAACTAAGCTACGGGCTGAAATTTTTTTAACAGAAAAACTCAATAGCTAAACTTTGCCTGACCCGGGATATGAACCCAGGACTTCTGGATCTACAGCCGTACGCTAGTCACTAGACAAGCGAGGTAGTAAATTGTATTGTACTGTATTCAGCCCTTTTTAACGTCCCACTGCTGGGCACGGGCCTCCCTTCAATGCGAAGGGGATCAGGCCTAAGTCCGCCACGCTGGCCAAGTGCGGGTTGGTGGACTTCATATGTCTTTCGAAAAATTGCTAGGTTTTCTCAGACATGCAAGTTTCTTCACGATGTTTTCCTTCACCGTAAGGCAAGTGCTAATCATGTTAGAAATGATTCGCACATGAAAATAGCAGAGGTGCGAGAACCGGGTTTGAACCCGCTTCACTCGGTTTCCCAAGCGAGCGCGTTACCTGGGCTACCACTGCCTTAGTAGTAAATTTAATCAATTAATTGATATGTTCTGAAGTTTTTAATTCCTCTTACTATTTACTCATATTAAATATTCATTGTGGTTAGTCTTTTTTTATTTTGTTATTCTATGTACGTTTCAAACAATAGTAATAATAATTCTTCTAATACTGCAAAGCGGAACTATGATAGCATAATATTTATTTATAAATAACATATGGCCTCGTCTATAGCGATGTGGCAATTTGATTATCACATTTTCGTCATTTCCATGTCGACTTGTTGTATTAATTTTAAATTATATGTGGAGCGTAAATTTATTTTTTAGGAAATATAAACCTTTTATAGTGATATGAAAATACTTTTTTTATAATAATTATTATACAGACTTAAATAACAAACAATATGCTTATTAAAAATAGTTTTAATCTCAATTCTTTTGGCACTTGAGTCATAAAACCTACTAATAAAGTTATAGAGTCCTTGGTAGTTATTTACATATGACAAGAGTTAGTTTATTAATCATTGAAACCATTTTAATTTAGGAGTTTTACGACTGATGAAATAAAATAAGCTATAAATTATTACAAAGTTGTTATGGTTACCTACCTTTTATGTTTAGTTTGTTGGTTGCCCTTTAACGATTAAGTAGATTTGACTTGTACAATCGTAAGTTCGTACGAATACAAAGTAGGTACATATATTATGATTATTGTATTGTTAATACTAAATAATATCTAATATGTTGAAACTAAGTATATATATATATATATATATATATATATATATATATATATATATATATATATATATATATATATATATATAATATATATATATATATATATATTGCCTACATCAATATTGATCAAGTGGAAAAGAGACAGTCTTGAGGTAAACTGTGTATAATGCATATTTTTCTCAAATAATTCCAACGTTTTAGAAAAATGAAAATAAATGAAATATTTCACCAGCAGAGTTATATGAAAATTGAATTATAATTTAATAAATAATAATAATAATTTATAAATTAAAAAAAATATCCTCACCGAAGGTAAGGTTCGATTTAGATTGTTGTATATTTATTTCAACTGGAATAATTATTATGTAAACACAATTGGTGACGGTTTTAAAAGAACTTTTGAATGGGATTGTGTATCTCGTACTTTTATGATCGATGTATTGAAACGAGAAATGTTAATAATGGCTAACAGAAATGTAAGCTGTTATTAAGCGGAAAACTCAAACACAAACTTTTTTGCAACGGTGAAACTAGTGCACCACTCACGTTGGTAAGTTAACCAAGCCGAACTTAATCGACCCAGGTTCGTACGGAATCTACATGTTCGACCTACGTCTATATAAGCTATCTAACGAGCCCTATACGTTTTTAAGTCAAGTACAATAAATAAAAATTAAAAAAAAAATCAGTTTTAATTTTTTATGTATCTTATCATATTCTGAAACAAAAAAGTCATGGATTATATTCGTATATGCGTTCTTAATTAAGCCCACAATGTTTATTGCTACATTTGATTTTATCTTCCGTTAAATGTTGAAAAGATTAAATAATTATTGTTTACTAATAAAAACTTTTTAACAAAAAAATAAAAACCGACTTCAAACAAAAGCACTAAAAAGTGAAAAATAACTGTTTGGTAGTTTTCATTTACTATACATACCTAATCAAATATTTTCGAAGTCGGTGTGCTTTGGCTAAGTAATTAAAGCCTACCTATTTAATACATACCTAATCAAATATTTTTGAAATCGGTGCCAACCCATACAAAGCAAAGCACACCGACTTCGAAAATATTTGATTAGGTATGTATAGTAAATGAAAACTACCAATCAGTTATTTTTCACTTTTTAGTGCTTTTGTTTGAAGTCGGTTTTTATTTTTTTGTTAAAAAGTTTTTATTTTTCTCTTTTTAGTGTAGACAGTAGTAGCAAAGGAAGGATTCTAACGTGTTAGGCTTGTCAAATCAAACAAAATAAGCCCAAAATCAAAGTATCTACTATTAGCCGTTGAAGAGTTCCACCTATCCACCTTCTGGCCTTACCATCAGTTCAGGTCAACAACACCGAACCATTGTACTATCAACGGAAATAGAAATACTTGCAAAGTTTCAAGTCAATATGACAATTAGAAGTAGGTTAAATTCATCATTAGTTGTTTTTCCACCCTTAGGGGTGGTATTTTTTTTTGAAATTTAAATGGGACCAATCTGGAAGTATACCCTTTCAAACAAAACAAAAATTGTCCAAATCGGTTAATAAATGACGGAGTTCTGAGGTAACAAACATAAAAAAAAAAAACATACAGTCGAATTGAGAACCTCCTCCTTTTTGAAGTCGGTTGAAAAGGTACATTAACTTTTAAAGTTAGTTCCCATGTAATTATTTCTAAGTTAGGGGCGCGGTTTCTAGGGACATATACAAAAATTATAAAGCCAGTGGTAGCCCAGTGGTAACGTGCTCGCTTTGGACACCGAGTGAAGCGGGTTCAAACCCGTGTCTCGCACCTCTGATATTTCCATGTGCGAATCATTTCTAACATGATTACCGCTTGCCTTACGGTGAAGGAAAACATCGTGAGGAAACCTGCATGTCTGAGAGAACCTAGCGAGTTTTCGAAAGACATGTGAAGTCCGCCAACCTGCACTTGGCCAGCATGGTGGACTATGGCCTGATCCCCCTCGTATTGAAGGGAGGCCCGAGCCCAGCAGTGCGACGTTAAAAAAGGGCTGAATACACATACAAAAATTAAGTACTTACTCGTTTTTTAACTTGAAGATAAAATATAACTGTTTTTAATTCCTGTTTAGTATTCAGCTGTAACTTAACAAATACAAGCGTTAAGTACGCAAGACACGTTTTTCTGTCGCTGTCTCATCATGAAAGTCTTAATCTTAAGATGTGAATGAACACTATATCATAAATATGTCACCAACAGATGTTAGTGATACATATATTCGTACTGACTTTCATACATTTTGAAAATATGATTTCTGCACGTATAGTAGTAGGTATATGTTTTTATAGATTACGTATACGTACAAAAAATTTTGTTCGAACTAGAATACTCACATTTCTCTCATATTTTATTTAATTCCAGACATTTAAGTCAAAGGGCGATTTGATTTTATCAACGAATTTTTCGATAATAATATAAAAAAATGAATATTTAATATGAACTATTATTATTAGTTCTATTTTATTGTTTATTTGATTCATTAACTTGTCCTTTATACGTGCTGTATAATATCAAATGACTTTTTAATAATTTTGTCCTTAGAACAAACCTAAGAAACAATTATGGACTACGCTAGTACTCGGAGCTTTTAAATTAAAAAATATATTAAAATGTACACATTTTTATTATAAACTAGTTATTGTTAGCGACTCAGCTCTCATACTGTATGTAGTTGGGACTCTGCTCACGGCATTTTTATATATATATGTAAATCTTATTTATTTCCAAGGAGTAATTAAACCACTTTTAGTGGATCCCCGTACATTTTTAATTGCTTCGTCAACTCCTGAGAGTAATCTGCATAATTGGATTATACTGGCAATCTCTTAAAATTTAACAATTTACCATTTGGTAGCGGAGAAAATATTTTTTTTTGTAAGAGAGATTATAGCAGTACCTATAAGTAACTTCTGTCCTCAATGTATAGATATAGTGTGTGTGTATGTGTATGGATGGCGTTTGGCATGAATGAATGGACAGCAAATTGAAAACATAAAAGACCATAAATACAAGATTTATTGTTTCCCATCAATCCTTTATGAACATTTTCTGTAAAGAAAGTTCGGAATAAAAGAAGAAGAAGAATTGCAGAAAATGAAGAAATATTATTAAGTAGGTATGTGGTAATTGTTCTGTTAGAACCAACTTTTTAATTAACAAAAACGTCATATTACTGTATTCCTATTCTAAGAAATTATATCTTTTGAGGACGTAATAATTTTTTTGTTAAGAAATAGAAAATACACATAGAGAAGTAAAATCAATTAATTTGTTAAGAGCATTAAAACAAATCTTCTCTTTCTGATTCAATCAGCTTATTACCCACATGTTTCTAGTACTAAATTATTATATAAGCTTAGAACTCAAAGGCACTTATTAATACTCTGACATATGTAGATATGAAATACCTGTATACTACTGTTGTATAGACGCGGGTGATAATCAATACTAATTAATAATTATATAAAATGTATACATATAATAAAATTGTAACTAAGCCAAATCTGTACATTAAATATTTTTTGGAAAATCTTATTGAAATAGACATTATTATCGATACAGAGGCCGAATCTATAGTTTTTAGAATTTTTGTCTGTGTGTCTATCTGTCTGTCTGTTACTGTATCACGGAAAAACTATTGGAGGGATTTTGATGAAATTTGGTATGGTGATAGCTGGTTATCCGGGTCAACATATAGGATACTTTTTACCGCAGAAAAATATCTCATTTTTAGAAAAAATACAAAAACTGCAATCTAAGAGTATACTAATATGTAAAACCTAAGAATTTGGTTTTTGGTCATCTGAACGCGGGCGTAGCCGCGGGCAATGCTAGTTCTTTTATATAATTAGTATAGATTAGTATCCTCTTTATGTACGTTTGAACAGATTTAACTGAACATCTTTTCAACAGATTTCAATGAAACTTTATTTGATTTTTATTTAGGTATCTTTATTTAATTAGGAGCAGTAGAGCTATGTCTGTAATGCTGCCGGTTGCGCGGGCGATACTTTACATTATTTTTAAAGAATTTTTTACACTAATCCTAGCCGTATATATAGTATGTATATAAAAATCGATGTGTCTTTGTGTGTTCCCTATAGACTCTAAAATTGCTGGAACGATTTTGAAAAAAATTCCAGTCAATTTCTAAAAAACTTCAGATTAGACGAGCGGGTGATCCTGTGAAGCTTGGTAGCGATGGGAAGTTTGAACGCAGGCGAAGCCGCGGTAGTTGAACTATATTTCTGTTTATTACTTCTTCATGCTGAAACGGCTAGACCGATTTGGATGTAGTATGTAAATGGATTATGAGCTGGAGTAAATAATAACATAGGCACTGTTAGGCACCTAGTTGATCAAAAATGCGAAATATGTATGCACAAATAATAATTTTAATCCAAACATAAAGCGTCAAATAAATCCTTAGAAAGTTATAAATATTTCAAGTTTATGAACATTATATTATTGATGTGCACACGGGTTTTGGATATTTTTGTATTTTTTTCCACGGAAGATTAAACATTTTTATGAGTCAATCTGGCGAGCTAAGTGCCTTCTTTCTGCTTTTGGTTATAATCATGTCATTTATAATTTTAATTTGCGTAAGTTAAATTTTGGTTTTTTCTTTTATCTGAAATGATAAATGCATTTTCATATAAAGAAATTAGTATAACTATTTCTTTTTTAAATTAAATCTGTAGTTCATAATAAAACCCTCTAAAGTTAGAGAGACAGCGTAAGCTATAACAGATAACTTAAAGCACAGATATCCTCAAACCAATCCTCCGGATACGGAACCCTAAATAGAACAATAAGATCATCTATCTTGTGATTTTACGATGGCAATGCACTTTATATATAGCAGATTAATAGCAATTGTCCACGATCAATCTTATGTAAAAAAATAAAATAAAAGATTCTGTACAGCAAAAAAGTAAGGTGTAGGCGTCGCTTAGATAGCAATGAGCATGTTATTTAAAAGTTATCATCCGCCAAACTCATGTATCATAAGCTAACCTATTACTGTTAGGTGTATTTATGTAATCGATTGTATTGAATAATTTATAAGTACTTTGTAAAGTAATTGTTAGATCTAAATTTTTTTTCTACATTATATAAAACTAGCACTTGTCTTTAGATACGTTATAAAAAGATAGAAATATTTAAATACGTGTTTTATGACTTTTTGTTTTTTAAGACTTAATTCTTTTCAACCGACTTCTAAAAGGAGGAGGTTCTCAATTCGACTGTTTTTTTTTATGTTTCACCTCAGAACCTCACACCGACTTCGAAAATATTTGATTAGGTATGTATAGTAAATGAAAACTACCAATCAGTTATTTTTCACTTTTTAGTGCTTTTGTTTGACGTCGGTTTTTATTTTTTTGTTAAAAAGATTTTAGTACATTGTTTTGCATTATCTCCTTAGGTTTGGCCAACGCTAGCCATGTAAGTTCATAGGTACGACTCGACAAAAATAGTTATTATGTTTCCCGTGGAAATGAAATGTTTTCCTGTAGTAAAATGTATTCTAAATGTTGACTCGAGTAATAAGTTATCACTACACAAAATTTTGTTAAAATCAAGTACTTTTTGCGTGAAATGCACACCTATATATAGACAAATAGACATGCAGACAAACAAGAATTTAAATTACTATTGTTTTGGGGTTATTATTGTATTATATATAGTATGTAGTAATTATTGTTTTTTAAAAAAAATATTTCAGGTAGGTATATATTATGCTTTGTTTCTATTTTATTACATATCATGAAATACCATATAAACTATCAATACTATTGTTGACTTTTTAATGAAAATATTTAAATTTTGGTAAATTAGAACCCTATTATCTTACTTCTTAGGACATTTTATTGCGATTTTAAATTTTAGTAGAATCACAAAGTTTGAATTGTATATTAAATTCCTATTAAAATACTGTGCCAAAAGAATAACTGTAAAAAAACGAGTATGGTCATAACATTAACATTTTGCGTGTCGTAGCGCTTAGCGGTGTTTGTGAAAAACTACCTAAATATTTAAAGGAGATACATTTTAAAAGATTTCATTAATAAAGCATTCATTTAAATAATTATAACAGGCTATTTATCTATATCATGAGAGAAACCGGATAAAACGTTTGGGAACTGAGGTTTTTAGGTCAGATTCATAAATTTTGACGGATACGTCTAGAATTTTAAAAAGGCGACATTCGTGTTTTCCATAAATATCAACAAATCTTGGAAGTAAATTGTTTTTTTGTAATTCCATATTTTTCATTTTGCTAGAATTTTCCCCAGTAACAGGTCTTTATTTTTAGTTTAATGCTTGTTACACCTACCTTTGACCACCTACTTAGTTGTTTCACTTAAGTATTAGCCAAAACTCATAATGTTTGATCTTATCTTAGGGTCACCCGTAAAGAGGACAATGACTGGATAATTTAACTCCTGCACGCTGAGTTTCTTTTTTTGCAACTGAGTAACTGATAACATATTTTTAAGGAAAATATATTTGTATTGAGCAAATTGAATTTAATCGAATATTCGTGTACGATACGACATATTTTTGATAATATAAAGCAATAAGTTAGTTATAAATTATGAAAATCAAAATTTAAAAATTTCTATGTCCGAGTCAGGACTGTCTTCAATTCCATCTTCTAAATGAATGATCTTTTCTACGTTTTCGTTGAACGTAACAACAGATTTTCTTGGTTTTTGCTTTTGTTTTTCCCCGAATTCATCATCCTCTTCAGACTCGTCGGCATTGTCTTTCAGTTTATCGATTGACTGTATAACTATAGGCATTTCAGGTGTGGAAAAGTTTACTATTGTATCACGTGATGGCGGTGGTTCTATTTGATTGCTTCCTTCTTTTTCAGGTTCCATTCTAACATCTTGAATTGGTATGTCGAGCATTTCTTGAAGTCTCCTTTCACTTCTCTTTAGTTCACTAATATTTAGCCTGGGTTTTGATATATTTTCAATTTTAGGAAATTCGACAGTGTCATTACGCGATAACACACTGTTACGATCACTAAATTGCTCGTAGTTTTGTGTTTTCCTCCTGCAATACAAATATTTTTTTAAGTTTATATGTTCATAAATATAAAAATAAAACTAACAATAATTTTCTTACCATTTTAAGAAAAACCATAACGCTATTGCTACAATTAATATGAGTAACAGGACTGCAAGGATTATGGTAGCCACTAAGAGACCTATGCCCTGAACTTGACATATTTCGATAGTTTCGAGATGATCTTGAAGTGATAGTGCACTCGCTACATTTACTGTCACTATATTATTGTTAGTGATATCACTGAAAAAAATAATAATATGATGATTATATGACATGATTTTATTATTTATATTAAAATAAAAATAAGATAAATTGTTAAATTATACTCTTAATCTATACTTTTGTACTAATATTATTGAGTTTGTGAATTTGCGAGTTTGTGACGTTGTAGGGAATAATCTCAGGATCTACTGAACCGATCTATATGAAATTTGGCAAGAAGATAGTTTGAGACCCTGGGAAGGATATAGGATACTTTTTATTCCGGAAATCATTTTTTAAGGGGGTGAAAATGGGGATGAAAGTTTGTATTGGAAAGCAAGCTAGGGACGAACCCGAGCGAAGCAAGGGTTATTCGGTAGTACCTACATAATAATTTACTAATAAGAAAGAAAACAATAGTAGGTACGCTCTTGCTCTAGTTTTTTGCACCACTCTCTCTCAAAACTTTCAAATTAAACAGACTTGTTTGTGTTGTTGTTTAGTTAAACACTTAATTATATTCCCTAATCCCTCCTTATAACATTAACTATCTGCCATTGCAAGACCCGTCAAAATCGGTCCAGCCGTTCCGGAGATTAGCCGGAACAAACGTACAGATAGACGGACAAAAATTAAAAAAAAAATTTTTTTCATATCAGTACCGTATATAATTTCATATGCAATTAGTAAAAAAGCTGCGATTTTGACATTATAAACAGACCCATCAATTTTATTTATTTTTATTGATTAGATATCGTTTAGGTAGTCGATAAAGCAATTCGTCAACCAACTTTTCCGACTTCAATTAAATGTTATATTTTCTGACAGCAAACAATTTTTATCGGAATAAAAATAGCCTTTAGCGCTCGGCGGTAATGTAGGTACTAATTACTAATGTAGTACCCATTAGTGTAGAATTTTCAGAATCGGATCAATAGTTTCAGAGATTATCCCTAACTTATAAATTTACAAGCTTACAAATTTTACCTTTATATAATATAATAATTATAGATTTATATCAAGGTACTATATGAATATGATACATAAAAGACACTTATTTGCATCTCGATATACAAAGTGTTAATAGTTAATTAACACTAAAGTTAAAGCTCATTATCGGAATAATTAATTACGCTCTAAAATAATTTATAAATGAAGATTTCTAATTATTTTCAATATGTGAATGGCTAATTTGTATAATGTATGTGTATCAAAGTTTCTATAGGTATAATATATTCAATATATTTCAATTAAGTATGTTTACAATATGATAGGCTAATAATATTCTACAATATTTCTGTAAAGAACAATTAATTAAAAGAACCTTATTAAAAAAAAAAATTAAACAGAGTTTCTAAAATAAAAACTGCTAATAAAAAGTAAAGAATAATTGATTGGTAGTTTTCATTTATTATAGATACCTAATCAAATATTTTCGAAGTCAGTGCCAGCCGACACAAAGCAAAGCAAATCTATTCCGATACGTACATATAAATACATCACAAATTGATGTTAAATATTTTAACTATAATTAGAGTTCATATCTTGTCATATTTATCCATTAGATGTTTATATCTTAAAGCATTATCGGCTGGCATCGACTTCGAAAATATCTGATTAGGTATATAGATAGTAAATAAAACTACCGATCAATATTTTTTTAGTTTTTAGTAGTTTTTTTTGAAGTTGGTTTATTTTTTTCGTAATTTTTAGTTACACGTTTTAGTCTATATCATAAAAACTACTGAACCAATTTTGATGAAATCTTTACTATTCCCTAAATTGAAATAAACGTAAGCAAATAAAAAAAATCACCACAACAACAACAAAACAGAAAGTTCTCTTTCACCATGGAATATAAAATTTGAGTTCCGATTGGTACGTCTTATCTTTTTGTGTTAACGAGGCATAATATAAATGCTTGTAAGGCTACGTATATTGGCATTACAGATACATACAATTGCTAACACTCAACGTGTATAGACGACATTAAGCCTTGTTGTGGTCCTAACATGATAAGGTTAAGAAATTCGACAAAATATCGTGCTATTAATAATATTAGTGTAAATAATAATAACTTATTATTAACAAAAAATACGCATTTACCTAGTTAGTTTAGCAACATCGACTGGTTTATTTTCTTCCATCCCATAAACATAAAGCTGCAATGATGCACCAGATCCACTTGTTACAGCACGTTCTTTTCTTAGAGTATTTTCATTACTTTCAGATACTACAACAGTTCTTAATACTTTTAATTCATATCCAATAGCTGTGCTTAGGTCACCTATCACTATATATTCATCATCTAAAAACGCATCTTGAATAGTCACAACAGCAATTTGATGTTTATCAAGTAGCATCACCTGAAATTAAAAATGGAAAAGTTATATAAAACTAGCGGCTCACCCTCGCTTCGCTCGGGTTCGTAGGAAAGCACAAGCAGCTGTATCCCACGGGAACCGTCTATTTTTTCGGGATAAAAAGTAACCTGTTGTTTGACAATATAAGGTATCACCATGCCAATTTTCACTAAATTAGGTGCATAAGTTGTTGTGTACTAAGCTGTATAACTTCGTTCTCGCGGCAGATTACTATAGGTTTTCAACTATCCCATGGGAATTTTTTAATTTCCCGGGATGAAAAGTATCTACAATGTTGACCAGAGATATAAGGTACAACCATGCAAAATTTTATTTAAATCAGTCTAACAGTTTCGGAGATTAGTCCGTACAAACAGACAGAGAAACAAAAAAAATTAAAAAAATCTGAATTTGTTCTATTTCTCTTATATCCCCTTGACTTGGTTTTTAGCATTTTTTTCTATGTACAAACATTTGACCTCTACAGTTTTATTATATGTACAGATTAGGTGAAGTTAGTTACTTCTTACAACATTTAACTTACATGAAGTTAAAATCAATGCAAATCTATATGAAAATACAAAAGTCTTTTATGAATAATCGTAAACGTCAGGAAAAATAATTAGTCATCTTATTTAGACTTGACATTAAGATATAAAACAATATTTATTTTAAAAACAGTGAGTGTCAAACTGCCTGTTAACTCCACTGTAAATAATATATAATGTTTAAACGGTTGAGGCCAACCACTTAAAATTTGGTAATCATTGTTCTTTTATACTGAAAAAATAAAAACTGAGTGGGTACGGTACTTAGATTTTATTTGTTGGCCATTTTATAGAGTCTTTTTATACTTATGTACATATATTATCTATACATATAATAAAATTCTGAGTCGAATTAGACATTAAATATTTTTTGGAAAATCTTATTGAAATAGTCATTGATACAGATGCCGAATCTATAGTTTTTAGAATTTCTGTCTGTCTGTCTTTCTGTCTGTCTGTCTGTCTGTTACCGCATCACGACAAAACCACTGGACAGATTTTGATGAAATTTGGTATGATGATAGCTGGTTATCCGGGTCAACATATAGGCTGCTTTTTACCGCGGGAAAATATCTCATTTCTGAGAAAAAATACAAAAACAAAAACTGCATTGTAAGAGTATACTAATATGTAAAACCCAAGAATTAGGTTTTTGGTCATCTGAACGCGGGCAGAAAAAGGGTCTTTCACCATCTTATACGTAATATATTTTGTAAAGATTGCAAGACGTGCTGCACCTGATAAAACAAAGATTAGATTAATATGTACATGTCCTTGGATGCATTTGCTTTTTTTTCAAGCATATAAAATGTCAGTATTAGTAATCTAATTCATCAATTGATTAATGTTTTTTTGATAAATTTTAAAATATATCATTTAAAATATCCTTTTGAAACTTACTTTTAAATTATAAATACCTTGTTTTTTTTAATATGGTGGACTAACGGTAAATATTTTATACTGTGATGAACAAGATTATATGTATGAACAAGAGAATTTTATCAGACACTCCCAACTAGATCTCGTGCGAGTAGTAGGTAATATGCAAACCTGGTTTTATTACCATTGTCCACTCCTACCAAAAACGGCATTACTTGAGTACCTAATCATGAACAGTCGCGTGGGGTCAAAGTGACGCTTATGGTTAGTCTTTTTTTGGCACAAAAACAAGTTTTGTCAACTTTTTAAAATGTATAATATTGTCGGCTTAAGTGGCTTTACCGCTATTAGAACTGGTTAAGGGTTTAACATTGAATTTTCTTCTTGTTGAACGTTAAATTCTATACGTTTCAATAACTATAGTACTTACAGCACAGCAAGGATTGTTAGAGATTACACATTAAGAGCTTATGAATACTTTATGCAAGTAGTTATCAGTTTTAACGTCTGACTTCGCTCGGATAAGTCTTATTATTCTTTCAAAAACTACTAAACATGGGCCTCAGTTCAAGTTAGGCCGTATAAACCAAAGAGCTCAGACGCTTGAAAATTGAAAAAAATGTAAAAGTCGTAAAAATCTACGCATGCAAATGCAATGCAAATGCATAGGTATAAAAAAAACAGTCGAATTGAGAACCTCCTCCTTTTTGAAGTCGGTTGAAAATATTATAAGTCAAAGTAATATTCTTGTTGAGTTTGTATATTTATCTTTTTTTTAAATTTATGTAATGCCCCTCTTACATACTCTTTGTTTGGGATAGAATGGAAACATTAGCAAAGATTTGAGGCTTTAGTCTGTCTTTTTCCTTTAGGATGTTTTTCCTTATTCGAGACTGAAGGATTTCAAGAATTTTTTATAACTTATTTTCGAACTTAGAATCATGTCAATTAATTCTTATATTTATATATAAGAATTATCAAAGAATTAGATTAAAAATATGTGAAATATAATGTGCGTGCAAACTTGCAGGCAGGAAGTGGGTCTATTAATTACATTAAACTAAATTTTTATACTTAGCATCACGTTTTTAAAACTGGTATGGTTATTTCTAAACTTGTTTCTTTTATTATCAAATAGATATAAAAAATATCGCACCGAGGTTGTACATTGAATGTTTCAATAATTAATGTTTTTTTTATGTTTTAGAAGAAGTCAATGCATAAAGATTTTTTAAGTGATTTGTTTATTTTTTTGCTTTTAGCTGTTACCGACTGCTCGGACTCATGACCTCTTGATCTCTAGCTGTACATGCTAAACACTAGACCAACGAGATAGTTAAATAAAAACCAAAGATAAATTATGTAACATGAATATTTTATATTATAAGTTATATAAAATTGAGGTAACGTATTTACTTCGACCACTAAACGTTACTACTACTCCTGTAGTAGTAAAATGAAAAAAAAAGCCGATGTAAGAAAAAAGTGTTTTTTGTCACTCATAGTAATTTCAAATCATATGGTAGCTTTTTTATCTATTAGTCACAATACAGGTTATGGATACATTGGCGACATCTACATAGCTTTTTAGGTCCCATTTATTTCTACATAATTTATCCTAATTTTTAATATGAAACCTATCAACCTTTAACTATTAAGTGCACATTTGCGATGTATGTGTAGTGTATGTGTATTGTATTGTATTCAGCCCTTTTTAACGTCCCACTGCTGGGCACGGGCCTCCCTTCAGTACGAGGGGAATCAGGCCATAGTCCACCACGCTGGCCAAATGCGGGTTGGCGGACTTCACATATCTTTCGAAAACTTCCTAAGTTCCCTCAGACATGCAGGTTTCCTCACGATGTTTTCAGTGTATGTGTACTGTTGCTTAATTAATAAATGCACAATGTTCATTTTTAATTATTGTTAAAGTTCTCATGTGACGATATTTTTAATTCAAATATCTTGGAAACTTGATACTTTAGGGCATCATATAAAATATATTTTTTATTTATTCTTTTGATCGGTTTCATCGTGCGCAATAACGTGAAAAATAAACAAAAGGGCTGTTGGCAGGGCTACAAAGGTTCTGCATCCCATTAGGACATAAAAGTGAATAGCTTTAATAATATTAAAGATTTAATTTAATTTACCTCAAAAAATGTAGACCTATTTCTTAAAACTTGTGAGCTTACTGAACTTCCTTTAACGCCAGACTTAAGTTCTCAGAATTTTATCCTTTTATGCGACTCTACTAACGAGCGTATTAATATATTAAAAATAATGTCCTCTATTTCCGGCTAAAAATATATAAACTTTTTAAATCTGATGACGTTTAAAACCTATTTAATGAAAAACTTCTTTGGGTCCGGATTTCTTCAGGTAGTGGAGAAAGTGGTTATAAACGTAAGTGCGAAGTTGCCTACGATCTAAATATTTATATACGGTTGATCCCAAAATTTAAATGAACAAAATATCCTCAAAAAATTCGTAGTTACTTATCCAAATATTTTGCGGCATAAGTTCCTAACTAAATGCTTAAAGGTCGTGTAACATATTTGTACATATATTTTATTACGGATTATTATATACATACTTACCACAAATTCCAAATTGCCGCTTAGACCTCTCCCATTCTGATCTGTGGCGATTACAGTTAGGCGCGAGTTGTTTTGCAACTGAGCATTATTACGCACGTGCACCAAGCCCGTAAGAGGCGCAACCGCCAGAACATCTTCCGTACTAGAGTAAATAAGGGCTGCATTCTCGCCGATATCAGCATCGGTTGCCTGTGGGTAAATTTAAAAGTAAGTCATTTGTATTGCCAATAGTACATTATTGATTATTATAAAATTGAAATGTTGGTTTTTAATTAGCAAAAATGGTAACATGATTGAGCTTCATGACAGTATTGATGAAGCACGCAGTTTTTACCAGTTTCTTCACCTATTCCTTTTGTTTTTTTTGATAGCACTCTGCAGTAATGTGGCTTTTTATTTTTAAAAGTATTTTCAGAATCAGATCAGGAGTTACAAAGATTACTCCTTACAAAGTTAATTACATATTTTACCTCTTTGTAACTTTAACTTAATGGCACTCGGCGCTAATGTAGCTTCTTTTTAGTAAAAGAATTTTCAGAATCAGATTAGTAGTGCTCAGGCTATCCCCTACATACCAAACTTTACCTCTTTTTAATATCAGTAAAGATGAAATTGTTTTTAATTTTAAAGTAAATGTTCTATACAAGCGACTCACCCTCGCTTTGCTTCGGGTTCGTCGGTAGACAAAAACAAATCTATCCCATGGGATGACTGTAAATTTTTACGGGATAAAAAGTAACCTATATGCTATAATTCTAGGCTATAATCTGTCTCTGTGCCTTTCATCTAGATTCGTTCAGCCGTTCTGGCGTGAAAGAGTAACAAACATCCATCCATTCTCACAAACTTTCACATTTATAATATTAGTATGTGTTGAACTCTTAAGTTTATTTGCATTATACTAGGTTTTGCATTATCGTTTTTCTTTCTCTATAGATGTTTTTCGAAACAGCCAAACTAATACGTTAACTTCTACGTAGCTACTATTTCTAACTATTTCTTTGGCATGTGGCCAAGAAAATGTACACAATTTCTGTTTTTAAGAGGAAAATACCTTATAGATTAAAGAGATATTATAACTGGACATTTTTAAATGTATATAATAGCAAAAAAACTGCTTAATTGGTTGGAAGTGATTACCTACTGAGATTAAATGCGTACATGTTTAGATGTATGTATGTTTTAGAGATATGTATTCTGATAGATGATTCGGCTAGTAGTTATTTGGCCGTGTAATGTGTTTGTTTCGAGTTAAAGAAAGTTTTCTCTTGGAATAAAGAGACTATACTTGATGGAATATAATGTTTAATTAAATATTATATTATATTAAGTGATAACTGTAACATTTAATAACTTAATCTACGGTTACGATGCTTCATTCAAGGATAACATTAGGAGAAGGTATATTTCAAAATTCCGTTAGTACCTATTATGTACAAAGTTGCATCGATTTTTGCAAAACAGAGCTATTATTACGATAATATAATATATGGTAAACTTTATCTATAAGAAAAAAAATATATATCTAATGCAAAAATAACATCGATCCTTTGCTACGTGAAATAAGGACAAAGTTAAACAAAAAGTCCTCTTTAAATATGAAAGGGAAAGAAGTAATACGAATTAAAATAAATACATGTAAAGTCACGAGAAACTGCTAGTCGTCATACTATTATAATTGCAAAAGTTACCCAGTCGTAGGTAAGTCGCGAGTTGTTCATAACAATATTTATCATATGAAATATTAGAAAAAAGTTGCAGTAAGTTTACCTTCCGACAAAATGTTCTTCGCATTGTAAGTATTTTTGTTTTGACTTGGCGTATGATGAATTGTGGATATGGCGCAGTATAATATTAAATATCAAATATTGAACTTAAACTATCTTTTCGATTTTTGATAAATCCGCAAAAAAAACCGAAAACATTGAAGTTTAATGAAAAGTTCAGTATAATGGCAACATGAAACGCATTGGAATGACACAAAATAAATATTACCTTGACTTCAATTAGGGCACGCGGTAGAACTACATTTTCAATTTCAGGTATAGGATATCCGATGTAAATTGGTTCATTTTCCTTCCCTATAAATATAGGGGAATTATCATTTATATCGTTGACGATTAGGTTTACAAAGCTACGCCTTTCGTCATACTCAATAGTATCGGCCAGGACCCATTTATTAGAGCCATAGTTATCAGGCCCGAGTTCGAGACTCTCTGCAGTTAATGAACGTTTCGTGGCCGGTGCTTCGTCACTGTCACAATGAAGTCTTAATTCTACTTGGATCTGAGATAAAGTCATAAAGGCGATTGATTTGTGTTCACGGTCGATGGCCCTAGTGTGTAAACCATCACTGTCTGCGTATAACCATGATTGGTCTACAGGCCAGATATTAGATAAACTATATCGGCAGTCGGGGTACTCTGTCCGGTTTAACGTGACAAGATGTCGATGAGGCTCTTCTTCAAGTCTCTCTAATACTATTAAAGGTGGCAAACCCTTACTGATGGGACATTGTGGCAAATCATCAACTCTTAATATTACCTGTTTTTATTAAAACAAATGTTATAGAGCTTAACAATAATTATATAATAAGCATTAAGATATTTTTGAAGTATCACAAAAGTAACGAGATCATTTGTATACTATATATCTGAATAAAATGAATGACTAAACGTTCTTCAGAGAAATTATTTTAAACATATAAATAGTATTAAGATCAAGTATTTAATCTTTGAGTTTTATTTTAATAAATTAAATGAAATCAAAGCTAAAATTTTACATTTATTATATATTATATAGACCGGAATGTTGTTTAATATGAGAAAACTAAATGAAAATTATAGGTGTATAATATATTCACTACACAAGCTAGTTCGTAGTAAAAATATCGTTGCTATATTTATAAAGACATTGTAATGTTATTATTCACTACAAAAATAATGAATAACCTTTAAGAGCGAGAAAAACAAGCAAGACTTAGATTAAATATAATCACATATTATAATAATTCTTTTCTGGAACAAAGTTTAAAGAACAATGTTGTTTACCGGAGCAGACGCGCTGGCTTGGCTATTTTGTGCAGTCGCCGTAACACTGAAGCTGTAAACGCCCACCTGAGCCACGTCTGACAGTGAAATATCCCCATCATTATTGACTGCAATACGGCCTCTTAAGTGATCTGTAACGAAACGGTTCTTTAGACTTTAGAACAATATGAATTATTTTTACAGTTGGTTTGTTGGTATGTCTTATGCCATATCAATCATAAAATCTAAATGATTCTGCTTATCATAATAATTATGCTTTTTAGATTTCAGATTCGATTTCCAGAATATGGTGAAGGTTTGATGATCAATGCATTATTTGTCCCGATAAGACGCGTTTAAACAGACATCGGAGATAGAGGCAATATTCTTACTCATGAAACATTTTTAAATCCCGCAGATTTAACAATCAACAGGGATTATAATAGTAGCAGATACCGACCTTTGTGGTGGACCTCTCACTCTTTTTTCCAGACAAATTTTTTTAAGCCATAAAACATATTAACAAGCACGACCCAGGGGGGTTGTCACCAAAAATTTTGCATGCGTTACAATTTTTTTTATCAAAGTAGCGGCATAATTTGATTCAAGTATGTGTGGATAGAGGATATTTAAACAGATATTTTATCTGTTTCATAAACAAAATGGGGCCCTAAAATATAAAGTTTCCGAAATATTTGGAAGTAATTATCGCCATATAAAAACTATGGCAATTAAAAAACTAATTACGTACGTGTTTACTGCGTTATATAAGTAATTATAGATTGATATATTAGCCAAACTTAAAGCTTATTGTTAATGTACAACTAAGATAAAACAATCTGATATAGAATAAGCACGCTTCCATGTTTAACATAGTTTTAGTGAAAAGGCAGTATCAAAATTTGTCAAAACGAAAAATAGTTTTGTTAGTGGCATGATCGGGTTCGCCCTTCTAGTATAGATTTCTCAGAGATGAGATATTTTTCCTAAGTAAAAAGTACCTTAAATGTTGACTCGGATTACCAGCTATTAACATATCAAATTCATCAAAATCGGTCCAGTGGTTTTCTCGTGATGCGTTCCCAGACAGACAGACTCATAAACAGACAGATAGACGAAAATACTAAAAACTATTGTTTGGCCTCTGTGTAGATAATAATAAATATTTCAATAAGATTTTCCAAAAAATATTTACTGTACAGGTTCGACTCAGGATTTTCTTATATGTATAGATATAGATTATTGGGTCGTCAAAATATGTCATAAAAACGCATAATATGATAGATTTTTTACCCAGTGGTTAATGTGACAGTGTTTAGTTAGCGTTTTCATAATTAAGTGGATTGAATAATCGGTCTTAAAGTAGTATCAGCTCTCATTCATATATATTTATAGGAACAGATTTTATTGGGAAAGAATATTTTAAATTATGTACTAGTAGGTACAATTTAAAAGATAATAATGCCTTTTTGTTCTAGCTGAATATGAAAAAAAAAACTGGATAAAGATTTAAGTACAGTTTATATAACTGTTTTTAGTATTTTGCCTTTTTTAACCATTACCAAATCGTGGTGGGACCAATCAATAAAAATATTTTTGAATTCATAATACGATGACTGTATCATTAAGTTTTTATATATTTATTACACATATATGTAGATATTTCGTGCCATAATAGATGTTATACTAAAGTTGTCAGAAGGCCAAACATAATAAGCCTATCATGTCATTAAAATCTATTCTTGCCCAAATCAGTAAAGCTGGGGTCTATCACGTTAACATATTATTGCTACTATAGATTAGTGAACATTGTTTATTTATGGAGTGTGGATTACAACATTATTAATGTACCAGAAATTACAAGATAAAGCTGGTAATTACTAGATAAAGTTGATGAACGGTTTTGACGAACGACGATGAATTATTATACTATTACAATTACAATCTGCTATCAAGTTAAATTCTATGATAGAAATTATTTATTATTATGTACATAGGTAGGTAAATAGGATTTCAAAAAGACTTCGTGCTTAAATATTCTTTTTTTTAAATTTATTTTCGAAATATTGGATATACCACGATAATTCTTCTGTGCCGATAAAACTTAAATGATAAGCAAACAACGCGACAAGCATCATCAAATAAGATCATATTTTGTATAATAAATTACATCGGAGATTTAATTTATTTCAAGGTTTATTTTCTTCATTATAAATTTTTCAAATAAAAGCTTGTTTTTAAAAACCATTTTTTTTATTATTATTTTTTGTAAGTAGGTATAAATCAGAGTGACAGATTTTTTTTTAATTAGTGAGTCAACGCATTTGTGAGAAATTTGGAATGAAGATAGCTTATATTCTACATTAACAAATAAACATTTAATGAAAATCCAAGTATATTAGTTATAATTCGTGATTCTATTTCAGATAATACATACATTAAATAGTTAAATACTTATAATTACAGAGTTTATGGTTACCATCATTTACTCCAAGGGAATATGTCACCGTATCCCCATTGTTCACTGTTGCTTGCACTTTTCCCACAATACCAGTTTGACTGACATCAGCCCATAGGAAGTACGATGGTTTATCGAAAGTAATTAATGGCAGATCGTCTGAAACAAAATTTTGTGTGAGGTGCCTACTAATTTTTACTTAGCAATTTTATTAGAATAGGAAAGCCTAATTTTTAAACAGGCGCTTCTATTGTTTGAGTATATACTAGAAGATTAGTCACTGTAACCTTGATTCAATTAATTGTACTAAGTACTTACTGTTTTTATGTTTTTATTAAAATTAAATCATGCGATATTATTTCTATTCAAGTTGGGGCCTCAATTTAAAATAGATAAATACAAAGGACCTACCTACTATATTTTCATTGTAATTTAGACCCATCGTAAATATGCACTTGCAATACCTTATGTGACTTTGAATTCTTGCGAATACTATTATTTGTGATTTGCTTGTGAATTTTGTTAAAGAATTCCACTGTAAAGCTTTTGCGGTTTATGCAGCGAATGTGTTCATTCAAGTTGAAATAAAATTCGCGTCATGAACCGTGAAATTCAGTTGGTACATATGGAAATTTCAAATACTATTGAATATTGTTGTTTATTAAGTAAGCCTTTATAATAAATAAATAAATAATATTTAATTTAAAAGAAAAAAACGTTGAATATTGTAACTAATATACGGTAAACCTATTGTAGTCCTATATCACAATTGCTTATTAACATGAATGATAACCACAAAAATGCGTTTCTTGGTTCGATCTTGACGCAACATCGGAGATTAGATTAGATTTATTTTTTGCAGAGAGCGACAGCGTGAGACAGAGTTAAAGTGGGGGGACGGCGTGATTGGAGGGTGGAGAATCTCAGATATAGAGAAAGAGAGAGAGAGAGAGAGAGAGAGAGAGAAGAGAGAGAGATAGAGAGAGAGCTGTGAATAAGAGTAATGGAGTGTGTAACGTAAGTACACTAAAAATAATAATTAAAAAGACACGTCGGAAGCATACTTACACCCTTAGACAGTTGTCAAAACATTTCCAGAGAGGCATCGTAATTACTAGAAGTTTCGAAATTCAGACAACAATAGTTAATCGTAAATTGCTATGTGTAAGAGTGAGAGAGGAACAAAACATTCGAAATGACTACAAAGGTTTCGAATTTTTGAATACTAGATTGTCCTTTGTTTATGCATATAAAAAGGCCGGCAAGTGTGTCGAGAGATCAGTTGAATTTTGAAGCTAAGTGAAAAAGTGAAGAAAAGTGAAGTTATAGTGAAAGTGTATCTAGTGGTTAAAATTAGTGTTCAGTGACTGATTTTAACCAGAACTGTGTATATACCGCGCGTGTTAGTGACTCGATAAGTCACTTTTGTTAACCAAGAGCAATAAAATATCAATAGTGCAAAAGACATGCTTTAATTTGATCCCCGAACTCATAGATCATAACAATAGTTTACGGTACTGTAAAACAGCTACGGCAGAGATATACTTACATATTGTATTTTTTGTGGTGAATTGTAAAAGATTACAATTCATTCAATTCGTTCATTGCTTGATAAAATATCATTTAAGGCTGATAAGTCGTTAATAAGAAATTGATAAACTTTTAATCATTTCCAGCAGTTTTGATACTGAAACGTCTGCTTATCTATATTAATATTATAAAGAGATTTGTAAGTTTGTATCTTTGGCTTTAGGGGATAATTTCTGATATTACTGATTCTGACATTTCTTTCACTAATATGGAACCTACATCACCGCCGACTTCTATACGCTATTTCTAAAGCGATAAGAATTTGTATAAAATAAATAAATTATGTAAATATCGTCAAAAGACAGATGTAACTAACGAAAAGACTTATGCCCCATATGATTGTGGCCACTGCCTTTTTTAGAGGTTGTCAAACAATTGGTTATTTACTATTAAAATTTAAAATTGAAGAAAATTAAACTATGTACATACAGACTTGGGGTATGATAATTAATATAAGCTGGATGTTATAAGGTTTTATCCTATTATAGAGTTTTAAATATGTTTATAAAATAATATATACCTAAAATGTTTAAATTCATTTTACTTGTAATTTATTTAAATAGAGTAAAATTATTGAGAGGTCAATGTAATAAAAAAAAACAAAAATTAAGGTAGATTATTTTGCTTTGACATTATTATTGATAGAATAATATTTTTAATACATTTATTACTATTTATTTCTTTCTGTCAATTAAGACGATGATACGAGTATAAAAGCTATCGGCTCTATAATAATAATAATTAATAGTAATAATATATATATATATATATATATATATATATATATACTCATTTTGATGTGAATTAAAGCAATTTAACATACTGAGGTGTTAATTAATAGGTAATATTTATTTTTAACTTTTAATACACAAAATATATATAATCTTAAAAAATTACTCGTACTCATAGTATGAACTTACTTGATATAGTAATATCCAGGAGCAAAACGGCGCGAGCTCGTCCTGCTTGTAGCATGAGGGCAGTATGCGTTAGGTCAATCGGGAAACTCGCTGAGGTGCGTACCGTCACTGATACTATGCCGTTTGATAGAGATGACTCAAATAACGATGCATGTTCTGTAATGTTATTTGACAATATTTACATCTCCATAAAAAACATTTATTCAATGTAATTAAATAAAAAAATAATTGTTAAAAAACGAATTTCTATGTACCTCCTAAAAGTAATATATTTTCATTATATTGTGATATAGAAATAGTTTCGTGTGATACTAAGCCATTTGTTATTCTTCCCGTGTAAAGAATTTTATCAAAAGATTCAACTTCTTCAGGCGTTGACCCTGTTTAAAATAGAGAAAGTGATAATTAGTATTATGCAAATTTATCTGTTTGTATCTAAAACTAAGACTTAAAATTAGTGCTTAGCGTAGCTTATAATATTAAGAACGAAAACCACAATAATCATTTAACTTTTTAGAAGTAAAATTAAAGGCGTTAGAGAACTGGGCACAATAAAATCGTGTGAATTACTAACAGATAATCAAAATATGTTATCAAACAATATTAAATATGCTATATCGAATCCATATACTTAATCCGTGATAAGATCAAAACTGTGTACAAACATGATACATGTAAAATATATTTGACGACTACCTGTCTACTTGTGTTTTTGCCGCGTATTTGTTAAAATATTTATTTTAACAAGACTTTTACTCCATTAAATTTAAATAACAATTTTATTCAAAGAGTTTAAGTATTCTTAAATGAATATCATTTTCAGAAGAAAAATTGACATCTAAAATATTATGCCCTATTAAGCGAAGCCATAGGCCATGAACGAATTAACCACTGGACCAGACATATAAGCGGACGTACCTTTACCGGTCATGTCAGTAACCAGGGAATTTTAGCCTAGGTCGTTTGTTTTTTGTGTCAGTCTCAAGCACTTACTTGTCAACAAAACATCTCCCAAAAATGACTAAATGTTCTGTTAAATGGTGTAAAAACTATAACGGCGGAAGCAGCACTATTTCTTTTCACTTGTAAATACATTATTTTATTACATTTATTGTTATTTATCACAAAATTTAATTAAATTTAAAATAAAATGTCATATTATCCAATATAATAATAATAATAAAATATGTTAAATATTGTCGATATATAATAAAATATGTTAAATATTGTCGATATTTCTATGTATTGTTGACATCTGACAACCATCATAAAATGGCTGGATTATATCATTCAGAACAAATGACAAAACTGTCGAGTGAGTCCATTTGACATCGACTAGCGCTTGACAATGTCGAAAAATATATCGATATTTGACGAAATAACTGAACGAATTGTGTTATTTGTACAGTACAATAACATAAAATAATTTTATCACAGTATCCTACAATCTGATGACAATAAATTTATAAAAATATTTTCTAAATCAAATAAAAATATAAATGCAAAAATTATTATTAGTATGTGTACTTCATTTTTTATTTTATTTTATACCACATTTTTATACTTTGGAATATTATTCCATTGTAATAATAATAAAGATCATTTTATTTCAACACATAAATTACACAAAATCAAACAATAATGTTTTAGCACTAAACTTCTGGGTTGGCGATTTGTAATAAAACACTTTACCACTTGCGCTAATTATTTTACTTTCACGATCCAACATTCACTTTTTCACAATTTGCAATCACTTTTTCTTTTTCCTAATTTCACAAATGTTTATTAAGAACTGAGCAACATTAGGACAGTGTCACATTTTTATAGCGACCCGAGACAATCAATTGCCAATTAAAATAGTTCAATAACAGAATCAACAAAATCACTTTATTTAATTAAATTAGCTTAATATTTTTTTAATCTTTACAAAATAATATTTATTATATATTAATGGAATATACACCCGATATTCATTTGTTCATTAACATTATTATAGGCCAACAGAATGTTGCCATCAATGCCATCGTATTTATATAAATCAAATTAAAAAATAATTATTATTTGACACATTATTATTGCCTCTTTAATTCATTTATTTTAATTTATTATAATAAATACAGATATTTTAAATTAAAAGATGTAAAATATGATGACTATGCTAACAAATGTCTAAAATGTCATTCATTGGTTCATCGATATATGTATTTTATCGATTACATTCAAGCACTAGAAATATTGTATTGTGTATCAGTGTTTATAATAATGTAATAAAATCTTTGTGTGCGTTATGCGTCACTTGGTTGAACTAGTTTTCATACATTTGTATTTTATGTCAGGTCCAGTCTCTAATTCGTCCATGCCATAGGCTATATATGCTAAATAAATAATTAATATTTTTTTGACACTATCAAGTTATGGTAATTTAGAATACACTTTTTAATTACCAATGACATTATGATGTCATATATAAAATGGTTTGAGAGCTAAAATTATACAAACTAATATAATTTTTAAATAAAACTATCTTTTCGGATTATTTCGCGGATTTATTTTGATTTTTGGTTCCCGACGTTTCGAATGCTTTACAACAATCATGGTAACGGGAGAGACTGAGGTTATAAACGTCTCAAACACATATACCTACTTGTTACAGACAGTGCCTACCTACTATTTTACAAAAATGATTTCAAAAATTCAAAAATGGCACTAAAGTACCTTACAATATTTGTTAATTTTTATTTCTAAACATTTTAAACTAAAAATTAAAATAAATCCGCGAAATAATCCAAAAAGATAGTTTTATTTAAAATGTCAAATATTCGCGTAAATCTAAGAAAATATTATACAAACTAATATAAATTAGTATAGTGAAGTTTGTATGTATGTAATTTTATTGGAATTGCAAATTCAAATATGTCTTACAGGTATGAATAATTGACAGTTGTCTTTTAAGGATTCTAAACACATTTGTATATTTTAAAAACCGTTATACTCAAATGTTATTCAAAAAATATCTTTTTATTTATTTCCAATCTTGCTAGGCTTTTGCATTAGCTGATACTGCTACAGATCTAGCTGTAAATAAATTATTTTTTACGAATTTAACCGATCTTTTTTTTTACCCGATTGCGGCGAAGCCCAAAGGAGAGTTATTTATTATGTTATATTCGGCTTAAGTATTTTAAGTCTAATTTTTATATTTACGATTTCATTAAAATATTTTAGTAAGATAAAAGTTAGTGTGCTACCACCTATTTTATAAGGATGTTATCCATTTAATGCTGCAATTCGAAATAATAAATGGGAAGCCATAATATATGACGCGTTAAGAAAGAAAAAATTGTATGATTTAATGTACAATTTTTTTCTCTATAGCGTGCAGTAGACAAATTGTATAAAAATATAAAATATAGTAAGTTAATAATAATATTATTAAATATTAGACAACATGCAATGTTTTTATTTTTTATAGTTTACTATGTTATTGCATCAATTAGTATTCTATTTATTATTTTTTTGGTTTTTTAACGAAGAGATCTTTAGAAACTAAAAGCTCTAATGTAAATGAAAATTGGTAATGCAATAAATAATAAAACTATATTTGCCATAAACAAACTAAACCAGAAGCGATATCAAGATTAAAGCGAATTTTGGTCTTATAGTCTGAAATATCTTCTTTTAACAATTATAGATATTTTAAGTTACTTTTAAATACGTAATTTGTATATATTTTTGGTATCGCCTCACTATCAAGCCTTTATTTTGATATTCTACTCGATGGTTTTAATACGGCTTAATTGGGAACAGAATCCGCCCCTAATTTTGTTTTTTTTTTTATTTTTTTATTCTCGAGTTAGGTAGTAAGGCGAATTTAACGACATATAATTAAATCGGTTCCGCAGTTAGGGGGTAAGAGGGAGTAAATGGTCCATCCGTTTCTTATAACACATGACAAAGCTATAAACATACATACAAATATATGTACATGCATAATCAAACACATAACCCTCTTTTTGGGCTTTGACGCAGTCGAGTAAAATCACTGAAACTATGAAGAATTACAAAGATCTTTTTATAGTAAAATAATAATTTTACCTGAAACAATTTCCAACAACAGCACAGACCTAGCGCGCGCTGCCTGCAATATGAGTGTTATGTGAGTGAGATCAGGTGGTAAGATAGAAGACGCCCGCGCGCGCACTGACACCACACCATTTGATATTGACGATTCGAACGAAGACGCATAATCTGTCATAAATTAGTATTTTATCATATATAGTCTACCCGGGCTCTAAAGGGCTAATACATACTAAAAAAGATATTACTAACAGAAACTAAAAATATGAAACGAACATATTTACGAGTATGTACAATTACTTATAATCTTTTTAATACTCCCAAGCCAACAGGGTAGTCAAAGAGTCCATGTCTTATTATTAAATGGCTTTATGGGCATTAGTTACAATTTACTCTAATGTATTATGTTCCACTGTAATATAATAGGTGCCACCAATTTACCTCCGTCAATTAGAAGATTTGAACCACTAAAATCTCGTATCGTAATTGTCTCATGTGAAACATTTCCATCTTCCAATTTTCCAGTGTATAGGATTTTGTCAAATGTTGCACTCACATCAATTTCTGAATCTGAAACTTTTATTCCACAATACGTGTTTTCATATGTTATAAGTTTTAGGAAATGATATGAGAAAAGAAATAACATATAATTGCAAAAATATTTATTTGATGTCAGCAGAATGAGAAGAAAAATAGAGATGAACTAAATTTAAACTCTTTTACAAATGTATTTACTTTATTGTCTCCAAAAAGAATCAGTCTCTATTTTTTTAAATTGTGGATTATTCTAATTTGTTTTGAAAATTTAAAAGATTAAAAAATCTTGTATGTGATGTTAAAACTAATTTAAAATATCAAAATGTTTTTAGCATAATATAAAAAATGTAACAGACTCACAAACTTCTAGCACCAACACCGCATTAGCTCTTCCTGCTTGTAGAATGAGTGTGATATGTGTGATCTCGGGTGGAAGAGTAGCAGATATCCGCTTCTGAACCAACACGTTGCCGTCTAACAACGACGATTCAAAGGACGAAGCATAGTCTGTAGGGTTCACACAATACGAGCTTTAAATATATCTGGCAAATAAGAAATCACACTCTTTGAAACAAAAAAACTGACAATACTGTTATCTTACCTCCTGAGAGAAGTATATTTGACTCAGAATAATTTGATAATGAAATAACATCATGAGATACAACACCAGTTTTTATGTTTCCTCTATACAAGACTTTGTCGAAACTTTCAATTGTATCAATTTCAGATCCTGTAAAGAATAGGAGTTAAATTATAGAATAAACATAGTTTGGTCTGGTCTGTATATTATTACAGGTTCATTATACGATATGTTGATTAGTATAAAAAAAAGTTTATTACCTGTTACAATGACATCTAGCAGCAGTACAGAGCTAGCTCTTTCCGCTTGCAGAGTCAGCGCAATGTGTGTGAGGTCTGAAGGAAACTCTGCAGATGTGCGCGCCCTTATTGTCACGACACCGTTAGATAGCGACGACTCGAAAAGCGATGCATGGGCTGAAATTTTACTATATAGTCTTTATAATCCTTATGAGCTTGTAGGGAAGTAAAAAACCATTATCATATTATTAAATAGCTTTATAAGTGCATTTGTTACTTAAATTTAAATTTTAATAGGGACACCAGCTAACCTCCAGCAATTAGAATATTTGAACCACTGAAATCTCGTATCGTAATTATCTCATGTGAAACATTTCCATCTTCCAATTTTCCAGTGTATAGGATTTTGTCAAATGTTGCACTCACATCAATTTCTGAAACTTAAAATTTTATTTCACAAAATATACTCAAATATGTTATAATATTTTTATATATGAAATTTGAAAGTAAATGTATGTTTGTATGTATGTATGTATGTATGTATATTTGCTTAATTGTATTCATTTGGTGTAACTAAAATATCGTTATGAGCACAGTCTTATACATCTTTATCGTAGACGAATAAATGTTTTTATTACCTTTTGACTATGCGACACTATCACTGACTCCTGACCTACCCCAGCAGGTCTTTACATCTTTGAATGAAGGTTTCCTTACCATTATTTATTTTTGAAAAATTGAAACAAATGATATCAAATCCCTACATACCGTATTGAAAATTCGATTCTTGACATAAAAAATATAACAAATTATAAATATATACCAGACTCTCTAACTTCTAGCACCAGCACTGCTCTAGCTCTTCCTGCCTGTAGAGTGAGTGTGATGTGAATGAAAAGGTATTTGAAGAAACTGACCTGAGAAGATAAGTTTCAACAGTAATACAGATTTTGCTGATCCAGCTTGTAACATAAGCGCAATATGCGGGAGCTCAGTTGGGAAAGTGGCTGAAGTGCGCGTTTGTACTGATACTATACCGTTTGTATACGATGCCTCAAAAGATGAAGCGTAGTCTATAAAATTAATGTAAATTATTTCAGAGTCAATTTTAAAATCATTATTAAATAATATTAATTAAATTATCAATATAAAGTCTTGCTGGTTTTTATAATCAATATAATATTTCTTTGTGCCTGCCATTAATGAATTATGTAAATTAAATTTTGAAGTAACAATTTACTAACCTCCTGTGAGTAATACTTCTGAACCCTTATATTCTGATAACGTGATAGTTTCATGTATTACATTGCCATTATTGAGTGTTCCACGATAAAGAACTTCATCAAAAGATTCAATTGCTTCAACTTCTGACCCTGAATATCGTAAAATATTTCAAAATATACCTATTTTGTTAGATGTTTCGATTATAATTTGGATAATTATTTTATTTTAGTATGTACTTGGTTTTGTTTTGTCTTAATATTTAAAAAAAATTACATTAACCAAAGTAAATACATCAAAGATATTATTGTATCAAGTTTACTGTAATGGAAGAAATGTAAGTAAAATAATTTATAAAAATAAATAGAGCAAACCTGAAGAAATAATTTTAAATACTAGAACAGCGTTAGCTCTACCACCCTGTAGAGCGATAGCAATGTGTGATGTCTCGGTAGGAAAAGTGGCTGAAGCTCTAGTCATGACTGATATTTGGTCATTTAATAACGTAGCCTCAAAAGAAGATGCATATTCTGAAAAATATATACTATATATTTACTTGTTTTGATCTTCCTGATACATTTTAATATTTTAGTAGACTCCATAGTCCATATAGAAATTCTCGGAGACTACTATACAAACAGATTTTACAGATTAAATATCGAAATTAACCTATAAGTACCAACTTGGTACGTTCGGTTGATTAAGCCGTGGATTTGGTGATTGCGACTGTGACCATGACTTTAGTCATTTCCTTTAAAAAACGCGAATTTTTAAACGACAATGTCTGATTATTATTATTAGTATTTAAAGGACGGCAGAAAAACTATAAACATGAATTCACGTAACGTTCTTGGATAACGAATGCCCTAAAGTACGTCCTACAACTGACTTCAAAAAGGACGAGCTCCCAGGTGATGTATCATTGTTAGATAAAATTCGACATCAATAATAAATATCAAAATATCAATATTTGATATTATAGATGTGTAATACCACAAGATAATGTAGCAGAAAGGACAATTTTAATTTCGTGAGTGGTTTAAATGTTTCAAAATCTATACATATAATAAATATTTTAACTGAGTCGAATCTGTATATTAAATATTTTTTTTGAAAATCTTACTGAAATAGTCATCATTTTCTATACAGAGGCTGAATCTATATTTTTTTGAATTTTTGTATGTCTGTCCGTCATCACGAGAAAACCACTGGACAGATTATGATGTGGTATGATGGTTATCCGGGTCAACATGTAGGATATTTTTTACTGCGGGGAAATATCTCATCTCTAAAAAACTATAATCTCGTAGTAGTCTAGTCTAGGTACGTTTAGAACGAACCTGAACAGAGCGAGGATGAGTTGCTAGTTTCAAAATAAATATTAAAGTTTGAATTTTTAATCTAACCAGTGCATTGGTATTGAGATCTTAACATTTAAACGCGAATCATTGACAAAATATGTTTTTAACACACATTTGTTTTGATTTTACATACCTCCAAATAGTAGTATACTTGAACCATTAAATCTTGTTATTGTAATGACTTCATGATTTGCAACACCATCTTCAATTTGCCCGTTATAAAGAACTTTATCAAAAAATTCAACTTCGTCTTCTGTTTCTGGCTCTGACGAAGAAATAAAATATGATGGTGATTACCACTAATTCAGTACAAAATTCTTATGAAAGAATATATTTTATTCAAGTAGTGGTAATAGATACTTCACAAGTAGATAATCCAATATCAAAAAATCAAAATAGCTCCTTTTTAACATCAATTATAATTATAAGTGAGAAATCGCATCAATTTTCAGAAAGGTAGTGTGTTTGTAGTAGTAATCTAAAAATATGTGTATAAGATAATGAAAAATCGTTGTTTAATTTATTCAATATTTTATGTTATACTAAAATTTATTACGACACGATTTGATGATTATTATGACACTGAGTCAAACGTGTCATTTTTGACGACTACTTGCTGTGCCAGTGGTCGCGGGTTCGAGTCCCGCTGGGGGCATTCATTTGTGTGATAACAAATGTTTGTGCTCCAATCATGGGTGTTTTTTTTGCTTGGATTATTTAAAAGCTATAGCCAGAATATAGAATTAATGATTATAAAACTATGAATATGAACTACTACATTTTCAATGAAGATTTTATTATTGCTCTATCGTTTTAACAGCTCGAATCGTATTATATATCACTGGTAGAATAGATACGGAGAAGTAAAACGCTAATGAAAAAAATAAATCGAAACCAAGTAATGATACTGCCTTCATTAATGTCAGTCAGGATGAGGCGCGATCTGAATAAAAACTAAACTAAACTACTTTTTTAAAGTAGGAATCTACTAAAACAATAATATTTATGTTCAATATTTCAAAACTAATATCACACTTAGTTTTCGCTACTTACTTCTTGTTGCATTTAATCCAAACATGCTAAAAAGTCAAACAAAAATGTGTTGTGATTATTACAGCAATACTCGTTGTATAGAAATTATTGTGTTATGGCATTTATCCTTCAAAGACAATTACAAAATTTTCTGTAATGCCTTAAGAACCTACCCTAAAATGTTCCCCACCTCTCGGACCATTATATTAAGAACGTAAATATATATGAAGTATTTTTTTTAAAAAAAGAAACGTACCTTCCATCAAAAAACATTATATACGCTTCTTACCTTTAAAAAATTGCAACAAGAATTATTGCATTGTTTACCCTAATTATTCTGCTTTCCAAAACTCGATTTTCTGGTTTTAAAATGAAGAGTTCCATTTTGAATTTTATCAATAAACAAATATATATATAATTATAATCTTACAATATTTTATGCCATTATAAAGTTTTAAAATACTTACGTATTTGTAGTACAAGAAAATAAAATATACTTAATATACAATTGTGGTTTTCGTTCTTTTAGCTAAGCAAAGCTTATAAAGTTTAAATTAGTTACTTACCGATTTTCCTTATTAAACCAATATTTACTTTAAAATTACCGGGCAATATTGAAGTTCGGTGAATATTATCATAAATCGTATTGGGTATAGCCTTAAAAACTTACCAAACAAAATATCGTAAATATTGTTTGAAATAAAGTATAAAAATACATTATTAGCAAATCATAAACAATTATCTATTATTATCTAAGATAAGTTTGTCAAATACTTATACGATGAATTGCACTGTTTCATTGCATGGTTTCATTGCAAATATTTTTTTTCACAAATAATAATAGTACTGAATATTATAGTGCTTGATAGCTTTTCCAACATACAAATATATTTATTGTTTAAAGAATTTATTTTTAATTGTTTATTAAAATTTTATTGTATATACGTATGTATGGTATGTGCTATACCGGAAAAAGATAAGTACAAGTATAGGGAAAACCCCTTTCACCTATGCATATTTAAGGTACAATTCAATGTAATTTCATATTTGTCTCGTATAAGTTAGTTGGGTGTAATTTTAAAATTTTACAACTATAAAAATATAACGTTTCTACAAAATTATATTTTACCAAATTCAAATTTTTACATACCATCTGGCAATTGAAGTATAACAGTAGCTGTAGCGCCGCTTGTATATTGTCTTTCTGCCTTAACAATGATGTAGATCTGTCTTTCTTTATACAATTCCTCGGGCAGGGCGTTTGCTTCAAATGACACTTGATTTTCGTTGACTATTAGCTCGAAATACTGTGAGTGTTCTAAAAAAATTATATAAGCGACACTAGACATATTTTATTATAGATAATTAATACTTTAAAATGTCATTTATATTCAAAAATAAATCAATGGTGCTGTTGGATCAATCAATGTAATAAGAGTTCCAAAATGAGTTGAGTAGGTTTCCACATAGAGATAAGTAAGTGTATACTATTGAGTGAGGTGTCACCATATATGCCAGCAATGAAAGAGCAAGATCAAACTATAACATTTTTTTTAATTTAGAACAAATTAACAAAATTTATGGCTAACTAGATATTTATTATTTTATACTTACGTGTTTGAAAGCTAAACACAACTTCTTTGTCATAGCCTTGACGTAGGTAAATGGAATCTTGAAGAACAAATCCATCGTCCTTATTATAACTCGCTAAGTAAAAAGTCTGAGAGAAAATAGGTTCGTCTGGAAACTCAAAGTCGCCATCCGTTAATATTCTCACAGTAGCAGTAGCAGTTCGTCGAGGATCATTAGTTCTATCAACATCCTACAAATGGAAAGTATATTAATATTATTCATTAATTTAAAAAAAAACATGCTACAAAAAATGAAAAATATTACCGTTGCTGTTACGGTGAGGATAATCGGATCAGGTATTGATCTAATGAAAGTTGTAGTTCTCAAGATTGCTTTGAATTCTTTGGGGACTGAAGAGGACTCGTCGTAGACTATTTCGAAAAGTGGACTACCCTCGAGTGCGAAGTCAATTCTTTCTGTTGTGAGATCTATATCTCTGACTATAATATCGTTAACGCAGTTTGTTATTAAAAAGCCTGGTGGCAGAGGTGGGGCGATGGTGATTTCATAGTTGCTTGTTGGCTTGAATTGAGGATCATTATTATTCGTGTCTGATACATTTATCTCGAATACCTGAAAATTGTTTAAATATTATTTACTTATACAATTTGACTATCACCTGATTCTATTTATATAATTTGATTGGTATTTTATGTAATAAGCATGGGATCTCACCAGGAGGAAAGGAAAGTTAGTTCAATAAATATCGATTGATGGCGTCATCTGTGACGATTTTATGTACATACTAGTGACTCACCCTCGCTCCGCTTGGGTTCATCCCTACTTACGGTTTAACGTTTAATATACATTTCTCAGAGATATAAAACGTATACTATATGTTGACCTGGATAGCCAGCTATCATCGTATCAAAATACCTCCAGTAGTTTTTCCGTGATGCGGTTACAGACAGATAGACAGACAAAAATTCTAAAAACTCAGATAGATTCAGCCTCTTTATCCATAATAATGTATATTTCAATAAGATTTTCCAAAAAAATATTTAATGTACAGATTCGGCATAGTTACAATTTTATTATATGTGTCTAGATGTAAAGTATTTATGTACATATTTGTTAAATAAAATAGTTCGATAGTTACATACCAACTTCATCTATCGTCTATTAAAGCCATTAAAAGTCTTTATATGAGATGGGATATCGGATATGAGGCCGTACATGCTCACTACTATGCCAATGAAGCAAAAGAAAGGTGCTAATATAGTGTCATCTGTAAAAATAGTAAGCTACTTGCCAAAATACGTGTCGTTCCGCCCAAGCAATTTAATGTTACCGAAAAAGTAAAAGAAAATGCTGTTTCGAGTTCTTCATAAATTGTATAGTTACTATTGGTAAAAACAACGAGACGATTATTATCAGTAAATTCTACGGTAACGTACGGTCCAGCATTAAGCCCTTCATTATGAATTATATTTGAAATTCCTGTAAATGAAATCAAATATGTAGTTGTTTGATGATTTAAAGTTTTATAATTTTTGTCCGTTTATTAACTTCTGTATACAAACCTACAATATCTGAAGTTGATCTGTTAAAAATATTTCCACTATAAGTATCCAATATTGTTTCAGTTACTGGTAAAAGCCAATTGGTTACACCATCAATATTACAACCTGAAATGCGAAGTTATTTTAATAAAATAGAAAGAAATCTCTTTTCAAGTTACATGATAACAAGATTAAAACGAATGTTTGCATGTTAGTCCTTTATGTGTTCCTGAACCATTGATCCGATTGTGATAAAACTCTGGTGGATTATCCTGTATACGCCTACGAGTGTTCCTAGTGAAAGAAAAATAAATTTTTCTTTGGACTTTTGTCTTTTATGCATTCCTCAAATATTGAAGCTTATGGAGGCACCAGAAGCAAGGGTAAGTGGCTAGTTGTTAATAAAATGTAATAATAAATACCTTTCGTGACGCGAAGATAGGCAAATATGAAGGCATTAAAAAATAGACTTTTTAGTAATATCCCCATGTTTAATATTGCCTCGATATCACATTATAGACAAAAAATACGATAACTTCTACAATAAGTACAGTTTACACAATTAATACAACTATTTTAAGTAAATCACTAGGATGTTTTTTAAAGAAATAGAGGCGACACTCTTTGTAAAAGCGTATACAAAACTACATATCTTTATATTCATTATCATGTATGCCTGTATTTATTAGATAGTGTTATGACGATGATTAACTTCCAATCTATCGATTGATATCTTTGCGATGAAATTTGATACTTATTATATCGTCCTTAACAAACACTTAGAATATATATGTAGATACTACTACTTACCAATTACGAATTTTATTTAAATTTACGCTAAAATTAGATTACTATTTACGTATAAAAATGAAAAAAAAAAACCGATATAATAATAATAATATGTTTATTATAAATAATAATGTTTTATTTTAATACACTTTATTAGCTTCACTTGTAACTAAATAACAAATAATGTAATCAAATCTTGAAAGTCATTCTTAATCTACTTTGGAATGTCGTATTAAAATGAAATTTTTGAATGTACACGTAGTTCGAATGACAATACTATAATTTGGTATCTTAGAGCTGATGTGATGATGCAACTAGGAGGTGAATAGTGGAACTCTCCAGTGGCTACTAGAAGGCTCCACGAGTTTGGCCTCACATGATTTGTCATCGCGAGTCCCAAAAGTCCAAAAATTCAATTCATCAAAAGCGGGTTTTTAGTCTTTTAAAACTATAATTATTATTATTAGCTTCACTCGTAAATAAAAATGAAAACAACTCGTTAATAAATAATAATGTAATCAAATCTAGATAGTCAATTTTAACCTACTTTAAATTGTTATATTGGAATGAAACTTTGTATGTATATATATGTAATTCGGACGACAATTGTAATTTGGTATCTTGGAGCTGATCTGATGGTAGACACAGGAGGTTGATAGCAGAATACTTCAATGGCTTTAAGTAAATGCCTCGTATTTGGGCTCATTTGGTTCGTTTTAATATTTCCAATATGTTGAGTTTGTCATAAGCGTGCTTTTTGTTTTTTTAACTATAATTATTTAATTTCTTTTTAATATTTTAAGAATTATTTAATGTAATTAATATAGAAATTAATTAGTTTAGTTAGGTACGTCCATTAGTTTATTTTATTTAGTGCGTTGATTAAATTATATCGTGCTGTTAAAAGCGTGAAGTGGCAAAAACGATGATCATTTGCTTAAGAATAAGATGAAAAGAATTCAATGAAGATTTTTACAGGTTGCGATAAACATTATACCCTTATAATATCCAAAATTCAGATAAGATTATGGTATTTATTTGGATTATTACGGTTCGTCTGTTAACTTAAGCTGTTACTTAACTGCTGAATACCGTTTTAGGAGTGAAAAGAGGGAATCATTGAGCGCAATACAAGGTTGGTACGTTGAAAGGTTATGGTGAAACGAAATTTAGTTTAGGGGCTAGTTTGGGGTAGCTTTTAAGCTAGAAATCCTATTCGTAGGTGATAGTTTAAGGGATGTCGGTGAAATCGGGCGATTAAGTTTTGTCCTCTGTTGTCCCTCGCGAAGAATTTTTTTATTTAAATCCAAATAAATCGCCTTTTAAGAAATTATCTTCAATTAGAAAAAGAAATCATTATTCAATAAAATCCTTAATGCTAGCGTGTCACGTTTAAAAAATGAAAATAGGCAATCTCCTTCTTCAAAATCGTTATAAAATACTTGATATTACTCAGTAGAAAAGAATATTATTGTTATGGGTCATCGAGAAATTAAAAAGTCTTAAATCTTCAGTGACAGTAGGTATTTTTATTTTAACAGCTATCTTGGATAAGACTTGCAAAAATTAATTATTATTTAATTATATTAATTAATTTAAGAATTAGGTAGAATGTTTTGACCAGTTATACATCTTTAAATATTTTAGCTTTGAAATGTTCTGTTGTGTTTTGTCTCTTATATTTAAATCTTATAACTTCTGTCTCATAATAAAATAAAAACATACAGTAAGTGTAGTGTGTAAGAGTGACTCTTATTAAACTATTTTTCCATCTTACTCCATCTTTTGGTTGCTTTTTACTTTTTAGCCACCTCATCCATTCTCTCCCTTTCAAGGATGTGCATTGTACACTGTACATGCTTCAATCTATTATATAATAGATCAATGGAGACTATCCTTAGCTCGTAGCTCTTTAAAGGGTGTAACCAGTTTGAATTTAATATACATGTTATGTAAGTACTATTGGGATTTATTGAAAGTACTACTTTGTGCGAAGGTTTGCAATGCGTTAATTATAATGGCCGTCAGTTCGGCTTGGTACACGGTAGTAGCTGTTCAGTGGTGTACAACTTACTTACCATACCTTACCTTCAAGTCCAAAAACATAAGATTAAACTTTTATCGAGGACGTTGAACTATTTTGTATTTTTTATTAATTATTGCTTTAGTCATAAGAAAGTATTGAAGGGAGGCCCGTGCCCAACAGTGGGACCTTAAAAAAGGCTGAATACATAAGAATGTAGTGAATTATTGTCATTGTTAGAATATCATCGTCGAAAATCGTGTAAAAGGAACATAACTATTTTTTTAATTCCTTTTAATGTCAAATGCACATAATACGAAAATATTCATCCTTCTACTGTATAACAGCGAAGTTATAATTATTGTCCCCAATAACATTTTATTTTAGTTCATAAAAAATATCCTATAGAAAATAGCTTTTGCAGTTAATTCCCAATTTCCCAATATTTCCGGAAACTTTCCTACTTTTCCCTAAAAACTTCGAATTACTGAGAAGATTAAAAAAAATACCAAATCGTTCCAGCCGTTATCAAGTGATGCGCTTACAAAAAAAGCATATTATTTTTATTAGTTATATAGAGTACACTTTATGACAATGGCTTAGTGTTCGGAGTACTAAGTTAATCTTTGTAGTATATAAAATAATAAAATTATTAAGTTTTAGTTTGTCAAAATTAATTATCTAAACTATACTCTATCACAGCTTGATTTCTTAAAGAAAAATTCAATTGTTTTTTTTTAAGCCCCCGACGCAAAAAGAGGAGAGTTATAAGTTTAACGTGTTTAATCTGTGTGTCTGTGTACCTGTCTATGGTGTCGTAGTGCTCAAACGGATGAACCAATTTTAATTTCGTTTTTTTTTTGTTTGAAAAGTGACTATAAATTATGAAAATTCATACAGCCATTTGCAATCAGTCTTTTTTCGACGGTAAAAGGATATGAACAACTTTCACAAATCTAATCGATTCGAAGCTTGGTATCTCGTCACTTTAATGATATATAATAAGGTAACCTAGAGCTAATACTGCAGCGTTACCTGGAATCTGTAAGATACTCAAACCTTTACCAAAATACGGCAGAGAGTAAAATTCCAGTTTTAATTTTTATCAAGATTGATTTCCAAATAGGTCCGACTTATATAGACTTATAGGTAGGTATACTAAAGAATATCTCACAAGCTTCTAGAGCATAAACTAGATACCTAATTAATAGAGGTACTTAATATCTAATAATTATATATTAAGGGAGTCAAGGATAGAATTATAAATCATCATCTATTTTATTATTTTTACACCATAAAGTATTTTTGTATAATAATTTTAAGGTTTTATTTCAAAATCTTTGGCTTTAGTTTAAAAAAAAAGTAATAAAAATTAAGTAGGTAAATCAGTAATAGATCAATTTCATCACTTGTCACAAGGAATAATATATATGTTTTTTACTTCTTACTATAAAACAGGAACCAATATACTAAGATGTGTAAAAGAGTTACTATTTTTTATTATTAATACTTTACGTACATTAATTAAATGAATACGATTAAAAGATTTCTTGGGCGACATAATCACTGAGTGATAAAGCTCCTTTAAATAAAGAGAAAAAAAAGTATTTCTAATAGAGCTTTATTATAAATATCATATACACCATAAACTATATATCAAATATATTAAAAGTTATCATTTCCATTCATCAATATCGTCATTTACATGTTCTATGCTGCCTTGAGGTTTCCGGTTCACACTTACATTGAGAGCTAAAAGTTGCTGCATAGGCAATCTTGGTGAAAGATTCACCATACTGGCCCACTGGCCCGAACATAATTCAGGGAATTTTAGCTTTTTTAAGAAGTGCCCTTCTAGATACCAAGGCGACACGCACGTAGGCGAATAATCCCATATTTTCATTTCATTTAAGCGTACCCATCTGAAATAAATTATTATTATTGTTTGTTAATTCTTTTGGGATTTGCAATTAGTATTTGAATTTTGGTACCTTCCTAAAAACCTTTTCTGTTTTGTATAAAAAAATAGATTTGTTTTTTTTATTAGAATTAAGGAAATGTCGGATTTCTATATGATAAACCGATATTAGACAAATAAAGTATGCTATCTTCTCGCGATAACGTAAATACGAATAAAATTAATTAAAAATAACAGACTATTTGACGACACGTTTGGCTCAGTTTGTAGTGACCCTACTTGCTGCGCCAGCGGTCGCGGGTTGGAGTCCCGCTGGGGGCATTCATTTGTGTGATGAACACGAATATTTGTACTCCAGTCATGGGAGTTTATATTTATAATATGTATGTATTTAAAAGTTATATATGTATAATGTATCAACTATCTGGTATCCATAACACAAGCCTCGTAGCTTACCATGGTGTTGTGTGTTAATGTCCTGACATATTGATTTATATTTATTTATTTATTTTACTTACGCAGATATATAAAGTGCGTGACAATCACAATGCCAAGGATTGTTCGACAGTTTCACGTTTGCCAACTTCGGCATATAATCCAAAGTTCGTGACGGGAGTGATGGGAACATGTTGTTATCCAAATATCTAAAAAAATTAAGGACACTTTATTTGTACCAAAATATAATTTTATATTTAATTTATTGCACATATTAAAATTTATTTTTGTAACATATAGTTATTATAAATGCTTCAGTTAAATAAAAAAAATCTAAGTTCTTAAGCCTCGTCAATCTAGTGTCCCATGTTCTAGGTTAGGTCTAAAATTATTACTGGCTGTCAAATAATTCGTAGTGATAGCCGTAAACAAGAATTTGATAGTATTACTGTAGTCACCGTATAATATTATCACTAATCCTAAACACACACACACAAATACACATGAGCTATGGAGAGTGCGTAAAGACCTGTGCCTGATCTCTTTGTGAATGTGTAAAATCGTCATTCCTTACAATTCCTTCTTTGAGCCGTACAGAGTGTCGTAGAAGAGATTGGTGGAGGCCATTGTAAAAACATTTCCCAACGTTCAAGAAAATGGCTAGTCAGTTAAAATTTTTAGTAGTAAGCCGATTTCCAGATGCAAAGTGTGGTCATTCTTATTTGCCAAACAATTTTGTATAGTACAATTGTCGTACGTTAATAAAAGTCAAAAAATATGTGTAACTTTCATGCCAATTGAAATAATTTTAAATGGCTGTTACGGATTGTGCGTAAGAAAAAGTAAAAATAGGAAAATGTCAACTAAATTAAACTAAAGTTTGATATCAGGGCGTCGTCGTTTTGTGTCTATTTCACTCCTTAATTGTTCATCAAATATTTACCAACGTAAACTGTGGAAAATTCGCAAATAATGTATTTATGTAACATTTATGATTGATATTCAAGAGATTTAAAATCCTTTATGTGATTAAGTTAAAATGTATGTATGTTTAACTATAATCAGTAATTATAAATAATTAAATTAATTAAAACTTACAAAGTAGTAAGATTCTTTAAAGTGGCGAACGTTTTAGAGTGAACCTCGTAAATCTGGTTGTCAGACAGTATTAGCGACGTAAGATTCTGTAAACCGTGGAAAGCTGAAATATTCAAGAAGCGTAATTTGTTTTTAGATAAATCGAGTTTCTCCAGATTCGTACAGTTGTTGAAAATATTGTCTGGAATATCAGATATAAAGTTTCCTTTTAAATCCAAGTTGCGAAGTTGCCTCAAATTTTGAAACTCCAAGCCTGTCAACTGAAATATTTAATATTTATTCCGAAAGTGTTAAAAAGTGACACATTTATTAATATCTTATTATTGACAAGAATAAAAAAAAAAAAAAATATATCACGTTAAGTAAAATGTTGGCACAGTAAACATTATTTTTCTTAAAGCTATGAAATTGTATTATACAGAAATAAACTTACGCTTATTATGTGATTATTTGATAAATCTAAAAAAGTTAGGCAGTTTAGATTGCAAAATAAATTATCCGGGATATTTTTTAAGTTATTCTTATCTAATAACAGCGTTTCCAAAGAAAATAAGCTTTCAAATGCATTGTCAGTGATATTGCTTATTTTGTTATCTGATAATTTTAATATTTGAAGGCTCATCAACAGGAACGTGCCATTTTCTATTTGAAGTATCTTATTTTTTGAAAGATCTAGGATCAATAATGATTTCAGTCCAACAAATGTATGGGAAGGTATATAAACAATTTGGTTGTTGGAAATATCGATGGTCTCTAAGTAAGAGTTATTGACAAAGAGCCGCTCTGGGAGAGTGTACAAGAAGTTATTAGATAAATCAACATGAAAAAGTTTTTTTGTATATCTGAACGCCTCATTATCAATTTCTTCCAAATAATTCCGCTGTAGACGTCTGAAAAAAATGGATAGGTAGATATGTAAAAAAATATAGATTTTCGATAAAAAGTGTTTGTTTAAAAACGTTGAAAGTCATCAAGGAGTTAATAGATTATTATTTATACGAGTATACATACGGCAAAAAAATCTTTCGAGAGTTAAAATTAATTGAAGAGGAAAAATTTGGTAAATTAAAAATTCTTGAATAGGTGCTCGCTAAAATTTACTTCGAAAAATTAAAAGTAAATTTGGTCTTGCTTCTGGGGATTCAATATAAGTCATGATTCCTGTGCCATGAACATGTATAAAATTAATTAAATACACAAAGATACTTACAATATCCGTAAATTAACAAGGGAGTCGAAAATTCCTGAAGGTAAGTATTCGACGTGATTGTCAAACATATCCAATTCCGTTAAAGACCGCATTCCTTTAAAAGTGGTTTTATGCAATGTACGGAGCTTGTTTGTGCCGAGGTCTCTGAAATTTTTAGAATTTTTATTACGTTTATTTAAATATATATGATTGTTATTTGTTTTTGTGCACATATTTATCGGTTTTTTTCGTTGAAAAACGAAACTTCTGATCTCCAAAGATATTTAGAAAATGCTAAGTTGCAGTTTCTAGAGATGTGTTTTATTTTAACCAATGTGGTCGAATCATTTTCTAATATTTTAAAAGTATTTTATTACTTACATAGTGTATAAATCAGCTGGTACAATTAAATCAGGTGAAAGGGTGGTGAGACCAGCTCTCCAGCACTTTAGCGATCGATGGGACACGTCACATCTACACATGCCTTTAGTACATTGACGCCATCGTGATTGTCCAAAGCTTATAGTCCACACTGAATTACAAGGAACGCGAAAGAAAGTAAGTGTGTAGAAAAGTTAATATTATAAATAATATCTTTCGCTTAGCTTTTACCTGTGACTTCGTGTGTGTTTATGAATATAACTTTTGTACGTACTTGACTCCGTTTACTTTAAGGTCTATTAAACTAATCAATACAAACCTAGATTTAACAATGGAACCGTAACAATTAGATACATAGATAGACACATAATCGTCTTCTTATAAAGTAAATCGGAATTGCGAAACGAGAAGTTATTGCAAAGTTTGAATTTGTCTTTTAGTTTTTACTATATTTGGGGTAACTATCATAGCATAAAATAAAATTTCAACTGTCAACTATCACGGTCCCGTTTTACCCTTTTGGTTACGCAACCCTAAAAATGGAACCTCAAACTCAAACTTTGTGGACTCTGTATCTCTTTATGCAAATAAAATATTTTTTTTAGGAGAAGATGGAACAATTATATAATAGCCATAGTATGACGAGGTTAGATTACTAAAGCGAAAAATCTGGGCCAAACTGGAGGAGGCCTATACCCAACCTGGGGATCCAATCTAGGACCATTAAAAAGTAAAAACAAAAAAATATATAAAACAAAATACTTTCTCTAATTAAGTACAGACATTTTCTTTTATTACTTTACTAGTAATAATATGTAAGTTAGGATTGAAAATAAACAAAGGGCTTATTATTATCATATTATTAAATCTCATGTTAAGTGTCGAATGTGTTGCTAAAAGCATAGGTACCTACTCTGATTTGATCATCTTGTCAGTCAACTGAAAAGACAGTCAAATTTATGATATTTATTATTTATTATTGAACTTTATTTAGGTCTCAGAGGAAAATGAATCAAAGGCTTATAAAGACGAAGAGTTTAATATTCGGAGCGGGATCTCGAAAGCTGCAATAATCTTACTGGTGAATATTCTAGAGATTTTCTATTGTAGGATGACACTAATAAAACTTCGAGATATTTCTTGCGTACATTCTTATATTCATTAGCACACTATCATGTATAAGGTACACAGTACCTTACACTAATGTAAGTATAAGTCTGTCATCCAAATTCACACCAATACACTGCTTATATTATGACTTTCTACTCTCCTCATGATATATGTACCTACGCCATGTTAACCTATTAATCTTCAGTTTCTCTGTTAGTGATGCTACTTTCAAATTTCCTATCATTTAGAATGAATATACATACATATATTATATACTATATATGATCCATACATTACGAATAACATTTACAATAACATTGACGTTCTAACAACTGCCCCTTGAGCTAAAAGATACCCACAAACAAATAAATTTCAAAGTATCATTTTTCGTATTTGTATCAATAATAACTATAATGTCTATATTATATGAATTAAAATATTGAAACAAAAACAATATGCAAATTTAACTTTTCTACGTTTTCTAAATGTACCGTAAATAGATTTGAAAAGATTTTTTTTAATTAAGTGGGTCGGTCCATGATATAAACACTAAATATAACTTTGAATAAAGCTTCGTATTTTCTCTACTCTTTTGTAAAGAATTCTAGAAGACTGGTGATTTAATTAACTCATATTATTTTCATGCAACTAATCTCAATATTACAGTATTTATCAAATATGTGTGCTTGTCGAGTGCGTGCGTGTGAGTTCACTTATTCAATTTATTCTTCTTTTCAATCTACGCTTAACTCTAATTTTCAACTGATCCCTCGACACACCGTCACTCTTTTATATGCAAAAACAAACAACATTCTAGTATTTATAAATTCAAAAATGTTCTAAAAATTGTTTTGTCCCTGTTTGACATAAGGCAATATGTTGACATCTGTTTTGATGTTTATTCTAAAACCTACTTCAGACGTTATATTTTGGTGCTTACGATAAAAAAACTATTAAAAATACTAGGAAATATAAGAATTATAAACTGATAACTTAGAAGTTTCATATTTGAAATCACAGAATTAAATAGCGTAATACTTAAACGAAATTGCCAATTTAGTTACAAAGAGCAGTGAATAAGAGAGCGCGATGGTACGCGAATTAAAACTCATTGTTATACGAATAGATGCGAGTTTTTTTTACATTTGATTTGTTTTAAGCGATTTCTTCCATTTCTATTTCAACATAGGTATAGGCATAATGACACTATAAAGGTTGAAGCTATATATTAAATAGTTTTTGAAGTAATAAGCAGGTAGAAGCCGCAAACCCAGCCATCATTGGATTTTATTACTGCTCTTCATCATGATCATATTAACACTTAAGTTGTAACAATTTTTTCCCCAAGAAGGGCTCGAACCCAGGAACTTTAGCGTAACGAGTTAAGTTGTAACAATTTTTTCCCCAAGAAGGACTCGAACCCAGGACCTTTAGCGTAACGACAATTAAAATTATACTTTTTATTGAAATTTAATTAAAAAAATTGTTCGGATAATTTTATTAAGTTAGCTCTTTGTTTATATCGAGTCCTACACACTAGTACCGCCGAAAATCTGTATCATAGCCTGTATTGCTTACATTACAAAATGGCGCCTAAAGAGGTTTAAGTATGGATCAAATCAATTCAAATCAAAATATTTTATTCAGCATTAAATTATTACAATTTTTTACTGAACGTCATGAGTCTACTACCAGTTCGGAAAGAAGAAGCCTCAGACCTAAGAAGAACTGGCGAAAGAAACTCAGCGAGACCAATATCTTTTCTTAAAGTATAATCTTTTTTTAAAGTAAAATTATAATTTACAATATTTCTATCAAGTTGAAGTTGGAGGCGATCATTTCATTCCCAAGGTGTGCCATCTTCTATAAAATCCTTTTTAAATAATACACATATTCTGTGATGTCAGGTCAGTTATAACGTTTAATTTATAGTAATATAAGTTCACTCTTATGTATTTATTATATGTATATTTTAAATACCTATAACAAAAATATATTTGTTTATTCACCTGGCTGTTCAATAGCTTGTAAGCGTCGGTCTAGCTTACGCCAATGAAGATCGCTAGTACACCCTGTGTTGATCGGTTGACCAGGCCTTTGTCCCGAGGAAAATATTTCCAGGACATCACAAGGAGACAGGTTACATTCAGTGTGCCCTATATAAGTACAGGATAATATATTAGTATTTAAAGTCATGATAAGTTTTAATTTTCCTAAGAATAATTGCCGCTACCGGTTGACATGACCGGTTGAAACTACATATTAATAATGTAGAGTAAAAAAAATATGTCAATTTCTCTTTGACCTTGAGATTCTTCTGACATTGTTTTTCAATGTGCTATATTGAATTCGCGACCTAGAGGTTCATTTAATTAGACATAATTCTACTATGCAGATGAAGGACGAGAAAACATACTTTATCTATTACTATTCTGAGTCTCTTTAAAGTATTTTAATTACAAATATAAGTTTTACAATCATGTTATGGGACAGAGGCTTTAATCCAGACCTAAAAGTGGTTTCCCAAATATAAGTAAAAGATATTACGTGACTTTGTCGAAAAATACTATAATAATAAAATAACAATGAAAACCTAAGTGGAGTGAAAGCGGGGTTCTAGTGGTTACATATCTTTAAAATGTATGAATATACATAAATGTGTTAAACAGTATAGAATCTAAAACTAACTATAAATATAACTGTCGAATAGGTTTTACCTTTTATTTTAGCAATTTGTAGAGCTAGTAATATAAGTACCAAATTCATGGCGTTGATACGCACCACTGATCACCTCTGGACAATAGTACTAAATCGCAAGACCCATACGCTTTTGTCCTTTTGTTTATCTAGTGCGTGTATTATGCAATATGGTGATTCTCATATTATACTTATTGACGTAAACAACTCGTTAAATAATTATGAAATATGTTGATGTATAAACATATGTACAATGTACATACGTAGTTTTAATTGTTGATCTAATAGTTATATCCTTTATAATAAGATTAATATTTATATATTTAAAATTTTCCGTTATGATTCGCGCGCTATCTTAAATTGTCACGTAATAGAATTTTTACTTAACACGAGGAACAATCTCAAGAAGCACGATTTCTTTCGACTTAGTGGAATGGTGATGAAATGAATATTATACATATATACATACTATATAGCCTATATCCATGTGGAATAATGTACCTTTCAAATGGTGAAAGACACAAAATTCTCACTTAACACTTATGATCGCCTGGTACTTTTGTAACGAGTGCTAGGGGACCACAAACCTTGAGGTTTTTGGGTTTTATGGGGTTTGTGAGGAGTACTCATTATTTATTTAGAGTCCCGTCATAAGGTAAACTCCTTAACACTTATGATCGTCTGGTACGTATATTGAAGTCACATGGGGTGCTCTTAGTAAATAATAAAAAGTGTCGTGACGGTAAAAATATTACAATTTTTTTCTGTCTAGTTCTCATTCGCCAAGTGTGCCGAATAATTTGCGATAAAGAACTTCGTTCTAAAAGTTTTACCGTCACACGGTATATTAGATGAAAAGGTATGCTACGTATTTAATATGTATCATTTATATGTTACAACAAAACTCTAACTGGTAATATAACCTTTCCATCGAAGTTCACGATTCTTTACAAAACATTTTATTCCAACAATAGTGATTGTGAATTTTTATTGACTCGTTGTACCGACACTATATGTTAGATGATAAAACCAAAAATGTTTGTACATACTTTTATACTAGTAAAAAATCTAGTTTTTTTTTTAAATTGCCTGTTATTTACATTAAGCACAAAATAACAAAATATCCTTCTCATTTTATATTGAAGTGCGTACTGAGGAGTTTTCAAACTATTTGCTATAGGTACATGTTTGTATTTATTTAATCAATTAATAAAACGTGCCTCGATGGTAATATTTTATACATTGTATATAAATAAAAGATTCAATTTTAAGATAACTACCAATTCAAATTTTAAGTACTCAACTTTATTACAATTGCTAGCGGAAGATTCATTACCCGAAAACAGTTTAGTGAGACGCAATGTAAGGAAATTGCTAAACTTCTACGAACATTGATTTTATACCAAAGGAAACAGTTGGCGTTCGTGACCTCGAATCTTAAGTATGAAGTCCGGCCGATTGTTTCTTTAAGAAATCGCAATTATAAATGAAATAAAATAAAATAAATGACAAAATAAAATAGAAATTCAAAAGAAAATGAAAAAAAAAATCACGTGAACAAACAGAGACTTCAATATTAAATATTATTCATAAGAGAATAGTTATTTGATTCTATTCTATTCATTGTTCTAAGCTCCTTTTACTTTTTTGGGTATCATATAGGCCTTTATGTTTCTTTAAGACTATATTCAAGTACGAAAAAAACCATATATATATATATATATATATATATATATATATATATATATATATATATATATATATATATATATATATATATATATATATATATATAATGTTTAGGTATATGGAAAGAAATATAATTATTGTAAAATAATTCACAATGCGTAAATAAAAATAATAATGAACAAATGTGTAAAAACATGTAGAGATTGAAATATTTTATAAAGCGTACTTTCGATTATTATTTAAAAAAATAAATAATTTTGGATTAATTAGTACTAGCGACTCACCCACGCTTCGCGGGTTCGTCCCTACTTACGATTTAACGCTTAGTATAGATTTGTCAGAGATGAGATATTTTCCCGCAGTAAAAAGTATCCTGCTATATGTTGACCCGGATAACTAGCTATCATCTATATCATAACTTTAAGAAAAAAAACCTTATTTTATTATGATTTTTTTTATGGTTATAAATATAATAATGGCAACACTAAAAATATACATGACTAATTAATATATTTTTAGAATTGTAATAAATAAAATAATAACAGCTCAAATTAAATTAATAATATTCCAAATTCAATTATAAAACTAATTAAAATTATATAAAAATGTTTAAAGTTAAAAGTTAAAAATATTCTAAGGTAATTTGGTGCCATTTTTCAACTTTTTGAATTCATTTTGTTATTTGTGGGTAGGCCGTCTGTAACAACTATATAATACCTGAGAGGCATCTAACACCTCAGTCTCTCCCGTGACCACGAATGCTGTAAAGTATTCGAAACGTCGGGAACCAAAAATCTAAATAAATTCGCGAAAAAATCCGAAAAGATAGTTTTATTTAAAACGCAAATGACTGTTTTATGCTCTCTTTTAGAACAAATAATAAAATCAGTTTTCAATTTGCAAGAGAATTCTTTAGCAGTTGCCAGAAAATGATGACTTGTTACATATTGTTATATGCGCTCCTCAATTTTAAAACCGAGTAATAATTAACCAGTTAACTGAATTGATTGCGTCCGTCCAAGCATAGGTTTAAGCAATTTTCTTGTAAATATATCCATAGGCTTATGAAGAGACCAATTTAAAGTTAAAGATACATACACATAAACAAATTTGAAATTCTGTATTGGTAGTAATTTTGTCAGGTTTGTATTTTAACAAGATCTCATTTTATCACTGACCAATAGGCAAATAATTTGAAATTTTACTAATGAATTTTAAGTTAAACAATGAAGGTAAAAGCACTTAAATCTAAAGTACAGGTTATTTTATGTTAGCTTATTAAAATTATGTAGTTACTAGCGACGAACTCGCTTCGCTCGGGTGCGTCCTAGGTACGTTGTAAATATAAATAGTTATTTCGAGTGTCCGTCAGGAGATAGACTTGTGCTTGATATTGCGGACTTTTCTGTAGGCCCTTTTAAGTTAAACCTTGTTCAACCCTAACATGTTTAGCCATTGTTAACCATGTAAACTAAGGATGACTCGAACCAGTTAATTTGTTTTTCCGTGGAAACGAAAAATTGTCATAGTAAAAGGTATACTAAATGTTGACTCGAATAATAAGTTATCGATACACACAAAACTTTTGTTAAAATCAAATAAAGTGTTTTTAAGTGAAAAGCACACAAATGTACAGACATACAGACAAGCAGACAAAAATTGTAATAACTATTGTTTTATGGTCTATGTATTTGCTGTACACAATACGTTATAGTCATTGTTTTAAAAAAATATTTCATGAACAGATTTCGCTAAGTAACTGTTTTATTATATGTATAGATATAGATGAAATACTAAATATTTGGTAAAACACGTATTCTTCAAAAGAAACAATATAGATACTGTTAAAGACAGTGAAAATAAAGTGCACATAAAAAGAAACTTTAAAGAAAAGTTGTTGACCTTCTGTCAATAAAAAGTTTAATTACCTCTTATAGAGTAGACTATTATATTTAGAATATAATCATAGTACGAACTACAAACTAACTTCGCTCAACGGCTTCAGTTGTCTACACAATTTTGGAGCCAGTTTGTTTTAGAAATCAAAATTTTGCATGTACATATGTAACATACCTTACAAATAACTTACTAATTTTACTTGTTATTCTCAGATTAATATTACTTTGAATGAATGAAATTCGCAGACAAGAGTTAAACTTTATCCTTGAATCATATTTTATATAAAAAATAATATAATTTCATTTTTGAATCTCTTTTCTGCAAGAACGTTTTCATTCTTCTTATCTAAACATATAAATAAAATTGAAGTGTCTGTTTGTAATTTAAAAATAACAGCTTTTTACAAAATGCCTAAGAAATTAAAAACAGTACCTACTTATAAAAAATACCATTTTTTTTTTTTTTGTCTGTCTGTCTGTTTGTTCCGCCTAATCTCTGAAACGGTTGGACTGATTTTTATGGGACCTTCACTGTCTTATACCTGATTTTATAAAGTGTAACTCAATTTACTTTGTTTTAGAAAAACAATTCATGTTCTGCTCAAAAAAATTAAAACTGACCGAGGAACGCACCCGAGCAAAGCGTGGGTAAGTCGCCAGTATAAACCTACATTTTTAAGTCGTTAGGTAACAGAGTATTAAAAAATCTCTTGTGACATGGGATGTACAAAATCAATCACAAATGATTATCTTTGGAAGTATATAATCTCGCTAAAGTTAATTGACACTTGGCTTAATTGAAAACAACACAGAATATAATTTATTATTCGTTGGCTACACCGGCTAGAATAACGTAGTATTATTTACCTTTATTTTTTGTAGGTACATTATTTACCTTTCATGTAAAATGTAAGGAAATAGAATTAAAAAACTTAAAATTAAAGGATAAATCTGTACATAAAAAAGTTCACGACTGCCTTCATATAAACAATCTTAGCACGTATTCATTCCTATGCCTGGAGACTGAAACGGAATATGATGACCATTTATGAATTCTAATGCATGTTCTCGGGAGCTGGTGCTCTCACATGTTCTAATAATTTATTGAAGATAAAACCTTTAAATACTGATTTTTTGTCCCTAAAAACTGTATCTTTAATTTAAGCTTAAATTACAACTATTTTAACCAAATTGATACCACTTTAATAAAGTTTAGAAAAACTGTTCTAATTTAATGTTTCAATGAACGTTTAAGGACGTTTTTGACTATTAGAAATAGAGTTAAACAAATTTTTAATAACTGCTTTTCGACTAAGGGATACAAGGCGTCATCCTACAATCGTTAAAAAATTCAAATGTAACAAAAATGAGAATGACATTTTATGATTCTGTGATAACGATATTTTCATATCAATACAATTTTTTAAATTCCTATTTTTCTACGATTATAGAATAACATATTGTCTAAGCATTATTTTTCTACTTTATAAATATTCCCAGAGATTTGTTCTCATTTAATAAAAACATAAGGCCCCTCGTACTACAGAACTAATAAATTTTTTTTAACAAAAAATAAAAACCGACTTCCAGGCACTAAAATGTAAAAAATAAATAAACGGAGGTTTTCATTTAGAATAGATACCTAATCATATTTTCGAAGTCGGCGCCAGCCGATGCAAAGCAAATCAAATATATTTCGATACGTAAAATACATATTTACCTATTACATATTCATATCTTAAAATTAAAAAAAAAAAAGAAAAAAAAAGATTCCGACGAATTGATAACCTCCTCCTTTTTGGAAGTCGGTTAAAAAGCTTAAGCATAAGTTGTCTAAGCGTTTGCGTCGTTTATATATATAAGTACAGTGTACATATGTATGTATATAAAAGGCTTTGTCCTGATTGACTGTTGGTTCCACGCACAGCCTAAACCGCTGCTTATAGAAACATGAAATTTGGAGGACGTATTCCTTATATGAGGAAGGTATCTGATAAGGATTTTTCGAAATTCACCCCATTAGAGGGTAAAATAGGGAATGAAAGATTGTATGAAACACCGCAATTCTTAATGTGAAATGCATGAAAAGTTAAATACCGCTTCAAAATAAAACAATACGTATATCAGATTTTTTCTAAATTCATCCGTTAAAAGGATAAAAGGGGATTGTTATGTTTATACAGGAAAGAAATGTATAAACAGAATTCCCGGAAACTTGATATAAATGATCTTCAATTTAATTAAATAAACAGATGTTTTAGATTTTTTTCTAATTCATCCCATAAGGTCTTAATTAAATTCTAACTTCCTGTTCGCAACTTACGTAAAAGTAAATATAATATTAAAAATTCAACATAACAATATAAATAAAAATTATATATAAATTCAATGGAAATTAATATGAAACGCGAATATATTTTTGCAAATAATAAAGTATATATTGCGAATATGTAAAAAAATGTTTTAGTGTGTAAATATGTAAGTAAAAACAACATACCTAATATTCGGCGGCTCGGAACCCTCGATGATCGATCAAAACCAAATACACACATTTGATAATTAATCATTACAGCCATCAAATTATTAGTTACTAGCGGCTCACCCTTGCTTCGCTCGGATTCGCCTCTAGAAAATACTAATAGAGATCTATTAGTTCCAACGGGAACCGTTCATTTTTCCGGGACGAAAATTAACCTGTTATTTGACCGGCAATATAAGGTATCAGAATGTTAAATTTTACTAAATTAGGTGCATAAGTTGTTGTGTACTAAGCTGTATAAGATACCATAGTTTTTTAACTATCCCACGGGAACTCTTTCATTTTCCGGGATGAAAAATATCTAAGATGTTGACCGGGGATATAAGGTATCATCATGCAAAATTTCATTTAAATCGGTCCAATAGTTTAGGAGATTAGCCCGTACAAACAGACAAACAGACAAAGAAACAGAAAAATTGAAAAAAATCTGGATTTGTTTTATTTGTCTTCTTACATCCCCTTGACTCGGTTTTTAGCATTTTTTTGCTATGTACAGACATTCGACCTCTACTATTTTATTATAGTATAGATAACATAAAATTCGGCTTCATGTTAAGTTTAGTGTGTTTATTTGTTTTGTAGTTTGAACGCGGGCGAAATAGCGGCCATGGGTGCCTACTGCTAGTCTGATATAAAAACGTTACAAAGCGATACGATTCCATTTATCATTTCAAGTGTTTCAACTGTTGAATTTCTCGTCGACCCTTCTCAGCAGATATGCTTTCCGAGCCGGTGATAGCTTCCTCACGGACTGACTACACTGACGACTTTAAATTAACGATCCAAAAGTGCTTGTAATAAGTCTATTTGAATTATGTTTCATTTCATTTCAATCGAGCACAAATGCTCGTATAATATCGCCAAAGTAAACGCCATCTATCTTTGTGCCTGCACTATTACTTGAAAGCGCTGAATTAATTTAAATAGATTTTCCAAAGAAAGTTTTCCTATCAAAATGGGTCGAGTTCTTATTAAAGAAAGACAAGGTCTAGGAAAAGGGACACCTTCGGTATTGGTTTATGACATTTCATGGTTAATTTCAGTCCCAGAATTTCAAGTGGGTTTCTATAGGATTATTGCAAATCGTATCATGGGTTAATTTAAAAAAAACCGTTTTAAGAAAATATTACGATCATAGTTGGACTAGGGTGTAGCATGTACGCGGGTTGCTCTTGTTCGTTTTTTTAGTCGTGGGATGCTGGGCACTTTTTCATTATTTCAACAAAAAGATGATTTGCCTTTTTATATATTTATGTCACTTATTATAAATATTCAGCGATGTTATAAGAAAGAAGATCTCAGATCTCATAGGTGGTATTATTAATACACACGTGAGCGCTAATGGTAAAGCAAACTTATTTTGGTATTAAAATGTCATAGAACTCCTCAAATTTTTCAACTATTTGAAAGTGCCCAAGTTTTATAACATTTATTTAAATTACTGAAAAAAATAATAATAAAATAAAGACCTACTTATTTAATAGGTAATACGTTACTTACTATCTATAATATAAAAATGAATCGCTGAATGTGTTGGTAAGCGCAAATCTCGAGAGCAGTTGAACCGATTTCGCTAATTCCTTTTTTAGAATATTTCTTGAAGTACGAGGATGGTTCTTACGGAGAGAAAAATTTAAAAAATGCCTGAAAAAGTCTAAAAACAACACTTTTCTATACTCCCATACAAAAGATTCGTAACAATACTCAAAAGTCAATTTGAACTTTAATACCATACCATAAAGTTTAAGTGTTAGTGGAGAGGTTCCGGAAAGGCAAAACAATTGAGTGACGTTAGTATCGTATAAATATTAATGTCAATATTTGTCAATATTGTTAACAAAAAAAAATTAAAATTTATATGGCTAACGCTGGCTAATAACTATTTATATCTATGTATTTAAAACGTACCCAGCGACGAGCCCGAGCAAAGCGAGGGTGAGCCACTAGTATTAAATAAAATTGAATTAAAGAAAGTGAAAAAATTGAAGTCTTTGTAGTTATTCTCTGCTGAGCGAAGTAATTTAAATCAATTTTTGAATTTATGACTCTACTTGATAAGGGCTTTAAAATAACATTTATATTGTTACTAGCAGAACCCGCGGCTTCGCTCGCGTTAAATATACAAAAAAATCTAAAAAGGCAGGTTTCATACAAACTTTTTATTTTACCCTCTTATGGGATGAATTTAAAAAAATGCTAAAACACGTATTTATTTAATTGTATTAAAGAGTATTAATACCAAGTTTCAAGTAATTCTGACCATAAATATTTTTTGGGTTGTATTATAACGTGTTCTCCCGTGCGAATGAGATAATCTCCCGCGGTAAAAAGTAGGCTATGTCACTCTCCAGACCTCCAACTGTCTCCTCATAAAAAAATCACGTCAATCTGTTACTATGTTTCGACGTAAAAGGAGGTCAAACAAACAAACACACTTTCACATATAATACTAGTATGGATGGAAAATATTTACTTACATTAATTTTCTAAATCAAAAAATTGATAAAGAATATTTTTTTCTTATATCTATTGCAAGGTATATTCTAAGAAGAAACTCATTCAGAGTTTGAAAATTATTCTCATGAAGGCCTTAAAAACGTATTATTTTTAATTTTGAAAAGGGCATACCTACTTAATTACTAAAGTTGGCCCATTTAGACTTAGATCCTTATTTCCCGTTATTTTATTAGAAGGCTCTGTTTTCTTAAACGTATCTTTAGAGTGTATTTTACAGGAGATATTTGGAAATTTAATGCAATCATTATTTTATAATGTTTGTTATATAATAGTATTAAACTAATTTTTTGATTAACCTTTTTCACATCCCATTACTGAGCAATGGCTTTCGCTCAATCGAGGCGATTACGCTATTTGTCCACGCCAATATAGTACACGCCAAATGAGGGTTGGCGGACTTCGAATGAGTTTGTCGAGGTCGGCCCTCGATATTGTTTGTCAATCGTTTGTTGAACGATCACTATATTAGCAAATAATAATCATGTTGAAAACGAGATTCGCTTATGAAAATCTCAAAGGATTCAACCCTCTTCATCCTGTTTTTAAGCCTAGCGTACTCCCAATGGGCAACCATCGGACGAAAAGGTTTTAAGAAAAGAAAATACTTAGAAAATATATCAATTCCTCGTATATATGTATGTATGAGGGTAAGCATTTAGGAATAATATAGAAAGTTATCCAGCCATCAAAAACGATTAACGCTGCCGCGCTGTCGAGATATCCTCGGCTCAACAAAAAATAGTCGTTAAATAATAAGCAGTAATATTACCCTTAAATAAGAATAACTCATAAATCACATAAAAAAGATTTAATTATTTAATTATTCTTATATACTGAAATATATTTAGGTTTATTAATTTTATTTTATTAATAGGCATACGCTCGAAATTAAAAAAAAATGTTAACCAACACAATTATTATGTATGAAAATATGAAATTATTATTTCCTAAAAATGTATATTTGTGTTAAAATAGTACTGTCCTTGTCGTTTGTGTACAATTAGCACGATCACGTTAAATACAGCGTAACGTTCTTATTTGATATTATATTAGAACTAAAATCATCATTTTAACACTGTATTGTAAAATTCAAAGAATGGCAACATTGAGTTCAAACTGAAATTGAAAATGTAATTTACTTAATTTCATGAGCAGTTTCTCTCGTGTCTACAAAAAATAGCCTATAGGTATCACAAATACAAAATAATTTTTAGAAATTGCTCAGTACCTAGTAAAATAGAATTTAATCTACATATATATATATATATATATATATATATATATATATATATATATATATAAAATAACCTATATACCATGAAAATGAAATGCAAATCGAGTCACACTATATAAGAATTACTGCGGCATAAGGGTGGGGCGGTTCGAATTATATGTATTCAACCATTTTTTTAACGTCCCACTTCTAGGCACGGGCCTCCAATCCTTCAATACGAGGAGGATCAGGCCATAGTTCACCGCGCTGGTTAAATGCGGCGGACTTCATATGTCTTTCGAAAATTTGCTAGGTTCTCTCAGACATGCAGGTTTTCACGATTTTTTCCTTCACCGTAACACAAGTGGTAATTATGTTGAAAATGATTTGCACATAAAAATATCAGAGGAGCGAGATCCGGAATTTTAGCCCGCTTCTATCGACTTATTATAAACTAACGACTTACCCTCTTAGTTTCTTTTTAATTTTTTTTAATAAATTATTTATTGTCATCGGTCCTTGTTGAATGTGCAAAGTTTCAGTTCAATTTGAAGTTTTGAAGTGAGTGAAAATCGCGTTCAAAGATTTCGTTACATAGATACAGGTGTCTGCTAACACTAGCTGCATTAAGTTATAAAATAAATTTTATAGAAATTAAATCAACCAATTCTGAATTATATTCGAATTATAACTTTATATTTCCTATCCAAGAATTAAAAAAAAACCTATATATTATTCACTTCTTAATTCTTTATTTTATGTATACATTTTAATTTCAGTATTAGAAATATGTCACTAAAAGTATGCCATGAGATGAAATATAGTTATTGAATTTTGGTCCATTAACTTTATCTTGTTCCTCATGAGACCCAGACGGAGAGTATTAAGGATGAGGGCTAAAATGATGATATTTTCGCATATTCCTACTGCCCTCCATACCTTTTTTACTACTTATTACTATAATATTATTTTATAGGGCAATCAGGGCCTTATAAAGGTTATAAGCACGGTTATCGGCACTTTTGTCTTACCGCTACACAACTTGGCACTTGCAGAAAATATACGGATATTACACTCTTTTTAATTAAATGTTATTGATTTTATAGTATTTAAACTGCACTGCAAATTTACAAAAAAGTTTATAATCTTAATGGAAATATTTTTATTTTAGTTTGCATTAAAAATACAATAAAACCCATAAGTCTCCAACTTATATGAAATCATTGCAAGATCCTTATTTGTTAACGTAAATCCTGTACAACAGTGGAACCACCATTCATATTAACCAATTTGGGTGCAGTTTTCTTTAATATATTGTGGTAAGCTTCATTTAATATTTAGTTTTTGTTTTATTTCAATTGGTTTATAAATAAAAAAGGTTATATCAATTTAAAGAATCACCGAGGGACGAGACCTAGCGAGGCGAAAGTGCGTCGCTAGTTGTAAATACGAGTAATAGTCAGATTTTGTAACGTAGACATTTTCCTGTTAATCATTTCGGCCCAATCAAAGGAGTAATTAAAGTTAATAGCTTAATTCGCGTGTTTAATTTCTTTCATAAATCTTAAAAATAACAAGTTACACTGCGATATTTAATAATATATATATTTTTAATAAAAATGTTTTACACAAGATTTACTAACTTAAAAAAATTGTGAAACGGTTTCACCTGTATACGGTTCATTTGTATAGTATCATAAGGTTAAAATCAGGTAATAATGTGGATAAGTATTGTATATTGACACACCATACATATCCTCTGAAAAGTATTTTAGTACAGGGTGGGTGCTCGCGGAGCGCGCATTCGTCTAGAAAAGAGCGTAGCTACCTTACGTCTCTCGCACTCACGCTCCTGAAACTTTTATACGGTATTTTCCGAACGCTTAATATCCGTAAACAAAATCAAACAAAAAAAATATATTTAATAATAGACATTTAAACTCAAAAAAAAATAATAAAAAAGTTACTCCTATTTTTTTCTTTATTAAAAAAAATAGATAAAGTGGAAACAAAGATGTGGTGGTGCATATGTAATTAAAATGTGACTGTGCAAAAATATTTATTGTTAATGTGATATAGTTACGGAGATATACTATAAATATAATAAAATAATTTGCTAAAATCAACAAGGTTGAAAATCAGTAAATGAAAATGACAACTTCGGTAGCAGGAACAGGCGTGTTAATCGCTTTACAAACAGATGCTAAGTTGACTGTCGTACAGTGTGCTTCTTGTATGCCTAATCGTTAGCAAAACGAGAAAGGCCTCGTCGGATAAAGAAAAAAGAAAATTTATCAAAACCAACCACTTAGCTGAAACCTAAAACTTCTAAGATGGACTCTAGGCAAGTTTTATTTCTTTTTATAATTTGAATAACTTTAATACTATTTTTATATTTACAAACCACTCAGATAAGCAAACAGAGATAGTAAATTAGAAGCTCACAAGCTCCAAAGGATTTATTTAATAGTCGTGACGTGTTAACGATTTCGCAGAGTTCAATGTCTATTTATCTTGGAAGTATAAATGGGTTAGAGTATTATAACTTCGTAAAACTGAAATATTATGAATTCTCTGTTTTTCTTCTTATAAACATTTGCTTATAAATTTAGTTTGTTAATATTTTAATAAGTACGATATAATTTATGTGTTAATGTTATATGTAAAGAACATTAACTCTGCTTAGAAATCCGGAAGTCACGATAAGTTATAAATTTACCTTGTCAAAAATAATTATAATATAACCATATTGTAGTAATTTATAAATTATAATTTACCTAACGCGATAATTAAGATATTGTTAGTAAAATCTAGTATATCTAACAGTGGATATTTAAATATTTACAAAACATAAGATATTATTCCGTGTTTAAGTTTAGATACTGCAGTGCGGCCCATATTTGATTTTATTAGTACGTTTCCGTGTTATCTTTGTACATTTCTATAATTCCATGTAACATTGGGGAAGTAATCTGTGCTCAACTGCCACGCTTTGAAGTCATTAACAAGAAAATTGAATTGAATTGAATTTGTATATTTAAAGAGTACTTGCAAACAAAAGATTCATTCATTATTATTTTTTAATTTATTTATGTTCTCCAAAAAAAAATATACATACATATAAAAATAAAGTAGCAGACACATTTTTAACAGTTTCTGTTTACCTAAAAAAATCAAGCAAGAGGCAAACACAGAGCATATCAGTCAATGTCACCAAGGATTCATATTGGTAAATGTTATATATATATATATATATATATATATATATATATATATATATATATATATATATATATATATATATATATATATATATATATATGAATTTTATTTATGTATACACTATTTCCCACATACATGGGTTGACTGAAAGAGATATCTTATTGAAATAAGTCCGCCTTTGTCCACGTCACTTTCAATGTATCTTTTTATGACTACTTTTTTGTGCAATAAAGTATATATAATAAAATATACATAACGATATCCGAGTATAGATTATTATAAATCCCATGAATATTTAATAAAAATACTAAGTTAATTTACTGAACTCTTTATGAAATTTATAATTGGACAGTCGTACTGGTGCAGAGAAATCGAAGAAATCAATTTGTCAAGAACCTGCCAATGTTGCCAAATGACGGTCAATGTTTGATATTAAACGTTATATATAATATTTCGCCGTTATATATTATTTAGTTTATAGTCCTACTTTGATTTCCATTATAGATAAAATATTACAAGAGGGTTAGTCTAGAGTTGCGAGTTGAGACATATAACGATGCTGTATCCCTTCCTTGATAGACAGAGATTGAGTGCTCAGCGCTACAATAAGCGTAGCGGCTCTACCATACTTCTTCCGCTCGCTCTGAGTGATACTTAAATCTAACCGAGACTAAAGTTTAGTTCTATAAATAAATTTATTTTTAATATATAAATATTTTCTTGTAACCTCAATATATAAGGATATGAAAATAATATATTAATGATATTATGTTAGTTGTCTCGTTTTTCTATTTTAAAATAGCCAGACTGAATGCAAACATGCCTGCCGTGTATTCTTGATCTGGCCTCTTTTTAATCCCCAAGTTTCCAATCCAATGACTGGTTTTATAGATCAAAAGTTATAATACCTGTTGAACATAGTTCATAGATTAACAAAAACTTTCAATTTCTTATATCATAAAGGATTCATTGTAGTCATTTAAATAGAACTTTTAAATGAGTAGAATGTATGATAACCCATAATCTCATAATAAAATATGCAGTAACTAATATTCCGATACTATTTTCCGACTATTTTCGAGACAACAGGTTTTGCTCAGTTTGTAGTGACCCTACTTGCTGTGTCAGCGATCGCAAGTTCGAGACCCGCTGGGGACTGTTTGTACCCAGTCATGGGTGTTTATATTTATAATATGTATGCATTTAAAATTTAAAATTAGATGTATATGTGTAGTGTATCAACTATCTGGTATCCATAACACAGGCCTTGTAGCTTACCATGGAACTAGATGGTGCTATGTATTAAAGTCCCATCATATCATATATATTTAGAATTACAACATTTATTTACACTATGCACATATAAAAATAATAAAATTAAGTGGGTGAAATAAATTTTAAAATATAGTACGTACTTAAACTTTCCAAGCTTAGTTCTTAAATAGGAGTATATCATGTATCTTCTTAAGCTAGTATTATAAATCGTTATGGGATTCTGTAATATTTTTCAATTAAAGCAAAGGGTTATTTCAAAAATATCAAATATTTTTTTAGGCTGATATCGTCTCAAAAATTTCATCTTCTAGATATTAAATTAACAAATACAATATTGGTCGCATAAGTTTTCTACATTTTTTTAATATCACTTGCGAAATAGAAGAAAGCTTCGTTAGAGAAGCTGGCGAAAGATATTGTATTATTAATATACTACTTTGGTCGTGTGACTAACAGATCTATACATATAATAAAATTGTAACTAAGCCGAATCTGTACATTAAATATTTTTTGGAAAATCTTATTGAAATAAACATTATTATCGATACAGAAGCCGAATTTGTAGTTTTTAGAATTTTTGTCTGTCTGTCTGTTAGTGCATCACAGAAAAACCACTGGAGGGATTTTGATGAAATTTTGATATGACGATAGCTGGTTATCCGGATCAACATATAGGATACTTTTTATCGCCGGAAAATATCTCATTTCTGAGAAAAAATACAAAAACTGCAATGAAAGAGAATAACAAGTTTAATATAAATAAGTGCTAGTTTAATATAAATAATAGTTTAATATAAATAACTGTCTTACTGTCCATCAAAAATTTAACATATTCATAATGTGACGTTGTCTCCCCTTGTCTCAGTTTCCTGTCACGTTTTTGATAGTTTCACTATGACACATTAAGCCACGTGTTCAACCTGTTTTTACCAGTTTCGTAGACCCGATTTGGTTTTATTTTTTGTTTCATATAATAATAATAATAATACAAAAAGAAAATATAAAATGAGTAAACATTATTTTTATATACATACATACATACATACATAGATCTTATTTGCATTGACTTTTTCTTAAACTATTCCTATTTATGTTCCTAGCTTTTTTCCATAATGAAAATTTGTTACCTTTCACCATTCACCTACATATATATAATATGCACTAATATGCAAATAGCGACTTACCCTAGCTTCTGTTTTAATGTATTTCTTAAGGTTTAACCAGCGTTAACCATGTAAGCGTACGAAACAGGTTTTTTTTTGACAAAATACCATTTTGTGCAAAATATTTACAAATTATATACAAATTCGCGTTTGTCGCTCTTTCTATTCATGAAACCGGTATTGAACGGTCCGTTGTGTGGTTTAGAAGATGTAAGCGGAAAAACATCCAGAAGCAGACGGCGACTTCGTTTTATAATACATATGTATAAATCGAAGTTTGTTCGAGTAGATGAATGAGAGATTTTACTGCACTAAATTGTTAAATATGAAAATGCGACTAATACTACATTAGTTTTAGTGTAATAAATCATTGATATATTTGTATGGAGAATTTAGTTAAATTCCGTTCAGTACTTATTGCGTGAAAAGCAAACAGATAATCAGACCTACAGACAACAGACAAAAATTGCCCAACAACTATTATTGGGTTCTATATTTTGTATACGTAATACGTAACAGACATTTTTTTATATAATATTTCATGTATAGATTTCGCTTTATTGTTATTTCATTATATGTAGAGATTAATTGTTTATGTACAGAAATATTCCGGCTACTTGTATGGCATTGACGACGCACAAACTCCAATCTGTAGAAAAGTGTAAAGTTATTTCTATTATTATTTGAAGGGGCAATACGTCACATTTATTTGTTTTATTTATAACTAGCGATTTACCCTCACGTCTTGGGTACGTCCCTAGGTAGTGGGTACAAGGATTTTGTTCACAGTTTCATGAGTTTTATTTTTTTGCGCGGAACCCTAATTATTTTTCTAAAATAAAAGTAGCTTAAGTTACTCGTTATAATATCAATTATTTTTGACAGGACTTTCACTGGCAGAGTGAAAGTCCCGTCAAAATCGGTCCACCCGCTTCGGAGATTAACCGGAACTAACAGACAGACAGACAGACTAAAAATTTAAAAATTGTTTTTTTTATTCTTATAAGTATATACTTTCATAATATGTATAATTTAGTAAAAAGCTGTTATTTTGACATTACAAACAGACACTTCAATTTTATTTATCTGTATAGATAATTTTCATGATGAGTAAAAGTAGTCAATAATGAGCACAATAAAATTAATATTTGCGCTTGGAATACCATCACTAAAATAAAGAAAAACTATTATTTATCTTTGCTGAAACTGATACGGCAAACCATGAACGAATTAGCCACTTCGTTTATGCGGCAAACCTACTAACCATACATACGGTTATAGTGTTATGAATACGTTTTGATAGATAACTATGCTCTTTGACATCATACATTAGGTATAATGAAACGCACTACAATTTTCGAATTATTATTAGTTTATCAAGTTCTATTCAAACATAATCTTTTAATGCTCGGTAGATACATTAAGTGAGATGGTTTTTGTACCAGTATAAAAAGTTTCGCTGAATCGGGATCAAGTATTGCAAGTAAAATAATAATAATGACCTCCTGATTGATTTCGACCACCGTGGCCAATCTCGTTGAGACTATCCGTCTGCGCAGCAGATGCATAGGTATATGAGTGCACAAGTGCACTGTCCATTCCTTTCTCTCTCAAAGTTCGATGGGACGATACTTCGTTACGACCGCTGAGAGTTAAGGCGGAGGACTTAATGTGCTCAAAGAGACACGGGGGTTTAACACCGCCAACTTTGCATCACCAGACTGGTACTGAGAATTTATTAACAATACGTTAGTTTAAGATCAGGCTAAGCTTAGGCCTGACTTGAAACTCAAACCCAGTCCCCTCAGGTCCAGAATCAAATGAACCACTATCCATAAAATAGCCAATTGGTTAATCACAATTGAAGCACATAAAAATGTGTTAATAACAAAAAGGAAAAACTGAAAAGAAACAAGCTCAAACAAAACAAAAAAAAAAACATAACCTTAAAATTTATTTATTTTGTAAAACTTCTAATATACTCTTCTTAACAACTATTAGGTTGTCGCTAAAAACATCCACTTCCCTGCAAACAATGTTAAATTCTCTTGACAATCGTGGTATAGGTAAATACTATTTTAAGTTGGTTCCAACTTGGTTGGTTCCAAGGTTGGTTGGTGGTTGGTTGGTGAACCCAGTCCCATTTGGTCTCCGCACGCCTTAGAGCACCAAATTTATGGATTTGAGGAGTTGATGACAATTAATTTTATTTCTCAATATTCTGTAAAGAAATGTCATGTCATGCAGTTGTCTACGTATCAACAGGTCGTCCATCCTAAAGTATTTTAATTTGAATTTATACGAAGGAAGTTGTGTATGCATCCTACACGAAAAGTAAGGTATCTCATAAATTGTTTCTGAATACGTTCTATTTTTAGTTGATGTACATTATATTGAGGTGACTAAACTACGGAGTATTCTTGAATACTGTAGTATTCAAGAATACTCCGCACGTAGGCATCATACACAACTATTTTTGTGGCTGGACAACGGAATAGTTACTGTTTCTGATAACAAAGCCTAATATTTGAAATGATTTTTTAACTTTATTATCGATATGAGGTAAAAATGTCAATTTGGAATCGAAAATAATGCCTAAACCTCAAACAAATTTAAAGCCTTTGATTACAACATATTGTGACATAAATTAATTAAAGGAACTTGGCGATATGTATAAAAGATACAAGAATTCTTAGCTTTAATGAAAGTAACAAGAGTCATGGCATCAAGTCTGAATAATAAAGTCGACTAACATGCGTCTGCCGTCGGACTACGGTGCAATTTTCTTATTTCATTACATAACACTTTGTTCCGTATATATTACTCAAGATTCAGTGGTCTCAATATTACTTTTTTCAGTTATATTCTGTTAACGGTGCTTATATTAAAACGAAATGTATATTTTTTAAATTGCTAAAAAAAAAATAATACAATATATTATGTAGATTTGTATATATACCTATTAAAACTACATACCTACCTACATATATAACATACAAAATTGTTTAACAGTTTAGTGTTTCTTCGTTCAACCTACAATCAGTTTATACCTCCTATAATAACAAACAAAAGAAATCTTGAAAAAAATGACAATCTAACAAATATATATATATATGGGGAAATCTTTTAAAAAACTGATATTTAAAAAAAACTATTTGAAAAGTGTGCTCGAATTACTCCTCTTAAGTATAAAATAGAACCTCTTCTCCTTTTAAATAATATAAAAATACTAGCGGACCCGACAGACGTTGTCCTGTCTACACGTGTTTAATTTGAAAATTTCAAACTTTTTGGACAAAATTGTGAATCTAAACCATTCCCAGATCCCCTTGAACACACACAAAAAATTTCATCAAAATCGGTCCAGTCGTTTGAGAGAAGTTCAGTGACATACACACTCACAGAAGAATTATATATATAAAGATTATACACCATTTTTTTTCATTGCTGGCGTATAGGAAAAAGCACCGTGACGCAATATCCTACTCATCATTTTAGTTGAATTTCGTACGATACGTTTAGAATACCTACTAGCAAGAAATCAAAGTAACCTCGGCCGAACTCTATATTGTACTGTATATTGCAGTATCTTACTTGTAGTATAATATCAATTTTAGAGATAAACTCTCAAGGCACACTAGCGGTAGTGTACAGAGACAATACGGCGGCTAATAATGACCATACTCTATTTGTAGAGCGCCTACGATACTACTAATATAAGAGATTTTTCTGTGTGACGCACATTCAGTTAAACAGAAAAAATATTTCGTTCGTGTAAACAGCACATATGTAAATTGTTCTTCAGTATCGTTAGACGTGAGATGAGTCTACATACATTCTTTGAATGGATTGTTAGATATTCATTTTAGGAATTGTGTATGCTTTGGTCATTACATAATTTACTTCTTATAATAGTTTTATTTAAAATGCCAAATATTCGCGTAAATTTAGAAAGTAATATGGTATCTTACTATTAAATAAATCAGGGAATTTTACAATAATTATAATTCTTACATAACGACTTATATTTTTTTTTAAAAGAACACTTGAGCCGGTAATCGAACCAACTAGAAACGTAAAAAAAAAAAATTTAAACCGTTACTATTTTATCGAACTAATTGAGTAGGTATGTACGAATTGTATCTTACATTCATGGTTTTCTTTCATTGTAGGATACAATGTTTGTTCGCGAGATTTTATCCTTACCATACTCTATTGATTAGTTTGATGAAAGAGTGACGATATATTTTTTGCTTAGGTAAGCTTTTAAAAAAATTTAGTAAATAATAATATATATCAGGATTAGTCATTTGCTAGTCATTTGCTAGACACTAATCCGTCGAGGTAATAATATAGTATACTAGCAGAACCTGCGGCTTTGCTCGCACTAAAACTACAAAAAACTCTAAAAAAGTAAGTTCCACACAAACTTCATCCCCTACTTTATCCCTTTATGGAATGAATTTCGAAAAATGATAAAACACGTATTTATTTAATTGTATTTATACAAAGTTTCAAGTAATTCTGATCATAAATATTTATTGAGTTTTATTATAACGTGTTTTCCCGTGGAAATGAGATAATCTCATGCGGTAGAAAGTAGCCTATGTCACTCTCAAGTCCTCGAACTATCTCCACACAAAAAATCATACCAAGCCGTCGCTCCGTTTCGACGTAAAAGAAGGACAAACAAACAAACACACACACTTTCACATTTATAATATTAATAAATAAATACGTTGGGACATTAACACACAGCGCCATCTAGTTCCATGGTAAGCTACGAGGCTTGTGTTATGGATACCAGGTAGTTGATACACTAGACATATATAACTTTAAATACATACATATTATAAATATAAACACCCATGACTGGAGTACAAACATTCGTCATCATACAAATGAATGCCCCCAGCGGGACTCGAACCCGCGACCGCTGGGACAGAAAGTAGGGTCACTACAAACTGAGCCAAGCGTGTCGTCAAATAACTGAATATCTATATCAATATTAAAATATGGATGTTCAGTTAACGGATGGTGTACTTTTTAACCGGAGCAATAAAAAATCTTGAAAAGAAGCAAAAAAAAGGAAATAGAAATTTTTGCTTTACAATTCTTTGCCAAAAAGGTAAAGAAGTCAAAATTATAAAAAAATACATCTTTAACCTCATAATATAATATGGATATAGGTAGTTTTTTCAACAAACATATTTTGTAGATTATAAAATATCCAAAGAGATACGGAGCTGGTAGTTTTAAATATAAGCGCATTCAAACAAATAAAATACATAATCTCTTTGGCTGTATAATGTTTATAGCCTTAGTTATCTGCAACGTCATATATGTCATACTAGCGACTCACCCTCGCTTCGCTCGGGTTCGTCCCTACTTACGTTTTAACGTTAAGTATTGATTTCTCAGAGATGAGATATTTTTCTGCAGTAAAAAGTATCATATATGTTGACCCAGATAACCAGCTACTATCATAATAAATTTCATCAAAATCCCTCCAGTGGTTTGTTCGTGATGCGGTAACAGACAGACAGACAAAAATTCTATAATCTATAGATTCGGCCTCTGTATCTATAATAATGTCCATTTCAATAAGATTTTCCAAAAAATATTTAATGTACAGATTCGGCTTGGTTACAATTTTATTATACATATGTATAGATTATATTTATGTCATATTATCGGATATATTTTTTATTCATTACTTGTTTTCACCGGTGGGATGTAAATAAATAATTTAAATTTAAAGCAACTGTATGAAATCTAATTATAATTGACGTAATTATTACTTATTAGGTCACCATTCTATGTAATTACTATAGCGAAGTGGATGAAAGTTTTATGAAGCAATGGTGGATGAAGGTTTTATGAGTTGTAAAAAAACCTACGTATACATGGATGGAAAAGAATATTTTCTTACCAGAATTAATAAATACGGTTGAGTTATGATGATATTTTTGATTAAGTCGCTATTCAAATAGTGTCTCGATAGGTAATTTAGCTTCATTAATTCCTACTGTTAAATAAATACTATCTACTCCATGTTAAAATACTTTTCAAAGCGAGTGTTATAGCTCGATCGAATAGAATATACATAAAGCTATCTTAAGATATCTTGAATTAAATCATCTTGTTCTGCAAATTGTTCTGCACATATTCTACGCATTGCTTTACAAGCAACCGCTAATATTTTACCTGTTGATTTAACCAATGGTAATTCTGATCGAATGTAACAAATGTATGACTCAATTGAACTATTTATCAATGAATAGAGGTAGCAAAATTGATATTTGGGGACACCAATCGATCTATTTATGATCTCTACACTTTTATACATACATCCCTATAAAATATATACTTTTTTTAATGTTGGAAAATGCATTAACGCATATCACCTGTAGACATAGAGGTGGTTATGTGGGACTCACCGATATAAAAGCCAGTACTACTCACTAAAACCCATCAAAACCTCCCCCCGTCCTAATAGGGCGTCGCAGGATCACTTACGCACATGCCTGGCGAAGCAGAACACAACAATCATGGGGTTGCTCCAATGGTCCACTCTGCCGTAAGAGAAGTACCAGGAGCAACCCGCATATCAATATAAATATACTATGGCCACCGTCTATTCTTAAAATTGCAGAAAAAAAACCATACTAATCCATAAAAATATTACCAATGTGAAAGTTTGTGAGGATGGATGGATAGAATGTTACTCTTTCACGCCAGAACGGCTGAACGGATCTTGATGAAACTTGGCACAGAGATAGATTATAGTCTGGAATAGTACAAAGGTTACTTTTAATCCTGGAAAAATGTAAAAGATTTGTAGTGAAATGGGATAGATGTGTTTTGTCTAGGAACGAAACCGAAGCGAAGCGAAGGTGAGTCGCTAGTAGGTAATTAAATTATATTTCTGACAGCATTTTTAGATTGTATAGTTTAATAAACCAAATTATGGCTTTAAAAAAAACCGATTTACAAAAATCTCATCATCATAATCAGCTTTATCCACAGCTGGACATATGTGTTTCCTATGGCACGTCACTGAGGATTTTCAGCTCTACTAGTACGTATCCAACCGCAAACAAAAATCTATTAGAACGTATTGGACTATAACTTGCATGTTTTATTACCTTATCACAAAAAACCTTTGCCACTCCTTCCGAATATTACTGAGTTTTTTCTTATAGTGACATATACCAATAATACGTATGTGAATACACATATATTAAACTACACAAATTACATGACACATTACACTATTTACATAGTTGATTAGGATTTCGAAATTGTGTACTATGTTGGTATTAGGAGTAAGTGAAAATCAATCATCATAATTATCTTCAGCAGACTATTAGCCCAACAGGTTAACTACAAAGCTATAAATCACACTTATAAGTAAAGAAAGATATGTTACTTTTATACAAAAGATTTGTATAAGAAAATGAATGTAGGTGTTTGTTGCTTTTTGCGCGGTTAAAGATAAAGGGGCTTGAATAAAATTCAGGTAGGAGATAGCGTATATCCTGGATTAAATAGGCTATTTTTACATTGTATCACTGTCTTTAGCCCTTCATCTGTCTTTAGCCCTTTTTAATGCCCCACTGTTGGGCACACCTTCTTCTAATATAAGGAGGATTAGGCCATAGTCCACCACGCTGGTCAAGTGCCTGGTAGTGGTCTTCACATTTCTTTCAAAGGTATGCTAGGCTAGTGGCGAAATCATTCATACACGAAAATATTAAAAACTAGCATTGCCCGCGGCTCCGCCCGCATTCAGATGACCAAAAACGAAGTTATTAGGTTTTACATATTAGTAAACCTTTACATTGCAGTTTTTATATGTTTTCTCAGAAATGAGACATTTTCTCGCGGTAAAATGTATCCTATATGTTGACCTGGGTAACCAGCTATCACCATACCAAATTTAATCAAAATCCCTCCAGTGGTTTTTCTGTGATGTATTAACAGACAGACAGACAGACAAAAATTCTAAAAACTGTAGATTCCGCCTCTGTATCGATGACAATGTTTATTTCAATAAGATTTTCCAAAAAATATTTAATGTACAGATTCGGCTTAGTTACAATTTTATTATATGTTATAGATTTTTTGTCGTTTTCCAATACGCGTGGTTGATACAACTTATTTCTATTTACTATCATTATTGTAATTTTTCTCCGCGGGCAGCTTTATTGTACAGGGTACTACGAGTATATTATAATAGGTAAATATCTTTATGAAGATATTATCTCAGAGAGTATTTAGGTCATTAGTCGACATTATCAGAGCAAGTATCTGATAACATAATTGCTCTTGATTCAAAATAGTTCGCAAAATTCAATTACCTTGTAACTGTGAAAATATAATAGGATCGTATAATATCTATTTTTCTGAAGCTCTCTCCATAGTTGTAAATTTTAATTAGCAATATTTACATTGCTACTGAAGTAGGGTTTGTAGAAATACTTATAAAATACTTAGTTTAAAGTTAGATATTTTCATGAGAAACTCCACGTACCTACTAAAGGAAAGCTAAAGCGTACCTTTGAAAAATTTTCTTAATACCTATTAAATTAATAATTTTACACAAAATATCATACATGCCGCCACTGATATTAGACGTGGTTATTACGCTGATACAATATTAATTAAACAATTGTGTCTAGCAGTGTTCCTTACCTAAAAGAGATAAGGAAATGTAAATATTTCATAGTGATAATTATGAGTTGATAAAGTATGTGCTGCATCTTTAAACATACTTTTGTAGAAGAAAAATAAAATTTAAAATATAAATAGAATAAAAATAGAATTAAAATGTAGGAGTTTGCTAATCATGGTTTTCCAAAGCTTTATTGTGCAGCTATTTTTTAATCCATCTATGGATTTTGCTGTTACTAGAGATTACACTAGCTAAGCTTTAAAATGTTGATAATAGGAAGATCTAACTTTATCTATTATTTACGTACTAATGAGCTCATCAGAAATTCTCTGAAGAATTAAAACTCTTTATAACAATTAAAATAACGCTACAATTTCTTAGTAATAATGAATTGATTTTAAACAAAAAGTATTTTTCACCTTTTAGCGGCTAAATGAGGGTCAGGTCGATTACCGGACGTTAATGTATCTCCCCGGTCTGCCGTCGGGACATCATGGTTGTGTGCGTAAGCTATCCTATATGCGGTGAGCATAAATGCGCATCCCAATGTGAAAAAAAAAGTTGGGTGGAGACTAAAGATTTGATGGAGACGGTAAAGCCGTCATCTCAGTCAAGGATGCGGCAGAGAGAGAACGTGAGGCTAACGTCTCTGCAGCCCCGATCTGCCGTCAGCTTGAGACGCTTTTCTCGCTGCGTTAGTTCAAAATATGTCTGTTTGAAAATTGCAATGTTGAAGACAAACGCACAGACCAACGCACCGACCGACCTATCACATACAAACAACCGCCAAAGTTACAATTCTCATTTTTTGATAGAGATTTAAAAGCAATATTATTTTTATTTATAATGTTAATATTATATTAATTGATTTTATTTTTTTTAATTATTTATTAAAAATATAACTAATTTGTAATTCGAGTCAAATAGATAATATAGTTTTTCAAACGTTTATTTGCTTATTTATATGATACCAAGAAAACGTAAATCCAAGAAGAAGAACCGGACACGGAGATAAATTTGATCCTTAACAGAGTGGACTATGAATAATGATTACGTACATTATTTTCTTCTACAGCTCACAGACAACAACCTCGAGCGCCTTTGAAATCCATAGAAATATTACATGTTCCCGAAAGTTCTTGTATACACTTATACACTACATTAATTTAAAATATAACAATTTTATCATCGCTTGACTACATTAAAATAATGTTTTTCTCAACTTCTGCAATAATTAAATGAAGCGCTCCAAATGCTTGCATTGAAAAAAATGGCTTTAAAAAATGTCGTATGAAACAATCTATGTGTAACATTGTACTTATAGAGGATTTTTTTATTTATATTTTTATAATGTCATATTTATAACATAAAATTATGAAATACAACTAAGACAATATAAGTTTATTATTAACTAGAGGTTTACCTTCGCTTTACTCGGGTTCCTAGGTGTCTCTTTGCTATATATATTTTTATAGCTTTATGTCAAACATTTTAAAGCAGCGCACGCCGATAAAGCAACTCAACGGCTTTATTATCATTTCTGGCAGTAAATACATTTTTGTCGGAATAAAAAACAAGCTATCGCACTTAGCGGTAATATGAAGCTTCATACTAGTGAAAGAATTCGGATCAGTAGTTTCAGAGATAACCGCCTACATCCAAGCTTACAAACTTACAAAGTTTACTTCTATATAATAAATAGTGTAGATAACTAGAATCGATAAGACATTCTAAAGTAACAGAGCCTAGATAGAGATCAATGAGACAGCTCGATCAAAGAACGCTATCATAATACGAGTATAATCGATAAAATGTAAATTCTCTTCCGTCACGTTTCGCTTCATAAATAAGAGTACCTACCATTCAAGCCTTTCTTTTATCTATCTCCTCCATCTAGACCTAAGTAACCGTGGTATTACTATCGTAAATCTCTGACTACCATCAGGCACTTGTTTGCCGTCGTTGCAACATAATAATAGTTGCTTATTATTTTAGATGTTCTTCCAACAGTAATATTTCATATCACAAAGAATAAAGGGAATATTTGTATGTATATAAGACAATGTTTATTGACTTTAGATCTCGGGATACATTTATCACTTCTAAAAAATATGTGATTAATTAAAATTTATGTATGTAATTGAGGATGATCTTCTTACATGTAATAACAAATTGGGATGAACAAAGATCAATAACAGGTTGGGATGAACATTTGCACCATATATAGATATTGGCGTAATATCGACGGCCTGTAAGTGGGGAACACATCGACCACTTACTATATTCACTGACTCAGCGGTAAATATATTTGTAAGTAATTTTACAAAATCCGTGAAATATAAAACATTATGAAGAATTGTTCTAATTGTCAGGTAGTAGATGTCTTCCATGTTATGATGGAATGTGCTCAGAAAGAGTCATGGAGACGTCAGTTATTCGCTAACAACCATTTTTACCTGAATATAGGGGATTGTAATAGTATACTTTCGAGACCTGATTCTGCAATAGCTAAGAAACTGTATAAAATAGTTCAAAATAATTGTAATAATCGTATAATTAGTTAATTTTAAGAAATTATGTTTGTGTACCTAACAGAGCGACAAGGTCGTTTTAACGACAAAGCTCTTAAATAAAGAAAAAAAAAACGTTTAGAAGATTTATTTCGGTTGCACAGACCGCTGACAATGTCATAAAATTAACAGTCCCTTTTGACACATAATTTTAAAGCTATCGACTTTTTAATTAACGCCGTACCCCTAGAAAAATATTTTTTATGTTAAAAGAATGGATCAATTTTACTATGGTCTACAAATTAAAATTATAGACAACATTAAAAAAAATATTAGTTGTGTTACTAAATTGTTATTAAAAGGATATTCAACATTCTGATATATTTTTTTTCTTTCGGCAGCGATAAAGCGAGCGAGCGTTTTACCATCGTCAGAGCCCGTATTTCCAGCCCCTATATTTAGGTGGCATTTTAACATTTAGGTGACCCCTAACTGTGAGTGAAGCAGAAACTGTCCCCTAACAGCCCCCTAACCATGCTTAGGGGATCCCATAAACTTAGGTGACGTTGGTGAAATCGGCCATAAATCTATTTTAATAATCTTTTAATGGATATTTAGCAAAATAACAACAAAAGCTAAGTCATGTATATCTAATACACATCAACAGTAACATAACACAAGCTGTCATTGCACTTGATGTGGGTGACGATGAGTTATTTTGATCAATGTCAAATTTTACCTACTACCGTTCGTATACGAAAAAACCATCTACTCGTATATTACTTAAACAAATAGGAATGATAATGACGTATTAGTAAAAATAACAGAAGTATAATTAGCACAAATTTCATCTTGGGGCACCATTTACAAATATTATTAATAATTTTTTAATTTGTTTACTTACTAGCATTGCCCGTGGCTCCGCCCGCGTTCAGATGACGAAAAACCAAATTCTTAGGTTTTACATACTAGTATACTCTTACATTGCAGTTTTTGTATTTTTTTCTCCGAAATGAGACATTTTCCAGGGGTAAAAACTATCCTATATGTTAACCAGCTATCACCATACCAAATTTCATCACAATCCCTCTAGTGGTTTTTCTGTGATACGGTAACAGACAGACAGACAGACAGACTGACAGACAGACAGACAAAAATTCTGAAAACTATAGATTCGGCGTCTGTATCGATTATAATGTTTATTTCGATAAGATTTTCCAAATAATATTTAATGTACAGATTCGGCTTGGTTACAATTTTATTATATGTATAGACTAGTACTACGTCAGTACAAAAGGTAACACAAGTAATAAAACATGCTGCTCTAACGTCTTGTTTTATGATACAAAGGTGGTATTCATTATTGAAGAACTCATCATCATTTCGTTCTCAAAGGAATATTTCACAGCTGTGAAATGTAAATAAAATTAGATGAACTAATGAATAATTATTATGTAAATTAAAAACAGAACTTTTATATTTAACATAAATAATCATAAGAAGTTGGGAATGGTAGACATTGTTTGAAAAATAATTCAATATATATTACGTTTATTTTTGTTTAAAAAGTATTCAATTAAATTATGTGAAGTCTGTAAAAAAATTTAATCAAAGTTTTCTATCTTTTTTAGTATTTTTAACTATTACGGATTATTTTTATCAGTCAAAAACAAGTTACTTATTATATTAAGTAACTAACATTGCCCGCGGCTCCGCCCGCGTTTAGACGACCGAAAACCAAATTCTTAGGTTTTACATATTAGTATACTCTTACATTGCAGTTTTTGTATTTTTTCTCAGAAATGAGATATTTTCCCGCGGTAAAAAGTATCCTATATGTTGACTCGGATAACCAGCTATCATCATACTTAATTTCATCAAAATCTGTCCAGTGGTTTTCTCGTGATGCGATAACAGACAAAAATTCTAAAAACTATAGATTCGGCCTCTGTATCGATAATAATGTCTATTTCAATTAGATTTTCCAAAAAACATTTAATGTACAGATACAGCTTAATTAAACTTTAATGAATCTGTAGATGTAACTAATTTATAAAGCCGCGGGTAATTTAGTAGTAATTCTAATAAAATCATAGAAAAGTCGAATTTGTACATTCAATTTTTTGAAATTAAAACTACGTATTTTAAAGACACATGGCGACATCTATTGACAAATTGAAATACCTAAATAATACAAAAATAACTTTTTTAATGAATAAAATAGTGTTATTGATATACTTTTCAAGATTAGCTATTTTTAATAGTTTTTGTCATATTTAATAAGTTAACTTGCTAAAATGTATATAGTATCATCGTTTTTTTTATTCTAACCAGTTTTTGTATTTTTTTCTCAGAAATGAGATATTTTTCTGCGGTAAAAAATATCCTATATGTTGACCCGGATAATTAGCTATAACCATATCAAATTTCATCAAAATCCGTCCAGTAGTTTTTCTGTGATGCGGTAACAGACAGACAGTCTATCTGTTACCGCATCACGAGAAAACCACTGGATAGATTTTGATGAAATTTGGTATGACGATAGCTGGTTATCCGGGTCAACATATAGGATACTTTTTAAAAAATAAAATATCTTATTTTTGAGAAAAAATACAAAAACTGCGATGTAAGAGTATACTAATATGTAAAACCTAAGAATTTGGTTTTTGGTCGTCTGAACGCGGGCGGAGCCGCGGGCAATGCTAGTACTATCTAAAATTTATTTTGTATAAATAAAGTCAAATCATTTATATAAGTAAGGGTGAAAGTGCCCCAAGAATTGACTTATGTAGAGCCCCCTTGACTAAGGGTACTCTAGGGATGCCTTGCCATTTATAATAACCTTCTGTATTATATTATTTAAATGCGAAATCAGAAGGTGGTTTGCCTTATTTTTAACCGATTTCCAAAAAGGAGGAGGTTGTCAATTCGTCGGAATCTTTTTTTTATGTATATTCACCGATTACTCGAAGACGCCTGAACGGATATGGATTTTTTTTTTGTTTCCAAGGGTACTTCCTAGGTGGTCCCATTTAAATTTTATCGAAATCGGTTGAGCGGTTTTTAAAAAAAATCAAAAATATATTTTTTTTAAATAAATTGCTTAATCGAATATGTTATTACAAATTACCTACAATAACGTCTACGCTAACAACTTTATATTGTTAAAAAACGGAACATATCTAATTATTAAGATAATTAGGTGTCTCCTAGAAGTTCTCTGTTCTAAATTATTCCTTCGTAGCTTTCTTAGCAGAAATCCTTATACTATGAATCCCAAGTTCTAAAAGCTCCATAATTGATATTGTGATTTAACGGGTATTCGCAAATAGAATTCTTACTATTATTCCACGCTAAAATGACTTACACAGTAATTGTTAAGAATACATTTGCTATATTATATATTTGTCGAAGCAGCGTTAATTTTCCCTATTATTTTCCATTATTTTATCATGACTTATACAGTGGGCGTTATACGGGAAGTGTTGGTTCAAATTAAAGACGTTGCAATCAAAGTTGTATTTTAAATTAACAACAATCACTTTGTACATAGTTACACAGCACTTCACTATACAACCATATAGCACTTCACTTCACTATTACCACGATTTATATATTATTGACTAAAAATATAACACTTTCTTAGATTTACGCGAATATATGACATTTTAAATAAAACTATTTTTTCGGATTATTTCACGGATTTATTTTGATTTTTAATTCCCGACGTTTCCTATTAGAAAATAAGTAACTAATAAAGTTTAAAAAAAAATGTAATATTTATAATAATAACGGCTAAAATTAAATAAATAATATTGCTATATTTAATTATAATAATTATAATATGTTTTAAATGTTTAGAAATAAAAATCATCAAATATTGTACGGTACTTTGGTGCCATTTGTTGAATTTTTGATATAATTTTTGTTAAATAGTGGATAGGCACTGTCTGTAACAAGTGTATAACGCCTTTGAGACATCTATAAACTCAGTCTCTCCCGTGTCCATGATTGCTGTAAAGCATTCGAAACGTCGGGAACCAAAAATCAAAATACATCCGCGAAATAATCCGAAAAAATAGTTTTATTTAAAATAAAAATATAACACTAAAATATTATTACAATGGTATTTCAATAATATTGACATACATATTATTATTATTTATTACAAATATTATTTTTTCCTTTGTTCATTTATATATATATATATATATATATATATATATATATATATATATATATATATATATATATATATATATATATATATATATATATATATATAGGTATAATTAAAGGTAATATGCCTTTCGTATTTTTTACAATGTCAAAACAAACATAACAAAAATATGTTTTATTTATAAAGCCTGTGAATTTCTTTTCCACAAATTAAAATTACATTTAGAAAACCAAAATAATGTAGTAATATAAAAAAAAAATAATTTTTCTTCAAATTAACACCTTCCATAATTCTTATGGTTCTATAGGAAACGTTACACACTCAATGAATAATACTATTTTATCTTACGTCAAGAACCTGAAGCAGAAGTACTAAAGAATAATCATTTCAAGTGACTAGCATGTATAGAGAATAAAAATAAATTATTTACTCTGACTCTGCTTGTGGAAATGCCCCTATCGGTCAAGCCTTTGTTCTTCTATTCGAGAAATCCACTTGTGTTTTTAAAATTAGCCTATGTATATTAAGGATTAAAATTAGCCTATGGGATTAATAGGGAGGGATCCCTTCTGAATCCTTCGACGTTTAGATTGATGCAGTCGTTTCGGAGGTATTAATTTCTTAGGTACAAATTAGATAGTTAGATAAGTAAATATTTTTTATTTGTTGTTGAGCTTAGGAGTTTTACAGTGTTATTCAAAAACATTATAGTTTTCTATTATGTGTTATACTAAAAATAATATAAATTATTAATTATATAAAATAGGATTTATATGTATTATTGTAGATTCATTATTTTATTCTTTATGTTGTCATTCTGATATAAAATACTTATTTGAGTTTTCTGACGTTGTCATCTTGAGTGGAATGGGCGGGAGCAGCGTTGTATTTTGTTTCATGACTTAAATAATGCGTGATGCGCCATTCCTTTTTGTAATGTCGTTTGAGGCGTTACTCTGACTCTGTATAAAATAATAAAAACTGTGTGCTGTTACACTGAACTTTACTTGGCCTACCTGACCTACTTCTGAGATAAACTCTTAATATATGACATGAAAACAGCAAAGTGTAATGAAAAAGGAACTCCCTATCTATCAAAAAAACCACAGTCTGTTTTCTTAAACATAGTTTAAGACTCTATTTCTATTTTCTAAATATATTGTAAATGCCTCATAATATGCAATTTATTAAAGAAAATATAAAGCAAAAAATTTATGATAAAAAAATATTTCAAGATGTGAGAACGTCTGGTGATGTCTTATTGTGCGAAGGACAAATAAAGGGATTAAATAATTTGTCGCAAAATTATTAATTTAAAAAAAATTTTTTCTCTAGTAAGGTATAATAGTCATACCAGTGACATTTAACTTTATACATTTTATGTTACAGAGTAAACAAAAATTAAAGGTATAAAAAAAATATAGTGTTACATAATACGATGTAGAATGTCTTACCACCACAATAGGATGTTGTGATGGTAAGAAACTTTTACACCATATTTAAGCAAAATTTTAACAAGATAGCTGCAAATCCATGACAATGTGTTAAACAGTGATAGTGGTGGCGGAAATAGTGATGGAACACAGTGCTCTGTAATTAAATTAGCGTTACTCTTCTAAGTGACTCTCGTATACGTAAAAGCAATATCTTTATAGCAAGTAAACACGTTTAATTTGCGACTGCACAAGCTCATAAGAATATTCTTGAATATAATATAAGGATTTTTGTACTACAGACGTCTTAATTTTCATAAAATCTTATTCGATCAAATAGACCCATTCTCTCTAAGCAATTAAAATTGGTAAAATTGCGAAACAAAAAATGCTGATAAAAAAATCCGAAGTTATCTTAACCTTTACATGGGATCTTTTATTTTATTTATTCAAACAAATACCTTCCTTAATATAAAATATACAATATACAACGTATATTATACATACACCAAAAATGACGCTACATTCTGATTTTCATACAATTTTAATATTACGTACCTAATTCGCACATATAACAAAGTTCTACGGGGATCAAAATGATACACTGAATATTTTGTGTTTATAGCAGTTTACGATGCAATAAAAGCCACATCTACGAGTATTTTCTATTTGACGACACATTTGGCTCAGTTTGTAGTGACCCTACTTGCTGTGCCAGCGGTCGCGGGTTCGAGTCCCGCTGGGGTTTTTCATTTATGTGATGAGCACGAATGTTTATACTCCAGTCATGGATGTTAATATTTATAATATTATGTATGTATGAACTATCTGGTATCCATAACACAAGCCTCGTAGCTTACTATGGAACTAGATGGTGTTGTGTGTTAATGCCCCAACATATTTATTTATTTATCTATGTATATCTGTATTTCTACATCAATACGTTACTCTTATTATTGAGGAGATTTGTATGTTTATTTGTTTCTATTCAATAAAACCTGAAACATAAATCATTTTAGTAACACTTTTACTGATAGAGAGCTATATTCTTCCGAATTGCTTTAATGAGTTTATATTGTGTTATACATTGATACACATCTTTTTTTTTTAATAATAATTTATTTATTATAACACAACAATAAAAACTATAAATTAGATAACAATATACATTTACATTTGAAATAAAAATTAACATATAATTAACATATAACTCTTATTGTGCGTTTTAGCCAAGCTGTCACGGTTTTTGTCTAGCAAGTCCGAAAATATACCGCTCAATCAGCGTTCTTTGGGAGTGCTGCTTATTATTATTTATACTATTTTCATTGTGGCATGGTGCGAGTGGCATTAGACAAACCGCTCCTTTTCACTAATGAATTTTCCTATGATTTACAAACTTGGCGTAATATTTCTGCTCTAACCTAATATATTTTTAACGTATGTTATAGATATCAATCATTATTATTAATTGAACACTGTAATAAGTCAAAGAAATTTGACCTATAATATGTGACTATTTTTAAATACATCCAAATTAAACAAAAACGGTGCGATTTGTTATGTATGTGACGTAACGTCTTAGTGATGGTATATTATTGGTACGATGGATGATCGATATTTTTTATATGGGAAGTACTTTTTGTGCGTTATTTAAATTTTTATTTCTCAATATTACTAATACACGAAATACTGCTGAAACACACTTTGTTACCCGACTGTGGCGAAGTCCAAGGGGGATCATGAGTTTGACCTGTGTTATCACCATACCAAATTTTATCAAAATTCCTTTAGTGGATTTTTCTATGATGCGGTAACAGACAGACAGACAAAAAATCTAAAACTATAGATTCGGCCTCTGTATCGATAATAATGTTTATTTTAATAAGATTTTCCAAAAAATATTTGATGTACAGATTTGGCTTGGTTACAATTTTATTATAATATGGATATCCATGCTAATATAATAAATAAATAAAGTCTATAAATTGGTATGTAGCAGGTGGTAATCTCTACAACTACTGATCCTATTCTCAAAGGTTTTTTACTAATAGCTACGAGTAGGCTACATTATAGCCAAGTGCTATTTTATTGCGATAAAAATGTTTTAATATCAAAGATATACATATAATCATACCTTACATCATTAAAGTCGGTAAACTAAAAAAATGTATATTATCTTAGTTTGGGTGGTGTGTTTGTATTGTCGAAAATTACAAATGAACTGTTTAATTAGTATTCTTTTAACAGAATAATTTATTTAGTAATTTATTCACGCTCATAGCTCTATGAGATTAAATTGACTAAAAATCTATATTGTATGACATATTAGTAACTAAATCCTAAATTTACATAATGAACATCGAAAATTGCGTTTAAATAAAATTATGTATTCAGAAATTATCTATAGATGTTGACTTTAAGCTTGACAAGTACACGCATAATTTCCTCATACAAAACGCTTTGATTAATTAAATGTAAGCATTTGATCATGATCAAGGGTGTATTGTATGAACTCAAATTCCTTTGCCTTACCGTGCACGGTACAGTATTACATATATTAAATACACCGCACTTCCGCTCATATAGTGTCACAACTCAAAAAAGTTGTCAAAAAATAACTCAAATTGTGTAAATATATGTCATAAATCCACTATAAAAATAGTAGCTTATTTATGTTTTTATCCGAATTAAAAAATATATTTTCCATATTTAAAAGCACGACTGCGTAAATAGCGAACTAAAAAGATGACAACAAGTTGACGAAGGAACATAGTATTATGCAGTCGGAGATATACATACATATACTCATGTACATGACGTTTTATAGTAGGCTGCGTGTGTCTGTCTCCGGCTCCGGCAGTCAGGGTTTTGAATTGAATTTTGTAAAATATTTTATATTTACAGCTTTTTAGTTTTGGTCAATTAGACATTTTTAGTTTTATTAAACAATTTCTTACCTTAAATTACTTTTAAACCTTTTTTTATTTTGTTACCTTGTATTTTGTTACCATACTCGATTGATTCGGATGAAAAATTTCACACTCTCATTATCAAGACGAATCGAACAGTATTAATCATCAAAATCGGTTAATTAAGTAATTACGAGAGATTATAGGGTCGAACAAACAAACAAACATACATACATACACACATCCATACAGGTCAAACACATAACCTTCCTTTGGGTTTTGCCGCAGTTGGGTAAAAAAGACTACTGTTCTATAATTCGTATACGAATTTTTGTGGATTTTTTTTTTTTTAATTTTTGTTATGGAAAAAATCTGATCAAGGTGAAACCACAAGTTATATACTTGCGTGCATTAGTAATAGTATATTACAGTATCATCAACCTGATCAAACGATGATTGGTTACCATTTTTTCAAGTCCAATACTTTTAGTAAAATGAAAATAAATTCAAACCATAAGAATCGAAGATCAAAATTATACCTACAGAGATTTAAAACAATAAAAAGCAGTCATGAGGACTGCCGACAGAAGTGAAAACTTAAAACTATAAACAAACAGTAGTTATTTTTGGATGTTCAAATTAATTGTTTGATCTTAAATTAAAATTGGCAAATTAAAACTGTTTACATTTATCTGGTTTTAACATCTATCGGCACTCTGAGCATTAGCGTTAACACACCACGTGACCACTGAATATGTCTATAACGACTTACACGAATCATGCCTATAGAAAGAAGTTTTCACTTCAAAAAATATTGTATGTTAACAAAATATATAAAAATATGATAAAATATTAAAATATAACAATTGATAGTTAATTTACAGATTTAGTTTTAGCGAAATAATTGGCATCAAACTGATTTAAACTACGCCGATAGATTTTTTTTCTTATACAACATTAGCTATATATACGCCTACACCTAAAATAAATATTAATAACGTCTTAAAAATGTAAGCGAAATCACTGAAAAGCAGTGTGTAAATACTTTTCCCAACATAAAAAAAGACAATAAAAATAATAAAAATAAAAGCAAAAAATATCTGAGTATGGTTTTATTTACAATAGGTAGCTATTTAATCAGTCAGTCATTTAATGAATACTTTTTACTGCGGGAAAATATCTCATCTCTGCGAAATCTATAGCACCTAACCGTTAAAACGTACCTAGGGACGAATCCGAGCGGAACGAGGGTGAGTCGCTAGTAATGTAATAAAAATAACATAAAATATTAGTGCCAAAAGTTAACAAATAGAGACCAGAGTTACTTTTGAATTTTTAGTTTTGATAGTAATAAAGATTTAAAGCATTACCAAAATATTTTAATAATACCAGCATATGTATGTATGTATCATCTGGTTGGTCTAATAATTATTGACACAAAATTACAACAACGAAATTTTACAATGAACATTTACATTATATAAATAGTATTTGAAACAAAAATCTTCCAGATCTGTAGGACTTTTATAAAGATAGAATTTACGTCGTAAATATGTTAATCTTTGTGGAGACCAATGCCTTTCTAGTGTGTAGCTTAAAATGTAATACAGTTGTACTATTATACTTTAAATATCTTAAAACTGTAACGTATTGTTATTTAATAATTTTGCAATACTTGCGAATGTAAGAAAGAAATTTTACCCTTTTATAAAATATATATCAAAGAGTAAAGACGATGGCTATCTCGACAAAAGCGAACTTTGAAATGCCTTTTAGGTAATATTATGTTATACGAAATACGGATTGATGTGTAAAAGTCACTTTCCGCTAACCTTAGATACACATTGAATATAAAAAGAAAATTTGTCTTGAAACAAACTGTAGGTAGAGCGGTAATGGTGTTTTATGGGTTTTAGCTCAATATATATATATAGTATTTATAGGTAATATTGTTTATATGTATGTACATTATCAATATTTTTTCTCTTCCAGTACTAGAAATACGCAAGAGGATGAAACAGATTGGACAAGAAATACCACAATCGAGGAATATTTGGGCCACAATATCACTAATGACACATACGGTATGTCAAATAATGATTTATATATGATGATGTTCTCCTAGCCGATTCCGGCTACGGCGGCCAATCTCATTGAGATTAGCCAACTGCGCAGCAGATATTATAGTGCACAAGTGTACGCGCAGATACAACGTGCACTCTCTATTCCTATCACTCTCATACTCCGGTGGGACGACCACTCGACATGACCGGTGAGAGTTAAGGCGCAGGACCGACGGCTTTACGTGCTCTCCGAGGCACGGGGGTGAAACACCGCCAACTTCCCAACTTCGGGCTGTTACTGAGAGTTACTATACAGAAAGACTCAACAACTAAATTTGGCCCGATCCGAGACTCGAACCCAGGACCTCCGGGTGTGCGGCCGTACACGCTAGCCACTACACCACCGAGGCAGTTATAGTTTATGTTATACTAGCTGCTCACTCTCGTTCATCGAGTTCGTCCCTAGGTACGATTTAAATAAATATAAATAGTTACCATCCAGCGTTAACCTTGTAATTGTTATTTTTCGTTAATTTTTTTCGATATTTTAATACTTATTATCCTATTCCTGACTAAGAGAAATCCAAAAAATCAAATATCATAATAATTGGTCCAGCCGTTCTTGAGTTATGAATGGTGTAACTAACACGACTTTGTTTTATATGCACGTATATACATATATATGATGAGTATGTGTAAAAAGAGCCCATGTCTACGATAGACGGTTTTTGTTTGAAGAGTATCGTACCTATATAAAGATAAATAAACACTATAAGTTAATATATTGTATGTCACATACGTTTATAAATTAACACATTCACGGAAAAATTCACGATGAATGACGACAAATGATAACATTTCTGATGATTGATGACGTTTATCCTTTGAATCATGGTCCGAATAAAAAACAAATAGGGATATAATATAAAATTTGTTACAGATACTTTATACGATGTGCCAACGAGCATGATCGTATTACTGTCCTTTCTATATGGATCCATCTCAGTTTTAGCGGTTGTGGGCAATTTCCTCGTTATGTGGGTAGTCGCAACATCACGTAGGATGCAAAGCGTAACTAATTGCTACATCGCTAATTTAGCTTTAGCTGACATCGTCATAGGGTTATTTGCTGTACCATTCCAAGTAAGTTACATATTTTCATTCACTATATATTATTATTAGCTGTTCTAGATTCATTTCAATTTCATTAATCTAATAATATATTTAAATACACAATTATTATAGAAAAAATATGATAAAAGATCTATATATAATAATATTTTTGAATAGCAGTAGATTTTCAATTAAACTTTATTACTGTCGAGAAAATATTTATTTCGTTTAAAATACGTAGTTAATATTGAAAATGATTTTTAGTTCCAAGCAGCGTTACTCCAGCGATGGCTACTTCCACATTTTATGTGTGCTTTCTGCCCATTTGTGCAAGCACTGAGTGTTAACGTTAGTGTATTTACTCTGACTGCTATTGCTGTGGATCGACATCGAGCTATTATTACCCCTCTAAGGTATGTACCCTAAATTACCGTTTTTCGATTGTTTGAAAGTAATTTAAGAAATAATTTATAATTATTTTACTTAGGTGACAAAAACTTGTCATGTCCCATACATATGTACTCGTACATATATAATACTGACTCATGTGGCTCACTTCCGTTTTTTAACTCAACAAAATTACACTCATAAATAACAGCTTATAAAATTGATGACCAATTTTAGGTTTTCATTAATTTACAAAGTAATCTCTAAATAACTTTTTGAGTCTCTCGATGTATAAAATAATCTCTCAAAGTATGGGGTCTTTAATCTCAACAGTTCATAGTGAGACCATCCATTTGAGGTATTACAGTACACAAGTGAAGTCTATGTTCCTCGCAAATTTCGGTTAGATTATAACGCAACAAGATCATAATGACAGGCAGGATCAAGGCTTTATGGGGTTTGGGATTTAACTCGGGTCTAGCTAGCTAAAAATAATATAAAAACATATGGAATTCAGGAGTGCAGAAGAAAGAAAACAATTCTTTCTTCTACACTCCTAAATTCCATAACTCTTCTGCATCTTACTTTTAAGTGTAATTTTATATTTTTTCTACAGATTTTAATATCATCATACTTCATTTAGAAATGTAATTACTCCAATTAATTATTTAAGTAATATTCAATTATATTTATTTCACAATACAAATGAGCAAACGTAACAATTTCGCAATCACGTTTAATTTAAATTCTTAATTTGATTAACAAAATTAATGATACGACGTTGTTTATTTAATTTAATGTTGTGGATAAAGCGATCTTTGTGGTCAAGTCTTGCTTTTTAAATGAACTCCATTCTAATTATCTAAATAGTTTATTTTAGTTTTTACTTTTATATTTGTTTATACGCATGTTCCTTTCTTGAGGAATAAAATTAAAACAATATGAATTTTTAATATACAATTGGGTATTGCATTTATAATATGAGATACAAACATTCACACTCTATTAAATAAATATTACGTATCTCAGATTTTATAATTTGACGACACGACTGGCTCAGTTTGTAGTGATCCTACTTGCTGTGCCAGTGGTCGCGGGTTTGAGTCCCGCTGGGGGCATTCATTTGTGTAGCACGAATGTTTGTACTCCAGTCATGGGTGTTTATATTTATAATATGTATGTATTTAAAGTTATTTATGTGTAGTGTATCAACCACAGATTGTATTATTATATCTATGGTATCAACTATCTGGTATCCATAACACAAGCCTCGTAGTTTACCGTAGAACTAGAAGGTGCTGTGTATTAACGTTCCAACATATTATTAATTTTATAATATTATTTCTAAGACACCAGGCAAATTATTAATCAGTTAAAATCAATAAATCAATATGTATACAGACGTATGTACATTGAAATATTCAAAGTTATCGTCAATTAAATATTCAGTGTTCATATATTGCACATATTTAACAATTTTCTAACGAGCGATGTGCTTTATAAATGTTTTGTTAATGAATGTTTTAGTAAAAATTGAACAATTATTATATCAAAACTACGAGTATGATATTCCAAAATTTCATAAAGGACGTATGCAAATATAAATATGCGAGGCCTACAGAATATATTACAAAAGCGGTAAGCTCGTGGCTGGTAATAGCTTTACTAAGTAATAAATTAGTGAACGCCAAACAAAATTCATTAACGTTGATCCAGATTATCCACGAAGACTTGTTCATATTTCTGTAATATACGTATGTAATAAAGAAAAAGACAGTTATTGTAATAATGATAAGTGATTCACAGTTTTAATTACCGCATCAATATTAATTGTGATGTAAGCAACTTACGTCATAATTTGCTTATATACTATGTAGCTTCAAACTATACCAGCAAAGGGTAGGCTTTATCTATGTATTCATTAAACTGCTCATTTACGGTGTAGTGTGTATAGATTATTAATATTTCCAATCTCGCCAATAACGAACCGTGTGTTGCCGCTCCCAACGCCTTCCTTTGTCTTGATCAAGAAAAGGCCTAATTTATTATTTACGATTAATGTAATAATTTGCCCTTTTTAGAAACTAGCGACTCACCCTCGCTACGTTGGGGTTTGTCCCCTAGGACCGCTTCAACGGTTAGTAGGGAATAGGTATTTGATCTCTTTCTTTGTGAAAAACAAAAATATGGCAGTTGAGTAGCTTTATTGGGCTGCGCTACCTAAACAGTTTGATATAAAGTTGAAAAAAAAGTTTGAAAAAAAAATTATGACAAAAATACCCTCACCCGTTACATTCGAGCGAAGCGAGAGTAAATTGCTAGTTTAAAATTAAAAAAATATATTTTAATGCTAACATAACCACAAACAAATCAACCGTTAACAATCAACCGTTTTTTATAATGTTAATGACTATCTTATTTGTGGAGTTTGAAATGATATGACATTGTTATAAATTATTATTATTATTTTTCTCTATATATATAATATAAGCTTGACATTAACTTTTGATTTTGACATAACATAGAAATAATTTTTAAATAATTAAGTTCAATTTATATAAATATTTGCACACTCTTTATGAGTAGAATATGTATGAACTTAATTGTAAACCATAAGAACATTGTAAATACCATATTCTGAGCAAATAAAGAATTATTAAAAAAAAAAATATTATTAAAAACATTAAGTCTTGAAATATTATACTATTAAAGTATTCTCAACAATAAAAGTCACGCACACGCCAGCATCAAAAGATTTGAGATCCTAACAAATGGCTCTACCGGAAATCCAAATATGTAGTATCAATCAGGATAGCTTATGGTGATAATAAAGGGCGTCTAACATACTGTACATATATCGTGCTTTCCTATTGCTGGTTTTCAAAGACAACATATTATCTCAGTCCATTACCCGTTTTACGTAAGTAGCCGTGGTGTTTCGTGTTCCACGGTAGGCATGCTCAACCGCACAAGGACCGTGCTATTTTCAACCGACTTCAAAAAGGAGGAGGTTCTCAATTCGACTGTACTTTTTTTTATGTTTGTTACCTCAGAACTTTGCCATTTATTAACCGATTTGGACAATTTTTGTTTTGTTTGAAAGGGTATACTTCCAGATTGGTCCCATTTAAATTTCAAAAAAAATACTACCCCTAAGGGTGGAAAAATAGCTAATGATGAATTTAACCTACTTCTAATTGTCATATTAACTTGAAACTTTGCAAGTGTTTCTATTTAGGTTGATAGTACAGTGGTTCGGCATTGTTGACCTGATCTGATGGTAAGGCCAGAAGGTGGATAGGTGGAACTCTTCAACGACTAATAGTAGATACTTTGAGTTTGGGCTTATTTTGTTTGATTTGACAAGCCTAACACTTTAGAATTTTTACTTTGCTAATACTGTCTACACTAAAAAGGGAAAAATAAAAACTTTTTAACAAAAAAATAAAAACCGACTTCAAAAAAAGCACTAAAAGTAAAAAATAGCTGATTAGTACTTTTCATTTACTATACATACCTAATCAAATATTTTCGAAGTCGGTGTGTTTTGGCTAAGTAATTAAAGTGTACATATTAAAATACATACCTAATCAAATATTTTCGAAATCGGTCCCAGCCCATACAAAGCAAAGCACACCGACTTCGAAAATATTTGATTAGGTATGTATAGTAAATGAAAACTACCAATCAGTTATTTTTTACTTTTTAGTGCTTTTGTTTGAAGTCGGTTTTTATTTTTTTGTTAAAAAGGTTTTATTGTCAAGACTTACTACACATTCGTAATTACCAATTATATAATACTAGCGAATCACTTTAGTTCATTCTTAGGTACGTTTCGTTTGTTTTGTATTAGGACGTATTTTCCCGTAGGAATGAGATAATCTCCCGCGGTAAAAAGTAACCTATGTCACTCTTCAGCTTCAGTAACGGAAGATATCGATGTCTGAAAAAACCTAGCAAGTTATCGAAACACGTGAAGTTCGCCAACCTGCACTTGGTCAGCATGTTCCCTCTCGCATTTACGACGTTATTTTGACGTTTAAAAAAAGGGGCTGAATACACTATTTGGATATACATATTAATAATTGTATACTGTGTATTTTATAAATCTCTATACCAAGTAACAGACTGATAAACACAATTGATCTACGCACAATTGTGCGAAAACTTAAAGTTTAAGTTGCAGATTCCAGACGACGCTGTAGTAACAGACCTGAGTTACCATATCATTACAGTCTCTAATATAGTTTTGAATTGGTAAGACGTTTAAAAGGTTTTTTTTTATTTCTTTATAGCTAAGAACGCTCTCGGTCAAGTCACCTTTCAAACAAAAATCAAAATTGGATCATCCGTTCCGGCGCTACGATGCCACAGACAGATATACAGATATACAAACACACAGATACACAAGTTGAACTTATAACTTCTCTCTTATTGCATCGGGGGTTCAAAATGAGCTTTTACGGTATAGCAAATAGCCTGACATTATTATTTTTTTAAGCTTGTGGTGGACAATTAAACTGATAAGCATGTACTGTGTATTCATATGATTAGGAAGCATTTAAACAAATAATAAATAAATAAATAAAATAAATATGTTGGGACAAAGCACCATCTAGTTCCATAGTAAGCTACGAAGCCTGTGTTATGGATACCAGATAGCTGATACACTACACATATATAACTTTAAATACATACATATCATAAATATTAACACCCATGACAAACATTCGTGCTCAACACACAAATGTATGCCGTCAGCGGGATTCAAACCCGCGACCATTGGCACAGCAAGTAGGGTCACTAAAAACTGAGCCAAATGTGTCATCAAAAATTAAAAAAAAAACATATTTAATAATTTGGTAAAATCTATAAATAAGGTACGTCGAAGCTTATAACTTTTTTTTCCAGTGCCCACACATCAAAACGTGTCGCCAAAGTCATTATAGTGTTTATATGGGTTTTCGCTTTATCACTTGCTGCCCCTATGGCGATGTCATGGGAAGTTATTATGGTAGACGAACAAGACCCAGGTAATTTCAATAATAAATATAACGTTTAACCTATACTACCTATAAAATATAAGAATAATATTTTTATTAAGTACCTATATTATTTTGTATAATTATTAGGTACCAAATAATTCTACTAAACTAAAATACATTATAATATACTGTTGTTTTATATTATATTAATAACTAATATTATCTAACCTTGATATTTTTCCTGCCACTGCCTTTCAATTTTAACAACAACTCTTAGCTTTTATTATTTCGTCATATTAAAAGATGCAGATATTGTTGTGTCGAGTTTGAGTTGAATTTTAATCTGAGGTCGTACAGCCAAAACCTTTCTTGGCCATATTTTGTATGCAACAGTAAGATTGAAAGTAAAACAACAATTAATAGAAATTTTTAAATAGATGCGATTTAGATTGCATTTAAAAAGCTTAGCTTACTCAAAACATTATTTTATTGCAGTGTCCAGAGTGTTTTACGAAAAACCCTTTTGTGCTCCGACTGAATTTGGATCACATTCGTTAGCAATATATAGACTATTGTTGTATATTTTCCAGGTAACGTTTAAATTATAACTTCTGATTTTATATGTTATGTAAAATAATATATTTTATACTTAATAGGAAACATTAGCAATACAATTCATGCCAAGTATCTAATCGATATTTATCGATATTTATTATTATTTCACGTACCGGTCGAAGTATTTAATATACACCAAATTTTGATGATCGCTTTTTTGGTATAATTACCATTTCCTTCTAAACATAATCGATAGCTTATTTAAATGGAGTCGTTATCGTTTGACACTTCATGATTTTTATATTTTTTATAATAAGTTTACACATTACTAATGATCATAAAACAATTCACGGCAGTATAATTATCTAATTCGAATTTTTCTAGAAAATAAAATAAAAATTTACTCCATGTAGCTTTTCCTCTGCCTCACTCCCGAATGCTTTTCAGGAGACAAAATTAAAAATCGGGACATTATTTTATTTGAAATTTTGTTTTATGCGATATGCATACATTCAAAGTCTCTAGAGAAACAGAATTTATGATTCTTTGTTTTGATTTAACTTCATATTTGACGGCTGACAACTTTTACGAGATATTTGTTAGGAACTGTGCATTCTCTAGAGTCTAGAGAATGCATCAATAGAAATTCGATGTTTTTATAAATCATGATAACATATGTGCAATTGTTTATGATTGCTACAAATCGTAAAATTAAGAAATATGCATGTGTTATATGAGCGTTTGTTGTAGGTACATTGGTAATGATCCTACAATTGACAACGTATGAAGGAATTAGAAAATATTAAGTAAACTTATTTTATGCTTATTTTTTATATGTTTACATTTATGAAGGATTTTTATAAGTATTATTTATTTCAGTACATTATTCCCTTATGCGTAATAACATTTGCGTACGCTCATATGGCTATGAAACTGTGGGGGGCGCGTGCGCCTGGCAACGCGCAGGAAACACGAGATGCGAATCAAATGAAGAATAAAAAGAAGGTAAGTTTTTTTATCAGGAAGTACATATATTATTGTATAACATTATCGGCTAGTGATCATAAAGGATCTTAGAAATATTTCCCAAAATGCCTAGGCCGAAACTCTCCCCCGCTGTGTTTACCTTGTCGTGGTGGCTGGGTGGTGTGGTGGCAACCCAGCTGGGCGCGAAGCCAAAATACACACAGGGAGGTGTCCCACTTCAGTGGGTGGTGTACCTTGCGGGTTGCTCTTGATACTTCTCTGATACCAGAGTGGACCGTGGAAGCAACGCCTTGCCTGCCGTCGGGTCACCGACTGAGACGCCCTATTAAGACGGGGGAGGTTCTGTTGGGTTTTCTAATGTAAAACTTTCGGAGCCTTCATTTTTTTACTACGAAAATATCTGGTTAGGTATCTGATTAAATGAAAACTCCTTTTAGACATTTCTTTTTGCTTTTTAGTGCCGGTTTTTTAAGTCGGTTTCATTTTTTTCAAATTACTTTATAATAAAATTATTTAAGACTCGGACCTCGCTTCGGGCGTCTTTCTTTTCTTTAGAATTCTATTGAAGAGACTTGTAATTGGAATAACGAGTAAATATTTGTTGACTTTTATTGCTTCGTTTGATACATTATCGATCCCAGTGCTTTTATAAGTTTTCAGTTCTTTAGAATTACTTAAATCAATCAATATATGACATTAAAATTAATGCAAAGTAATTGATTTAACGTTACCCATCCTATTTTAAATAGACTTACGAGATTCCCTTTCCAAATTAATGAACTTCACAAGTTTACATGGACAATTAAAATAGCGCGTTATTTTCTTTTGTTGTAATCTACCTATACTAATATTATAAAGAGGTAAAGTTTGTGAGTTTGTGAATTGTGAGTTTGTGACGTTGTAGGGGGTGATCTCTGGATCTACTAAACTGATTTAGATGAAATTTGGTAAGAAGATAGTTTGAGACCCTGGGAAGGACATAGAATACTTTTTTCCCGGAAATCATCCCTTACGGGGGTGAAAATGGGGATGATAGTTTGCATGGGAAATCAACGTAGTCGCTAGTTGTTAATATATTTAATGATCAAATCTTCAATATGAAAAAAAGGATGTTCATATTCTACGTGATATTTTAGTCTTTCTTTGCTATGCATTTTTTTTTTCTTTTTTTTTCTTTAAAGTCTAGCAGTAGTGTTACATATAGTTCATACAAGTACTGTATTTAATATCATAGATAACATTGGTAAATTGTAAATCTATTTTAAGGTAAACACAAAATGCTTCAGAAATAGTATAACAAAGAAGGAAAATAATTAAATGTGCTCATTTGCTATCTGTAAGAGTTGATACATACATTCTTTTTATACACCAAAATAGAAGAGTTGAACATGTCAATTGAGCTACTGCATTGATTAAAAATGTTTGTTATACGCGGTATAGCGGAGTTCGCTCCTAGCACCGTTTGTCCGCCAACCCGCACTTGGCCAGCGTGGTGGACTATGGCCTGATTCCCCTCGTATTGAAGGGAGGCCCGTGCCCATCAGTAGGACGTTAAAAAAAGGGCTAAATAGACATAATTCTAATTAACATTTCAAATCCGGCTGGATTAGAGTTCAGAATATTCAAACGCAAACATATACATATACAAACAAACAAAACAAACAAACTTTACTGTTAATTTACATATATATGTTTTAGTTTTTTATATGTTTAATATATAAATTGAAATACAGGTAATAAAAATGCTGGTGCTGGTGGTTGCGTTATTTGCACTCTGCTGGCTACCTTTGCAAAGCTATATGCTCCTTCAGTCATTCTTTCCATCTATTAATGAGTAAGTATTTATTAAACAATTTTAAAAAACATTCACCATAATATGTATTTAAACAACATAATATATTTTTAAATTATTCGTCAACTTAATAAGTGTAAGTAGTAAACTTAGTCTACACAATAAAAAGTTTGGTTAAAGAATTTTTAAGAAAGTACTATAAAGTAGAATTGTTAAGATTATAGATTTTTTAACGAAACGTGTAATAGTGATATTGCTAGAAAATTTAATTTAACGTTTTATAATTTTCTCTCGATTATCATAAAATTATTCTAAAATGTTTAAAGAATATACCTAAATATTAATAAAAGCTATGTTTACAGATACAGATACATAAACGTAATTTTCTTTTGCTTCGACTGGCTGGCAATGAGTAACTCTTGCTACAACCCTTTTATATACGCTATATACAATGTAAGTATTAATTAGTTATTTTAACATGTGTGTTAACATATAAAATAATTATGTAATGTAAAAACAGATACAAAACGGAAAAGTAATTGAGGAAATGAAAAAGTGAACATATAATTTATTAGATTACGCAAGTGCCACGAAAGTGGTATGCAATATAATATACATATAATAAAATTGTAACTAAGTCGAAACTGTACATTAAATATTTTTTGGAAAATCTTATTGAAATAGACATTATTTTCGATATAGAGGCCGAATCAATAGTTTTTAGAATTTTTGTCTGTCTGTCTGTCGGTCTGTCTGTTACCGCATCACGGAAAAACCACTGGAGGGATTTTGATGAAATTTTATATGGTGATAGCTGGTTATCCGGGTCAACATATAGGATACTTTTTACCGCGGGAAAATGTCTCTTTTCTGAGAAAAAATACAAAAACTGCAATGTAAGAGTATACTAATATGTAAAACCTAAGATTTTGGTTTTTGGTCATCTGAACGCGGATGGAGCCGCGAGCAATGCTAGTTAATGAATAAACGCTTACAGTTACAATGTTTAAATTTACAATACATTTTGTGCAATATCTGTGAGAAACATCTACATTCCTACACTAAAACACAATGCCATTTCATGCGATTACTCAGAATTACCTGGGATTCAAATTTAAGATTTAATAATTTCTCTTACTAAAATAGATATTAAGTTACAGTTGCTCTTATTTAGCTATATTTCGATGGTTGTATTTAACTTAGAGATACGATATGTTTGAGAGCGACTTGGAAAATATAAATAAATAAATATGTTGGGACGTTAACATTATGGTAAGCTACGAGGCTTATGATATGGATAGCAGATAGCTGATACACTACACACATATAACTTTAAATACATACATAATATATGATATCATGAATTTAAACTATCAAATAAATTGAAAGTAGCCTGAGGCTATTTTTTAGGATTCCATAGCCAAAAGGTTAAAATGGAACCATTATAATTTTGCTATGTTCGACTATTCGTAAGCAACTTTAATCAAAGACTATTGGATCTACATTGCTAAAATTTAGTAGTAAGATGTCTCATATGAATGGCTAGACAATTTTCTAGTCAAATTACAAAAAATAAAGAATTAGGATAAAAAAATAAAAGATAAGTATTGCATACACGTAATTGAGGGGTGAAAAAATGTTTTTTCAGTATACATAAATATGTCGGGTATCTCTTAATAGGTCTATAAAATTTATTAATAAATAAGGTTTAATTTGTGATTCTTCTTTTATGAAATTTAGAACGGTTTTGCTACTAAAAGAATTTTTATAGTTCTTTTTCGTACTTATGTGATGACAAACGCAACAACAAAAAAGGGTCAATTTAAAAATACTCCACAGCTTTACTCCACAGCTTACGTAAGCTTACGTAAGCCATCTTCTGCCATCTTGACAATTTGTAAAATTTGAAAAATAGGTACAGACCTATATCCTAAACAAGTTTATTAAAATACTACCTTTACTTAATGTACCTATCCATTTTAACAAAAATAAAATTGGCTATAAATTATAACCTATAATCATTTTATATACATTACACTCAAAAGATTGACAACAAGTAAGAATCTTATGTACAAAATATCAAAAGTTTTTAATACGGCAATTTCTAAACATGGATATTAGTAAGATTTTTCCTAGTCTGATGTCGCCCCAAAATGGGTGACATCTGAAGCGGATCACCCTTAGCGACAATAATGTGATAATATTTTAATAATATTATTTGTATCTGTATCAATTATTAATAAGTAACTTCGATACGTGTGCTAAAATCATTAAAGCTTAGAGTAGTAGAGATTTTAAAAGAAATGCTGTGAAGTGTGAACTGCAAGGGTTGTCAAAAAGTACCAATTTTCATAGCGACCCTTTCGAACTTAAAGCACTGTATTGCCATTTCGAAGCAAATTTCTGCTTAGCTGTCAATAAATTAATAAATAAAAGTAATAATTATAACAATCGGGTGCACCTCAACCGCGTCACACCCCTCACGTTCGTCCTTGACTAGGCGCCTTCGTTAGACAACTGTATAAATTAGTATGTATTTGATATTTGTTTATTATAATATATTATGAAATAGACGATATTATTTTAATATTATTATAATATTAGCGGCTCACCCTCGCTTCGCTCAGGTTCGCCTCTAGAATAAAAACTTTGTAACAAAAAAAAACCGACTTCAAACAAAAGCACTAAAAAGTAAAAAATAACTGATTGGTAGTTTTCATTTACTATACATACCTAATCAAATATTTTCGAAATCGGTGCCAGCCCATACAAAGCAATTATATTTGTTACATACATGTTTTAAGGTTTAGCCAGCGGAAGGTTTTTAGGGACTCGATAAATCCAGTTATTGTATCTTCCCGTGAGAAAGAAAGATTCTCTTGAAGTAAAAGGTATCCTAAACGCTGACACGAGTAATAAGTTATCACTTCACCAAATTTCGTTGAAATCGGTTCTTTACTTTTCGCGTGAAACGCGCATACAAAAACAGACAAACAGACAATGTTTTTAATAACTATTGTTTTGGGGTCTATGTTGTGTACATAATACGTTACAAATAAACAAAAACATCTATCCCACGGGAACTGTACATTTTTCCGGGATAAAAAGTAACCTATTTGTTATTCTGATGTATGACCTATATTATTGTAAAGTTTTATTATAATCCGATCTGTAGTTTTTGTGTACTAAGCTGTATAAGTTATTATAGTTTTTTAACTATCCCACGGGAACTATTTATTTTTCCGGGATAAAAAGTATTTAAGATGTTGCTCGGGGATATAAGATACCACCATGCAAAATTTCATTTAAATCGGTCCAATAAATTCGGAGATTAGCCCGTACAAACAGACAAACAGACAGAGAAACAAAAAAATTAAAAAAAAAACTGGATTTGTTCTATTTGTCTTCTTACATCCTCCTGACTCGGTTTTTAGCATTTTTCTGCTATGTACAGACATTCGACCTCTACTGTTTTATTATAGTATAGATTTAAAATAGACGATGTTTCTAAGTCTCTTTAATTTGTTATTTTTTATCTTACAACGATAGCTCATTTAAGTCTAGTAAGTGAACTGTGAAAGGTTTGAAAAATGAAAAGACTAATATTTAGGGGCTGGCGGTGACGTGAAACATGATGACTTGTCTTACCACTTAATGGCTTCGTTTACTTTATGTAAATATACTTCTAAACGATTATAAATGACATTTTTATTATATACATATTTAATTAATTTTAGTACAATATATAATGAGAAATTAAATAAAGATATGTAATTTCGTGAAAATATTGATGTACATTCCAAAAAAAACTTTTAGTAATGAGTATACTTTTACAATACTTAATATTATAATCAACATTCTAAATTAAGCACTATATCTTCAAGCTAATCCTTTTGAGAGTTATCTAGGAAGAACACACACACACGCATATAGATACGAACAAACACACTATTTATATTATAGTTTAATTTATAGCATCGTTATAATTTTTATATTTATTGTTCCAGGAAAAGTTTAAAAAGGAATTCAAACAAAGATTTACATTTAGGCAAAAACAAAACAGATTCACTAACGATAGTTGTTATGAGGTAAATAAAGAAACATATAAAATTGTACATAAATTATAATAGTTTAGGTAATAATCCAAAAGTTTGTTTTAGGACGGACATTCATATAGAACTCGAGTTCTATCAATTCGATCAACAAATGAAAGGAGTGTTTACTCTGCAAGAAAATCAATAAATATTACCCCCGTAGATTCTTTAAAAGCGAGAAATTCTTGTGATTGTGCCAGAGAACATATTCATTCAGATAAAGGAGTTCTACGCCCATCAAAAATGGAACGTGAAATGTGTAAGAATGGCAACCGTAACATGAGTCCTGAACATTTTGGAAGGTCAAATAGATTCAGCAACAATGATTTACCTATCGGTGATGAAAGAGTTAGTGAACTATATATTTTTCCAAACAGTAGTATTGTAGAATTTACAGATGTGCTACGTGAGAACAAAGTATAAATTTATACCTTCAAGGTGAACTTCTTCATAGAACTTACATAAACAGTGTAGTAGTCACGATTTGTTAGTGACAAATCTGTCAGTGGCTTCCTTATTTTATCTTAAACTAGAGTTTAAAATTCGTGATGTAATATGTTATAATAAAATGTAAATATTAAATTATAGTTATGTATGTAAGTATTTATTAAAATGTTAACATGTGATGTGACAAAGTCTATATAAAATATCTACTATAAATAAAATGCATGAGAAACTAAGTTGTGTATTATTAAAATTTTACAAATTTTTTGTTCAATCAAGATATCACTTCGAAGAAAAATATAGATATGATATAGATTAAAATATTTATTTTAAATAAATAAATATTTAATCAAATTCATTTCTTTTATTCATAAATTAATTTTACAAATAAAATATTTCTATAGCTCACTTATTTGAAAAGATAAATAAATAGACATTTGTACCGTCCCTTCTTTGTATAGATAAATCCTTTCATCAAAAGCTATCTAAAAGATATTACAACTGGCTATATACTCGTAGAGTCGCGTTTGTATCCTTTTATATTGTTTTACACAATACTCATTTTGAGATATTGTGCTTGCTATCGTAATGTGAAATGTAATAAATATTACTTATGATTGTAATACCTAGCACTTAATTGCTATAATATTAATTATTATCAAAAAGATCTTTAGACTAGCGGTTCACCGTCGCTTCGCTCAGGTTCGCCTCTAGGAAGACAAATACAAACCTATCCCACGGTAACCGTACATTTTTCCGGGATAAAAAGTAGCCTATGTGTTATTCCAGACTACAATCTATCTCTGTGCCAAATTTTATCTAGATCCGTTCAGCCGTTTTGACGTGAAAGAGCAACAAACATCCATATTCACAAACTTTCACATTTATAATATTTATTTTGTTTGTCGGCATATGTAATATTGAGACTAAACAAAAAGGACTAAGAGCTTCTTAATTTCACTCATACAACCTTCGTCTTATCTATACATATAATCAAACTGTAACTAAGTCGAATCTGTACATTAAATATTTTTGGAAAATCAAATCGAAATAGACATTATTATCGATACAGAGTCTGAATATATAGTTTTTAGAATTTTGTCTGTCTGTCTGTCTATCAGTCCGTCCGTCCGTCCGTCTGTCTGTCTGTGTGTTACCGCATTACGAGAAACCCACTGGATAGATTTTGATTAAATTTGGTATGATGAAAGCTGGTCATCCGGGTCAACATATAGGATACTTTTTACCGCGAGAAAATATCTCATTTCTGAGAAAAAATACAAAAACTGCATTGTACTCTATACTAATATGTAAAACCTAAGAATTTGGTTTTTGGTCATCTGAACGCGGGCGGAGCCGCGGGCAATGCTAGTTGTACATAAATTATAAAACTTTCAAATTGAATTATGCTGTATTATTTTAACGAAATGGGTTTATTATGACTCTATTTTTAGAACCTACATGAAGTAAACAATGCCTCTACAGATTTTACTATAATTAAATGGGACCCATTCATGCGTAAAACATACTGGGGAATGTTACGTTTTGTTCACAAATACCGAGTAATAATAGTTTTACAGAACTAAAACATAAATTTTAATCATTTATGTTTTAGTTCTGTAAAACTATTTATTTTTAATTAAAGATGTACTTGTAACTTCTTTACTGCAATGAGAAGGAATCTAGTGACCTATCAACTACATTTTCGGCTACTTCACCGACTTTAAAAAAAGATGTTCAATTAGATTAGATATTATATTTATTCTGTTTGTTAAAATTATACACATAAATTAAAAAAAAATGCAGCACTGTGAAGTAACTGTTTTTAAAATCATTTTAAATTTATTGTTAAAAAGTAATCTATACTTTTATACTAATATTATAAATTTAAAAGTTAGTGAGTGTGGATGTATGGATGTTTGTTACTCTTTCACGCCAGAACGGCTGAACGGATCTAGATGAAATTTGGCACAGAGATATATTACAGTCTGGGATAACACATAGGCTACTTTTTATCCCGGAAAAATGTTCGGTTCCCGCGGGATAGGTTTATTTTTGTTTTGAGGGTTTGCCGCTAATAATTTATATATAAATAAAAAAAGTAATAAATACATACATCCATACTAATAGTATACAGGTGAAAGTGACTCTGTCTGTTACCTTTCATGCTTAAGCCGCTAAACAGATATCGATAAAATTTTGTAAGGAAATAGATTGCATCCTGAAATCAGACATACACCTCCCTTAACACTCCACGTAAATTTCTAAGAAATTCATAAAAATTCTAAGAAATCTATTGTTAACTGACACGCCGGCGTGTCCGCGGTCGTAGAGGGATTAACACTCAAGCGGCGAAAATTAGTGGTCTATACAAATATCTAATAGAAGCCCAAGAAGATTCATATATAGCGGGAGTCTAATCCGCTACCTCTAGTAATAGTGGCTAGTACCATTCTAACTCGCACTTACCTGGTTATCATTCATCCCTCTTTTATGCAGTGCAGTAACTTTAAGTGTGTTTTGGTTAGAGATATTAGTGACTTTTTATTGCAGTGTTTTATTAAGTATAAGAGCATCCATTATTGAACAAAAAATTTTTTTATAGAATTTGTTTATAGAACAAAAAATCTGCAAAATTTTGTATAAAAATATAATAAAATAACAAAGAAACATGATTAAAAACAAAGGTACGTTAAAACTATTCATGGACAGAAATAGATATCTATTAAATATTTGACGAAAACCAGACCACATCTTTACATGTTATTGCTCTCTTTCGTAAACATTGGCAAACAAAAATAAAAATAACTTGTGGCTTTCGTTGCATTCAATTGATTTTTTTTTAAATGGCAAAGGAAAATATAAATATACTATCAACCATCTCGGCTTCGCACACATGCTCTTTTCAACACTCTTCCTATGAAGGTAGGAAGGTTAAACCTCGAAGTGAAAAATATTAAGGGCTTTCCACTATTTGCACATTACATCAAGAACAGTAGATCGTATAAAATATTGCTTTAAAATAAAGGATTTTGATAACCTTAAATAAATATGACTTTTGATATCTTGTGACGCTTACACGAGATTATACAAATGAAACTTTTTTTTATGTCCGGAAAAACCCTGTTCCCGGGTACCCGCTCGCCAATGGGGGAAACGGGTTATGTGGGGCCCCCGCCGAGCAAAGATGGTAAGCGCGCGGCAGCCTACCCACTAAAAACCTGACAAAGGCACCCCCTTCGCCTTAAGGCCGGGCCACGGGCACCAAAAGGACTCTTCCGCAACTCCGAATATACAAATGAGGCTGAGTCAACATTTAAAAAGCCAAAGCTAAGATATATAGAAGCTTATAACCTATTGTCTTTCATACACTGCCTCGGTGGTGTAGTGGCTAGCATGTACGGCTGCACACTCGGAGGTCCTGGGTTCGAGTCCCGGGTCGGGCTAAGTTTAGTTATTGAGTCTTTCTGTATAAGTAAGCCTCAGTAACAGCCCGGAGTTGGGAAGTTGGCGGTGTTTCACCCCCGTGCCTCGGCGAGCACGTAAAGCCGTCGGTCCTGCGCCTTAACTCTCACTGGTCGTGTCGAGCAGTCGTCCCACCGGAGTATGAGAGTGACAGGAATAGAGAGTGCACCTGTGTCTGCGCGTACACTTGTGCACTATAATATCTCCTGCGCAGTTGGCTAATCTCAATGAGATTGGCCGCCGTGGCCGGAATCGGTCGGGAGAACATCATCATTGTCTTTCATTTTGAGGTTAAATATCTATTTAAGTGGACTGGTGGATTTTTTTAGGGCAATATTTTTTCCACATTGGATTATACGAGTATAAAATTGCAGTAGGTATTTTAAGTACTTTATTTTAATAATTTATTTTACAAGATACAAGGTTACTTCTATTATATTTATTTAATGTTATATACTATATGTACTAGTTTTATATGTTATTTATCTTATAAATATACACTAAAAATATATAATTAGTATAAATTATTATAATTTTGAATATCAACATTCATATCAAAATTTTATTCAAATTGTCAATTTATTTTCATTTTCGCTTTATTGGCTAGAAGTATATTATTTCATTAACACGAACCATGGCCGGATAACCTCTAAAACGAAGTATAAAATTAATATTAAACAAAATACAAATAAACCTACTACGTTTTATTGTTTTCCGTCTGGTTATGACGAGTAACAAAAGTTTATAAAGGAAAATCTTGTTTATGAAAATATAACGGACTATTATTATATAATAACTTTTGCCCGTGGGTTCGTTTGCGTAGTATATTTATGTTTAATTGCTCCGCTCCCAGGAGCAGAAGTGAAATGTTAGATAGCTTACTATATAAACCCTTCATTAATAACTCTTAAATTAAAAAATTAAAAAACCCCAATACAATAACCTATTCAGTGAGACCATTTGAATGAGCGTAAATATGATATATACGATATACTAGGTTACCATATCATTGCAATGTTATTAAAATAACGGGATACCAAGTTTCGAATCGATTAGATCTGTGGAAGCTGCTCATATCCTTTATTACCGTCTAGAAAAGAGCTGATAGCCTGCAAACGGCTGAATGGATTTAATGATTGATAACTAATAACAAGAATGTTCTATCGAGAGTGATTCAAACAAAAACATCTTCAAACAAGACATACAAAATTAAAATCAGTTCATACGTTTGGGCCTTATGATGCCACAGACACATACACGAACACACAGATTAAACTTATAACTCGTCTCTTAAATAGGCGTTAGTTAATAGACTATAAAATGAAAAATACTTTTTGAAATCGTTCTAGGTATATTTGAAAATTAGTGCGTACAAACAAATAAAAAAAGAACAAATTTTTCAACTTTATAAATTATATAGCGACTCACCCTAGATACGTTTTAACGGTGCGTATATATTTCTCAGATATTTTTCCGCAGTAAAAAGTATCCTGTATATTGAGCAGGATAACCAGCTATCCTCGTACCAAATTTCATCAAAATCGGTCCAGTAGTTTTCTCGTGATGCGTTCTCAGACAGACAGAAAGACAAAAATTCTAAAAACTATAGATTCGATAGACTATTTCAAAAAGATTTTACAAAAAATATTTTATGTACAGATTCGACTCACGTAGAATCTTATTATTGTTTGAAGCACTTAAATGATCAATATTACAAGTAAATAAAATGTTTATTGAAATTTGTAACTAAGCAGTATGGCGATATGTAACTGAGCTAGATTTTAATAAATAATACAATGAATACTATAATAAGACGAATTGGATAAAAATATAGTATAAACCGTAAACAACCGTAATAAAATATAGTTAACCGTAATAAAGTATAGTATATAATAGTATAATATACACTTAATATTAAATACGTTTTCCTGCGATAAGATACGTCTTTCTAATATATTTTATTATATCCCTCTCATACAGACTCACTTGTATCGCAAAATTAAATCGAAATTATTGAGATATTGGCTTATTTACTGAGAGAAAATAAATCCATAAGAGGAAAAAACAGAGAGTAGGCAAATACATACGTAATTGTAATGTAAATAATCTATGTACGTTCAAATAAATACCCAAAATTAAAGACAATCATTTTTCACAATACATTTTATTTATGTCGTATATCAAAGAATTTTTTTTTACTTGCCGTATAAGTAATACCTTGATTTATTATATTTCAGAAGTTTCGCACTATATATCGGTGCGACAGCTGGAAAATCTGACACATGATAACGTTTGACCTACCGAAAAGAAAAGGCACGAACCGACCTATTTACCCGAATTAAGTTTCTTTATCTATACATATAATAAAATTCTAACTAAGCCGAATCTGTACATTAAATATTTTTGGAAAATCTTATTGAAATAGTCATTATTATCGATAAAGAGGCCGAATCTATAGTTTTTAAAATTTTGTCTGTCTGTCTGGGAGCGCATCACGAGAAAACCACTGGACAGATTTTGATGCTGATCCAGGTCAACATATAGGAATACTTTTTACTGCGGGAAAATATTACATCTCTGTGAAATCTATACTTATTTTTTTAACACTTATGATATGATATCATTATTTAAACGTAAGGACGCCGACATAATCCATATATTATTGTCTTTGAATTTATGCTAATGCAAATTACAATTACAGAAATCACAAAAAGCTTCTATGGGCATTTTTTCGTTCTATTTAATTCTTATCTTTGTTGAGCTCTTAACTTTAAGATCTTAAAGTTAAGTTTTAAGATCTTACCTTTAAGCTTACCTACTTAACTTTAAGATTTTTTAATGGTAACTTCGAGAAGCCCTGTATTGACTTTACAATCAAAAGTTACGGTACAGAATCTAATTGATCATTTTATTACCTTAGATTTTTAATAAAATAACCTAAAAAATACCCGTAATCAAACGTAAAAAATATCGTTTAAAAATATCTAGAGAAATATTTTAAAACGAATGTGACCAGCACACTGAAACATATTCACTATACAGGATTCTTTATTAAACTTTTTGGCAAAGAAACTTTCGAAGCTTATGTTTAAAAAATAAAAAATGATCTAAAGTTTTATTGGCTTATACCATTGTAGCTCACCTTTTTTCAAGTTTAACGTTCCATAAAAACGAACTATAACAAGACGCTTTACAAGCGTATGCGGTTTCGGTATTATGTGTCTGAACGTTTTGACCGATTTCAAAAAGGAAGGGGTGCTCAATTGACCTTTATTTTTTACTAATATAGATAGATTTCATGTCTATATAATATAGGGAACATAAGCAAATATTAAAATTATAATGAATTTACTTTTTACATCATGTTAAATTTACACTGAAATTATGCCATTATTACGAAATTATGGTTTTGTACAAGACACATAATGTGTGTATGTGTCTATAATACATACTTACTACCTATCGATTTTGTTATCATACGATTAAAACTTTTATTTGCTTGAGGCTGTCCCAAAAAACCCTTGACCACGTAAAATGTTTTAGCAATCTTGTTCTCTCATTTCACTTCTTATATTTTTTATCTTGTCGCAGGAAAACTTGTATCTTTACAAAAATATATTGAAATTTTGGAGTATTATTTGAGTCTTATCTACATTCTTGTGGTTTAAAAAAGACTTCGTAAAAGCTATAGATAAACAGCGTTAGGCCCTTAAAAAATTGGTAGAAGAATATTTTATTCCGTAATTACAATTTCTTTTCTAAATAAACGGGACCAGGAAATAAATGGACCGTAAAGCGTGCCAAGTTTGATGTATATAATGCAATTAAGACAAAAAAAACAGAAGATTAGCAGTTATCTTTCGCCTTTATTTCAAGCTATATGAATTGTTCGTGCTACTTTTAAAGGAATATAATAAGTAGGACAATTTAATTACAAAGTACGTTTATTATTAAAATATTACAAAAAAAACGCCAATATTATTACCTTATAGACAATATTAATGTTTTCTTTAACAATTATATTAAATACTTACAGTATTTAATATAATATATATCACTCCCCGAAGCACGGAGGAGTAGCCACTCGAATTGTCCAACTCTAAGTAGCTGAGAATTTCTTGACAGAACTCAATAACTGAACTGGGTCCGACTCGGACTCTTGAACCCGGAACATCCGAATCTGTAGCCATACATGGTAGCCAAGCAATTACTACATCACTGTCAGTAGACAGAAAATATTACTTACTGGCCAACTGTGTTTCAATATTATCCAGTACAGCTCACACGCCATCTAGCATTCGTTGATGGTAGTACTATGTAAGCAATTATAAGGACGAGCCCAGATTTTATATGGGACAGGCAACCAAATAGAGCAAGATCCCAGGGCCACCAGACGCCACGTATTTTCTGACAAACGAAATGTGGACGATTGAGTAGTGTTAATACGTACTAAGATCGCATAACACCTGCTAACTTGGTTAGACGGCCAATTTCTAGGTATCAGGTAATCCCTCCCAACGTGTGTTTACCTTGTCGTGGTGGGGGGCTCAGTATTGCCCGGCAATCCAGCCGGGCGCGAAGCCAAGAAACGCACAGGGAGGTGGCCCGCTCCGGGGGGGTTTGGGAGGTGGCCCTCTTCGGAGGGCGATGTACCATGCGGGTTGCTCCTGGTACTTCTCTGATAGCAGAGTGGACCTTGGAGCAACCTCGTGGTTGTTGTGGTCTGCTTCGGCGGACCTGCCGTCGGGGCGTCGTAGTTGAATGCGTAAGCGATCCTGCGACGCCCCATTAAGACGGGGTTAGGTTTTGTTGGGTTTTAGTGGGTAGTACTGGCTTCGTCGGTGAGTCCCACACCTTGTGCGTAAATGCATTTCCCAACGTTAAAAAAAAAGTGTCAGGTAATCAAGGTACCTCAAAACATTACTTACCTCGCGTAAATTCTCCAAGCTGATTTTCACGTATATTTTATTTTAGACAATATCGTTAAAAATAAGTCGTCAATACTCCCAGACACTTTCCGTCGGCCGTTGCTTTGCAGACGCTTTAAAGGTCCCAAAATAATTACTTAACTTCACGTAAATTCTGATGTCCCATTTTTATATATGTTCGCTTAACAACTATTTTAAAACCTTTTAGAAGAAGACAGACTGATCCAAAGGGCCAATCATCCCCTAAACTAAATTTTAATGCTTGTGTAGGTACCCACAGAGGCATTAAAATCGTCTCATGCGCGTGGATAGAGCATTATCCACGCGCATGAGACTGAGTAAGACCGATTGCGCTGTTAAGGCCATGAAAATTAATTTAGCAGATTGATATTTTAGAACTTTTGTTAACAAATAAATTATGGCAAAAAATAAGACAAAAAATTGACATGTAATAAGTAGCAAAAAATTAAAAATGCATTTTTTTTAAATAATACTAAAGTTAGCCGACGTTTTTAATTATTTTTTTCATTTATTAATACAAGATAATTGTATCCTACAAATAATTTAATATGCGGAGTAGATCCGATTAGTTTGCGGGCGCAATTAGCGACTGCCGTATGAAAAAATATTGGTGCCTTAATTCGTGAATTCAATCCTTTGTATTCAGTAATAATACTTTAAAAGTATCTTCATATTGTAAAATCAATGTCTCAGGTTTTTAATATAGGTTATTTATATATAGATTTGATGTAGGTAGATCACTATGTATCTTTTATTAAAATGAAAGATAAAATTAGAGAAAAGCATGACTATAATTCAGACATATTTGAATGTAGTGGCATAAGTAAATAATAGATACATTTATGTATACATTTATATATCTATTATACCTATTCTTTATTGCACTTTAAAAGAAATACAGAAAAAATAACAAAAAACTTAGTTAACAAAGGTGGACTTATGTCTAAAAGAGATCTCTTCCAGCCAACCCGTAGAAGTGGAAGATGTTAGCAGGTAAATATAGTACAAAAATATGTTATATACTAGCAGAACACGCGGCTCCGCTCGCGCTGAAACTACAAAAAAATCTGTATAAAAAGTAGGTTCATACAAACTTCCATCCCTTATTTTACCCCCTTGTAGGATAAATTTCGAAAAAATTCTAAAACACGTATTTATTTCATTGTATTGAAGAGTATTAATATCAAGTTTGAAATAATTCTGATCATAAATATTTTTTCGGGTTGTATTATAACGTGTTTTCCCGTGGAAATGAGATAATCTCCCGCAGTAAAAAGTAGCCTATGTCACTCTCCAGCTTTCCAACTATCATCACACCAAAAATCACGCTAATCCGTCACTCCGTTTCGACGTGAAAGAAAGACAACAAACAAACAAACAAACAAACAAACAAACAAACAAACAAACAAACAAACAAACAAACAAACAAACAAACAAACAAACAAACAAACAAACAAACAAACAAACAAACAAACAAACAAACAAACAAACAAACAAACAAACAAACAAACAAACAAACAAACAAACACATTCTCGCATTTATAATATTAGTATGGATTATTTCTGAAATATTTATCTAAGTACCATGCGTATATTATAATTAACATCTACAAAGGATCTGCATATATACATACATATACATATTTAATATACAGTGCTGGATTTACAATAGGGGCACTCGAGGCTAGTGCCCAGGGCGGCAAATTTTTAGGGTCGGCAAAATTTGTAGGTTCATTTTTCGAAAAATGGATATCATATTTTATAAATTATATTTTTTATTTTTTTTTTAAATTATTTTGCTGTGAAAAAATTTAAACTTACAACATTTAGTTCAAAATTTCGATAATAGGGCGGCATTTTTCACAGTGCCCAGGGACGGCGCTAAAGTTAAATCCGGCACTGAATATACCTACTTTATAGGTTTTTTTTTATTAAAACAACTTGCAGTGACGTGACGTCTGGTGGCCCTGGGATCTTGGATTAAAAGGAAAGTGGGCAAGCAATACATTTAGATACAGTGACACTCCTTATTTCATTCTATCTCAGTCTCAGTATCACCTAATTTAAACTATGTACATATATAAAGACCAATACAATGTCTGTTTATACGGGCTACTCTCCGAAACTGTTGGACCGACCGACCGACCAATTATATATCTCCAGTCATCATTTTAGATAGTCTTTATCCCGGAAAATTAAAGAGTTTCCGTGGGATAGTTAAAAAACTATAATAACTTATACAGCTTAGTACACAACAACTTATGCACCTAATTTAGTAAAATTTGGCATGCTGATACCTTATATTGCCGGTCAAACAACAGGTTACTTTTTATTCCGGAAAAATGAACAGTTCCCGTGGAATAGATCTGTTCGTGTTTTTCGTAGTTCATAATATTAGTAAGATATATGTTTCAAGTACTTGTGCACATAAAAACAGATAAGTACTACAATATATAATTACCGACTAAATAAACATTGATAGTAAACAGTTGATCCGAAACTTTTCTTTGTGTTAATGTTGGCTTTTAGGCCTTAATTCCTAATGAATTTTATAAGAGTTTGTAAGTTAACCTAAAGTTCTTGACCTCTATAAGATAACCACTAATGAGAATAATTTCATTAACGCTTAATTGTAGGTATTTTTAATTATAACTATAATTTTATAAAATTTTAAATGGTTATAACATTCCTTTTATTAACCCTCGACACAAAAAGAGCGGTGTTATAAGTTTGACGTCGATGTCTGTCTGTGTGTGTTTATCTGTGGCATCGTAGCTCTCAAACGGATGGACCGATTTCGATGCGGTTTTTTTTTTCATTTGAAAGCCAGTTTCCTTGCGGTAGTCCTTAGCTATGTTTGGTTAAAATCGGTCCATCAGTGTAAGAGTATCAGCTCTTTTCCAAAATGATGAAAGGCATTTTGGCGTATGATTACTTGATTAAGTGCTTTACGTGCGCCAGTGCAATCGGTAAATGTCAATTAATTTGCGTAGGGGGTTTTTCAAATTTATAATTTAGATTATAGCATTATAGTTGTTTATTTAGATTTTAAGTACATGTACTCGTATAATTTACTAGAATTTCATCATTTGATTTCAATAATATATCGTTCAGTATTAGTTGTTTCTTTTACATTTAAAATCATTTCAGGGCCTCATAAATCCTACGATAAAATTGATCAATAAAAGGATTTAAAGGCAAACAATATTTTAATTGAATTTAAATCCTATTCATGTTTGAAAGCCTACTAAGTGCGAATATAACACAAATTTATATCAGCTTACTTCGTACTCTGCTAACATAATCTCATCATTTTCTTCAAACACAACCTGGTTAAGTAAATAATAATTTAATAAGTTATAAAAAATAAGTTTAAAATAGTACGTTTAAAAAAATGAGCTTTTGGTGTCTTACAATTGAAAATAAGGGTGTCATCAAATAGTTTCATCAATTATATTGTTTTTGTATCTCGTATAATTTATTTTGCTAAAGTTTTGCTATTAAAAAGCTTTATTAAGTAAACTTTAACATAAATATATTATTCGAGACTTCTCAAGAAGCCTATAAGAAGTCTTCACTTTAAGAAGAATTGTTGTGGTTTAAGAGGGTCGATTGGAATTTTTATTCGACCCTTGTAAATTGGCTCAGGGATTAAAGTACACGTGCCGTTAGGTAAGTTGAGGTTGAGTTGAGGTCGACACGTTTTCGGTCTGGTAACGCATAAGACTGGTTGACTAGCCATCCCTATATCTTATTCATCTTCATCTAGCTTATAGTATATTCATAAAAACGTTCGTATATTTATTATACTCAGTTTTATTGTGACACTGTCCATACTGTACTGAAGACATCCGCTGTAGGAAAAACTAGTAATACTATTTTTTACTCACTTTGTTTATGTTTGTAATATATACTATTTGTCCTAAAAAAACATTTACAAATCTAATAAAAAAGTTAACTTTGGAATAAATTGAAAAAAGATATGACGTATTCAACTACCGCCCGTAATAAATGTTCATGCTTATTACATACTTAGCCTCTACTTTAAAGGTACTCGTTTCAACGGTCAAGAGTACCAACAATAAATTGATATTAATAAGGTAAGGGTCTTCGTACGAAAGTTATAAATACATGTTATTATATTTCAATAGAAATATTTAGATATATGGCGTAGCATGTAAAAATTTAATTGCGAAATCATACGTATAAAAGGTATACCAGGCTGCAAAAATTGTTCCTTGTTGCGTAAATAATACTACAAAATTATTGGTTTTCCTTATTATAAAATTTGTTCTATAAATAGCATCTAACCTTCATTGTCCAAGCATAAAGCTTTTGCTTATTCCACTAATTCTTTAGTAACTTTTATAATACCTTTTTTTAAATTTAGCAAATGCATTTACGCTTACCACCTGCATAGATGATTATGTAAGACTCAATCCAACGGAACCTCTCTCATTTGAGTAGGGTGTCGCAGTATCGTTTATGCATTCAACCATGATGCCCCGACGGCTGGCCTGCCAAAACAGATCACACTTATGGGGTTAGTCCATGGGTCTACTCTGTTATCATAGAAGTACGTGGAACAACTTACATGGTACATCACCCACCGAGGTGGACCGTCTCTCTAATGAACTGAAGAAAATTACAAACAAAAAATACATGTATTTAACCATGATGAGCTCCAATATAAGCAATAATAAGCACAGTCGGGGCCCTAGCGCAGCACCGCCATCGAAAGCAACGACAAGCGACAGTATACGCCGACGTGCGTCTTAGAACCATAGTTAACAAGACGGCCGACAAATCAACTTAAATAATATATTTATAATATCTTTGTCCTTTTTTATGTAGAGGCATACTTTAGATGACGATTATTAAACCAGCCTTAAGATTAAAGTCCACTTTCATTTATACGTCTAACGTCCCTCAGGACTCGTCAAACAAATCAAATGACTCGGTTTACTTATCTCTGAAGACTTCCAGTATCAGTATCAGCAGTTCTAAAAGTATTCACCGAGTAACTAAAACATAAGCTATGAGCCGATGATACCCGATTATTATAATACACAAAAAATTGAAACATAGACAAAAGATGACTATTTTCTGCCTCATATAGAATGAGAATAGATAATATGAAAGGTCAATATATGTATGTAAATAGTTAAATATCAATTTACTGAATTATTATTTATACGTAATCGTAGGTATACATATAATAAGAAATAGTGATGTCAACTTATTTTTTTTTTATTAACAACTTACCCCCGCTACGCTAGACGCACTCGAACTTGAAACTTGACCCTAGGTGCTTAACAAAAGATGTCAATAATAATAACTTTTCAGCTTAAAATATACCCTGGGCCCTATAGGCAAATAAAATACGTGTTACTCTTAGATAATATAGCTCTCCAATAGTGAAAGGATTATTAATACTAACGCTACTTTTTACCGACGGGTAAGAGCTGCATGCGAAAGGTAGCCGTTAATAAAATCATATAAACAAACGGATGTCAATTTAAAGATTCTCACGGCGCTGGTTCCGAAAATGCTATTTATTTTCATATCCCAATGGCGGACCTCTGATTTAACTCTTTTGGGCATGGGCCTTTCTCGCATAGAAGATTGCGAGGAGGAATAAGGGTTGGTAAATTCATGTCTTTCGAAAATAGGTTGTGTCAGACATGTTGGTTTCGTTATTTCGCTTTTAAGGAAAAAAGATGGAACATAATCTATTATAAATTATATTTTTATTAATATATTTCCGTTATATTAAATAAAAACTATTGTTTTTGTGATTTTCAATAAGGCGTCGCAAGCAGCGGTGGCGGGTTTGAACATTTATGATTTCCTGAAAGGCCGGCAACGCATCTGCAAGCCCTGCGGTGTTGCTGATGTCCATGGGCGGCGGTGATCACTCTCCATCAGGTGAACCTCCTGCCCGTTTGCCCCTTTTGTCCCATAAAAAAAATATATGGAGATCTAACTGTACAAATCTTCCAAATTAGAGCTCTCTTTAACCTTTTGATCTATTGAATGAATTATTTAGCAAGCCAGACAAATAAAAGAACTGAGAATAAAACAAAAAGGATGCATTGTAATATACGTATCCCAATTAACCCTTTAAAACTTTGTAACAAAAACTAACACAATTTCGTTAGTTTTATTATATTTAGGATAGAGCCTTTCTGTAATAGACTGTTTGTGAAATATATTATGTACAATACTCATAGTATCGTACTATTTTGAATTCATATGATGTATTCATTTAATGTAAAATCGTCTGTTTGTATTATCTCACATGTAGGATAGACAATGTACGCATAGAGATACCTCAGTTCGCGACATAACGATGCTAATTTAGTGCCAAAAAGTTTTTTTTATTTAGATTTGCTTCACACATGAAGTCGCTTACTTACTAAAAGTAATTAATATATATATATATATATATATATATATATATATATAAAAATAATGATTTAATTTTAATAAATAAGAAATGATCAATAATCATGAAAATGGAGAATTATAATTATATCGCTTAATAATGTTTTATACTGCCTAATATGCATTGTTCTAACTTTGATTAAAGTGTTGTTCTAATCCCCAGCTTATCACTTCCTCTAATCCCTAATGTTCCAAGCATGCAAATACATAATATGTCTTTCATGTACATATTGTTAATATGTATTAACGTCATAAGTACGGATAAAATTTAAACAAAGTTTAAAATAAAACATATATTTTAATGTAAAAAACAACATAGTACAAACCTTACTAATTTTTCTTTCATCACTCATCAAAAATGCACGTGCGCATGATTATAGAAATAATACGATATGGATCAGCGTTGGCGGCAGGTCTACGATCTTCTAAATATCCACGTTTGTCTTCAGATACCTGACGCGGAATTCGAACGGAACAACCTCGATTTGCCACACCTAAGGAACATTATTTATCATTATACTTAATTTGCTTATGTACATTAATCTATACATATTATAATAAAATTGTACCTAATCCCAATCTGTACATTAAATATTTTTTGGAAAATCTTATGGAAATAAACATTATTATCGATACAGAGACCGAATCTATAGTTTTTAGAATTTTTGTCTGTCTGTCTGTCTGTTACCGCATCACAGTAAAACCACTGGAGGGATTTTGATGAAATTTGGTATTGTGATAGCTGGTTATCCAGGTCAACATATAGGATACTTTTTACCGCGGGAAAATATCTCATTTCTGAGTAAAAATACAAAAACTGCATTGTAAGAGTATACTAACATATAAACCCTAGAAATTTGGTTTTTAGTCATCTGAACGCGGGCGGAGCCGTGGGCAATGCTAGTTGTAAAATAAAATCTACCAATGATCGATGGGACGTTTTTATATTACTAAACGCAACCAAAGTTCTGAATTTACCAAACCCGACCAAACTGTCGGGCCCATTAAATGTCTGTGGGGTCGCTAACTGTAAAAGTTTGTAACTCAATGAATGTTTAGTATCCGTTCTTTATTACACTGTCTTATCATTGTATTATTATTTATTTTTAACCCCCGACGCAAAAAGAGGGATGTTATAAGCGTTACTACGTTTCGTAAAGCTTTGTCGAGCATTACTATAATTACGCCATGGCATGCTGCTATCAATTAAATTATTTGACTTCCTCGCCAATGAAGCAATGTGAATTGTGATTAAATGTAATAATAATGATAATTAAACTAAATAGGTATATATATATATATATATATATATATATATATATATATATATATATATATATATATATATATATATATATATATATATATATATATATATATATATATATAATGGTTTTATAGCAATTGAAACATGAATGAATGCAAAGCATTACCTTACTCGTAACACATATCTACTACTTATATATTTTAACCGAGCATTGAGGTTTATATTAACAATTTTAATAAAAACTATTCTTATTGTATTTGAATATAATGTATGTACAATATATTTGAAAAATATTTGCTAATTTTTGATAGTTTAGATTTTAGATTGAAAATTTTGACTGAGATTTGAAAATAATTTACCTATTGGGTTAAACATATATTTACTAAGCTTCTCTAATAGGAGAGCCCAAGAGGGGATTTTTGGACTTACTCCTTGCACTCTATTGTGTACCTCCACCATAATACAAGTCCTCTATAAAAGGGCGCGCGTCTAGGGCAGCCGGTTAAAATATTTAAAAAAATATCTTGATAAGGTAGAAACACTTGAATCCGTCAGATTAAGGTATGATGGGCAAATCACACCCTGAAAAGTGTGCAAATCAATAATATCTGGCGATTTCCACAAGCCACAGAGGCAAAAATCTTACATAAACTTTATAATCAACAATTACAGAAAACTAAAAAACTCTTACAATACGTACATGCGTAAAAACTGATATTAGCACCAATCAACCCCAGTAACTATTCTGTAATAATAATTCCATCCGTGATAAAGTACGGATAATAATACGGAGATAATTTTTTAAAACGTCTTCCACAATAGATTTTAGAATGGAGGAGACAAAAGCATATATGTACAATGTACACACATATCGACTCTAACTAGCATCATGGAACAAAACGAACGGGACGTTTCATGTGGAAGAAAAGTATATTAAATATATCAACTTTCACTTTATCAATATGTTGCTGACTCCCAACAAGAACAATACATGTCTGTCTCCGTCTACATAATACTATTTTCCGTCGTTAACTTTCCCTTCTTTTAAGTTATCTTTTTATGCAGTGGGGTGTTTTATGTTTATAATTTATTTTTTTATTCGAACTAATTGAGATAATATACATTGTAGATGGTAGACTCATGACGTTCAGTAAAAAAATTGTAATAATTTAATACTGAATAAAATATTTTGAATTTTGAATTATAAATATAAAATCTTTTCATCAAAGACTGTAAGATATTTATACGGTTAATAAAAAAAAACAAATTTTACAATTCGAACATCAACATCGACTTCCTCAGTTAACTTAAATCAATAAATATTTTTTAAGTGTTGTAAAATATCTACAATGTATCATGTGCATATAGACAGACATGTTTGGCTCAGTTTGTAGTGACCCTACTTGCGGTGCCAGCGGTCGCGGGTTCGAGTCCCGCTGGGAGCATTCATTTGTGTGATGAGCACGAATGTTTGTATTACAGTCATGGGTGTTTATATTCATATAATATGTATGTTTGCATTTAAAGTTACATTTTACGTGTAGTGTGTCATCTATCTGGTATCCATAACACAAACCTCGTAGCTTACTATGGAACTAGGTGGTGCTGTGTGTTCATGTCCCAACATATTCATTTATATTTATTTGCAATAAATATTCTTTACTCAGCTGCGTAACTCTGAACATGTTGATTGATAATAAAAGCGATAGACCTCTTATACTTTTCTTAAGAAAATAAAAACATATATGAAGTCAAATCAGCTAAAAATCCTTAGCGACTTGACTTACGCGAAACAAGTTTAAACATATAATTTTATTTTAATTGAAATAGACGTAACCGAAATTGACAAAAGGCCAAAGTCTCGACCATTTCATTTTTTATCATGTTTATGTTTGTTTTTCCGATATTTCGTAATTAGGTAACCTTAATACTTACATAGATTTACGCGAATATTTGAAATTATTAAAAAAAAAACTATCTTTTTCGATTTTTTCGCGCATTTATTTTGATTTTTGGTTCCTGACATTCCTTCTACGGCGAATCCTTTATAGCAATCAAGATCATGGTAGAGACCATGATTGCCAAAAATGCTACCAAAACTTAAGAACCAAAACTATTGAAAATTATTTGCAAAATAATAAGCATTTAAAAGGATCATACTTTCTTAGATTTACGCGAATATTTGACATTTTAAATAAAGCTATTTTTTCACATGACATAGCCTCTCCCGTGACCATGATTGCTGTAAAGTATTCGAAACGTCGGGAACCAAAAATCAAAATAAATCCGCGAAATAATCCGAAAAGATAGTTTTATTTAAAACATTTAAAAGGAATAAATATTTCAAGTTTGGATTAGACTATAAAAAAGCTTGTTATTTATTAAAATCTATTGTTGTAGAACTGCGCGCAAAAAGTATTTGTTAATTATTAATATTTATATAATGGTCAATTTAATTAAGTGTATATTAACATTTAATAGTGGATACGCTGTAAATAGAAATGGAGTTTTACTTTCAGCCAATCCTCTACCCGCCAGTACGTCGCCCATTAAAATCGATTTAGTTGTATATCTTCTATGCTCTATTCCGTGGGGCCGTTTTATTTTTCAAGATGAAAATCAATCGATACTTCTTTCGCCTATGCAATCTATCCAATGCAAGCTCCATTAAAATAATTTTAGTCATACTGAAAATTAGCTACAAAAAGATAGTCTTACACGCCATGTATAATGGTTCTGGGGTTTATTATTGTACAAGTAACAGTATAGATAGCAGAGTAAATATTTTAATATGACGCTATTTCAATCTATACCTATACGTTAAAGTCAACTTTTAGGATAAAGAATAAATGGTACATATAAAATCTGACAGATAGACTCTTCATGGGGAATATGTAACCGCTGCGAAGAAATTTTCGGAAATTCAACCCTTAAAATATGTGAAGAAGTTTGCATGAAAACCCGTTAATTTTAAAGCTACAGTAAAAAATCTTTCTTATTAAACACATACATATACCGATTATTTTAGTTAAAAATTTTGTGCAGTATATCCCCTGGGGACGAAAAATAGTGGATGGTGTGAAACTTCAGAGCGGACCAATTAAATATAAGTATATATTATAATGAAAATACCGCTACAAATACACTAGTGATATGTACAAGTAGGAACAGAAGTAATCATTACCCGCCGTAAAATCTCGAATGTGGGATAAGCCGTGTCTGCCGGTGAGACGTCGCACGTTGTCAGCGCCGTTGCTAGCGTCGTACTCATTGATATGAGCGCCGTGTCTCCGTGCCAACTTGTCTATCGCTTTTTCTATTACTCTGTTTAATAGATGTCACATAAAATATATATATGTATATAGATAAATATAATCTGAATTATTTATTATATCTTCGTCTTGGTAGGTACCTCCTTACTTGTCTAATCGACCAATTTACTGAAAGAATTCTTAATACAGAATTATTGGCTTTTAAATATCAATTCTATCGGTCTTAAATATACATTTTACTTTAATAAAGCCAAAAAATGTTTTTATTTATATGTGTACATAAATCTTAGATATAAAGTTTTATTTTTAAAATTTAAGAAAAAAACGCTCTACTATAATGTACTCGTAGGTACAATACGTATTGGTCGTTTAAAAAAATAAGCACAAGGCGACGTATATACTTGAGTTTATCAATTGAAGACTAATTTATATAATATAACATGAAAAAGGAAGTCGCTGGATAGAGAGTTAAAATGCTTAGGAAGCATACAGTAAATAAATGACAAGCATTTATTTTGTGAAAACATGTTAAGCTTGCACTGTACTTAAGTGCCAATAGCGAATTAACTAATGAACGCTCTTATCATGTTTTTTGACCGATTAAAAAAAGTGGTACCTAGATATACTTACTTAATTCATAATTTTTATGAATCCATCTTCATAATTCTCTTTTTAATGAAAATGAGGTATAAACCTCAAGGGTGGTCCCATATAACAATAGACTGAAAGGTTCTTAAGTTGACTCGAATAAATTTTTACTTTTAATCTCTCAAATTACTTACTATTATAATTAATGAGAGCAAATGCTTGTTTGAGATTTAAATTTAAAAGTAAAAAATGAAATTGAAAGTTAATATAAATCGTAATCTTTTATAAAGACGCTGGTTTGATATCTGGTAATGTAATTCTAAATTATAATGTCAAAGTCAACCAGAACCAAAATACCCAAATGCTTTATGTGCCTAAAATATTTATCAATATCCTTAATTGAAAACACGCATACTACATTACCATGTAACAGTTTATCGCTTATCATCTGCCCAAAAAGTGGACTTGTAACCAGATACCGCTAAAATGATCTCATATAATAATACTACACGTGTTATAATGTTGAACAGCTTCTGTGAATAAATTTTACAATTATCTATATTTGTTATAAATTGATTTGATCAAATTTTCACCTTTGAATAATATCTCACGATACGAAACACTCTCACGATGGTGAACCTGATGCACACCTCTCGAAACCCTTAGCCTACCACGCCGATATTGCGCCCAAGGCACTATGCCGCTTTGTGGGGGCCCATGTAGTGGGAGGCGACCGAATGGACCTGTGTCCCCACGCAAGCCTTCCAAAGGACAAGGGTCCTTTAAACTCGTGAAAACCAAAGTAAAAGAAAAATAATACTTTTTAGAGTTTTGTCCCTCAAAAGGTAAAAAAGGAACTCTTATAAGATCACTCTCCTGTCCGTCTGTCCGTCTGTCTGTTTACTCGTGTGTCGCCACCGATTTTCTCAGGAATGGGTGGACCTCCTAAGTTGAAATTTATACCAAATACTGAGATCTATGGTCCCTATTAGGTGTATGAAAATCAAGGTACTGAGTCAACACGATTAAAAGATATGGTAAAATTTAGATTTTCGCGAAAACTTGTAAGTACCAAAATTGACCTTAATTTTCAACTTTTTTTATTTTTAGGAATTTTCCTTTTACTCGTGCTGACCTTGCTATTAACCAAAATTGACAATTCTAGGTCAACCGGACGTACCCTATAGGTTTTGGGTCAAAAACCTATATGGTAGTTATCGTTGACCTAGAATCATGAAACTTGGCAAAAAGCAAGGGCTTACAGCACAAATAAAGGAAAAATTCCAAAAAAATAAAAAAAGTTGAAAATTAAAGTTAAACAGATTTCCTACAAGGTAGGAAACCCTCGGTACTCGGTAGGCGAGTCCGACTCGCATTTGTCCGGAATTGTAATTTTTGACAACACGTTAGGCTCAGTTTGTAGTGACCCAACTTACTGTGCCAGCGGTCACGGGTTCGATTTCCGCTGGGGGCATTCATTTGTTTAATGAACACGAATGTTTGTACTCCAGGTATGGGTATTAATATTTTTAATATTTCTGTATTTAAAGTTATATAATATGTGTAGTATATCAACTATCTGGTATCCATAATACAAGACTTGTAGCTGACCATGGAACTAGATGGTAGATGGTGTTAATGTCCCAACATATTTATCATATTTATTAATACTAATATAATCATAAAAATAAATAGCATTTTATACGAAAAAATAAACAACATCCGACCAAAATGAAATAACCATTCGTGAGTATATAAAACATTAAATAAAGACAATAGAAGGAAAGCTTTCATGTGAACTTTAGCAATAATAATATACATCATACATGAATGTGTGGAATGAATACAAGCTTCGAACATTCCCGATTTTGTTGTTTATATTTAATAGATGACCGCGCTGTTAGTCTGGCTTCGTTATGTAATTGAAAGTGGTTCGTCCCAGATAATTGCTACCATTGAAATCGGTTAAGGATCGAAAATTGAATTGAATTTTCAATTTGTAAATTATGTAAAAGTATATTCATATAGGGAAAGAGATTCGCGTTATGTTCTTTGATAAGTCACCAATGGCTATATTTTTTCTATTATAATAACATTTTTTTTTTAATTTGAATATATCTACAATCGTCAAGTGTCTAATACTGATATACCTAATCTATGTTTATCAGCAGAATTCACAGCAGTAAAAAATTATTAAAAGCCGAGAATATTGAGAGTGTTAAATATCTTCACTTAAAATAAACCTTAACTTAAATTATCATTAAATCTTCACTTATATTTTATTATTATTATTAAATCTTATCTTAAAACTTAATCTCATAATAATTAATAATTAAAATAATTCACTTGATAATCAGAATATAGAACAGGCGTAATAACTAATAACCAATGTTACACTTTGGTCTATAATCTATACTAATAAATAAAACTGAAGAAAATGTTTGTTTGCACGCGCTAATCTCTTATAATATATCTTATCTCTCTCTTTCTCTTATAAATACTTTTAAATGGGACCAGACCGAGACAGTTTTATAGCCCATTTATTGCGGAAGGTTGTACCTCAAGCTACGGCCTGCAAGAGCCAAGTACTTCTCCAATATTAATATTAAAAGACACGGACGGAGCTGCGAGAAAACGATAATCATTTTATACAAGACTTAGAAGGCTTCCTTGTTACGATTAATTAATTCTAAATTATCCAGACATAGATTAGTTAGTAACTTCTATTCTTTGATATATGTATGTACATATTAAGTAAGTTTGGAAATATAAATATTTTTAACTACAAAATTAAATTCAAGTAAGAAAATATTAAGAAATCCACATTTACTGTATAATTCCACATATACCTACTGTATATTTTTAATTACGATGCTTATTTTTTTCGGTTGTTTGAAAAATCAGACCAATTGGAAAAAAATGTCCTTCACAAAAAATAACCCATATTCAGGACGATTAGAGGTTATTTGTAAGACCACTAACTTTTAGTGGAGAAATTATAAATAAACCACGCGGGTGAAACCGCGGGCAAACGCTAGTTTCCAATACTTACAAAATTCCATCTTCTTCCCTCATGTCTTTCGAAGAAAAATACACAAAGGTCCCATTTCCTGGCCAATCAGCTACCGGTTGAGGTTCGAATGAAGCTACAGTTCCATATTCTTCTGCCAATTTACTTAAAATGTGGCGCGCCATCCATAAATCGTCAGCCGCTCTTATTCCCGGGCACGGCCCAACCTTTAGACATTTTATAAAGTAGATAACTTTTTAAACATACATTCCAAAAAAAAAAAGCGCGTGTAATCTTTACGCGCGGTTGAAGTAAAACTTCTTTGGCGCTGTGACAGATTAAACAATAAAATTAAATAAATCAAAATAAATATGTTTTTTTATTCAATTATTAGTTAAAATGATCATTTTTATAAGTAAGAATTATTATAAAATTATTAATAATAAATAGTAGTAGCCCAGTGGTAAGGCGTTCGCTTGGGAAACCGAGTAAAGCGTGTTCAAATCCTGGGTCTCGCACCTCTGATATTTTCATTTGTGAATCATTTCTAACGTAATTACCACTTATCTTACGGTGAAGTACAACATCGTTAGGAACCCTACATATCTGAGAGAACCTAGTAAGTTTTCGAAAGACATATGAAGTCCGTCAACCCAAACTTGGCCAGCGAAGTGAACTATGGCCTTGATCCCCCTCGTATTGAAGGGAGACCCGTGCTCAGGATTGAGACCTTAAAGAGGGCGAAATACAATAATAAATACATATTTTTATAAATAATAATTATTATAAAAATATAAATAAGATATTTTATTTTATTATTAAAAATAAATTTGATTCTTACTTCCGCGACACTCATTTTTACAATGTATTGACTTACCCCTCAATTAAACCTAAAGAAGTTTTACTTCAACAAATGTTTCACTGTATTCACATAATATACTCTGTATCCTCTCTATTCACTCTTTTATATCTCAATTGGAAAATACTAAACTATTTTCTATGTCATACGTCTATTCAAATTTTACTGATATCGTTCCAACTATCTACAAAAGTTAATAAGCTAAGAATTTAACAGCCACTGTTTTCGACTCCAATATATCAAAAATGGCATAAATAGCTTTCTTGTATATAATAAATTACACTTGCTATGTATAATATTTCCAATGGAGATCTATATTGTAAATTAAATATTAATTCATTTTCTTCACCAACATTGCAACATATGTAAATATCGCCTTTTCTTTTTATGAATAAATATCAAAATATGTCCACAGAAACTCATATTTCATCTCAATTTATGTGGGCTTATAGGATGTAAAATACTTACCCAAATACAAAGTCTCTAGTACGTGGTATAAAGGACAATAAATTCAATTGCACCACACTGGTTTTGTAAACGTTCGTTCGTTGTATGCAGTTGTATAAAAATAATGAAAAAAAGGTATTTAAGAAAATATTGCTAAATTCTTGATTAACTAGTGGAGGTTACCGGTTTAAGTAAGATAAAACATTTAAAAACAAATTATGAAGAAATGATTCCTCCTTATCTGCTATAATTATCCTAAAAATTGGTAGTTTTTGTTTTTCTCTTTTACAAATAGCTGCCATCACAAAGTCTCTAATGTAATATAGGATTTAGTAATGAACCTACTTGAAAATTCCATTGGGAAGGTGTGGTCCCTGGGTTTATACCGTTGATTCGTACGCCCGCATAAAGACAACACCTATGAACATAAATTTTTTTATGAATACCTTTACGTACGGGCGTGGAGATGGGTGGTGCTTATTATAGGATTTATAGGAATTAATAACCCAAAATAGGATTGGTTTGTTGTGAAATATTTTCGCACAATTACTCTATTACTATCAAAGGTTGTGTATACAATCGTGTCTTTTGAACTAATTAACAGAACCGTTGGAAATCGAGTAGTTTCTCTTCAACATCAATAGGACACGCTAACGCGATCTTCTCACAGCAACAGTAGAATATTTAATAATTTCAAGCTATAGAAACACTAAATACTAATATGTATACCTATAAATATAAGTACCCAATGTAGACATATAATAAAATTCTAACTGAGCCAAAACTGTACATTAAATATTTTTTGGAAATCTTATTGAAATAGTCATTATTATCGATACAAAGACCGAATCTATATTTTTTAGAATTTTTGACTGTCTATCTATTTTCTGGGAACGCATCAAGAGAAATTCAGTAGGATGATGAAATTTAGTAGGATGATAGCTGATTATCCGGGTCAACATATAGGATACTTTTGCTGCGGAAAAATATCTCATGTACATATATACATTATGAGAACAAAAATAAATAATATCGATTAAAATTAAAATGTTACTGTTTATAAATACTTAGTATGGATCAGACGAAAGTAGCAAAATATTTTTGTTTGTATATTTTTCTATTATAATATTATAAATAAACATGCAAATATCAATCCTTTAAGGTCGCGGGACGAAAGATTTGTATTTAGCTGTAAACATTTATGATTTTTAAAGAAAAGAAAAAAATGATAGAATCTTCAACGACGAGAACAAAATCAACGCACACTCAGCCGCGGACAATTTGACCCTCGGTAACTCAAAGCTTAAGCTGTTTTTGTAAATTGTCGTGTGTGCTTTGACTTGCTTTGCTTTTAATTTTGCGCTTTCCTGTATACCTTATAATATTTTGTGTATATATTTGAAATGCGTAAAAAAGCCATTACGTCGTAGTATGTTTATAATACTCTTAACGAAAGAAGGTAAATGACTTGAATTTGATGTATAAATCATGTTATATTAAAATAGAACTTTTCTAATATTTCATGCTTAAATATGATAACATCAACAAACACTAATGGAAATTGACTTTGCTGACTTTCTTCAATTCAATTCTTTTGTTTAGTGGCTTCCAGGAGACTTTATTACTGACATTAAGAATAATCATTTTAAAAGAACAGTTTCTGCCATATTTAATTATTTCACCATGTTTCGGACAAATATTTCCTTTGCTACGAGTTATTCATAATAAATGAAGCTTTTATTTTATAAGTTTGTTGTGTACCAGAAAGATAAAAAGTGTAGTTTGGGCGGTCGCGTCGTGCACGTGGTCACCGCACAATACGACCAAATTGTCGTTCAGAAACTCAGCGGATGTAACATTTAAGTACATTTTTTCTTTTTTGAATTTGAATAACAATTATAATTATTACAAATAAAACTATATAAAAAAATTGATTGTAGACTATACAGTATACAGTATACATGTAGGTATGTATGGTACGTTCCAGATGAACTGGTGAGCTCGTGAGTATTTGTCACAAGGTTGCCCAGTTATATTAATTTTCGATAATAAGTCGTAAGTAGTTAGAAAGTAAGTAAATTAATAATTAGATAATAAAAACGGAACAAATAGTATTTTTGTCGACACGTGCTACTGGGGTAGTAAATACAGGCATTATAGTATTTTGCCAAATTCAATTCTTTTGTTCAGTGGTTCCTAGAGGTGCCATTTGGGCTCCATTTACTTAGCCAATATCACGAATGTAAAAATGGGAAAAAATTGCCAAGTTCAAGCGGTTACGATCCAATGACAACTACGCTCTTCGTTTCTTTCCTTTGGGGCCACTTTTACATAGGTAGAAGTATTTTATCATGCCCAGAAAAAATTAGCTTTAATTTGATATATAAATGATGAATATACGCCATGAACGTACAAATGTAACAAACATATTTTTAATAACTCGCAACCACTTTTGCAGCCACTTTTACATAGGCAGACGTAGTTTATCAGGTACAGAAAAAAATTAGTTTTAATTTGATATATAATTTGATGCATGTACGCTATGAACGCATAAACATACCAAAATATGACCCGCTTATACCTGGCTGCGAAGAGGTTGCGGCCAAATGCGCAACGACAGCTATCATTTTTCAAGATTTCTACGTATAGTTCTGTGAAGTGGAGTATAATTCATTGTAATAACAATGCATCGTTTTTATTCCAAAAAGTCAACTATTATTTAGTTAATTAAACATACTAGTGGGCACATTTGAATAGGCACCGCGGTCAAAACATATTGTCCCTTTTATTATTGTATATAAAAAATTGATTTCGATTAAATACGCAATCTAAAATCTTGCAGTTGGGATCTTAGTCCAATACGGCAATTTACAATTAACCGTTCTTGTCACTTAATTGTCATGTTTTGACAACTGTCTTAGGATGTATGAAGCGTGCCAGATGTACCATTTTTAATTATTATTTTTGTTATAATGACGTTATACAACTTCCACTACGCGACAATATACTCTACTTTTTCGAATTAAATATTTACAGTGTGCGCAATCTCCAGACTTAGAACCGAAGCAAACTATCAGGCAACAAAAAGTCTGTATTCTGCGTGGAGTATAATTCTACACTATGCACGCTTACAATATTAGAAGCTGTACTAGCCGTCGCCACCAAATATGAGGGATAATTACGATGAAAGGAAGGGACTGAGGGAACAAAACAAAGCAGTAAGTTAATGCTACTTTGTGTCGTTATTCTGTGAGAAAGCAGTACACCCCCTTAAGTCGTCCCATTCATATTACTATACGATTCGAGACTACATAAATAAGATTTTAACAAAGCAATGATGTGAAAACAATCTAAACAATTTAACTGAATTTGGGAATTACTATTGTTTAAGATATTCAAAGAAAAAAACAAGAAAAAGAACATGATGAATTGGAAAAAATATATCCTATCATGGTATAGTAATCATTCTATTTTATAGTTAAAAAGTCACATTTAAATAATAGAAATATTTTACATTAAATTTAAATTAATGTTTTGACACTCAGTAGGATTTATAAACGTCCACATAAACATAGTTGTGTATATTTATAGTACGTCTAAAATTAATGCTGAGTTTATCTATGATAATATATTAATTATATATCACTCAATAAATCTATACATATAATAAAATTGTAACTAAGCCGAATCTGTACATTAAATATTTTTTGGAAAATCTGATTGAAATAAACATTATTATCGATACAGAGGCCGAATCTATAGTTTTTAGATTTTTTCTCTGTCTGTCTTTCTGTCTGTCTGTTACCGCATAACTGAAAAACTACTGGAGAGATTTTGATGAAATTTGGTATGGTGATAGCTGGTCAACATATAGAATACTTTTTACTGCGGGAAAATGTCTCATTTCTGAGAAAAAATACAAAAACTGCAATATAAGAGTATACTAATATGAAAAACCTAAGAATTTGGTTCATCTGAACGCGGGCGCAGCCGCGGGCAATGCTAGTTAATTATATAATCAAGAGCGACAAATCGTAAAAAAATTACGTCATCTGCTTGATACAATCATTCTAATAGCGACTCCATATGACTTTCATAATTTCACACTACGCGCCTAATGTTGATAAAGGAAACGAAATGTATAGATAAATTATATCAAGCGATCAAAGAGATGGCAGAGTGGCAAAATAGAATTACGTATTTTTTATGCGTATCTAATATTGATCACATTCATCCTTTCATAAAAATATTTAAGATTCCAATAAAGAAGGAATTATTTGGAAAAAAATATCATTATTAAAAACATTTACTCGAATAATGAAAGAGCGAAGTTAAAGTTGTTAATATATACTAAACACTGATAATTGAATGATGCTGTCGTCTATAACCTTAGTCTCCCCCGTGACCATGATTGCTGTAAAGCATTCGAAACGTCGGGAACCAAAAATCAAAACAAAATCCGCGAAGTAACCCAAAAAGATAGTTTTATTTAAAATGTCAAATATTTGCGTAAATCTTAGAAAGTATTAAAATTAAACAATTTAATTAGTTACCTATAGAACGCTTCCATGAGGTCTCTAGCAACTATTTTATTCGCGCCGATTGCGCAATAGTAAGGACCTGGAGGTGCGGGAAAACCGCCAGGAGGCCATCCCAAGGGCCTTCCATCCGTAGTCATCAAAAAGAACTCCTGGTTGAAACCAAACCAAGGCTCCTCTACTTCACCCTTCTCACACACTAATGTGCAATTCTTTCGATGATTCGTAGCTAATAAATAAAAAAGCAGTTTGATATAGGTATACATTTTTATAATAAAATAAACGTTATTATTTTTTTTAATATGTTGGACATTAGCACACAGTACCATCTAGTTCCATGGTAAGCTACGAGGCTTGCGTTATGGATACCAGATAGTTGATACACTACACATATATAACTTTAAATACATACATATTATAAACAAAACACCCATGACTGGAGTACACACATTCGTGCTCATCACACAATGAATGCCCCCAACGAGACTCGAACCCGCAACCGCTGGCACAGTAAGTAGGGTCACTACAAACTGAGCCAAACGTGTCGTCAAATATTTTATAATAGGATTTACAGTAACTCCTAATTTTAACGAAGCTCTATATCGCGTAGGTGGCACTAACACACTATTTCCTCATTCGTTACCAGTACGCTCCGCTTCAGCAACGGAAAATGTAATTAACTGATGTTATTGATACTTTCATGAGCTAAAAATAACAATGCAGCAATTATGTCAGATAAGTTAGTTTCAAGGCTTCTATTAATTTAAATGCTTAAAGTTTCAATCGTAATTTCTACTTATTCCTTACTAGACACGACGCCTAGACGCCTCTAGAAATACAAAAAAATCTATCCCTCGGGAATCGTATATTTTTCCGGGATAAAAAATAGCTTCTGTGTTATTTTAGACTGTAATCTATCTCTTTGCCAAATTTCATCGAGATCCGTTCAGTCATTCTAGCGTGAAAGAGTAACAAACATCCATACATACTCACAAACTTTCACATTTATAATATTTATACAAACTAGCGGTTCACTCTCAAAATAAAAACAAATCTACCCCATGGGAATAGACAATTTTTAAAGATAAAAAGAAACCTATGTGCTATTCCAGACTATAATCTATCTCTGTGCCAAATTTCATCCAGATCCGTTCTGGCGTGATTGAGTAACAAATATCCATTCAAATATCCGAACATCTAAACTTTCACATTTTACAAGAAGTAAAATTTAATAATTCAAAAATACTTGTAAGTTAAGTTTAATTGAATAAAGTTATTTAAATTTCATTCTATCACGCAAGTTAAACCTAACTAATATCTGAAGGAAAACACCCTTACGAACCGTAATAGAGGTAAGATGTCTAACCAGTTGGTTGATAATTGTATTGGTAGGTGTCAGCCAAAACCAATATGTGGTTTCCTCGCCGAAACGGATCGTGATATATCACTTGTGGGAAGATGAAAGTGTCGGAGTTGTCAGAAGTGGCTTGTGCCGTATTACTGCCATCAAAATACCAAATTGGTAAATCTGTTAAATTAATATAAACATAAGTAAACGTGAAATATGCTATTTTAATTACTAAGATAAATCGCTTAATATGACGCTTAATTGACCTTCTATTACTATATTTTGACTACAATACTCGTACATTAAAGATATGATATATTTCGTAATTCAGATTTAAATAAAATTAAATGTTTTCTGCAATACTTGTTCTGGCTTCCAGGAACAGGATAGGGAAACAAAGCACCTACAGAAAGCCCAAACAGATCTATCCCACGGGAACCGTTTATATTTCCGGGATAAAAGTCCCTGTTATTTGACCGGTAAAATAAGGTATCAGCATGCCAAATTTTACTAAATTAGATGGATACGTTCTTGTGTACTAAGCTGTATAAGTTACTATAGTTTTTTAACTATCCTACTCGAACTCTTTAAATTTCCGGGATGAAAAGTATCTAAAATGTTGACAGGGGATATAAGATACCACCATGCTAAATTTCATTTAAATCGGTTGAAGAGTTTCGTAGATTAGCCCATACAAACAGACAAACAGACAGAGAAATAAAAAAAATGAAAAAAGTGTGGATTTGTTTTATTTCTCTTCTTACATCCTCCTGAGTCGGTTTTTAGCATTTTTTTCTCTATATACAAACATTCGACCTTAACAGTTTTATTATATGTATAGTTACAGTAATGGTACAAAATACAGGCAATTTACATATTTGAATCATTGAAATCAGAAGTTGATTGGTCTTTTGTTCGAACAATCAACCAATACGATTATGCATTTCTTAGCCTATTTATGAAGGAAGGTTATATATAGGTTGTCTAGCATCGCGGACCTTTACCTTTCGGAGCCACCAGTTTTATGTAAATACCTTAATAAACTATGCAATAAACTAGATGCGATCAATAATATAAGAACAATGTACCTTTGTGTGTCTTTGGTACAAAATCGAATGTTCTATCCTTGGAACGTAAATTTATGCCAGAACCATCGACCCATACGTAGCTTCCAAGTATTAATTCGCAAGGGACTTCAAGATCTTCATATTTGCGCATTGCCGCTTTATTTAATGCAATAGGTACCGAGTTCATATTGTAAACTTAAAAATAATACATATTACACAGAATACATAAAAATTTATATTTTTCCTAATATTTGCGTTACCTATTTATGCATAATGTATATGATTTAAAGCTAATAATAATATTCTCCTGGCCAATTTTGGCCACGGGGGCTATTCTTATTGAAATCAGCCAACTGCGCAGGAGATATTATAGTACACAAGTATGGGTATAAATAAAAATGCATTATTTCTCCTGTCACTCTCATACTCCAGTGGGATGACATATCCACTCGATCGGTGAGAGATCAGGCGCAGGACCGATGGCTTTACGTGCTCTCCGAGGCACAGAGGTGAAACACTACCAACTTCCCAGTGCAGGTCAGAATATTGAGTATTGCTTGACAAAAAACTCAATAACTACATAAAACTCAATAACATTTCGCCCAACCCAGGACTCAAACCCGGGATATCCAGAGGGTTCCGTAGCATTAAACAATAAAATAAGTTTATAATCGCAAAAAAAAAATTTGCGACTACAAATTTTCGATTTTCGGATTTTCCTTTACTTGTGTTATAATACATTGCGTCTTGCCAAATTTTATGATTCTAGGTCAACGAGAATTACCCTATAGATTTGATTCCCTTGCATGTGCAAAATATGCGGCATTACTGGCCGTATCTGTCTGAGAAGTTTGATTTTTTCACAGCAAGGGATAGCAGACCTAGGTATTTAATATTTTAAATAAAACTATCTTTTCGGATTATTTCGCGGATATATTTTGATTTTTGGTTTTCGACGTTTCGAATGCTTTACAGCAATCATGGTCATAATATTGTGGGGTAGGCTGTCTGTAACAACTATACCCTTGAGACATCTAACACCTCAGTCTCTCCCGTGACCATGATTGCTGTAAAGCATTCGAAACGTCGGGAACCAAAAATCAAAATAAATCCGCGAAATAATCCGACAACATAGTTTTATTTAAAATGTCAAATATTCGCGTAAATCTAAGAAAGTACTGATAAAGTATTTGATATTCATTTCAACTTGATACCTCCACGCGCTCCTGAGAAAAATGGTCTTGACAGACATAAAGACAGTCGGACGGACTACAAAGTAATCCTATACGAGTTCCTTTTTTCCTTTTAAGATACGGAACTCTAAAAATACATTCCGTGTGTTGTGAAGCCACTAGACCGTTTTTTATTAATATATATATATATATATATATATATAATATAGCCAAATTTTAAACTCATTTAGTCAAACGTGCCTGGCATATAATTTGACTCAACGTTTAAATATTCCCATAACGCTTATTACGTTTATGATTACATCGGACTAAATTACAAAAATATTAATTTATTCCACATCAAAAAGGTATCAAAAACACCTTGCTGTGTTTACAAAATTTTATGTAAGCAATGTTTGAAGTCTAAATCAAATACAATCTAAACGTAATGACCATAATATATGAATGCGACGAAAATAAAATACAAACACGACTGCGCCATCTACTATAGAAATAGCCTTATCAATTACCAATTTTCTGTTATAAATGAATATGATGTTATTGATGCTGCTAATTTCAAAACACAAATTAACTAAAATAAATATTTGTGTTCTTCCAACTCAAATGTAATCATTTATACCTTTTTACCCGACTACGGAGAGTTATAACTTCAGCAAGCTGTTTGTATGTATTTATATATGTATGATATTTGTAATAATATGTTTGTTCATATGTTCCCGAATATCTTCTAAAGGTATCGTTAGAAATGTCTTGATCGTCGGCTGGTTATTATAGGCTATGCGTCAAACTAAATTTAATATGGCGCCCTCTAGAGAAAATAAAGTACTGTTTTAAAACAAAAATATTAACATAAATTAAACAATGTGTGAGAGACACTACACACACTTTCTCACGAAAATAAAACTAACTAAAAAAAGTTTAAAAATTAAAACTCTAAAAACCTTTATCTTCTAAATACATACACTCGTATGTAGGTATATAACAATATCCATAATATATTAAATAGAAATATATGTGGATATACTTAAGTTTATCATTTAATAAACAACTTATTTATTAATGGTAAATAATAATTAGACTTGCAAAGAATAGTATATACGGCCATACGCCGAATACCGAATATACGGTAGGTTTTCTGGCCGAATAGCCGAATATTTGCCAAAACGTGTTTGTTTCTTATTTGGCGCCAGGAAATAGTATTTATTCAGAGCGTCTTTTTTCTGAATCTGGGATTGTCTAGGAGTAAACTAATGCCCGAAAATGCAGAAAAAATAGTGCTTTTGCATCATAATCTTTCACTTCTAAATTTTAACTATGATAATGCAAGAGCATAGACATGACATGTATTTGATAGTTTTTTTTTTGTTATTTTTTTTTGTGTTTTATACAACAGCTTACAACTTTATACTCGTATAATTGTAAAAAAAATATCCAACTCCAAAAAACTAAAATTTAGCATATTTTTTTAAATCATTCCGTTACGGATACTTTAAACGCTCGCCATTTCTCGCGCTTGACGTGACGTCACAGTATAATATAATCAATTTGAAAGCGACAAAATCGCTAATCGCTCTGTTATGATATACTCTGATGTCATATTCGGTCTGACTAATGGCGTTGCGTTTCAACTAATATGAATTTCCCACCTGTTTTGAACTTTTTAATAACTATTTTCTTAATCAAAAAGAAATTACATTAAAAAAATATTATTATTATAGGCTTAATTCAAAAGCAATAAAAATTATTAAAAAAACACCTTTCTTTAAATCACGCGCATGTTCCCGTATAATTATCTAATTACTACAACATATTATTTAAGTATTCGGTATTCGCCGAATAGTATCTAGGTATTCAGTATTCGGCCGAATATGATAAAAGTAGCCAAATAAGCCGAATACCGAATAATAGTCGAATATTCGTAGCAGGTCTAGTAATAATTGAATAAGGTTTTAGTAAATAAGAATTTCAGACAGGAATTATATTCTTGTGTCGTACATTAGCAGATTTATATCCAATATTTATCCATATAACGTACTTATGTTACACATTGTAATATATGGATTAGTTATGTACCTATTATATGGATCTTTACTTGTTGGTTTAACTTTTTATCTACTTCCATAATTTTAAATATCATTTAAATAAAATATATTTTAAGGAGATTAAATATAATAATGATTTATTTAATCTTTTTTCATTTTAAAGCCTATTTTTAAGCAAGATCGATCTTCCTCAAAATGACATACTACGCGGACAGATCCGCGAACAAACAACATGTAAGTTATAAGACATATGCATTTTGTAACACTTACAAATTGTAACAGCTTTCCAAATTATAAAATAACACGAAATTTAGCTTTTTCTAAAACTTTAAAGAAATGTTAATAATGAGTACATCAAATTTGACATAATTATAAAATAAATTATCTATGTCGAAATAGATCTATCTTTTAATATCATTTATAATTTTCTTGAAATTCCATTTTCAAATCATTTTAAATTAAAAAGATTACATATGTCTATTCTCAGGGCTAGTCGTTAAAAGTAGCAGGCATAGACTTAAGAGGGGGTTGCTTCTTACATGGATATTTTAGAAGAACCCAGAATCAAACAGAACCTCCACCGATATGGTATACAAAGAAGTTCTTAATTAAATTCGAATTTAATACTTTCTTAGATTTACGCGAATATTTGACATTTTAAAATAAAACTATCTTTTCGGATTTTTTCACGAATTTATTTGGATTTTTGGTTCCGAAGAGAACCAAAAAAGAGTGAAAAGGGTTATGTGTACATACATAAAAGAATATACTGTATTAGGTAAATAGACAAGAAAAAGTAGGTGATATACATTCGAAGTTTCCTACGTTATAAACCATTAAATATATTCCGGAACTGATTTTATTAAAATTAATGGTCTATATCTTTCGTAAATGTCAAACGTCACAATTACTATAATCAAATAATGTTTATTTATTATTTCCATTGCTTATTCATGAAATTATGGGAAAAGCTGAAATTTTAAAAGTCATTTTAATAGTTGCCTTTTTAAATCAATATATAATAGACATTGAGGGAGTAAATTCAACTTTATCTCAATTTCAATCAACTAAATTTTCAAATAGGACGCCTCTAAAAACCTCAAGGAAATGGCAAGTGGAAAGAGCAAGCCGCAAGCAATATGAAGTTATAAATATGCTTTGGCAGAAAACCAAAATTTTCATTGAATCAGATGACAAACTAAATACAAATAGCATTTTAAAGTCTTCTACAAATAAAGAATTGTATAATAAAACCACTCGTCGCAAAAATATTAACTCGTTTTCGAAAAATCAAAGTAATAAGTTATTTCTTACGACACATCCAACACTAAATATTAGGCCGTCAACTCCAAGCTATATAGAATTTTATTATTTGGATGATTCAGTTGACAGGAAGAATAACAAAGAAACGATTAAATCAAAAAGAAACCAATCCGATGATTATAAAATTGCATTTTTACGTCAACCTTTCTTTTTATTTCGAATAAATGATCCAACTTGCAGGCCAACTTCACAAAACTCCTCTCGTACATCGTTTAAGCCTAGAAACTCTTCAACGAAAGCTATTAAGCATTCAGGTATGATAAAACTCGTTTGTTTATTTTAAATGTCTATTTACTTTATAAAATGGATTTTATATTATAATATGTTTCTTCCATGCAGTTTATAAAATTGGTTTGGCCCATAAAGTTCTGCCGATTGTAACCGTACCGGATAAAAGCAGTCCCAATATGCCATTAAGCAACATAGAAATTATACCCTCCATTATATTAAATAAGACACTATGGAAAATAGCTGCAAAGAAGCACACAACACCATATGATCGTATAAAATTTTTTGAAATATATGACAGCGAGACTTTTACACCACCGTTAATACTACAACAGAATAAGCGAATGATAAACAAAGATTATGTTCATGAAGAACAGATTGATTTGGATAAAAGTAACAATTGTTGCGAACTCAATAACAGTCAATATATTAGAGCTCATTCGAATATAAACGTACGTAAACTTTTTGATTCAGATGATCGTAACAAGAAAAGTAGAAAGTACGGAAAAGGAAATACAAAAAGACCGAAGCAAACGGTTTTACCAAAAACTTCATATATAAGTCAGCCAGCCTCCTGGTTCGATTATCCATTTATCGCTGTATATGTGTATGAACCAGAGCAGGTATGTATTGTGTTACCAAATAAAAAAATATATTAAGTGAACTTAAAAAAAATACTTCAATAATTAATTGATACTGGAATTTTAAAAAGCTTATTTCATTTATTTTTCTTTATTCATGCCGAAATAAAAGAAAGAAACTTGGCAGCACTCTTTAAGTAGCGACCCTATAACTACAGTTCTTGTTCTATTTGACTTAACTTTTTCTAACCTTTAGCTAATAGGTATATAGTGTGTTAGCATTTAAGTTGTTGTTTTTAGTGTTGTTAGTTTTAGTTAATTAAACAAAGCTTTTAAACACTGGAACATATTAATGACACAATATTGTTTTAATATATCTTCTGTTTATCGAAACTACAACAATAAAAAATTGAAAATATATTTATTGCAAATCGCTAATGAGTAGATAGAGAAATTCACGGTCTTGCTTGGAAAAATTATTTAAGTTAGGCACTATTATAAAAATAAATAAAATATTAACTTGTCCTATAGTGAATTAATTGCTTCACTGAACCCTATTTAAGCCAGTAACACATTTACATCTACATGTGTCAAACATACTATTTCTAATTATAATCGGTGAACGGTAAAAAAAGCAAAGATTCCGACGAATCGAGAACCTTCTCCTAATAAATGTAATAAAAAAAATATAGACTATGTCCTCAATGAAAATATTTACGTAATAATGTAAAGACAAGTCTTTGCAACACACCCCTAAAGTGCTTTGTGAACCTCGTAAAAAATTTCAAATGCGCCACCGTCAGTCAACCTTTGACGTTTCGTAGGGTGAAAAACGAAATGAGATTTTCATGTCTTCGCTCTATTCTTATAAATCTTGCTAAAATTGCAAATAACTGTTTCGTACAACATGCGATAAAGGTTTAAAAAAATGTAGGGCATACCTTAATATAAATGACATTTAAAAATCTCGTTTCATTATTTTCATCTAGGTGCGTTGCGATTGCGCTTCTATCAGCTCACACTGGCTAGTAGGCGCTGCAACCTGCTTATATCGTTACCATAAGAATTTTAGAGAAGACACTAGGTCAGCTTTTGTTGCCTACTGCAGTAACAACTGGAGGTCTCCTGGGAGGATAGCTTACGTATTACAAAGTGTTATACATCCACAATTCCATCCTAAAAATTATACTCGAAGACACCTTTATAATATTGGTAATTATTGGTCCTACTCATTCATAAGTTATATTATTAATGGTAATAATAATTAATTAAATGAAAGCATGTGAGGATGTTTAAATGTTTTTTACTTACCATTCATAAAACGTCGAGCCGATAGAAATTTGAACATTGATAAATCATGTTCTGGGATATGGGGATGAGATACTTTTTATTTCAGTACATTAGGTTTTCAATAGAATATATATTGCACAATTCACGAATGAAAACTGTCTCAATTGATCCCGTAGTGTATAGCTCCCGCAAATTAGGTAAACTTGATGAGATTCATATTACAATGATCATCGATGAATCAAATAAATGTTACTAATTAATTATTACTTTTAAGGGATTATACAAGTGGTAAATTCAATGTTGAATACGTGTAATGGATGGAAACCGATATCTCTAATGTCACATCAATTTGCGGCTGACCTAGGCGGTACCACAGTAACTGCAGTTGGGTGGGGACTAGATAGGTATATGTTTTATGTAATTAGCTATAATATTAAAATGTGTTAATTAAAATGTGTTTTTATTGCGTCAATATATTTTATGTTCATAGATAAGCTTCACTGAGGTATAAATACACACAATATAGTAATATAACTAATATTTTTACAGTATAAGTCTCAAATTATACCACGCACAATAGTACCTTCTCTGTCGTAAGCGTGTACACATTTAACTCACAATAGTTTCATCGTAATCAGTCAAATGATTTGTATATACCCGCGTTCAATTGTATATATGTAATGTACATATGTATGTTTATCAAAACCTGATGAAATATCTATAGGTAAAATCTAAAAGAACTTTATGTATAATTTAGAAAATACGCATGAATATTAAAAACAGCATTTTTGCGGTTCACTGATATTTAAACTTCTTAAGATTTATAAATTTGAAAATGTATTCATGTCGAATAAGCGTACCCAATTGTGAATTAATGCAGGAATAGTTCACCTTAAAGTTGAAGCTGCCCTATTTTATTCGTTTTGAATCGTAAAGTATATGATAGAAAAATAACAGATTTTCAGAGCAATTTGCATGGGGACCAGGAAACTAGGTGTTTATTTAAAATTGATCGGGAGAAAAATTATTTTACAGTTGTGACCGTTGTTCAAAGTTTCAAAGTTCTAGCTCTTCGAACACTTTTTCATTTAAGTGCCAAAAATAGTTCAAACCTTAATATTTTTACAAAGACATGGAATTTTATATTTACGAAAGTTCACCTAAAACTTAACTAAGTATTGAATTATGTTAATTTTACTTGATATTTTGCATTTAGTATTATAAAATGAGGATGAGAAGTACTAGTATAAGCCGTTTTGTAATTTTTAACGTTTTGAATTCTCCTCACTACCATCTTGATAAAATACATAAGTTAGTGTTTACTTTGCTACACCAAAATGAACTATATAATAAATACAATTTTCGCAGATACGACACAAAGTATGGTATTACTGAGCTCCCCACACATCCCCTTATGTTGTACAAAGGACTAGTATACTCAGATTCATGTCCTGGCAATATCGGCTACAGGTGCGAGTAATGTAATATGTACACATGATTAATGATAAACGCAGATTTTCAAGACTAATCTTATATCTCCATTTTAGCAAAGCCAAGCATCTTAATGAAGCAAACATCAAAAATATATATTGTCTATCATTACCGCCATACGTTGCTGAGGAGGTCGACCCAGTTCATGGTAGCTTGCTTTTAATGGGTGGAAAACTAATAGCGTTGTATTCACAGGTAATTTTATTTTCTCATTGTTTTTTTCTTTTAAATATTACTTTCATATATTTATATATAAGTATACAACCACGGGCCTTCCTTCGTATTTTGGTAGCTCCATGCTCAGCAGTGGGACGTTAAAAAGGGCTGAATACATACATACATTATATGTGATTTAGTGAAAGTTACACTTTTGTTTCAATTGTATATATTCCATAAGATTGTTATTGATATTGCTTGAAATAATTTTAGTATTCATAACAGATGTAGACAAAATTCTAAACGAAATACTTTATTATGTTACTTCTACAAGTATACTACAAGTATAGTTATAAAACTCAAATCTAACTAAGAATATAAAACTAACTAAGAATATAAAACTCAAATCCCTCTATAATTAAAAAAAACATTATTAAAAACTTTTCAGTATAATATGCTCACTGTCACTACGACCTTGTCATTTCAGATTCAACATTATTATTACTAGCAGGTATTTTTGTAAAAAAAAATTGAGAGAAAAATCTTAAGGCAATTTCTAAAGCCAACTTCAGGTTCACGCCCGACCAAAAACATTCAACAGATCTGGCTGAATCAACGAACGTGAAATTGGAGTTCTATTGTGTAACTTTACACGTCTGCAACGAAAATCTTATTTCATTACTAATTAGTCTAATTACACATTATTTACACATAATTTGACACGTAAAAAGGAAAATGAGCTTTAACATTTTGCCTAGCCATTAGTACATCTCAAATATATATCAAGCACGTATCGTTTGGTTTCTTAGTGAAAAGATAAAACAAAAAATAAACAAGATATGCCAAACAAATGATAATTACAAAAATATATAAAACCTTCTCTAGCTCCTTAACCAGGTTTAACAGATCCAACAAAAGTTTTTTGTTTAAAATAATATAAAGTTTCATATATGTATAAATTGTACCCAATATTCCATATTTTAAAAACGGCTGAATACTAATACTATTGAAAGAAAATTTTCATTTAAATAAAAGCTTGTTTTAAAAAATGTTTTTTACTATAAAATTTCTGTAAGGAAACTTTCGAAGCTCTTAACAAAAATCTATAAAATATTTATTATTACTCAGATAACTATTTTACTAGAAACTATTACCATAGTTTTCGCGGGTCCGAATTTTCCAATACAAGGTGCAAGCAGCGCAAATATATAACGGCAAAGTAATGTTCTAAAAGAGCAGTTCTAAATATAAGGGTACACCATTTTTCAAACCTCCTAGAAAGCTTTAGCTATATAAAATGGCCAAATTACATATAAACAAATATTTAACAACATAATACTTTCTATTCTAAATACCTACATTATATTAAAAATAAGAATTTAAGTTACACGAGTTTATAATTTTCTATTTGATTGCCTTAGTAAGAGCCGTGTAAGAAACAAGTACCTAAAGCAAATGATATCTAAGAAACTTCTAAGAATGGCTATAAGCGTCGACTCGGGAAATGATAGAGTTATATTTAAGTACCCGCGCGACTGAGCTTAGCTCGGCGTTCTTTCAGAAAAGCTATAAAAATTACGTTTTTTTTTAAAAAAGACACCTATATAATAGATAAATTTAAGAAGCAAAACCTTATAAATACAAAATTTTGATCTAAATCGTTAAAGCCGTTTTCGAGATAGAATAAATAAATTTAATATATACAAGATAATATCGCTAATTTAACATTATACTCTATAAGATACTACATAGCTTCGTATGTACATGTACATCGTACATATATTATGTCTATAACGTAGTAACCTAATATAAAAAAATCTCCTATATAGGCCTCTATGATTTTAAATATAATAAATAAATAATAAGACATTATAAGACTTATAAGGTTACAAATGATTTCAAATATTAAGTGCATTATTAGGACATAGTTATAAAACCTGTGTTACAGAAATGACTGCCTCTCATTGGAATCTTTTTTATAGATAAAAATGAATGGCTATAGTGTTGCTAAGCGCAAAACTCAAGAACGGCTGGACCAATTCGGCTAATTATTGTTTTCAAATGTTTGTTGAAGCCCGAGGAAGATTCTTATGAAGAGATGAATTGGAGAATTTCGCGGAAAAACGTTAAAGTCACATTTTTTCTTACTACTATTATAGTATAATTATGTATACTATAATGAACCCAACCTTACAATTAATATAAACTAATCAAAGGCATTGGTAGATTTGACACTTTCTCTTTCTACTATATAGTTTGACTTTGTTTATTTGTTTGTTTGTTCTTCTTTCACGTGTAAACAAAGTGATTGATTGGCGTGATTTTTTTGTGTGAACATAGTTGGAGGGCTGGAGAATGACATAGACTACTTTTTACCGCGGAAGATTATCTCATTCCCACGTGAAACCACGTTAGAATACAACACACAACAAACTCACCATACCCATGTATATACATTATACATATATAATATATAGTCTATCTATTCCATACTAACCATTAAAAGGTACCTAGGGACGAACCCGAGCAAAGCGAGGGTGAGTCGCTAGTAATTGTAATAAAAACAATAAATACAGAAAAAAAATAGTTTCTTTATTTTACCATAAATATTTATAATAAAGGTATACATACACTTACAGTTTTACTTTATATATAATGCGTATTTCTAGGAGGAGCGTCGTCGCGGGGGCGAGCAGTCTGCGCAATATACGGGTATTTGGCACCTAATCCCATGGTTAAACGACGTAGCTCGCGAAGAAGACGAACCAGACTCTTTTGATCCAGAAATATAGATGTGCGAAATTACATCTAATCACAATAGTAAAAACACTATACGTTTGATTTTTAAAGAAACATTTTGTTAAAAGTATTCATTTTATTTGTTTATCTTTTTATATCAATACATGAATTTTCGAATTCGAACATGTTGTTTATTACAAATATTTTTTATTTATATTGAAATAGTTTCATTATTATAAAAATCTTAAAACATTCTTATGACTTTTTCTCCTTTAAAGTAAAGAAAACCGATTTACTCAGAAAATTGTACCATAGGACTGAAAATCAAGGTTAAAATGTAAAACTACAGTGTAGGAACTTATATTTTATATTAAAATTCTAATTTTGTTTGTTATGTTTTATGTACATTAGGTAACTTGATAAATTACACTTAATAGAATCTATCAAAGCCAGAATTTTGCTCACGTAGATTCAGATTTTTTCCGTTTAGGACGAAAATCTATGGACAAATCTTTTGCTGCAAAATGCTAGGTGACGAAATGGTGCAACCATTTGGATATATAGTTGTAGATAGATTCACCATTTCCTCACCTAAGAGAGAGTTTGAGGAAATCTACAAATTTCAGGAATAATGTTGCCCGAAAACCTTTAAGTATCTTACATAAAAATTACTCTTCTCCACAGAGACTAGACTTCTAATAATATAATTTTACTAATAACTTTTGTTATTTCATAAGCGAGAATGGCAAAATCAGTATATCAATTATTGTCAAAATATGTTTATATTTGAGCCCTGGGATTCATGCAATCCAGTTCCAGCTTATGAAGCGTAAGAGTCTGTACCTACTACGCCAGTATTACATGATTTGCTCTTTAAACCTACTGAAGCATTCTAGAGATACGGGCCCATTTCAAGCGGAAATTTGGACACGCGTTGTAAATATTACGTAAAATATGAGATTATCCTCTTAACATTATGTATTTTATATTATTATACATATGTGATATGTATATCACAATTTTGCGATATTTAAATGTCACTACTTATTTTATATTGAAATTACGTGAATTATACTCCCTATAAATCGTTTGAAAATGATTTAAGTTAAATTGGCTTTAATTTTAATGAATAGACATAAGCCACTTTATATATAGCCTTTGATATAATATATCAATAGATGTAACACTATATAAGTGTAAAGAATACTAAAATAAAAAGTAAAATATTTACATTTACAACGAAATAAGCAACATTTTTTACAAAAAAAAAACTGCGTAATTGCTAAGCTTTTACACCATTAATACTCCTCAAGTTGCGGCAGAAGATAAATTAATGTGGCTCTTAATAAATAAGCAGGCGTTAATTAGTTTAATATTGTTGAAGGAAATCCGAATAGACTGCATCGGGGTAGCAGTAACTAAACTCACTAGATCTTGCTTTAAATCACTTTCTTATGGCAAGTGTAAGATAGAGTACAACACAATCTATTGCTTAACTAAAAGTGTCAGTCGTCGAAGTATTTGTTTGTCATAATCTCCCGCATCCAGGTGACGTAGCCGGCTGTCCTTGTATAAATTCCATATTTGCCGCGTTTGCCACAGCCATCGCCAAAACTTGTTATACCCTAGAATGTAGTATAGATTTAGTATAAAATGAAATTCGTATTACAGGCTTTCAGCGTAAAGTGGCCATAATCTTAAGATATTTGGGGAAAAGGGTCGTATTAGTAAATGTAAATATTTTGTAAATTTAGCACATTAGAGCAATGTAAATGTAATAACTATTGTTTTGGATTAACTTATTGTTATCTAAAAAATATTTTATGTACAAATTTCACTTTGTTACTATTTTATTATAATATGTATATATTAGTTAAAAAAAATTCAGAATTGGACCAGTAGTTTCAAAGATTACCCCTTATATACATACAAACTTAGATAAGCATTTACAATATACCCATATTATAATGTATAATATTACTATATTCAAAGTGCCTCATGAACAATAATTATTGATATTTTTTAAACGGAAAAAAGTAGAATAAATCAGGTATGCTAGAATATATTGTCATTTGGCAATACTTTGTAATCTATATTTAAAAAAAATTGCATTAGAAACATTTTATTAATCGATATGTAATTTTAAACATAATTAGACATTTTTATTTTAATATTGTTTGGTGCTATACACGTTTGTAGCAATAAAAGAGCTGCCACATTTATTCAATAGTCAGCCATTACTTAACATTGAATATAAATATTTCAACTTTGGATATCCGATTTCGTGTAATATAAAAAATTGTACCGAAATAACTCACTTTTTAGGGTTAAGTACCTTAAAAGGTAACAAAGCTTTATAAGTAAGGTAAAAACCCTTATAAGATCACTGTCTTGTCTGTCTGTCCGTCTGTCTGTGTGTCACCACCAATTTTCTCAGGAACGAGTGTGATTTTCTCAGAAGTCGGTGGTGACAAGAGAGTGATCTTATATGGGTTCCTTTTTTTCGTTTTGAGGTACGAAACCCTAAAAAGACAGCATATGAAATAATATTTAGCTATGTGAAGCTACAATCAATAGCTTACTTGTGAGCTTTATTTACCTGTAGAACATATCGCATTGTACGGTCTCTACATAGTAGCGGTCCTCCCGAGTCCCCCGCACAGGAGTCTTTGTGCCCGCGACCCGCACATACCATATTGTCCGTGATAGCGTACTGCCAATACGAACGTCGACATACACCCTGTTGTATTGTAGACACCTATCATAACATGAAAAATATATAAAAATTATCGGGCTACGATCATCTATACTAATATTATCAATGTGAAAGTTTGTGAGTATGGATGTATAGTTGTTACTCTTTCACGCCAGAACGGTAGAACGGATCTGGATGAAATTCGGCACAGAGATAGATTATAATCTGGAACAGCACATAGGCTACTTTTTATCCCGGAAAACGAAAGTTTGTAAGTCCTTTACGCTGAAATGGCTGAACGGATTTGGATGAAACTTGGGAGTTAAACCTAGGCTATTGTTAGGTATCTAGAAACTTATCCGAGCGAAGCGGGGGTAAATCAGTAATATATGTATTTTATACTTATTTTTTTAACATTACTTATTTCATAGGAGGTTTAGTTAGCATTTTATTCAATTTTATATTATGCTCAATAAGCCCGGTATCTTCTAGTCGTTTCCGCTCTATTCCTATATTATTAATTGAACGTCAAATACAGGTACAAACATACATACATTGCACAGAAAAAAACACAACTAATAAACATAGAGTGTATTTAATATTAATGAGGTGTTTAGGTACCTAAAAGTAAAATACCTAAGATCATATGTGAAGAAGGTGACGGAATCGTAACAATAATAACAAAACTAATAAAATATCTACACACGTACATTGTAAAAATATGAACAGATGGTTTTATCGGTGCCAAAAATATGCTTTTCTACTGAATAAGTTTGTACCTGAGCTTCATGAAGAATTCTTGTGCCATGTACATCTGTAGCGCGCCTCTTCCCCCATCCCAATATTGTACAAGTTGAATGCGGAGGCAGAATCTGATGAGGTTTCGGAAGACAGGCTATACCGTGACCTAGATCTGGTCGTGCCGGCGATGGTAGTCTATAGACATACAATGAATTTAAAAATAATTTAAATAAAAACATCTTTTCGGCTTTCTCACAGTTTTATTTTGATTGTTTGCTTATTTGCTTTTTCTTATATATATTTATCTACACTCTTTCAAACAGGTACCCATAAAAATATGAATAGTAACCCAAATCGCAAAAACGTGTATTGAATCTTATCACTTTGGTTGTTGTAGTCTAAGCTGTAATTCAGATACTCTTTCCATTTCGCCACAACATCCGAATTTTGTTAAAATTTTTAAATATTAAATATTTGTAAAGACCTTACAACTAGTGTATCACATTCTGGAGTGGATAAACATTAAACATACCTACATACTGTGTTTAGTTTAAACAAAAATTCAAGATGAAATAACAAATCATATTTTTAATTTTCAAGTAAATCCTACTGAATGGATAAATGCGATCGTGAGTAAAGTCGATGAGTATACATTTTATTCTAGCGCCTGATTTTTACAAACATACGGTTTTGCATTTTTCACAGAATCTCTAATAGAAAACTAAAAAATGTCTAAGACATCGTTTAATTAATTTTCAGTAAAAAGTATTAGGTATACTAATAATAAAGATAAAATATTTGTTCAATAACCGACCGATACCTTTTTCATAATATAAATTGAGAGATGATTTCTATTGAATAGCTGAATATATTGAACATGTTTGAACGTTTGATGAGGGTTGAAAGGTTTTACATTAATAGAAAATTTAAAGCATAGTTTCGTAATTTGTAGGCTAATATAAATAAATCCATTAATTATATTTGTTTTACTTATACATTTAAATTGAAGGCGCAATTTTATAACTCTACTTGATTCAGACGCCCGTGTTTGATTGATCAGGCTTAAACCAATAGAATTATTTACTAACACAAATAATCTTTTTTATTTTCAAATACCTTTTTTCTATCGTGTATTATAAAAACATTATTTTAAATTCCTACGATTAAATTGCATTGGGTGGTTCAGTCTAATTTGATTTTTCAGACACAATTCCATAGAATTATTATATATTTTTATATACTTTTTTACTTTAAATTATATATTTTTACAAAACCCTAAGTTCTAAAGCAAAAAATGTATTATTTTTATGTTTTTTTTGTTATGTACATCCTGTAAAAAGGAAAATAGAAACGGATGAAGGATCACTCTCGTTTCTATTACGGTCCAATTTTTATAAATCTCGCTCGTTGGGTGGCTTAATGATGGACGCATTACGTAATAAATAACTCATAACTGTGATTGTTAATTTTGGGAGGAAAAACAAAAAAGGCTAATTATGAAGGATACAAAAATAATATTTTTAAATGCATGATAAATAATATTTATAATGAAATGAACACAATGAATGGGACATGGAAGAAAAGTACCTTTAACAAATTAATTATTTAATTAAATTTAATTGTAAGATTTTATAGTTTTCTGTAATTGTAAGATTTAATATTTGTTTTAGAGATTTTATTCGCACTACTTCATCGATTAGTTCGATAAAATAGTGACGTTGTACTTTTTTGCAATTTTTGTTGCTGGTTCGATTTTCGGCTAAAGCAAGCTTGCTTAAAAATAATGAAATACAGTTATTAATATTTTTATTGTATGTAAAGGAATGTTTGAGTGAAATTTGATATCATTATCAAATCAATAATACAGACAGTCAGACAGACAACCCTACATTACTCTACAACGCACGAATTATCGATATGCAAAATATATATTTTTTTTTAATCCTGTCCTACCATTATTATAAACGCAAAAGTTTGTAAGGAGGATGAATGGATATTTCTTACTCTTTCACGCAAAAACTATTGAACCTGATTTAATTTTACAATAATATAGCTTATACATCAGAGTGACACATATATTTTCTAATATATATAAAAATAAATAAATAATAGCGATACATAAAGTAACTACGCGTACGGAGCCAAGGGCAAACATTAGTAAAACATAAACCAATAAAACAATATTTAATTGTCTGATAGTAAGGATAATTTAAATAAAGATGTTAAATTTAATAAAAGTTGTAGAATAATATTAAAATTTAATAAGTTAGTTAATAAAAAATAATTTAAAAGTTAATATCTATACTTAATACAAATTATTACCGTAAAAGAGCCCAAAATATGTCGATATAAAACAAAATTAATACCTTTATTTAGTATCTTCCTTTCACAAGATGGTCCCTAAAAGTACGATTACTGTGAGCTATATAATATAAATAGATACTTTCATAAAACAGAAATTGATTCAATAAAGGCAATGAAATTACTTAGGTTGAGGATATCAATCAAAATGTCCGAACTAAAGGTAAATTAAACATTTCACTTCCTAAATATTCGTATTGCATGGTCTTCATCAGTACACGTTGCATGCCCTTGAGTATTATATAATCTAATTGAAAATAATAATTAAACCTTAGATTGCCGTAATGAGTTTTTTAATGTAGGTTATTTTAAAAGGATGTATCCATTAAGTTATATATTCCCAAGGAAGGTTGAAGTCAGGCAGGCGGCCGGTCGTAAAACTTTTGCCAAATCCTATCAGCAGTACAGAAGATGTACTGCGCCGACCCCAAGTGATTGGGAAATGGGCAGGGAGAAGAAGATATCCATTAAGTTATAGGTTGAAATACTAATAATTATATTAAAATTCTAAAAAGATAGGTTTGAAAAAGATAGGGTGAAAATGCTGAAACACGTATTTATTTAATTGTATTGAAGATCATTAATACCAAGTTTCGTGTAATTCTTATCATAAATATTTTTTTTAATTGTATTATAACATGTTTTCCCATGGGAGTTAGTTAATATCCCGCGGTAAAATAGCCTATGTCACTCTCCAGCCTTTCAACTATCTCCACACAAAAAATCACGTCAATCCGTCACTCCATTTCAACGTGAAAGAAAGACAAACAAACAAACAAATAAAGAAACAAACAAACATACAAACAAACAAACAAACACACTTTCACATTTATAATATTAGTATGGATATGGCGCAAGTGAGCCTTGATTACTTTATTAAAGTAAACAAGGTTCAATTGCCTCATATTTTCAACCGACTTCAAAAAGGAGGAGGTTCTCAATTCAACTGTATGTTTTTTTTTTATGTTTGTTACCTCAGAACTCCGTCATTTATTAACCGATTTGGACAATTTTTGTTTTGTTTGAAAGGATATACTTCCAGATTGGTCCCATTTAAATTTCAAAAAAAAATACCACCCCTAAGGGTGGAAAAATAGCTAATGATGGATTTAACCTACTTCTAATTGTCATATTGACTTGAAACTTTGCAAGTGTTTCTATTTCCGTTGATAGTATAGTGGTTCTGTATTGTTGACCTGATCTGACGGTAAGGCCAGAAGGTGGATAGGTGGAACTCTTCAACGGCTAATAGTAGATACTTTGATTTTGGGCTTATTTTGTTTGATTCGACAAGCCTAACACGTTAGAATTCTTACTTTGCTACTACTGTCTACACTAAAAAGGGAAAAATAAAAACTTTTTAACAAAAAAATAAAAACCGACTTCAAACAAAAACACTAAAAAGTAAAAAATAACTGATTGGTAGTTTTCATTTACTATACATACCTAATCAAATATTTTCGAAGTCGGTGTGCTTTGGCTAAGGAATTAAAGCCTACCTATTAAATACATACCTAATCAAATATTTTCGAAATCGGTGCCAGCCCATACAAAGCAAAGCACACCGACTTCGAAAATATTTGATTAGGTATGTATAGTAAATGAAAACTACCAATCAGTTATTTTTTACTTTTAAGTGCTTTTGTTTGAAGTCGGTTTTTATTTTTTTGTTAAAAAGTTTTTATTCTCTTATTAGACCGACCATTAAATGCTACAGAGGACCATCGGATCTGATTTTATATTAATCTGGTGACCAACTAGTAACTAGCATCCTTTGATACCCTTTGCTTTTACAATATTACGGAAGTTCTCAGAAAGAACGTTTTTTCTGACTTAACATAGAAATATCATAATATCATTAGCTTATTGTCAGCACTATGTAATTTTTTTACTATATTTATATGCTTATGAATTGTAGCCTAAAACCTGCCTAAAGAATCCTTCTTCATCAATTAGTGAAACCGTATGACAATCCTTACAATTGTCTTTGAGATTAGCCCGAACTCAACAAAACACAAACTCAGCGCGATTTGTTTATTTAGGTCCCCGAAGAATTTTAGGGTTAATTAACCTCCGACGCAAAAAGGGGATTTATTATGAAGTTATAAGTTTAATGTGTGCATCTATCTATATGTCTGTGTATCCTAGCCTCGTATATATTTGTGTATAATTGTCTGTGGCATCGTAGCGCACAAACGGATGAACCGATTTTAATGTAGTTTTTTTTCTTTGAAAGTTGAAGCTGAAAGTGTGCTTAGCTTTAAAGTTTTAGCTAGCTATAAATCAAGAAAATCCATTCACCCGTTTGCAGGCTATCAGTTCTTTTCTAGGCGGTAAACGGATATGAACACCTTCCATAGATGTAATCGATTTGAAACTTAGTATCCCTTTACTTTGATGAAATTGCAATGATATGAATCTGATCCTGATGCTGCAGCGTCACCTGGAATCTACAAGATACTCAACTCTTTACTAAAATACTGCAGAGATATCGTGTTTATTAGGCTCATTGAAATGGCCTAAATGAATAGGTTTGTTGTGTTGGTTATTTTTTCTTTTTTATTTTTCTCACACTAACAAAGATACAATAATGATATTCAAATAATTATGCTAAATGCTAATTTTATCACAGTAGAGGGATGCGGTGACCAAGGCTCGGAACCGGTTTATATAATACCGGTTAATAAAGTTTAATAACGGTTTCGCATAAAGGTTTTATTGAGATCGAAACCCATAATCATTTCGTCCCATAACCGAAATAAACCGGTCTATGTGAACAGGGCAGATACTTACGACCTATGATGGCGCAAACACCAACAGCCAAAAAACGACATGATGAAGTTATATGAATGCGGCATAATGAAGTTAGTTGCATTCCTTTTACAAACAGAGAGTTGTGACATACGGGATGAAATCTCTAGCTATTTACTGTATTTATTCTTTCTGTTACGCCTTAGAATTATAACTTCTTACGTGCGTAGGTATATAAGTACACATACACGGTTTTTTTAATCAAATAACATACTTTTTTTAAAGTAAGCCAATTGTATGGTAAAATCATTGGAAAAATAGTCAGTTGAAAATCTCGGTGCGTAGGACCGACGTCACCAAGAATGAAAATTAAATTGACGTCACCAATGGCGGGTTAGTAACAGGTTAATAGCGGTTAAATAACCCTAACCTTAGAGAGAATTTATTTTGAACGTAACCCTTATTATACCGGTTCATTAGGAACGAAACCGAAATGTTAAGTTCTTAGGCCAGTTAGGTATTAATGGCTTAATCGGTTTCCGAAACTTGGCAGTGACATATGGTTATTATTTATTTATGATTTTGAATTTTGTAAAATGACAACATTAGACGAAATTATAATTTATAATTTTTCATAAAACACAGCGTCACTGAAAGAGTTATGATAGTTTTGAATTAAAGTATGCGTTAAACAAACACTTGAAGTAGTTTGATTTTGTCCATTAGGTCCTTTGTTGTATGTAACTTAAGCAGCGTCACGCACTGTTAGGATCGTAAAGAATGTGACTATGCATTATTCATTGTATGGTTTTAGGTCTAAGTGCTACTTACTTATCACGATTTTAGTTTATTCATAACGGATGTGATACAAACAACATTTAAATGTAAGCAGTATTCCATAAAATTCAAAAAAGAATTACCCGAACAATTCTATAATATAATAATTACCTTAGCAGAGCGACATCGTTGACTACAGTATCCGGGTCATATTGCGGATGGATCACAGCTTCAGTCACCTTCATCTCGACCTCTCCGTGGCTCCGCACGAGTAAGTCGTGCTCTCCGAGACGTACGTACAATCTTTTCCTTACACAATGGGCAGCTGTGACCACCCACCGCAGCGCTATCAGTGTACCGCCGCAGAAAGCTTCCTAAAGTAACAATATTTTTGCTTATTCAAACTTTTATGCACTCTAGCTTAACATCGACGTAATATATTTACGTTATATTAAAGTATTAAAACCGAAATAAAAACAGTATAACCGAATTTATATACACATTTTCATTTCACGACACAATAAAACTAAATGCCAATGTGAAATATTATGGCTTTTAATTTCGTGAAATATAAATAAAATAAAAAAATAAATAAAAAAAAATAAAAAAAAAAAAATAAAAAAAAAAATTCGTGAAATATATCCATATGTTATTCTCACTACGTTTTTATGTAAACGAGATCGGAATATATCGTTATATGTGAATGCTCGTTTCCGAGGATACATGTAATACTAGCGAGAGTGAGTCGCTGGTTATATATAAAAGTTATATTACATTGCACTGTACTTTTTCTTTCGAAAAATCAAGATATCTTATTATTCTAGTTATATGACTTAAACTTTTAGGTTTTACGATACATGAAAAAATATACTACACCTTATACCGATTTAATACAGCCACTTGCCATATCCACTTGCCCGGTGGCGCTGGCCTGCCACCTATGATGCGGACCATGTCCCTCATTTTGGCTCGAATTCGAGCATTGGCAGAGCGGTATCGCCCCAATCTACCACAAGTCGGTATAATATTGGAGAGTGCCCGAGAATCTTCTGAATGAATGGCTGGCACCGGCTGAGGCATTGTTTCAGCAACCGAGAGCAACTCTAGAAACATTCATAAATAAAAATAATTAATTTTCCTAAAGGTTACTTGGATTTGCTTTAAATCTTTATCGTTTTTTCGTAATCCAATTGTACAGTTAATAATTTATTATTCAGATTTACAAATAGAGTAAGATTTTAAAATGAAAATTAAGGATTGGAGGCTCTTCATAATATTGTAAAGTTTAAGTAGTAGTATCCGACTCTGAATCTACTACATTTATTAGTTTTCTTTATATGTATACCTAAAGTTTTGTCGTCAAGTAAAGTCTTTATTAAAGAATTTTTCTATAGTGTTTTACGTGTATATGAATTAAGTATAAAAAATCAATTCGGTACTCCATTGACAAAATGGAACTTTATCAAAAATAGTAAGACTTTATAAGTATTTTTTTGTTGTTTGCTATCTAGAATTACGCCCAAGACTTGACTACATCTTTAAGGTTTAGTTCAGTGTTGAAGAGTTTCGGGAGTTTATATGGTCCAGGTGCTCTTTAGTTAGTGTTTAACAGAGAGTTCATGCTTAAAGCACCAGTTCTCAGTTATTTTGACAGCTTTCTTTATGAGGTCGCAAAAGGTGCTTTCGGAGTTTATTCATGCATATTTTAGTAACTTCTTACAATCGGGATCATTTAAATGCAATCGTTTAAATTTAACCACAGGGCCTCCTTTCAGTACGAAGGGAATCAGGCCATAATCCACCCTAGTTCTCACAGACATGCAGTCACGATATTTTCGTTCACCGTTAAGACAAGTGTAAAGGCAAGTAAAATATCAGAGGTTCGAGACCCGGGATTTGAATTCACTTCATTCGGCTTTCCAAGCGAGTGCGTTACCACTGGGCTACCACTGTCTTTACCATATAATATACCATAAACTAAAAATAAATTTATTTTAAATAGATGCATGAAACGTAATCAATTAACAGCTTAATTTGGCGCCGCCCGTTAAGCCAATATCACAATGCTTTCGGTAGCCAAATGTAATTCCGCGAATGAAATTTTATTTGCTCTTCGAAAATCAGAACGGCGCGGCGATAAAATTAAAAATATTATTCACATTTTGTACCTAGTTATTTATGATACTCGGATAATTAATAGTATAAAACAGAAATTAAATTCTTATAATCAATTAAAAACATTTACAAATGTACATATTTTTTCATTTATTTATAAAAATCAGTAACGAAAAAACTACATTTATTAATTATTTTTTTTAAATTATAGAAATTAGTTTTTTAGGGTTCCGAAGTCAGGACAAATACGAAATCCATGTCCAGTCCGTCTGTCTATTTACACAACCAATTTATTCGAAGACTATTGGTTCGATGAAACTGAAATTCTAAAGGTAGGTATTATATGAACCGCTAGAAAATGTTATTCAAAATACGAAAATAAGAAATAAGGGTAATATATAACAAGTTACATAAGTAAAACTATACTCTTTGGTGTTAATGTAACATTCGCGACAAAAAGAGGCTATATACGAGTAGCTAGTAGGTACTACATAATACATATATATATATATATATATATATATATATATATATATATATATATATATATATATATATATATATATATATATATCTTTACTAGCAGAACCTGCGGCTTCGCTCGCGCTAAAACTCCAAAAGAAACTCTAAAAAGATAGGTTTCATACAAACTTTCGTCCCCTATTTACTCCCCATGGTATTTAATTGTATTGAAGAGCATTAATTGCAAGTTTCTAGTAATTTTGATCATAAATAATTTTTTGAGTTGTATTATAACGTGTTTTCCCGTAGGAATGAGATAATCTCCTGCAGTAAAAAGCCTATGTCACTCTCCAGCCCTCCAACTATCTCCACACAAAAAATTACACCAACCCGTCACTCTGTTTCGACGTGAAAGAAGGACAAACAAACAAACACTTTTACATTTATAATATTAGTATGGATAGCATTTTGTTAAATTGTATCTACGTACTATACAAGCCTTAGGAGAACTTTATATTAAATTCTTCCAAGATATAATTTTATCTATGCAAGTAGTTAATTAGGCATTCTATATAGAATCACGCATTCATCTTCAGAGCTTTGCAAATGGTTCTAATTTAATTAATTTATTTTATTAGTGCAATATTAGACTAATACTCTCTATAGGTTAATAGGTAAAAGTTGTTAGCTAGATACCTATGTGCAATTTCACCTGGGTCCTTTCGCCGCTGCATTCTGTTGCGAATCCAAAGTTGACAGTAACTGCCCTCCAAATAACAATAAGCGGACTGCCTAATTACCTTCCGACCACATACAGACGTTTGGAGACAATGCCTAAAAGAAAAGCAAACTACTATTTAAATATATGATAACAAAATTAAATCATATTGATTATCTTGATACTGAAAATATAATATTTTTATGTAACATTCCACTTTAAACTTTCGAATAAGATTATTGTGTTTGAAATTATGTACCTACATATAAGTACTTTTTACTATTTATAGTGCATCCCTATGAAGAACGAAGAGTGTGATAACACGTAGGTTAAACTATAAAGGGATATAGATGCTTAGTAAATAGTTAAATAAAATACCTTCTCCTGACAGTTGTACACTTTCGAGAACAAGAAGTCCAATTGCTCCAAGAAGAGAACCCTCGAAATTTCTTTTGAACATCTTTTGCGTCAAGTTGGCGCAACTCAGTCTATAAATCGCCAGAACAAAGAAAAAGGAAGTTAAATAAAGCTAATAAATCCATTTTTATCTTATTGAACTCAATATTTAGGTATTATATTATTCACTATATTATTAAATATTTATTTTAAATGAATTACAATGAAACACCTTTCTTCTTGTGACAAACGAGTATTCATTTTATCTATGAATATAAAAAATGTAAATTTGTACGACACTAAAGTATATACGAGACAAATATGTAAAACATCATTCGCATATTCGCGTTAACAAAACAATCAATGAAGAACTAAGGAATTATATCACGGAAAACTATATTTATGTAGGTATGTATATATGTAAAAAAATGATTAAAATATCAATCAATGCACAGAATGAACCGCACTTATAGAGATTATATACGTATAGTAGGTACTAAAATTTCTATATAACTGAAAACTAAGCTGCTAGTAGTAAAAAATTGGTCAATAGCGAGTCTGACTCGCACACCGAGAGTTCTGTAGCATGAAACATTATATGTACTAATATTATAATCGTATTTTTTTGTGATGTAACTGACGATTTTCAGATTTTTTCCTTTACTTGTGCTATAAGAAGACATTGCTTCTTGCCAAATTTCAAGAAACGGGAAGTACCCTATAGGTTTTGATTCCCTTGCGAGTGTCAAAAAATGCGGCATAAACGATCTTCATCATCTTTTGATTGCCAACGCAAAAATCAAACTTCTAAGTCAACACTTAGAAGTTGATTGATTTTTCACAACTCCAAGGGATTGCACACCTGAGTATTTGATATAAATTTCATAGCTCATTGATACCTCTACGCGTTCCTAACAAAAAGGGTCTTTACAGACAGACAAATGGACAACAAAGTGATCCTATAAGGGTTCCTTTTTTCCTTTTGACGTACGGAACCTTAAAAAAAATATTTTTTTATTCAGAACCATAGCTATCAAAAGATACATTTGTATATCTGATACCTTTAAACGAGCAATTCTTGTATATTTATTTATTCGTTCATTCGTCGGTTCGTTCGTATATATATATATATATATATATATATATATATATATATATATATATATATATATCGGAAACGGCTCTAACGATTTCGATGAAATTTGGTATGTGGGGGTTTTCTAGATTATATTATTCTTTATATAGAATATATTATTCTTATGTCTGGAAAGACTTTAACGTTAAGTTCTTTAGAATTTTAGTGGCCAGAAAATAAATGTTTCTGTAATTATATCTATATTGATATCACATTTCTATTAATTAATATAATAATTCTAATAATAATTAATAGAAGATGTATAAATAGGTGAAAATATATGCAAATTTTCAATAATATATGTTAATATATGTCAACGTCTCTCATTCTCAAAAGAAATGTTAGTTAGGATTTGATGATTTGATTAGTTTTGAGTATAAGTTTATATCCCAAAGATTTTAATTTTGTCGTTTTATTTAAATTATTTTTTGTTAATTATGTTTTGTTAAAAAGTTATTCTAAAAACACCGATAAACTTGCATGCTTGGGTTATACCTGCTTTGTATTATACATTATATTATTAATAAAACTTAATGATATTACCATCTTATTTATATTTACATACATTTAATATAATATGTTTGTAAACATTTTTCACTCGCTCTACATCATGGCCACGTGTGTGATTCCGCTTGCTTACTTGACGAGGTTGGCCGCATCTGTAAACATAGCCACCATAAATCAACCAATTTCTATATTTATAAACAAAACACGTCCTAAATATGATTTAGGCAAATAGCAAATATTATCCTCATTTCAAATTAATGTAACGGTAATGAACAAATTGCACGGCCTTTAATTTTTTTATATCTATGATTACTTAATTTTATAAACACTATTCTATGATAATACCAAATTATTAAAAGATTGGCCAAATTACTCTGAGTAGTAGTCTTTTTTTTTAAATAAACAAAAAATATGTGTTATTGTAGAATAGTGATTAACACTTAAAGTATTACCTAAAACAAGATAATATTTAAAAAAAAATCTCACAAATTACAAAAATACCTTGAAACTTCTATCCGCAGAGAATCGCCGCAAATATAACGATGCAAGCAATGTCGACGCCGAGTTTTGCGTCCGCCGAGGCATGCACTCCACAGTGCCCATTCAGAATACGAAGATTTTTTTAAACCTTAAATTGAAACAGCACTTAAAAAGATATTACAGCTGCCGAGCCAGATTCAATCTGTGAGAAAACAACGTAGTAAAAAGAATAGGGTAATGGATATTTCATTACCAACATTCTTCTACTAAGACTTATGAAATAAAATGAAACTTACCATTTTGTTGGGCATCTATTCCTGTTTTACTTGAGCTGTCCAAATTTGCAATACCTTTCTGCTCAGAATCAATTTCTATCTGCAATGATAACGGCATTCAATAGTTGAACGGTGTGATTGTAGTGATATCTAATAGGACACGTTTAATAATGCGTTGTTTGGATAACCAGGTCAACGCATTCAATTCACCATACAATAGTTGCATTGAATCACATATAACAGGCAACACGTATATCGATTCGGCCAAAGCTATTCATTTTTGGTAAAAATGCAGTGCTATTCGCTAAATCAACAACGAATCTAAAATCTATAACGTATAAAAGTGATATTGAAAATCAACAATAGGAAATAAAATAAAGTAGGACAGACAAACAAGGTCAAACTTACGTGATGACCTCGAGATAACTCCATGCCTATGATCACAGATAATATTAAAAATGAAGGTAGCCGCATCATATCCAGCACTTCCAGCTATGAGCAGCTGCCAGGACTCGACATCTGTTGAGGTGCATTATGAATAACTTAATAATAAATTATTAACGTTATTTGGCATGTATCTACATAGTTAAAATAATTCAATTTTTTTTTAAATCAAATAAAGTTTTTACACATACATAATATGTATGTGTAAAAACTTTATATATTATATTTATAAAGCTTAATCCTATGAACCTAAAGATAAAATCAGACCCTCTGAATCAAAAACCCATATTAACCGATCTTGACAATGTTTCAGAAACAAATATATAAATTGAGAATATTTAGAGCATATTTTGTCATAAAAAGGATCAAGACAACGCCAAAAAAGAATGTTTTTAAAATGTACTTCTGAATTTTCATTCTTAAATATTTACAGAATTCGTACTTTTGATTCTTAAAGACTTAAAAAAAGTTTATGAACTTTGTCGTAATTTAATAGCGATATTATTGATACCAACGTTGCTAAATTTAATAAAATATTGACAGTATTTGAGCAATTCTAAATTATAAAATGAAATATTTATTTTAAATCTTATTTCATGTCAAAATATATAGTTTTTAGATTTTTATAGGTTCCAAGTAAATCTATTGCACAAATCAAGTGACTAAGAGGCTTGGAGAGTACCTTTATTCGAAGCATTAATTAAATAAACATTTTCCATAAAGATAATCTTAATTGAGCAAACTTTACAAGAACCAGAATTATTAATGTTTCTAGTGTCTTTGTAAAGTGTTTATCACTATCTACAACGCCTACTTTCGTTGTGAAATTACTTAGCAGCCGAGAAACATTTATCACATAGCGACAAATTGAATTTATTTAACTATTTTTATGGTAACATCTACAATATACACAACGCAACCAAATTGACATCTAGAAAATGTAGCATTTTATAAGTTTAGTAGTTTCACATGTAAGAAAAAAAAATTAGAACGTTTTTTTCGCATCGACTGAAACAAAAATCTAAATTCTTTTAAAAAAATATTTATCATGTTTAAAATTTGAATTTCCGAGCATACAAATGCATTAACAGTAAAATAATTACAATTATAACGTAAATAATACTAATAATATACATACTATAGCCATCGTTATACCTCTTTATGACTAAAAATAGAAAGCATGCATGCATTGACATATCAAGATACAAAATATGTATTTCCTCTACGTGCTAATCAAAGCGTAAAGACCATTCTGCCAAAAGATTTACCAGACAAAGAAAAACTTTTGTATGACAAATTCTAATATTCACATTGTACGCAAACGTCCGCTGGCGTAATAGGCAATCCCACATTTTGTTCCTAAAAATACATAAGTAGAAATACTAATATGGAATATTAAATGCTGCATTTACAAAGATACGAGTATATTATGCTCTAAAAGTCTCTAGTTGCAGCAAACAATGCAACAAGAACAATACAATTAGTGGGTGCTGGCAACTTGTTAACACCTTGTCGCTGCACACACCGTATATAGAATAGAATGGTCATAAATGTCATAATTCTTTCATAATATCAAAACACCGGCTGACAAATTTTACCAAAGCCTTTAATAGCAATGTGGGTCAAGATGAAAATTATTCAACCAAAAACACATACATACCATAAGTGTTCTGTTACAGTCGACATGGATGGGGGTCTATTATTAGACGAGTCTAACTGTTTCTACTTAATCTCGACGACATCAAAGATAGGTACCTAAAAATATTGAGTCTTTAAGGAAATTTATTAGTTTTGCTAGAAGATGAGATAAGAATAATATTTTTAGCATATACCTTTTTCAGTCTACATTTTATTACGATAATTTGAAATAATTTTTGTATTTTACAACATTCTTAGACAAACATGTAGAATCGTATTATTGACATTACGTTATAATTTAGAAGTTACAAAAATTCCAACGTAAAGTAAACGAGTGGAGTCGCGAGTAAAAGCTAGTTATTCTTTAAACTAGCTCTACCTACTAGGTAGAGCTAGTTTGAAATTTAGATGAAGTTAAATTGAATTAAACTTTTAATTTCATTTTTTATTTTATTGAAACATACTCAAATTTAAAATATACTTTGTTAGAATAGACTTTTAACTGGCACTTAAAAGAATCGTCAATTTTTACACTTTAATTTATTTAGCGTAGCTTTCAATACTGCTGAGTGAAGTCGGCAAGAATACTAAGTGTAAATTTCTCAAAAGCAAGTGTTGAGTAAAAAGACTTGCTCTTGAAAAATGTATAAGTTATATTATATATATACAAATAATAAATATTTCGATTAAAAATTTCAAAAATGTCTTAATTAAAAATTAAAGATGGTTTTCATCTTTTAGTTTGTTATAAATGCAGTCGGGTTTATTTGTAAATTAATTTTTATTTACAGCTTTTTAGTTTTGGTCAGTCTTAGATTTATTTGACAATTTCTTATCCTAAATTACTTTTACACAGAAAGTTGTATATATTTATTATTTCATATATTATTACCTCTTAAAAACCTGTATTTTGATACCCCACTCGGTTGATTCAGACGAAAATGCTCCTGCTGATTACTTATTTATAAGTTTTATAGAAAAACATCCTCTAATCTTTGGAAATTTACATGTACCCGAGGTATAAATATCTCTGAAAATTGAATAATAATAAGGCCAAGTTGAAGCAAAATGTTAGGGGTTTTTATGCAGTCATATGCTCGTAGAAAGTCACTTTTATCGCGGTATACTTATAATTTATTAAATTATCATCTCTTGTTTTGTTGGAGTTCCGCCACTGTACTAAATACTATTTATATACGTAAGATGTAGTTCTTTGGTTGTGTCTTTTAAAAAAAATTATGCCTGGTCACGACATGAATTATTTAAACAAATTACTTAAATAAAAAAATTAACTCTTTAATTATAATAAATCGGTTTGAACTGTTTCTTTAAGTCATTTAATTTTACGTAAGAATAATTACCAACTATTCTGTTTATATTTACAGTGATTTATTTCCAAATATTCAATGATTTACAGAATATAAATACTTTTTCAGGTTATTTTAAATTAAACCCAAACATTGTAACGTAATATATAAAACTAAAATAAAGCTAGCGGTATAATGTTATTTAAAATATGTCTAGTATTTTTTTTTTTATTTTAACAGAAAATTTATAGAACTATATGGCTTATGTGATGAAAATCGATTATATGCTACTGTAATCGATATTTTTATACATAAAATATCATTATTTTTCTATTTGTAAACAAAAATTCTTAAAGATATAACTAAATACAAACATCACAATTTTTATGTACCTACTCACTGTTCATTTTACTAAATACAGGTTGCGTCAAATTCTAAAAATATCTTAATGGTACTAAGTAATATTGATACGGTGACATGATTTCACATAAAAAATTATGATCCATCAACTATTAGTAATAAAATATCGTATACAAGTGACCCACCCTTGCGTCGCTCGGGTGCGTCGCTAGGTCTAGCTCAAAACTTGTTATTACTGAAATAAATACAGCATATTATGTAATTTTAGATAACTGAACGAGTGAAGCGTTTCTGCTTTAAGTCTGACAAAATTTGTTTTCTTCTATCAGTTTGTTGTTACTCTCTTTTTTTATTTGAAGCCAACTTTGAGTTGGTTCATAAAATTTGGTGAAGATCTGATGAGAATCTTTGGCGTGATGAGGAAAATGGTATAGCCTTCAGTAGTTTCAGGGTTTATCTTTATTTAACTGGTATAGAATAAATAAAATAAATGTTTTATACATGTTTGATTTATATTTTAAATTATTTTTCTTCAAAATATGAAATAACTAGCTATTATATGAACCTATAATATAATTTTTTTTTTTTAGAAGGAGAACGGGGGGGGGGGCGCTGATAAAAAATTTTAAGGAAATTTATGTGAATGTCATTGAAAAAGATATTTATTTATGTTGTTTTATAATATTATAGCAAATCTTTTACACACTTGCCGGAAATATAACATAGTCTATTGGTTAACATTTGTCGCAGTTGGTTGGGCGCGCTCGTAAATCTACGCATCTCTGCCCAAAGCCGAGTAGCCTTGAACGAATACTAGTCACCTCTTGCATAAATTAGGCATTAATTAACTTTATTGGTTTCAAACATAAAAAAGACGTGTACATGAAAATTAATTTACGACCGTGAAATTGTGGACCATCATCTGCATTGTATGATTACATCATAATAGAAATAATTTATTAGTTGATAACAACATTATTCATTAATTCAATATTATCAAATCACGGCAAAGATTTTTTTACGATGTATGAACTTTAAAACCAACAAAATACTCCCATATTCCACTTCTAAATGCCGCTTTTCTGCTTTGTATAAAACGATTGTTTATGAAATTGTTATATAAAAGTGTTCGATTCTCATTATTCATATAGATTATTGTTTAGATTCATGATCCCCAAGCTGTTGTAGCAACACGGCCAAAAAAAACTTTTCAGATTACGAGTATATTAGGTGTATTTTAGGCAGATGTTACATAAAGCTACACGTAACAGGCATTTATGATAGTTTATTATATCGCAAGCTTCTGCAGTCACGATAGTTTACTGTGAACTCTTCTTTCAAGAAACTCTGTGTAGCATAACTTTTTTCATGTTATTTATAAAAATGCACGGAAATTGTTAAATAACTGTCAATAGTTACGTAAAAAGAGTTATATATTTACACAATCTTAATTTATATTATGTAGAGTGGAAAAAATCAATAATATGTATATTTAAAAAAAAAACTGTTTTTATTATTACTATATATAACTGTGTTTATTCTTAGGTCAAAAAAATATAAAAAATCTGAAGTTAGAATTTTTATTTAAACTGAAACTTCAAATTTTTAGTTTTATTACTCTCCCTGTCTTAAAAGAGCAGAGTTAATCAAAACACAAATTATTTTTAAGTTTTGTTTAAGTAATTATTACCCGTATCCAAATACTTGGTGATTACCCTTCTTCTTCATTAAATATCATTTGTACAAACCTCAAGTTTTTTCCACTCTTTTGATATTCGCCGCGAAACTCTTACAGTGTAAATGAACTTTAATTCTTGCAGTTATCTGTCGTTTTAATAATTTGAATGAATTAATTATAATAATATTTATATTATTATTAGCATATTATACTGTCAGGTTTCTTAGCTATCAGTAGTCGAAAATATCATTAATTAAAAATATATTTGACTAGAGAATTATAAATTAAAAATTTATAAAAACCCCTACGCAAATTAATTGTCATTTACCGATTACACTGGCACGCGTGGAGCATTTAATCGAATAATCATACGCCAAAATGCCTTACACCATTTTGGAAAACAGCTGATACTCTTACACTGCTGGACCGATATCAATCAAGCTAAGAACCACCGCAAGGAAACTGGCTTTCAAGTGAAAAAAAGCCGCATCGAAATCAGTCCATCCGTTTAAGTGCTACGATGCCACAGACAGACACACACACATACACACACACACACACACACACAGACACACAGACAGACATCGACGTCAAACTTATAACACCCCTCTTTTTCGTCGATGGGTTAAAAATGAGGTTAATATTTTTAAAATTTTTAGCTTTAAAATTAAAAAAACTAAACATACTAAAACTAAGAAATATATTAGATCTGAGACTATGGAAGTCCCACTCGACTTTCTTGTTTAAACATTTTTGTGAATTTAAAATGCTGACTTTAATTTCGGTTCTATTTTTAAAATAAAAATATCTTTTAAATCTCACTCAGTTTCTATTCAATTACTTATATTAAATGACTAAATACATTTCTCTTAGCGAAATATTTTCTTAGTATAGGATTATAATGAACTTTATTGTCAGACGAAGTATTTATTATATACTAACCACTTACCCTTGCTTCACTCGGGTGCGGGTCCCTACGTAAGTTTTATTTTTTCTTGAGCGAATCCTAATACTTTGTCTAAAGTAAAAGTGCCCTAAGTTACTCCTTTTAACATCGACTATCTAGTACATCTATACATATAATAAAATTGTAACTAAGCCGAATCTGTACATTGAATATTTTTTGGGGAATCTAATTGAAATAAACATTATTATCGATTCAGATGCCGAATGTATGGTTTTTAGAATATCTGTCTGTCTGTCTGTCTGTCTGTTACCGCATCACAGAAAAACCACTGGAAGGATTTTGATGAAATTTGATATGGTGATAGCCGGTTATCCGGGTCAACATATAGGATATTTTTTACCGCGGAAAAAAATCTCATTTTTGAGAAAAGAAATACAAAACTGCAATGTAAGAGTATACTAATATGTAAAACCTAAGAATTTGGTTTTGGCCATCTGAACGCGGGCGGAGCGGCGGGCAATGCTAGTCTATATATACTATCGACAAAAATGAAAGAACTTGTATTTTTCCTATATACCGTATATAATTTAATATATGCATTTAGTAAAAAGCTGTTATTTTGACATTACAAACAGACACTTTAATTTTAATTGTCTGTATATTGACTTTACTTCAGCTTTTAACCGACTTCCAAAAAGGAGGAAGTGCTATGTTCTTCTGTATGTATGTTTTTTATGTATGTTCATCGATTTTGCTACTTTAACGGTATTATATCAAGGTAGTCTCATAAAATTTTCTTTGACATAGAGTATACCGTTTTCGAGAATATCAGAAAAACCATGTTTAATGTGTGACGTAACGTGTAATTGATTGATTGAACGATTAGACTTTTATGGCTATTTTCAATTGTCATATCCATATTGTCCGATTATTATATAGTAATTTGGTATCTTCGAGCTGATCCGATGTTGAGGCTAGCAAATGTTTAATGGAACTCTTCAACGGCTATGTAACGGGTAAATAGTTAAAGTTTGGGCTTATTTGGTTTGATTTGATAATCCAAATACGTTAGAATTGGATTTTAGAGCCTGGTTTAACCACGTTCCAAAAAGAGGTATGTTCACTTTTCTCGGAGATGGCTTGACCTTGTATTCTATTAAGGTAAGTCCCGAGGTGGTTCCGTAATTTTTTTTGACACAGAGTTTACCGTTTTCGAGAAATTAATCATACGTTAATAAATCTAATTAAACTTTTTTACATAGTAAAAGTATGTATGTATGTATATTGTCATATTGATTTAAAGCTTTGCAAGTTGTTGTATTTCTGCCTTCTGATGATTTTTAAACAGGTATTAATTATCGAGCGGATCTGATGGTGAGGCCAGAAGGTGGATAGTGGAACTAGTAAATACTTTGAGTTTGAGTTGAATTTAGTTTGAGTTTATAGCTCATCTATATAGGATTCCATGAATCGAAAAATATTTCATTGGAAAAAAATGATTCATTTCTTACAAGATGTCTCACCACATGCCATCAGAAGTTTTGAATGCAATAAAATTTTACCAAACGAAAATATAGATAAAAACTAGGTTAATTTGTTTCAGTGATTCGAATGAATATGTCGAGCAATATCTAATTAAACGTGACACATTTAAGAAAAAAAAATTATGTTACCAGTGCATTCATTATTATTTTTGAAATCTTAGAGTAATTATTTTTGATAAATCAATTCTAGAAATTAGTTCGCTATGTACCTAATTGTCTATTGGGTAGTTATACGACTACTCGTCTACCTATACTATCGTGGGGTACTCGGTTCGGGCCGGGTCGGGTTAAAAAGTTACCATTAGGTTTATCTTAGAAGAAATTCTCAGTAACCCTTAGTTGGGAAGTTAGTTATATGCAGGTTTCCTCACGATATTTTCCTTTACCGTTAAAACAAGTGATAATCGTGTTAGAAATGATTCGCACATGAAAATATCATAGGTGTGAGTCCCGGGATTTGAATTCGCTTCACTCGGTTTCCCAAGCGAGTGCGTTACCACTGGGCTACCACTGCCTTTTGATTTCTTATCAAAACTAATTTTTTTTAATATTATTTTTTCATTACATGTTCTTCTAATATACCTAATAGCTAACTGAAGATATAAAATCGGTATGTTTATGTTATGATTTGGTTTGATCTATGAAATGTATTACGCTTTAAAACGATCAATATAGGTATATTTGTAGTATGAAAATATTTATGTTAAACTGTCTTAAACAAATTATATTAACAAATAATATGCTATAGTGCTTGATATGCAATGTTATTTGATCTAACACATTATTTTACCATACGTTTAAGGTTTGTGAGTCTTTGAGAATATGTTTTAAGTCTATAAAAGATAACTTTGTAATGAAAATGAAAAAAAATTACAATAATTAAAATCAGATTTAAAAAAACCGAAAAGGAACCGAAAATATCATACGGTATATTTTATTTATAATTTTATGTCTTGTACAAAAAACATATAAAAATACGTGATAAATTAATTTTTTATTGAGTTTGAATAATCACATAAATAAAAATCATATACTTTTTATTTCACTTATATAATAATATTGCAAATAATTGCAGAGAAAAAGTCTCTTTCGTCACGTAATCTCAATATTCTAATGGTTATAACGTAAAATAATTGCACTGCATTAGTTATTTGGAAAGTACCTACCTACCTACTTAAATAACATTCAATATTTGGAAATATAAACATATTTTTGAGAAGCTGTCTTAAGTGGTAGTTTCAAAGCGGTTTTATTTGTTAGATGAATTTCTGCAAGTAAATTAACTTCTTGCAAAAATCGAACATATCGAACATATGACGACGACACGTTTGGCTCAGTTTGTAATGACCCTACTTGCTGCGCCAGCGGTCGCGGGTTCGAATCCCGCGGAGGGCATTCATTTGTGTGATGAGCACGAATGTTTGTACTCCAGTCATGGATGTTTATATTTATAATATGTATGTATTTAAAAAAAAGTTATATATGTATAATGTATCAACTATATGGTATCCATAACACAAGCCTCGTAACTTACCATGGAACTAGATGGTGTTGTGTGTTAATGTCCTGACATATTTATTTATTTATTTATTTATGTACGTACCTATGTATACTGTCGAAGTAAGCAAAGCTGAGCATTTTGCACATAACAAATATTACATATAACAAGTATTTTTAATTAATTTAGAAATTACCCTCAAAGTCTATTAAAACCTTTGAATAACTCGGTAATTGACGGTACAAAATTTGCATATTATCTTGACCAAAATACCTGTCGTTCGTATGGCCAACGACCTGTCCACATTTTAAAGGAATCGACATAATTTTTCTTATATTTCAGTTTCAAAATACAAATAATAAATTCATAAACACCTTATGTATAATGGCTTCTTTACTATATTTTTAGGCACAACTAGTGTATAATTAATATTATTTATGATTATTATACTTATAATTTATAGCAAAATAGCATAGTGAAAAGTACGACGTATGATGGGTGCACTTATTTAAATTAATATCGATGTTAAGCACGGAGACAGCAAGCTTTCTAAAGATGACATACGAAAGAAACGATTTCCACAGGATACGTACGATGTAGAAGCTATTTAGACAATTCTTGCAAATTAGCATGCAATTCTTAAAACCTTTTAGTAAAATTTAAAGTTCTCATAGAATATGCATTTGTAAAGAATTAGATAGGTCATAGGTTCCCTAACTATAACTAAATTATATATTTAACTTTATATGAATTTGGAAGAATAGGATTTTCTTTTGACTATTAAAATTCTAATAAATATGCGTCCGTATGTCTGCTATGAACTAATATACTAGTAGCCTATCCCGGACTCTCTCGAGATTCTTTACTATATACTAATCAGTATTCACAATCAAACTAACCCTTTACAGCACACTCGAATATCAATCAGGCATTAACAAACAGGCATACATTTATTTTTATATACGTATCATTGTACATACTACATATTGTTAGTGACCATCCGTATTAATCCGTATTTTAATTTTAATATTATCAATGTGAAAGTTTGTGAGTATGTATGGATGTTTGTTACTCTTTCACGCCAGAACGGCTAAACGGATCTGGATGAAATTTGGCACAAAGATAGATTATCGTCTGGAATAACACATAGCCTTTTTAATCTGGAAAAATATACGGTTTCCGCGGGATAGATTTGTTTTTGTTTTCCTAGAGGTGAACCCGAGCGAAGCGAGGGTGAGCCGCTTGTTTAATAATAAATAATTTTAAAGTAACTATTACTTAATTAATGTAAAAAAGTAATATTCTTCAGACGGCAACCTATTCTTGATGAATTATAAGTATATAGTTGTTTTTTTTTTATAAACAATATAGTTATAATGAAAATAAATTAAATAGTGCAGTTGCAAGTAATGCAACATTTTCAAATTTTTAGAAAAAGAATAACTTAGCTAAAAATAAATTCCTTTCTAAGGACCTATTTCTGTTCGATTCCGTAATAAAAATCAAAGTTTTCAAGATCTTGTAAAGATTTTGAAAACTTTCAAAACTTTTCTTCAAGAGAAGGCTGATAATTTTATGGTGCCTAATAGATACACACTGCTTAGCTATGGTTACAGAAAGGGTAATACATTTTATTTCTATTTGTAAATTTGAAAATATCAGCAAACTATTTTTGGTTTAAATATTGCCAACATGCAAACAAAAACACGAATTTATTTAAAATCAGAAAGCTAAAAAATTTTATACACATTAATATCTAAAAAGCTGTAAATAAAAAATATTTTCCTAATAATTCATTCTAGAGAAGCCAAGCCAAAAATTGGATAAGATTTTTTAGATCTAGATATGTTTTAATGAATTCGGTATATTTTTTATACGTTGTCAAATAAAGTTACTAAAATTTATTAATAAATATCTACAAATACAATATCTTACCTACTAGAAGCCGCTGAATATTTATTTCATGAATACACTTATTTCAAACGTTATATTTCGATCTACTATATCTCATACACGCAACATGGAAGCAACAGACTTCTAACGAGAGCAATATTGAACTGCGCTCGCGCATACTATTTAACATTTAATCGTTCTAGTCACTAACTAAAAGATAGTCAAAGTATTAAGACAACAAAATTTATGTTCAAATTATTTTGAGCTTTCTATTATATAGTTGTAAATTAAAACAGTAATGTTTATTTAGGTTAATAGTAGCTGGTATTGATATTAACAATATTATCATAAAAATTTGGCAATAGCGTTACAAATCTAAGACACTTTGACCTAATCGCTTAGAACGTGACCTATTTAATTATTTCAAGCTTTACGATATCTCATTATTAGAACTATATATTTAATTATATTTTAAAATATATTCTTTACTACAGTTTTTACAATAATTATTAATGCAGAGATTAATGAAGGCAAAGGACTTATCTATAAAAAGTATTTCATTCAATCCATGGAGTGAGAACTTTTTCTCACTATTGTAAAATGATGCATACCTAATAGAGAAATTAATGAGAAATATATGTATATTGTATACAATACACCCATAAATATTAAATATCAATACATTGATTATATATTTTATTTAATATTAAAATTGGCTAATAAAATTCTATTATAAAATGACGTCATTTTATAAAGACGACTCCCGCAACAATTGATTAAAATTGTAATCATTTGGGTGTTTAAATATGGGCAGTGATAACGCGAGTGTAATGACCTACAGTACCTATGTATACATATAAAGGTACTTTAGGTTAATGACCGAGCTAATAAATGTCGCTACATCATTTTTTTCTTAGAAAACAAGTGATATAAGATGTAGGAAACTGTTTTAGAATTGGATGAACATCGTAGATCTAAAGTTAACGAGAGAGTTCAAGGCCCAATTAGATACCGTTACACATAGGTACCTACTATTGGATTTCATTCCTACTCTGCCTCGGGTTAGCAATGCAAATTATTCCACACTCAGACAATCAGTTCTCGTTTAAGTCTAAATTTTTTACCTTGACCATAAAAAATACTAACTGACAAAACGGCAATTTAATTTAAATTAATATAAAAAGGAAAGAGCGTAAAGGTTAAGTACCTTTGCGCTCTTTACTCTACAAAAAAAATATATCATTAAATTAAGAAAATCATCTTTATTTACTTTTTAACATTTAGTATAGATTTCTCAGAAGTGAGATATTGTCCTGCAGTAAAAAGTATCCTATATATTGACCCGGATAACCTAGATAAGCTATTATCATAAAAAAATTCATCAAAATCTGTGCAGTGTTTTCGTGATGCGTTCCCAGACAGACAGACAAAAATTCTAAAAACTGTATATCCGGCCTCTGTATCAATGTATCGATAATAATGACTATTTCAATAAGATTTTTCAAAAAATATTTAAAGTACAGATTCGACTCAGTTAGAATTTTATTATATGTATGGATGGATATAAAAACTAATGCAAGAAAAAAATCTATAAATAAACAAGATATACATAGGAATAAATGACTACTAATACCGTACGTATTACTAATACTATGTAGTACTCCTTGAGATTAGTGAGTTCTAAACAACATCATAATTTAAGCTTTATGACATTCTTAGGCCGGAAAATGACGAATAGTTCCCGTGATATATTACTCGGTTGGGAAAATGAGAATTTGTGCAGAATATAATATTAGGCATAATAGATAGTAGTAATGATAGTAATAGTGATTCAGAGATAAAAATAATCTAAACGAGTACCTACATCAACCGGATTTATTGGGAATGGTAATTAATGTGGTCTTATTTCATTATTAAAGTAGAACTAGGTAATTTATTTTCTCTGGTTTACTTTCTAATGACCGACACAACATGGAGCTTTGTAATTGTGATAACAAGGATTTGCAAAAATTACATAAAACTAGCTACTTTAAATTCTAGCTAATATATGCACCTGGTAATTATTTTAACATCAAAATGACTGTGGGTGTTTCTCTTCCTTTTTTTCCTGCAGTGTTGCATACATTCTGGGTTTGTGGTTATCAGCCGTCAGGTTTACTGCAGGTTATGTGGGACCACCGGCTAGAAAAGTCAGGATTACGCACTAAAACCCCACAGAACCTTCCCCGTCTTCGGGCTTCGCGGGATTGCTTACGCACTAAGCCACGACGTGCAGACGCTTTCTCACCCCTAAAGTAAAGTTAGAAATAACCACGCTAGTGTAGTTTGTTAACAAACGCCGAGAGTGTACTTTGTTTTAAAAACTACTTTGTTTTAAATCTCAGCACCGAACAGCTTAGTGTTGTAAAATCTTCTAGCACTTGTGGGAAAGTTCATATAAGCCATTTTATTATAATAAGTACTCATGCTTCATAAACTTTGCGCTTTTTTACTTACGGAATAAATAGTGTGGTGACAATAAGTAAATGTATTACAAAACAAAAAACTTAACAGTCAGCTAATATAAAAATTCTTCTCTTTTAAATGTAGCACGTCTACACTACATTATTATCATTCTCATCATCATCATCCTGATTAATAAATGTTCATCCTAGCTATAATGTTACAAATGCAAGTGTGCCTTTGTTAGTTTATCCTTCTTTCACTACCAACGGGGCCTCGCAAATACATTCTTACATAGAGATAGCTTATCGGCAGGAAAAAAACAGTAAGCAACTTTTTTTTCCTCCAGTACGTGAGAAAATTAATCTACATGTAATAATAAAAATTCGTTTACGCACTTTTAGGGATAACTAGGGTAATATAAACACGAGAAATAAAAACTTAAAAAAAACGACTTCCAGGCACTAAAAGGTAAAAAATAACTAAACGGAGGTTTTCATTTAGAATAGATACCTAATCAGATATTTTCGAAGTCGGTGCCAGCGGACAATATTTTAAGATATGAATATCTAATAGTTATATATGTATTTTACGTATCAAAATATATTAGATTTCCTATGCGTTGGCTGGCGCCGACTTCGAAAATATCTGATTAGGTATCTATTCTAAATGAAAACCCCCGATTAGTTATTTTTTACATTTTAGTGCCTGGAAGTCGGTTTTTATTTATTTTTTAGGGTTTTATTTTTTCATTTTTAGTGTAGACGTAATAAGCAGGTAATTTGTAAGAAGAAAGTTTTTAATAACATATTCGATTAAACAATTTTTTTTTATTTATTGTTGATTTTTTAAAAAACCGCTCGACCATTTCGATAAAATTTATATGGGACCACCTGGGAAGGTACCCTTTAAAACAAAAAAAGTACCAAATCGGTTCAGGCGTCTTCGAGTAATCGGTGAACATATATTTAAAAAAAAGATTCCGACGAATTGAGAACCTCCTCCTTTTTGGAAGTAAAAAGACAACTTTTGTTTATTTAATAAATGTAGGTAAATTTTAACGTACGCTTCATAATTCACATATTATATTATCTAATAAACATACATTTAATAAACATACATAGATTCATATCACACATTATTTAATAAACATACATAGATCCGTATAATCCACTAGGTAATTGTGTATCAAGAGTTCTGCAACGGTGAAAATTGCAGAACACATGGTATGAAAATACATGGTACATATTCTGTGACTATTAAACATGAAGAATAAATATTAGCCTCATGTGGGTTTCGAACAATCAGCCTCCTACGTAGAGAGACCGCAAAAGCTTAAAATATGTATTATGTATATCTTTATGGATTTAACAAAAAACAACGGAAAGAACTATAGTTTCTCCTTCGTTTCGGAAACTCCTATTTGTTATTTGATATAGCATGGCATTATTTGCATTTTAAATAGTGTGACATTTGATAGGTATCTCACTAACATTAAAAGCCACAATGGAGATCACGAAATATGTTCCCGCATAAGTTGCATTGATCATACAATTGCTCAATAGGTATATTTCTTTTAGTTCTAACTATAATCCAGGAAAATCAGGTCCAAATATTATTATAGATCCATTTCAAAACACTTTCTAAGGCTTTAATAAGCATCTTCACATATCACAATACCTACTTACATACCCACTGTGAAACTATGGGTAATATTTTAAGCCGTGGCATACTGAATAGGCCCTTTGGTATGTGAATAATGTCTTTGCCGGGTATAGATGTATAGAATATAGGATCTTTCTATAAATATTTACCTACTGGTTAAAGATATTTGTGCACATATTATAGACGTTTATAGGTATATTTTGTAAACGGCATATTTTTACAATATACATAGATAGTAGATCTGCATTTAGGTAAAATACGATATATGCGTGATTTTTTCTTAATTTTTTATACATTAGCTAACAGCTTTATATAATTTTAAAAAAAATATCTAGCTTCAAAAAAATCAAATTTAATATAAAAATGCGTATAGTATAGATATCGGATACTTTAAAACCCGCCATTTCGCGCGAGTGACGTCAAAGTATCATACATAGAAAAATTACGACTAATTTGTAGCGAAGAAAATAGCTAATCGCTGTTATATATTTCGAATTTCCGACCTATATGTAATTGTATTTTTTAATAATTATTTTCTTAATCAATAAGATATTATATAAAAAAATATCGATATAAGCTTAATTCCAAAGCGACAAAGACTATAAAAAATATTTCAACTTTATTTAAATCACACGCATACACCCTATTGCTATGTACAGAAAGTTTAGAGTAAGTATTTTTAGTAATCTATCCCGTAGCCGTAATTGCTGTAAAACATTCGAAACATCGGGAACCAAAAGTCAAAATAAATCTCCAAAAAAATCAAAAAAGATAGTTTTATTTATAATGTCAAATATTCACGTAAATCCAAAAAAAAATCTACTACTAATTTATTAACATTTTTAACTTCAATCGATTAATTTCAACGTATTATAATAACGTTATTGCTATTTTAAAAGTTAAGGCAAACCCCGTAGCTTTAAAATTGAAGCACTTCTGAGAGCCGCTGGACTTTCATTGTTTATTTTTTATGTCGCAAGCAGACCTTCTATCATTATATCATAAATCCCTTTAACTAACGTATTTTACCAGACACCTCCATGTAAATTTCTATAAAAATTCCTAATTAAATCTCTAAGAAATCTATTGTTTATTGTAACGCCGGCGAGTCCGCGGTATATTGAATTATCTATTAAATATTTGAAATCAATTTAAATAAACACATAACTAGGTACCGAGAACTTCATAGCAATTAAGTCTTAAGTCTTTAAAATTACTTTTTGCGACAAAATGTATTTAATTAACTAAAACTTGCATCAAACTATTAAAGTCAGGAACTTGGAAATGTGCCATACCTACTTTATGCCTCGCATAAATCATCTTAACCAAACTTTTCACGCTGTGTAACTATGAATAATATCGTTGTTAAATTCAAACTTGGAGAGCTAGTAATTAATAAAAATATTTTTTATATTATTCATCTATACATATACCTAATAAAATTCTGAGTCGACTGTACCTACATTCAATATTTTTTGGGAAATCTTATTGAAATAATCATTATTATCCATCAGAGGCGGAATCTTAAGTTTTTAGATTTTTTGTCTGTCTGTCTGTTTGGGAAAGCATTACGAGAAAACCATTCGACAGGTTTTGATGAAATTTGTTATGATGAAATAAATATCTCATCTCTGGAGAAATCTATACTAACCGTTAAAATGTACCAAGGGACGAACTCGAACGGAGCGAGGGTGAGTCGCTAGTTTTCTCAATAATGTAAGTATATGATAATATATTTATATTTACTTTCATGATAGTGAAAACGATAGGTTATTGTATAATATATATTGTATTGTCAGCCCTTTTTTAAGGTCCCACTGATGGGCACAGGCCTTCCTTCAATATGAGGGGGATCAGGCCATAATCCACCACCCTGACCAAGTGCGAGTTGGTGGACTTCACATATCTTTCGAAAACTTGCTAGATTCTCTCAAACATGCAGGTTTCCTCACGATGTTTTCCTTCACCGTGTAAGTCAAGTGGTAATCATGTTGCAAAATGATTCCCACGTGAAAATATCATAGGTGCGAGACCCGAGATTTGAACCCGCCTCATTCGGTTTCTCAAGCGACCGCGTTAGACTGGGCTACCACTGGGTCACCACTGCTTAATAATAAATATTAGTGTACTAAAAAATAAATCTCGACATAAATTATCATACTTTTGTTCTCATTATTACCAATCCATGTATTATTTTTAATAAATCAAAACTTTCGGATAAAGTGTATCTTGAAATGTCACTAAGTGAAAGTATCGCAAACTGTGAAGATAAACCTTTTCGATGTAGTAAAAATATGAAATACGAGCTTTATGATACAATATTGCTCGTAAAACCAATTATTGACTGCTGGCTCTTCACAGTTGACTCGTTCCGTTAATAACCACCCTATTATTGAACATCCTTAATCGATAGGTATATTATATAGATTTTTAGATGACTATTATAATAATAAATAATGTATTATATATGTATTCAGCCCTTTTTAATGTCCCACTCCTGGGCACGGGCCTCCCTTCGAGGCCGAGGGGGATCAGACCATAGTCCACCACGCTGGCCAAGTGCGAATTCGCGGATTTCACATGTCTTTCTCAGACATGCAGGTTTCATCACGATGTTTTCCTACACCGTAAGGCAAGTGATAATCATGTTAGTAAAAATTCGCACATGAAAATATCAGAGGTGCGAGACTCGGGATTTGAACCCGCTTCACTGGGTTGCCCAAGCGAGCGCGTTACCACTGGGCTACCACTGCCTACATCAATATTGTATAATATCCTTACATCGCGCCATCTGTGTTGTTAGTTCAACTGCCTCGGTGGTGTAGTGGCTAGCATGTACGGCTGCACATCCGGAGGTCGTGGGTCCGAGTCCCGGGTCGACCAAGTTTACTTATTGAGTCATTCTGTTAAGGAAGTTACAGTAATAGCCCGGAGTTGGGAAATTGGCGGTGTTTCACCCCCGTACCTCGGAAAGCACGTAAAGCCGTCGGTCCTGCGCCTGGTCTCACTGGTGGGATTGTGTCTGAACTCTCACTGGTCCGCCCGTAATCTTTGAAAATGTTTTTAGAAAAAATAGATTTCCTAAGATTTTTTAATTAAAGCCAGCACAATGATCAACTAATATTCTTTTAAAAGATTACTTTTATTAAAACAATATAATTATAAAAAAATAATTGAGAAAATAGTGTTCCAAAATTCTAAAATGTGTAAGTACTTACCAACAAATAGAAGTTATGGTTAGTAATATTTGTGACATGGTAGGTAGGTACTCGTATATTTTCGATTTCATGTTTGTTGTGTCTATTATTATTCTCATACTCGCAAATCACATACCTATAGAATTTTATTCTTGTTTCCACCCTTCTCATCTTCAAAAGAGGCTATAAAGCGTACATAGTTTAGTTATTTTCGCTGGTTGTGCCATGGACTGCAGGTACTTCGAGCTTGTGTTTGATGTTGTTTTCTTTCTGACTTTTTTTTACGTTGTTAAATAAAGTTCGAAAAAAATTGCTAGAAACATACATTAAAAACAAAATTCTTGAAAATTTCATTAGAACATTCATTAGACATTACTTGTTAGATATAATAATTCTCCGTAATTGTCATTTTTTAGAACAATTTTCGCTAAAAAATCTATATTTTGAATACATTATATATTGAATATACATATAACTAAATACACGAGTGGCGACTATCTATTGCTGAAAATTAACGAAAAGTAGAATGGCGCGAAACCATAAGTAAAAGTTAGTCTAAATTAAGGGGCTTATGTCATGTCGCCTGTAAGCGATGTGCAGTTTTAACTGCGAACAGGATAACATCCTGCAGTAATTACTCGGGCTTAAGTAACTTTTCTCGGATAGGATTAAAGGAAATTACTTTTCTAGAAACTTTTAATATTAGTGTAGGGTCTCACTAGGAACAAAGAAAAAACGGTTCGAATAAAAATCACTTGATATGTATCGATTTGTTGTTGAGCTGTGTAAAATAACAAAGGGTAAAATTAATTATACACGTGGCAAGACTCGAAGCAAGTAATATCTGGTACATATTATGTACCTAATGTCTCCGACTGCATAATACTATGTTATTTCTATAGCTTGTTTTCATCTTTTTTTAGTTTGTTTTTTTACGCTGTCGAATTTATTTTTATTTTCATAGACAATTATGAATTATTTACCATGATTAAACACCATATATCTAAAGTTAAAATTTATTTAATTAAATGCAGTATGAATTTAACAATAGTTATCTAACATTTTTTAGCTTAAATAAATTTATAAAAAATAAAGTAATTCAAAAGTTTGTGGATATCTATTGAAGGTAGGTATATTATCTATTCAAGTAAACAAAATGACGCGAATTAGCCCTATCCAAGAATCGCGTATTTAAAAGAGCGTAGGTATAGGATGAAACATACGTACTACTTACTAGTATAGTATTATGTAATCTGTGATAGGTATTCGTAAAAAAATCAACAACGTAAGTTCAAGCCCAATCTACTAACATAAGTTGGCAAATCAATAATCTGTGATGTGTGAATATAATTATTTTTTTATTATTCCTTTCTCTAACTATTAGTAGATATGGATGCGGAATAAAGAAAAGAATTCAAAGGCGGATAGTAATCAATCCCCTATGATTTTATTTTAGTAAAATTGTTTTATTTTAACTCGTCCGGGTTCGATTTGTCACAGCTATTTAAATTGAACATTTCAATTTCAACATTATATGCTTATTTAACGTTTTCCCTTTACTAAATCAATATTATAATATTCTATATCAATATTATATTTTTTTTTTTATTTTTTATATTTTTCTTTTTTTTTATTCTATTCTATATCAGTATATAATAATAAGAGCAAATATTTGTTCGACTTAATTAAGAAACTCTGATACTACTGAACCGATTTTATATTACCTTTATCATCTCAAAGCTACATTATTTAAATGTACATACTACATAGAATAATCCAGGATATCTCAAACTTGTGGCCCCACGCACCCCTGTTGAAGTTCCCAAACTACAGCGAACCGCAAGCCATTACATAAATCTTGTCGCGAACCTCCTACAGTCAAATGGCGAACCCCTAAGGAGTCGCGTACCCCACTTTGGGTAACCCTGATATATTCAATTCTCATACTTCAATATCACCCAGGTCCCAAGCAACGAGTGCGTTGGCTACTAGCACCTACTATGTATTTTGTACTAGGTATATAAAAATATATGCATTTTATTTTCGAAAGAATTTGAGGAAAAAAAACCATATTCAATAACAATTTAAATATATTTTATTTGAACATACATTACTTATTCACAATAAAGTTTTGCGATGTCATAAATAAGTCTTTTCGTTTAAAAGTTCTTGAAACCTCTTTGATATGAATGCCTGACGTAAACTTTACTCTTTAGTACCTAATATTGAAAATGCAAAGGTTTGTTTATTGATTTATTTCTTGTTGGTTCTTCTCATGAAACGATAGTGATAAATCGACATGATGTTTTGCAGTGTTTTCAGGCTGAAAAGTGACTTGGACTACTAGTTCGCTATAAAGATACAAAGGACGGCGACTTATACATAAATTAAATATAATTCGAAATTAATATTATTATAAGCTTACGTTAAATGTCATTTTGGTCATTTTTTTTAAATATCACAATCATAGTCATAATAATTTTTATCATTATAACAATATTATTTTAAAAATATATCGAGATAAGTAAATTAAATGATATACACTCTATAATTCTAGGTGATTTTTTAATACAATTTGTAATTATAAAAAAAATATAATTGAAAGGGTGATAAATGAAGTAGATATTATAAGCTTTTTACGTTTAATCTTTGTAATTAAGAGGTTTATTATTCAAAATTGACCCAAAACGTTTTAGGTATTCCTGGCTGTCGTAAACATTCATTCCAACTGTCCGTGTAGGGTGACTTCTCATCAATAAGCGCCTTGCCAAGTATTTCCTTTTTGGCCATTTTAGTTTTGCATCCGAGACTGATGTAAATGCTAACTTTATTCAAACTTGCTTTAAATACATTTAGCTTTACTGTTGAAGATTTGGGATCCCATCTGGCGGATATAGTCGGTACAAATCTATCGCTCTTCCAATAGCATTCTGCTTTATTTGCTTCCAAAATGGTTGCCTTCAAATATAAAGGAGCTGAAACGAAACAAACATTCTTTAACTCAACTTTTTCATTGTGGTTTACATATATTTAAAGCACCATTGCTTAAGATTAACCGGACTAACTATTAACGTATAATTGCGAAGTTTGTATCTGCGTGTGCGTATGTATGTTTGTTACTCCTTCACGCTAAAACGGCTGGACGTATTTAGATGAAATGTACTACATAGACTATGACCTGAAGTAACATACAGACGTAAGCCATCTAGGAATCCACTGAAGTAAAGTGAAGAAATTAGTGTAAGTCGCTAGTACTTTTATAATATAGTATTTTAAAATGTATACTTAGATTTTAAAATTTATTTTAAAATGCTTAAAATAGAGTGTGCTATGAAGACCCACGATTTAAGAGTACAGTGTTTTTTAATAACTTAAATTATAATATATGTATACACATGTCCCTTGCAATATTTTTTTTATTATATTTAAACAATTAATTACATAATAACGTACGACAAAACAAGTGGTTTGACATTAACATAATACGGTATCATACCCTAAAGACGTGTTAGAATAATAGTCTCTCCAGAGACTACAAGTCCTACTATTCTTCTGAGTTATGTAACCATATTAGAATTGCAATTGATGCTAGTCTTCGTCGTGGACCTGACATGATCAATTTATTTTAATTTATAATATACTAGCACTACCCGCGGCTTCGACCCCGTTCAACTTCCCATCGCTAGCAAACTTCACATGATCACACGCTGGGCTAATCTGAATATTGCATGAAAATTTCATCAATATCAATCCAGCCATTTTGGAGGCCATAAGGAATATACATTGACACATAGATATATTAACGTACGTGGTTGGCACTTGGCACGTAGTAAAACTAACAGAGTGACCATAACAATTAGTATCATATTTAACTGCATATATTTTTTTCGTGTTAAAAAATCGGATGGTAAAGTTATCACAAAAAAGGATTTTTAAGTAGATATTTGGTATATTACCTTACAACAATGAAAAATATAGTGAATACGTGACAAGCTTCAATAAAAATTAGTTACGGCAAAGTACACGGGTTCTTATACATTTTTAGAGCAATTAAGTTGAACGATAAAACAATGAAATAACCAATATTGTATATATTAAATATACAATTTTTTATTTTTATTTTCACGCACTTCCGCTTTTTGGGACATTGGGTGCGGCTCCCTCGAAACCTCGTAATGGTTTGAGCAGTAGCGCCCGGCAATCAAGCCAGGCGTGTAGTCAGGACTCAGGAGACGCAATTTAGAACCTCGATATAATCACTAGGAGTCAACTTGACTAGGTTGATCGTGAGTGGTAGAACCGTAGAATAAAGGCTGGTCATATTGGTAATACTTTAACCAGATCAGATAGGTAGGTATCTGGGACTAAAAATGTTGGCCACTTAGTGCTTTGCATGAGATTAATAAAAAATCAATCTGATCCATAACCACGAAGCAGTCACATCTTACCTACATATAAAAAAATTGTAACCAAGCCGAATCTGTACAATAGATATTTTTTGGAAAATCTTATTGAAATATGAAAACATTATTATCGATACAGAGGCCGTATCTATCGTTTTTAGAATTTTGTCTGTCTGTCTGTTACCGCATCACAGAAAAACTACTGGAGGGATTTTGATGAAATTTGGTATAATGATAGCTGGTTATCCGGGTCAACATATAGGATACTTTTTACCCTGGGAAAATCTTTCATTTCTGAGAAAAAATACAAAAACTGCAATGCAAGAGTATACTATGTAAAACCTAGGAATTTGGTTTTTGGTCATCTGAACGCGGGTGGAGCCGCGGGCAATGCTAGTATTTTATAAAATAGGCTATAAGTATTCCACCAAGACGGTTGTGACATGTTACAAAAGTATAATTCCCTGTCTATACATACATACTCAAGAGACCATATACATATAAAGAGGCCAAAGGCGACTACCGTTTGAATTTATTATTGGCTCATGGTCGAAGTTGGTACTTACATATTTCTACGCTATGTTCGTGGGTTCGTGTTCAGCCCGAGTAAAATATTTATATAGGTAAATATTCATATAAGTATTTATAGTGTTATAGATGTATTGGATGTGTAAGTATATACTGACATGAGTGTATTAGGCAGACCCACGACTTAAGAGTACAGCGTTATTTTATTTTAAATAATTTAAATTATAATTAACATGTTCCTTGCAACACTAGATTTTAGAACATCGTGTCGTCATTCACAATTTATGATTCACTGCGCAATCGTATCAACTACTCTCTCCTCCTTAATAAGCAAACATCATTACACGGCCCACTGGCCCCGGCGACTGAGCATCCATTCTTACGCATGTACAACACGGCCATAGACGTTTGTGAGTTTAGACTCAAAATTATTCATATCAATACATTTATGTTTATAAAGGTACTAGATTGTCTCCTTATTGTCTATTGCCGAGCATGTATTACGTACACAACACTTAACTTTTAAGAAAAAAAATATTCAAGTAAATACTTAGAAGAATCGGAGTAAACAAAGTCCATTTGAAGATTTTGAACATTTTCTTAATATAGTATTTTAATATACATACCATTTGAATTTTTTTTGTGATAATATCGTTTATAAGATTTGAATTCACATTTCATTTATATTTAGGTACATACGTACGTTACGTTTTAACGTTTAGTATAAGATTTCTCAAGGATCAGATATTTTCTAACAGTAAAAAGTATCCATATAGAATATTTCTACCCGGATAACTAGCTATTATCATACAAAATTTCATCAAAATCAGTCCAGTAGATTTGTGGTGATGCGTTCCCAGACAGACAGCGAGAGCGACAAACAGACAACCGGACAGACAAATATACAAAAATCCTAAAAACTATAGATTCGAGCTCTGTATAATAATGACTATTACAATAAGATTTTCCAAAAAATATTTAATGTACAGATTCGGTTTAGTTACAATTTTATTATATGTATAGATTATACCTTGCTAAATGTAACTTAGTATAAATTGTAACATTAACAAATTAAGTAAACTAAGCTGTTCATGTATATTAAAATAAATAAATAAATAAATAACAAAAGTATTACAATTTACAACACGTATCACGAACAAACGCCATTAAAAGTTTACAGAATCTTATCTTCGTTAGTGAGTTTGTCAATAATTATATTGTTAACCGTTATTCCTGAATATAAAATATTGTTTTCAATGTTTAAGACTTTTGAAAGAAAAAACAGAAACAATATTTATGCTTACTCTCATTTATGTATGTTTGTGTTGACACGGAAAAATGACTAAGAATAGAGAAAATACGTAAAAAATAAAAAAAGGTCAAAGATATATAACTTATATCATCTTTGATCTTTTTACATATTTTGAAACTTGTTAAAGAATAAACTTGAATTTTTAAAATAAACAAACGTCGATGAATTTGTAATCAAGACGCGATAGAATATCAGAAGGCCAATACCATCAACTCTTATTGCGACTCAATTTACGAACCTAAAATAAATTGTGTCGGCATTTCGTACCATGAGTTTTATAAAAACTTAAAAAAACCCAACTTCCAGGCACTAAAATGTAAAAAATCACTAAACGGGGGTTTCATTTAGAATAGATACCTAATCAGATATTTTCGAAGTCGGTGCCAACCGACGCATACGAAATCTAATATATTCTGATACGTAAAATACATATTTACCTATTACATATTCATATCTTAACATATTGTCCGCTGGCACCGACTTCGAAAATATCTGATTAGGTATCTATTCTAAATGAAAACCCCCGTAAAGTTATTTTTTACATTTTAGTGCCTAGAAGTCGTTTTTTTTTAAAAGAAAGTTTTTATTTTTATATTTTTAGTGTAGACGTAATAAGCAGGTTATTTGTAGAAAGAAAGTTTTTAATAACATATATGATTAAACAATTTGTTTAAAAAATATATTTATTGTTGATTTTTTTTAAAACCGCTCGACCGATTTCGATAAAATTTATATGGGACCACTTGGGAAGTATACCCTTTCAAACAAAACAAAAATTTTCCAAATCGGTTCAGGCGTCTTCGAGTAATCGGTGAACGAAAAAAAAAGATTCCGTCGAATTGAGAACCTCCTCGTTTTTGGAAGTCGGTTAAAAAGACGTTCAGTTTAGGTCGCGCTCTAAAAACATTGCACCAGTTCGATTCAATTACGATCAAACTTCCAATACTGTTGATGATACGAAAACTTTTTTTTCTTTTATGGTGTTCGGTGACAAACGAGCAGATAGACCACCTGATGGAAAGCAGTACGTGTCGCCCACAACACCTACGGTTCATGCACTTAGGTTTTATGTAACAAAAATACAGAACCGTAGGTGCGTTTTCACTGTGAGGACTGAGATGATATGCCTCTCGCCTGTAATTTCACTGGCTGCCTTATCCTTCAAACCGGAACACAACAATGTAATCATTGTTGCTTGACGGAAGAAATAGCGATTATGTTTCGGAACCTAAACGGAACTGCATCGAAAATAAATTGCGATGTAAAAGTTGATGGTAGGCCTTTTGTTATCAAATGTAAAATAAAACAACCAGAAGGTTCAACCTTCAGGATTATATAGAGAGCTCATAATATAAATGTTTTAAAGTTAACATTGTAAACGATCGCGATGTAACAGTACTTAAGTCCCACGTATTAGTTTCAAAGTCATAGTATTGACCGCTACAAACCACAAGCACTTACCTTTATATTGTTCTTGCTCTTGCATGGTTTGAACTGAGCATCGCAATCTATTCACAGTGAGCTGCACTATGTCGTTTAACCCGTCTTCGCTCGAAGTGTAAAGAAGCGTCACTTCAAGTTGTCCTTTTTTATTTTCTCTCTGTAGTAATAAAATATTCATTGTTAAAATTATGAATACACATAATATTCAAATATTACAATAGGATCAGGGTGCCTTTTTAAAGTTAAATTAATTATTCATTTAGTTTATTTATTCCCTTTTTAGATTATTAACTATAGATACTGTATCTATAACAAGCGTCTATTGTATTTTGAAAGTAGCTTTATACGATCAAATTATTTGTATTTAATCCTTTTTAACACCCCTCTTCTGGGCACGGGCCTTCTCTTCGAGGCGAGGGGGATCAAGCCATAGACAACATGCTAGTTCTCTCAGACATGTAGATTTCCTCACGATGTTTCCATTCACAGTAAAGCAAATGGTGGCTCTTGGTTTTTAAAGTTTGTAATTTAATTTTTAAAATTATTATCCATTATCATTTTTTTAATAAATTGGCCAATCATCTCCAGTAGTAGGTTTTGCGATTTTGATATCAAAATTACAATTTTTTGTTTAGTTTCTTATTTCAGTCTATTTTTATTTTTATAGAGCTGTGATTATCCTAGAACAATTGACTAAAGAGTATGGTATTTTAATAAAGGTTTTACCATTGAAACTTTGCCAATTATGTAAATTAGTAAAGCTTTTCTAAATCATATTCCTTTAACAGATAATCCCAAAATGAAAATCCTACGAAAGCGCCATAAGCTTTTAGTAACATTTTATTAAAGTATTACAAATACCATTATACAAATTAAAGTCTAAATACTGTTATACAATGGATGCTTTATTGACATGATTTCGTAGATTATTTTACCTACAAGGCTGAAAAGATTTCGCTTCATATATTTCATAATTTCTAAAAACTTCATAAAAGGACTCTAGATTCAGATAATTGACTGACTTCAAAATATAGGAGTGCCTACCTCTTTGCATTTTTTGGGTTAAGTATATATTTGCCAATTGTTAATCAATTTTCATATTTTTTTTAATCAATAGGTTTTATCTCAGGGGTATGTATCATACGGGTTCATCAAACGAGTATATACATGTCGCGGCAAGGATGAAACGTGTACGTATGTCTCCGACTGCATAATACTATATTCCTTCATGAACTTGTTTTCATCTTTTTAGTTAGCTTTTATGCAGTCGGGTTTTTTATTTTTTAGCGATTATGAACTTGTGAATTTTTATGGTTAAGTTAAAAAATCATTGTATTTCGTAAATATTGTTCGCCAATATTTTTTTTAATTTATAGGTAAAGATAAATAAAATTGAAGTGACTGTTTGTAATGTCAAAATAAGAGTTTTTTACTAAATGCATTTGGATTGGTGGGTATTTACCTACGTATAAAAAAAATAAAAATTTTGAAATTTTAGTCCGTCTGTTTGTTGCGGCTAATTTCCAAAACGGCTGGACCGATTTTGACGTGACTTTCACTGGCAGATAGCTGATGTTATTTTTGTTTGTCTGTCTGTTTGTTCCGGCTAATCTCCGAAACGCCTGGACCGATTTTGAACTTTGAATGCATTGGCATATATATATAGCTGATGTTGTAAGGAGTAACTGAGGCTACTTTTGTTTTAGAACAAGAATTAGGGTTCCGCTGAAAAAAATTAAGACGTACCTAAGGACGGACCCGAGCGAAACGAGAATAAGTCGTTAGCGTTTAATATAATTTAGAACTAAATATAACGTTCATACATACACACATACTACAACACAGAGATTCACGGTTAATTATGTAACTGCTGTAAGGTTGCATTTACATAAATTGAGTGTTTTAATAGAAAATAATATATTTGATTAATTTGTAATGATTTATGTATAAGGCATTTACTTATGTGACCTTGGCCGATAGGAATGTGTTTAAAAAAAAAAGGGCGCGGATATTCATTTGTTTTCCCGCGCTTTTGCACAGAGATGTCGGTACCACCATGTTGGCATGTAGTGACTAGGCACGAATTGTTTGTAATACAGAAAAATTATGATTATAAATTATGTAACTCACTGACGTTTATAAAATTACTGAATATAAGAATATAAGCAAGGAATATCTCGAAGTTTTATTAGGGGCCAAGCACTGCTATAAAAATCTTCAAATCTTATAAAAAGATGCGTCAAGGTCAACGTCTTACGTCAGCGTAATAATGATAGGGCACATACTCTAACTGGGTTCGGTCGAGGTCAAAGCTGTTCTATTGTCAGAAGTTGAATCCTACACATTAGAGAATATTATGAAGTCAATCAGCCGAATGAATCACGTAGCTATTAAAAAGATTTGTTACCTGTGGTTCTTATCAGTAGCTCATATTAGGTATGTAATGAAAGTATCTATTATGTAATTTTATATAATTTACATAAAAGCAGCTTTATGTGTAGGTACCTACCTATGTACGATGTTAGTTTAATTTGAAATTTTTCTTTTACTAACAAACTAACTCTTTTTAGAATTAAAATACAATAAATTTAGTATTATGAAACATTTTTTTTTAGTTTAATATACATAAATTAATTGATAAATATACTATCTACATATTAGTGATATTTGTTGTTTTTTTTTAGTTGTTTAGAGTCTAGAGCAAAATTTTTCTCTACTATCATCATTAAGTACGAGTATAAGAAGACACGATTGAGATTAATTGGTTGTAATAATGATGACATTAGATTTGATGATAACACATATTAACCTGCTTTAGTTTTTAGTACCTAAATTAGCATTATTTGTTAGTGGCGTTTTTAAAAAAATATATTTAGTGGAGTTAATTATACTTTTAAAACCATAACAGTCTTAAACACTGCATTCTAAGAAAATACATACAGACGAACATAGACCGTCCTCCTTTTTTTTTGGAAGTCGGTTAAAAAGATATAACGAGCACATTAAAGTTCTATTCCTTGTTTTCGGATCAAACGTCATCATTCAGCACCTCATAATTTTACAAGTTTGAACTAACCAAAATGTACACGTTGTGAAAACTTAGAGACCACGTATAATATTATAAGATTTAAATTTCAATGAACAAAATAAGTTTTTTTTAGAAAATAATGACTTGGAATAAACATTGATAATGCGAAATGTTGTTTACAAGACCATCCAAGGTAATCTAAAAATCAAATTAGTTTCATTTTTCGATGTTTATAAATTATAGAGACGGAAGCTTAAGTATAAACAGAAAATTATAACGCTTAAAAATACTGCTCCAACTTCTGATAATGATGTCATTGAAAATAAAAAACAACGTTTACGGGACTATTAAAAGTTAATGGCTGCGTTAATCTTCAAACTTACAGTCAGTTTCTACATTTACTCCACTTGTTGTTATAAACGTAGGGTAACAATTAATTACTTTACTTACCCGAGAGTCAGCAGCTGACAGGCCACTGGCGATCGCATTTATAGGCCTCCAGATATCGGGTGTTCCAATCAAACCGTTCTTCAGATCATTTTGAAATAATTTCGAATCAAAATTCCACGTCGCCGCACCAACTGTCCTTCTTTTTTCTAATATTGATTTTTGAGATAATGCCTCCGTCCTTGTTGACTTAAAACTGCTTAGAGTTTTCTCAAATAGACTGCCAGTCTTTGACTTTTGCTCTTCTTCATTCAACGATTTAAGTGCCTTAGAATCAAGTGTTTTAGCATTTTTCCTCTTGTCTGATTCTTGTTTTGGAGCTTCTAATATGGCATATATAGTTAATGATAAGAAATGACCAGCAAGTAAACTCTGTAGGTCAACCTTATCAGTCGATTTCTTCACATCCTTTTGCCTTAATTGAAATTTAAAGTCTTCATTCCATATTGGCCATGAACTCTCTTGTAATAACGTTTCAAATTTACTATCGCCAGGAAATATTTTAACCTGAAATCATATTTATCGTAACTTAAAATCGAAAGCAATTAGTCGGTACCAGCTGACAATATTTTAACATATGAATATCTAATAGGTAAATATGCTTAGGTATGAACTTTAATTATAGTTAAAATATTATAAATCAATTTGTGATAAATTTTACGTATTAAAATATATTAGATTTGGTTTGCATCGGCTGGCACTGACTTCAAAAATAGCTAATTAGGTATCTACATATTCTAAATGAAAACCCCCGTTTAGTTATTTTTACATTTTATGTGCCTGGAAGTCCGTTTTTTTAAGTTTTTATTATTGTATATTGCTATACCCTGTACTTGGAAGTTGACCCCATTTCAATATGAAAAAAGAATTCACATCTAAGATGAGTTTTAGTTAAAATACTAAGTTACCGTTGAATGTTTTTTTTTTCAAATATTAATAGTATTTTAAATACTAATACCATTATGTGATCTGTGCTAATAGTTAATAAAAAAATTAACGGCTAATTAGTATTGTAACTAAAAAATTATCTTAAAAGAAACTTAAAAGAGAAGTGAAAGCTCCTTTTTCGTTTGGCGCTGACTCATAGTTAAAATAAATATTAGTTTAAGAGCTTAATTATTAAGATTAAAAAGATTTATTTCATGCAAAATACAGCGTTTCAATGTTTTTTTTAGTCCGTCTGTTCATTTGTCACATTTTATTCAAAGACTGTTGGTTCTAATATATATGTACCTAGCTGTATTTCGAAGGTATATTTATATTCTTATTTAAAATTCGAGGTTCACGTGAACTGTTATACGTGTATATGTTATATATGACTTAATAAGAAAATAATGTAAAATCTATTGGACGACCGTTCAAAATGAGCATTGTGCAATTAATTACATACATGGAACACTCGGTGCACATATCTGCATTTTTTTATCCCGCTAAAACTTGAGGAAAATTTAGTAAATCAAAACGTCCAAATATAAAGGAGATCTACTCGTAGGATATATCTTCCTTATTCACAGGCTATAATATCCATCAATCCATATTACACTATCTTGCAAAACGAAGTAGGCAGGGCGAACGATTTAACGTTTCGCCCCGTTATTTATACCTAACGTAAAATTAGGTTTTCTTCTCTTGAAGTTCAGGTTTTGTTATCTTTTGATATTTTTTTTTGTATTCTTATTTAGCTTTAAAATTGCATTATTCTAAAGTCTGTGACCACTTTATACATATGTATTATTAATAAACATTTCCAAAAAAAATAATTTATTTTTAAAATAGGTAGGTACGTTTTAAACTATCTACTATAGTTTTTTTAACATTGAGGAAACACGTATTTAACCAAATTTATAATCCATGAGACTGGTCAAAACTAATTGAATGAGCGCCAGAGCCCAGAATTCTAAGGTTTTTCTAGGTAAATTTCTCAGACATCTATTGTTAACTGTAACGCCGGCGTGTCCGCGGTCGTGCAGGTATTAACAAATCATTGTGTAGTTTTCCACCACCTTTTTTTTTGTTGACGCTGGGGAAACCCATCATGGGGACCCTGCCCGCCGTCATAACGAACAAGGTACTGTGAGACTCCTACTCACTAAAACCCACAGCGGAACCCGTCGTCGCAGTGCAATGGGGCGTTGCAGGATCGCTTGCGCATTCACTACAACACCCCTGAGTTTTCCACCACCTTGATCCAACCTCAGAACATCTTGATTATTTTAATCTAAATTCTCAGAATAAATATTTTGTTTCACATTTATATTTTATATACTTTATTGATGTTAACTAATTATAGCCTAAAAATATACCTAACAATGTTTCTTACAAAATAGGGCATTCTGCACGCAAGTTTAGACGTGAATAACATTGCATTATTACTTAATTAATTATTTATTACATCACTTTATGAGTCACGTATTATGTAGGTACTTAGTGAGAATCATAATTTTTGTAAATGCGCACAAAAATATAATCATGACGAAAGTTGACTAAACAAACTAAATACAAATAACTAACGACCCGCTCTGGTTTTACTCTGGTTATAGTTGCATAGTGTTAGTGTCATCAATGTACGATAGATAGCAACATATATCGTGGAACTATCGATGACACTATGTCAGAAACCTTTTCGGACTCACACTAACTTACTAAAGTTTTGCCCAAACTCCAAAATTTTGTAAAATTGAACATTTGGGGGCTGCCCTTACAGTAATTGACAATTTTGCCAAATCAACTATCAGCTGTCAGTGCAACACTATGTAAATTAAAATAATTTATTCAAGCTCAGGCGCAGTATGTTGTGCATCGTTGTTTCGATTCATTCGTTCAATAAGATTTCACGATAGAGCAATTTAACACTTTTTATTATTTATTACCTACTCGTTACATAATTTTAAATGCATAATTTATATAAATAAACTAATAAATATGAATTAACTTAATGCAACGTATAAAAAATCTTCAATTCATAAATTTTATTTACTCTTTACAATGTGATGTATCATAATGAGTGATTTTTATATTACTCAATATTCTAATATTAACTAGAATTATAGTTAATTACCATAACGTTGGTCATACATGTGAAAGTAGTCATATTTCAATGTCCATGAGCGCATTCGACGATAAGGGAATGATAACATAACTATGACAGGGCTTCGATAACAGATATCGATAATCACTTATTAAAGGCATATGACATCGCGTTAAACGAACACTTCTGTGACAAGGAAATATGAATTTTATTAAAAAGCTAATTATTATTCTATATTATATGATTACTGAATAATTCTCTTAAGTAGCTATGGATATCTATGATTTGGTTATTTGATATGCCGCTTAAATAAGATATACCCACTTGCCGTACAGGAAATTTAAATTGTAAAAATAAAAAAAAATCGACAGCGAAAATAACAAAAAAGCGAACCAAAAAGATTTTTAGTTTTTACACAGTCGGGTTTTATATTCTTATAATTTAATTTTTTATTTACAGATTTTTATTTTTGGGCGAGTTAGACATGCAGAATTTATTTAACTATTTCTTATCCCAAATTATTCTTAAACATATAAGTTGTATATATTTTTGTCATAGCCTTCGCCTCTTACAGTCGCGTTGTCAAGACGAATCTAAAATGTACGAATCATTTAAATCAGTTAAGCCGTTTAGTAATTACGAGGGAAGATAGGATCGGACATTCATACATACATACAGGTCAAACACATAACCCTCCTTTGGACTTCGCCGCAGTCAGGTAAAGAATTACCTATTCCATGTTACAGGAAACAGGCTACACATGAAAATGCACAAACAAAATATAAATGAAGTCGGAACAAAAAAATGAAACTATATTAACTTAAGAATACAAAAGTAATCACAATTCTGATTTCCAATTACCCTAATTATAGCTTAGGGCAGAAAAAGAAAATAATTACCAACAGTCATACCATTATTTGCCCTGAAACACGTGTAGTCGCAAAATTAAACCTTAAGTGGAAGAAACAAGTAGCAGGATGATGTACCTACTTTATAACAATTGCGAATCTTCACAGTTTTCTTAAATAGGCAAATTAGCGTTGGTCTGATAATGCTTGAGCTATTTTTAAACGAGTACGAGTACTCTTAATGAAAACATGCTAAATACTGTAAAAGTAAAATTCAACAATTATTTAGAACTCTACCTGAATTAAGCCTCTTGGCGTTTTCTAAATTTAGCATTACAGGTTTATATTATAGCTTTAACTCTTGACTTTAACTAAAATAAAGCCGTTAAATTAAACCATACTTCAACCAAAATTTTCTAAATCTTAAGTGAAAGTACCTATTAGTAAAGATAAGAAAGAACAAGTACAGTTGCGTGTTGGATCTAAGTTCTAACTTTATTACGTTTTAGTAGGTACTTACTATGATCTCTATTCTCTGATAAATTATACAGGATAGACTGACAGGAAACTTAATAAACTGGGAATGAATGGATGGACCGACACAGGTTGAGTAAACAGTTAGTGATAATAAAATTGAGAAGAAGAATACTCAGTTTGAAATAATTAAAAAAAAATACTAAGTATAAAAGTGAATGTGAAAATAAAAATAAGTGGGAATGGATAATAATTAGTTAAGATTAAATTTTAAGTTTATTATAGATAATATTATTATGTAGTTTGAAGTTTCCTATAACCCTAAGACACGGTGCGTACCTATAGAAACCTAATTGAAAGACGCATCACAAGACAGTCGTATTGCGATTCGCATATTTATTGCTAGGCAGGTTTTATCTCATTCTATAAACATTAACTTCTTTTTCTTTCTAGTCCTGTGGATCGAAATAGGTACCTTACTAACGGAAAAATACGACATAATTTACGCAACATAATATATTATAACGTTATAATAAGTACCTACCGAGTTAATTATTTACTAATTATCGGAAGGTAGAAGTTGAGAAAAATAACGTTAGTTAACATAAACTATTAAAAAACAATTTTCTCAAATATAGGTACTCGTAAAAACTTTTAAAATATTACCTACATATGTATTTACTTCAATGAATTCAGTTTATGGAGAAAATAAAGGTTTATTCGAAAAGTTTTTTCAATATTTAACACCCGTTTCCAGCATAATCAACTTAAATTATGTTGGTTTAACGTTTGTGGCCTTAATTAGAAAAATAATTAGACGGATATGAAACTCAGTGTAAAAAATAAAGAATCTTAACTTTGAAGCTACTATGTTGTACTTTGTATTCTCATTTACATTTTGTAATAAACGTTTCGTGACCATTTTATACAAATTTAAAACTATACTAAGTACACCAATATCCTGGATATTAATGCGCTTTGTAAGGTCGGTTATTTCTTGAATTAAGATTAATAAAAAATCTACCAAAACCTTAATTCAATTTTGTCACCAGTAAGTAAGTACACTAATTAAGATTACACTAATTTTTTATATTTATATTAAAATTAGCTTTTGTGCCGCAATCTAATAAAAATCTTTTATGTTCAAAAATATGAATGAAATATTACAAAAGATACTATCTTGTTATGGAAATGAAACTGGAAGTTACCTTTACAAGGTAGCCATGAGCGCGACTGAGTCCAAACAAGGACGGGAGATGCCGGGCGCCGATAACAGTCACGTACAAAACTTTACTAACTGGATGCAACGATAGTTTGAAGCCTATTTCTGGATCTAAACTTCCACTTCCCGCCAATTGATTGTCTTTGTTGACATTAAAAATATTCTTAAGCTTATTTAACGAAAACGCCATTGTAAACAAAGTTACGCAGACTAGTAACTAGTTATCACACAGAAAACATGTATTAAAACCGGTTTTTTTGAATAATTATCCATGTACGAAGTGAGGTCGTTTCATTTTATCCGTTTAATTGAAAAAAATATATGCATATTTTTCACACGATCAACACATTAGTCACAACACCAATTCAAAATATTAAACATCGCAGTTGACAACACTACACAGCAATGTTGTGAAATTAACTAAACTAGTTCAATTACAATACAACTCGTATGTACGATACAGACGGCAACTACCTATCGTAAACGATAATGTGATGCTACCATTAATAAGAGCGGGGTTCCTTTATCTACGTTTATCGGACGTCTCTGTCACACGCATGGCATTTAATGAAAAAATATTTTCCGCATGTGCGAAGGCAATGGATGAGAGATGATTTTTTTCAATGAATAGCATTATAGTCATTGACAGTTCCAATGAATGCCATCTACCGAATAAATTAGTCATTTCCAAATATGACAACAGATGGCGTTGTAAAATCAATACAAGAGATTTTAAGACAATATTTATGATTCACGATATTTATGATAAGAAAGATTTATCCTTAATTCGTCGGGGTGCGTTATATTATTTTTGTAATGATACTTTTTAGACGTATGATTGAATTTAAAATAGAATTTTCTTCATAATTTCATTTTCATAATTCAATACAATTTATTATAGCCTTTTAAGTGGCATTAGCTTTGATTATACTCATATAATTAAAGGTCATCAGATATATATATATATATATATATATATATATATATATATATATATATATATATGTAATATCATAATTTTAAATATACAATAAAGTCAATTTTAAAATGTTACAAGTAATAATAATGGTGCGCTTAACCCTTAAGATTTAAAAAAAAATCATTTTGTACAGCATTTCTTTGAACTTAAATTTCATTTAGGGTTCAATTATATGTATTTGAAGAGGATAAAAATAAAAAAACAAAGTATATAAAAATAATTATTTATTTCTTGAGTACTAAAACTAAATTACAAAGCAATGTCTGTACAAAACAGGTGCGTCATGTTATTAAAATAGAAGCAAATAACGGCTTCTGACTTTATAATTTATATCTTATATGAGTATAAATAGAAATACAACCGTTTTTAACACAAAATATAAATCTTAATTTCAATATGATATTATTATATTAATTTAAACTTAAGACCTTGAGAGGGATTGGCTGATAAATTGAATAATAGCATCATAATAATGTATGAAGATTGACACTACAAGGACAAACATTGCGAAGCAAATTCCTGTAATATACATAAATTGGCTAGCTTCTTGAGGTGTTGCTAGAAGTTCCTCACTACTGGTATCATGGTCCAATGCATCAAACTCCGAGGTATCTGATAATGAGAAGAAACAGTTGATAATTTTAAATATTATTTAATGAAATTATTAATTTATGAAAGATTAAAACGGTTAATGTGAACTATTATTATTTATTATCAAATATCAATACATAAAAATTAAATGAAGAATGATACAAAATTATTTCTTCATTTACCTGCTGGTGTTTCAACATCGCAAACAACATCACTTTCAGTGATTTGCAAGTCCAAAAGTTCTTTGACTGAGAGCAAAGCTTCAGCTGGAGCTTCACCAGGGAAAAGATAGTCGCAGAGATAAAGAGAACCAACTGGCACAAGCACACGACGGGGTGGCTCATTGAAACAAACCTTTTCTGGAATGAAAAAGACATTCAAAATAGTCCTTTTTCTCTAAATTCATGAAATAAAATGGAAATAGATCATTGTGCAATGTTGCATTGTTAAAAACAAAAGTTTTACTATTTCATTGAAAATACTAAACTTAAACTATTTTTTGCTTCAAGAAAAGTGTTTACAGGTATAAGTTATCACATCTAACTCATATATTTACTTATGAGTTATAATCCTGTAAGCTACGAGTACAGGCAATATTTTCTTTCATGTAATATGTGATATTTTTACCTTCTGGCAACAAATTGTCGTCAATAAGTGCATCACAATGCATTGTGAAACGTGAAGCTAAAGATCTGATGATATCTTGCTTGACTGCTGCTATTGCTTCACTAACTGTTGCCTTGGGGTACATAAACACACTGGATGAGACTACACCACTGAAGTGTATACTTCCATCACATTCCAAATATTCTACTGTTTCTGGAAGACTGTTTTCCTAAAATAGTTAATCATTTAAAAATCATTAAAAATGACCATGTTTTTAGTTTTTTAATACTTAACAAATAATTAATAAAGGTTAGGTTTTATCTATCTCATTATGATATTCATAAACATTATTTGTAATAAGTAATTTTTATTAAACTGTGTGGAAATATATTTATTCAAACTTATAATAATAACTACATAGTATATTGGGTCCCTATAAGTATTATTTGAAGCATATGAAATAAAAACTTACAAAAGGCACAAAAAGAGAAACATGCATTGATTTCGGTGCATCCTGGACAGATTTACCACTGCCCTTGGGTTTCTTCTTTTTTACAAGTTGCTCTAGAGCCTCAGATCCATCTTTTAATTCACCATCAATAAACATGACACTCGATTGGATTGTTTTATGTGCAGATTCCAAAATTTGCTGCAAATTTAAAATTGTATAGTATATACAGTTAAAGGTAGATAATTGTGATAATATAACATAAAAGGACTATTGTGGTATCTAAATCTATGAAATAATACTATATTATAGGTTATATATGATAATATTATATAGGGTTTTTTCTAATGATTGATATACATAAATCTAATATGATTATGTGCACTCACTTGGAACTGTTCTTTCACAGATATACCACTCTTTTTGACTACGACTGGATAGACTTCATCAAACTCATAATAACAGTCTAATCTTTGCCATTGCTGTGTTTTAGGTAAAAATTTCCATTCAACAGGTTTTATTGATGTAGTCTTCCCTGATCCCACATCAACACTTTTACATGTCAGTACTTTAGTATTTGTTGACATGTGCAACACCAATTTCTCATTCAAGTTAGGACAATTCCCATACATATATTGGTTAACACTTAATGCTTTATGTGTAAAGTTTAATATCGATTTCACTTTGCTAAAATAATTAGGATCTTCAAATATGTCTTCATCACTGGTTATAAAAATTCCTAAAAATAAATTTATGATTTATTATATATGTATCTGTATTTGTTAAATTTGAACATTTATTAAAAGAATATCTATATAAGCACGATTTACATACCTTGAACAAATAGTCCCCCAGGCAACATTCTTGTAACATGTTTAGCATGATCAGCAACCCAAGCTTCGGAGACTCCCAGTAAATTACGAACAGGTTCAAGTTTTTCAGGTGTATAACTTACTTCGGAAGTACTATCAGTTGTTTTCTCCTCCGGTGTACGAGCCAAATGGACTACATTCTCTCGTGCTTCTGTAATCTAATATTAATTTATTATAATTGATTTTTTTTAATTGATTAACAAAACATGGGCATAGGTAGTATACCTGTCCTAATATTAAACCCAATACAAAACTTTCGCGAGTTGCTAATTGTTCTAAATACTGAAGACAGTACTCAGGAGAAAACACCGTTCTAACCATAATTAAACTTTAGAAATGATATCTGTTAGTATATATTTAACTAAGGCGAATTACATGAAGTTTATTTATATTGTTAAATCGCGTCGTGGCGACATTCACCGAAAACTAAAGATGTGTGAACTCGAACTACTAACTCGAGTTAACTTGAGTTGGGCTTAACACGAATTAACTCGAGTTGAATTCTATTTCTCTCTGTCTCGAATTGGATTTGCGTGGTAAATAAACGAATCAAGCGAGTACGCGATTGACCTTACGCAAACCCGGCGATTCGTTCGTTGTGTTCATGTTTTGTACAGTCGTCAGCTCTTCAGACTATACATTTATGTTGCAAAATCGCTCCTATTACAACCGAATAAGATGCCACAGTATTTAACTTAATCGCTGTCGTGAGTACTCCCGTCGTTGCCTTTCAACCGAATGACAGCGTTATAATATCCATACTAATATTCTAAATGTGAAAGTATGTTTGTTTATTTGTCCTTCTTTCACGTCGAAACGGAGTAATGGACTGGGGTAATTTCTTGGGTGAAGATAGTTCATAGTTGCAGGGCTGGAGAGTGGTATAGACTACTTTTTACCGCGGAAGATTATCTCATTTCCACGGGGAAACACGTTATAATACAACCCAAAAAATATTTATGATCAGAATTACTTGAAACTTGGTTTAACGCTCTTCAATACAATTAAATAAATATATATTTTAGCATTCTTCGAAATTTATCCCGTAAGGAGGTAAAATAGCAGATGAAATTTTGTATTAAACCTACCTTTTAGAGTGTTTTTTTTGGAGTTTTAGCGCGAAGCCGCGGGTTCTGCTAGTAATAATATAAATAATTATAATTGTCCTAATAAATATTTATTTAGAATCTGTAGCATTTTTTTAATATTATTGCGAAGCCGAGTCATTAAATTGGTACAAACAAAATAAATCATTTACTTCATTTTTCATCCAGTTAACTCGAGTTACGTGAATTTCAACTCGAGTTAACTCGAGTTATATTTTTTCCGAGTTGACACATCACTACCGAAAACTTATGGTTAGTAATTTGACAATGGACATTGACAAATGACAATACATGAATACACACATGAAATAAACAACGATACTGATTGCTGACCATAAACCTAAGTAAAGTCTACACGATATAAGGTAGTAACCAGTAGTCCCTATTTTCCAATTATAGATGATAATGCCGCACTTTGGGCTTTGGCGTAGATTGCCGAAGTGTGCTAATGCATAATTAGAACGTGAATTAATTTTCAAGTGCACCAGCAGAGGGCACTAGGTTCAGTGTTAAAAAAATAATTAAACTAACTAATAAATATACTTATTTGTCATTATTTTATTTACCTAGAATAACAACTAATTATGCACGTAATAGCTTTATATACCGTTCTTGCAGATTGCATAATGAAATATTTAATGACATAGATTTATTTTCCCTTTCTTTAAATAAGTTCAAAATTTTAACAAGAAGTGTCTGTTCGTGATTTTCCTGTTTTTTTTTGTGATATACTTTAATTTTTAATTTTAATAAGCTAACATATACCTACCTTAAGAATGTGTAAACAGTGAAGACTTAATTGGTGTATGTAATTTTTTTTTATTTCTTTTGTTTATAAATGTAACATAATACTGTTTGTCTTTCAAATAAATAAAATAAAAAAATATACATATATAATTGGGACACCGAGTGAAGCGGGTTCAAATTCCGGGTCTCGCACCTCTGATATTTTCATGTGCGAATCATTTCTAACATGATTACTACTTGCCTTACGGTGAAGGAAAACATCGTGAGAGAACCTGCATGTCTGAGAAAAACTAACAAGTTTTCGAAAGACATGTGAAGTCCGTCAACCCGCACTTGGCCACCGTGATGGACTATGGCCTGATCCCTCTCGTATTGAAGGGAGGCCCGTGCCTAGCAGTGGGACGTTAAAAAGGGCTGAATACATATAAGTTGTAAATATTTCTGTAATGGCCTCTTAATAACCTGTATTTTGATTACGAAGAAACGTAAAATCAGACATACATACAGGTTTAACACATAACCCTGCTTCGCCGCGGTCGGGTAAAAAAGCAAACATCTATATTATATAATATCAGCAAGAGCATATAATCCAAACTTATTCACTTTTTTAACATGATATATACTATATGAAATTTTTAAATTTAAATATGGTGGACTGTATTTAAGGGTGTCAAAATAAAACTCCCGATGGTTGATTCTTCCTTAGCTTTTCTTGCTAGTTGTTTCTTCTTTGCCTATCCGATGAATGGTACACAATGAGCTAGGCCTCGTTTTTTATTTCCAATTTACAATCTCATTAAATAAGCTACTGTGCGTCTAACATCTTTCAGATATGCGCCTGAGAGTCTAAATTCTTATTGTATTGTACAATAAAGGGACGTGATTTAAGCTAGATTCTGCCATCGTGTAGACTCGTTGTCCGTAACATACATCATCAATTCAAATATTATGTTATACGAGTATATAAATTTGTATAAGTCTACGTCAATTTTAGTGATGTTTTGATTGTAGTTGATTGTGGGTGAATTCAATAAACAAATGATACAAAATGCAGTTATTTTATCTATATTTTATTTTATCTATTTTACCTACAGATAAATAAAATTGAAATGTCTGTTTGTAATGTCAAAATAACCGTTTTTTACTAAATGCATATAAAAATGCATAAACGAATTAAATTTTTAAAATTTTTGTCTGTCTGCTTGTTTCGGCTAATCTCCGAGACGGCTGTACTGATATTAACGAAACTTTCACTAGAAAATAGCTGATGTTACAAGGAGGCTACTTTTATTTTAGAAAAAAATCAGGTTCCGCGCAAAAAATTAAAACCCATGAAATTGTGAACAAAAACCGCGTACTGAGGGACGTACCCGAGCGAAGCGAGCGCAATTCGCTAGTTGACAATATGTGTTAAAATTTTTATAATAGAAGGTTAAATCCCCATGAGCTCTTTGTTTACCTTTAGTTAACTATCTAAACCTATGGAGTAGATATAGAAAAATATTATTTTTGAGTGCATGCACATTTGATGATAATATTGCAGACCTAAAAATTATAAAATAAATAAATTCACTCAATCTGAATCTCGGAAGCGGCTTCAACGATTTTCATGAAATTTAGTATACAGTGGGTTTCAGGGGCGATAAATCGATCTAGATTAGTTTTATGTATGGAAAAACGTTTTTCAGTTTTCGTGCGGTTTTCCACGCAAAATATGGTCGCTAATTCGCACATTAGGACATATACATCGTGGTCAAGTGGCCAAGGCGCAAGTTTGACAACTACAGGTGTCTGGGTGCGTATCCCGGTCGGATACAAAGTTTTTACTTTTGTTTTTGTATTTATTAAAATTTTTAGTTCATCGATTGATCAATCGAAAACAAAAAGAAAAACGAATAGAAACGGAACCTTTATAATACAGGTTCCGTTTTTGTTCTTCGAAATTCTAAAGGTGCATTAAAGGTGCATTTACATCTATTCAACAACAGGAGATTTTGAGAAAAGCAACATCATGGTAAGTAATGCATACAGTAAGTATTCCAACTCGGGCCTGTCCTTGAAATAATTACCTACAGCCGAGCGGTACGTACCCACGCGACAGGGCTGCCCGCGGCCCGCCGGCCAGTATTTAATTTCATCTACTTACTTGAGTTTCTTGCTAATTTTGTGATTTCAAATATTATATATTTTATTTAAAAAATATTATTAGTAGATTTAATTAAAAAATCTCAAATTTATAAGGGTGGTATGTGACCCATATAAATTTGAGATTTAAAAATATTTGCACCTCGACTGAGACATACGAAAAGCTTTATTGTTAAATTTAATAGTATAAAGAATCCGCAAGCGGATAAAAAGTTTAATTAAAAATACTTTAATTTTTATTTTTAATTTAATTAATTTATTTTTTAAACATACGATGTCTCGATACTTTTTCGTTTGACATAATAGCGAATTTACGGGAGGAATAAAATGTTTATTTTTGTATCCAATTATAAAAGTTACATAACATAACCATCTTATAAAATTTTCGTATCAAATTATACGATGTGGCAGCCCCGCACGGTTGTCTACCGAGTGTATACCGAACGCGACGCGCGTAGGTATAGCTCGATTTCCTACCTTTTGTTTGAAGATGGAATACTGTATGTAACATTACCGCGGCAACATGTCGAAAGCAACACTGTTGCCGTTTGGTGAATGAGTCTTGCAACAGATCGTCGACAGTTCTACAAAATACGAGTTGTTGAAACATGTTGCTTGGTATCCACAGATGTTGGGTTCATTCAACAATAGTTTCTACAAATCATGTTTTGGTCATTTCGTAATTTTTACCGAGTTTTAAAAAAGGAGAAAACGCTCCATTTTTAGGTATTTTTTCATACTTATGTTATGATTTTCATGATTCTTAATTAGAAAGTTGTCCTATATTATTTAAAAAAAATCGGTCCTTAGATTGATTTTTTTTATTTTAAAGTGATTTAAATTTGCTGTCATTTTACATAAAATGTAATTTGTAAATATTTTAAAATAATATTTACGTAAAAATACATGCCACACTAATTCTGTATCAGTACATTCTGTGACAATCCATCATCTGTATTACGAGTAGGTCCTTTAGTAAATTGTTTCGGTATCCACTTGTAAACATTGTTCGTTAAAAGTCAATTATGTAACTTTTGTTAATTAAAATCAATAATTTAAACCATATTGTCATTACATTAAATTGTGACTCTCTAAAACGGTATAAGTTCCAAAATGACAGAAGACATCAGAATAAGGAATGATTTTTATATTAGCCGTCTTCAATTTGGTCTTATGTTATTTTGTGACAACAAAATAATAGTTATGTACATAATAATTCCTATTTGACATTGACAATAAATATTCGAGGTTAGATATTTATCACAATCACTATAAATGTGAATATATTACGAATAGTAACCAAAGTTATATTTTTTTACCTCATCAGTAGTAGCCAGTAGGTATGTGATGCAATGATAATGTCCATTAAGGCTTACCATAAATTAATATAAATTTATTTTGTAAATAAAATAAAACAATAGTAAGTATAGTATTTATTTCTTTATTTTGTTAAACATTACAATAGAAAAAAAATTACAAGTCGTGATCAGCTTGAGATGTGAAGTACTATTATTGACTAGTAGGCAATCTCAAAAAGCACGAAAAAGCCGATTTTACAGTAATCAATAATTATTTCTCTTGTAATTATAAGGTGAAATACCAATTGTAAACTTAAACATCTAACAGTTAATTAATTTAACCATTAAATTATAACTAATGATGTGAATAATCGACACTGTTATGTATTATACACACAACAGGGCTAAAAATATCTTTAAAAGCTTACAACTGGTCGACAATCGACATTGAAATATTGATAAGGTTTCATGTTTTCGTCTTTAATTAAATTTACATTTCGAGAAATCCATTTCCGGATGCTGTTCCATAAATCTGTAAAAAAAAGAATACATATTTTATCATAGCTTAATTAAATTGACTTAAAAGACAAGTTTGCGGAAAAAGTACAATGTATGTCCAAGGCAACAAAACAATCCTTGCAGTGCAATCACATTTGCTCGTTTGTCTGTGAATAAATATATACTTTAAAATTAAAGTATATATCTGTAATTTAAGAAAAATATTATTGATATAGATATATAGATTTCAGCTATGCCGGTCACTCTCACTTAGACAGGCCAAGTGTACAAAGTGAAATTATAAATGCACAAGTGTGTGCTCAGATGTAAGTGCGTTCTCTATTACTATGACTGTCAAAGTCCAAGGGGACGACATGTCGATAGGAACGTGACATAAGCCACAAAACCAACAACTTTATAAAGTCTACGATGTACAGTTGTCTAACACTGCCAGTCTTCCGATTCCGGGCAGATACTGAGGATTTCTTAACGGAATACTCGAACTCTGGGACTCGAACCCAGTAGCTCTATGTTAAGTGATGCTAGCCACTAGACTAAGTAGGTAGTTAACGAACTATCCCATATATACGGTAAACACTAACAACATCATGAGGTGGTGTGATTGATTGTATGATACAATTTGTATCCAATTGAATGCAGAACGGGTTGACTGACTATCATTGATGATAACTATTTATCTTGGAAAAAATGAAGAATCTCCGTTAAAAAAATGATAGAAGAACAATTTTTTCCGCATTTAGAGGAATTTTCAAAAGCAAAGCAATTTATTTCAACTTGATCTATAAAATCCACACGATATTTTCTTGGTACAAGATTGCTTTCTGAAGCGATAGCATATTAGTACGTAATGTTTCTATCAGCAATACAAATTACTCGTATAAATTATCTTATAGGTCCAATTCAGACTTTCAGTGTAGCCATATAAGAAACTATTTTCGTCAATAAAATATTCTTGTACAGAATTTACAAGGAATATTAATTCAGATTGTCACATTTTTAAATGAATTTCTTGGTCAATCAGGAAAGTACTTGTAAAGTACTTTAATACGGCATAATATAATAAAATTATTATTTATTGATTTTTGTAGATAAATTCAGAGTTGTCCTTTAAAAATCTTTTAATAATTTATTTCCGTTCAATACTACTAAATTGTAGAAAGTAATGAGAAACATGTATTGAGAGGTTATTATAGGGCAGTCATATTCAGAGTTCGGCGTCGTTTATTTTTAGTCTTGTAAGAATGTTAAACTAAAGTTTAAAAACTTATTAAGACAATTCTGTTTTAATTTTTGAAAAAAATAAATTAACTATCAGAACCTCAATTTCAGAATTTAACCAAAAAACTTTTGTTTCTTGATATATGTACAATAGCTTGTAAGCAATGGCATAGTTATGCCAATGCAAAAAATGCGGTCGCATCGGGCCCCTGATTCAAGGGGGCCTCAACCCCACAAAGGATTCTTTTATTTCAAAACATTTGACGGGCCTCATAGAAGTTTAAAAAAACCGCAGGAAAAAAGTGTCTTAAATTTCTATTTTTTTTTGATTTGCAGTCCACATTTATTTCCATAATAGACAAAGGGAGGCACTTTCATTTTTTGTGTATTGGAGCCCAAAAAGGTTAGGCACTTGCTCGTGAGTAGCTCAAAAAATTATTGCTTGTTACAATTTCACGAAACTAAAGCTTATTACTTTAATATATAACTAAGTAATATTCAAATTAGTGACATGATTTACTTACTTCTTAAGTACATCTTGTTTCTTTTGTTCTTCACTAGTGGGTAAGCCCATTTCTTTCTGCCTTTGATCATACATCATCTTCTCAACTAAGCCTCTAGTCTCTCCATCTAGGTCCGATAACTTCGAAGGCTCTGAAATAACATTTTTTTTTTAATTTTTCCAACAGATCACTGGTATAAAGTAGCCTAATGGGACGCGTTCCAAATCGGATCGGATTTTATAGACAAATCACATTTCAAATACAATTACACAGAGAGCAGTTGCCAATACGGTGAAGGGGAACGCCGTGAGGAAATCTGTATGTCTAAAATGACCTAACTAGTTTTCAGAAATACCTTTGAAGTCGATCAAACCGCATTTGATCTAATCCCGCTTACACTGGGAAGAAGCTCGAACCCAGCAGGTTTATTATTATATTATTATTATATGGATGTAAAGAAAACCACTTCATATGCGAGTGCTTTTTTTTAAGTTTATTTCCATTACATAAATACTTTTTAATTGATTCCAAATTTACTTTATTTTTTATTAGTTTTTAATTCTGACATTTAATAAAATAATTGATATAGTATGTAATTATAAATTTTCCTCGAGAAGAGTTTATTTATTAGTTTATTGTTATTTAGATTGAAATAGAGGCTTTATATGTTGTTTCTTTTATTATTACAGGTGAGATAATATTTTATTATAAGTGTAATTTTTAAAATGTTTTTTGTATTTTAATCCTAATAGTGAAATAAATCTTTTATTATTACAGAAACGCAGTTAAGTCTTTATTTTTCAAATAAGATAAATAACATTATTATATAGATTATTATTATAACTCTGTAAAGTAGTAATAATAAATAAATAAATATGTTGGGCCATTAACACTCAGCACCATCTAGTTCCATGGTAAGCTACGAGGCTTGTGTTATGGATACCAGATAGTTGATACACTACACATATACAAGTTTAAATACATACACATCATAAATATAAACACCCATGACTGGAGTACAAACATTCGTGCTCATCACACAAACGAATGCCCCCAGCGGGACTCGAACCCGCGACCATTGGCACACCAAGTAGAGTCACTACAAACTGAGCCAAACGTGTCGTCATTAGTATTATAGGAATAAGTAATTGGTCGATTGATATTATAAATTTTTAATCTAATAGAATTGACCTATTTTGGACCTCATTTTCATAAAACTTAGTAAGATGTTATAACATTTACTTAATGTCTGCTTCATTTTATCTTGTAATGATACACCTAGAAAGGCAATATTCAATTAAGACGGACGTTACATTTAATAATTGCAACTTAAAACTTGATAGTTGTCTAGATGTCCTTGAACATAACTAACTAAACTAGGACATATAATGTAGGAAATCCTCACGGAAGGCCCTATCGTTAGGACATCTGGTATTTCATTTAAATTTGTAATCGATTCACGCAACATATCGCAAAGTCTATAGTGCTCATTATCACAACCAGTCGTCTTTATCCTGTAAAACGAGATTCGCTTAAATACTATAAAGTATAAAGGTACTATAAAAATAGGCTCGAGAGCAGAATGTGAGTATTCAGTGTCTACACACATTGTATATGTGATCAATGATCATTAATCTAGGTACTGTATTGGAACTAGGCTTTTTCTAACATTTTTGTTTCTTCTATAAGATCTATTTTTTATTAGCAATATAATACAAACATCTGTAATGTTTGTTAAATTTTCGGTGAATGTATACTAATTTCAGGATATATGAAGTCGTTGTTTAAATTCATAGCTTTTATTATTAGATTTTGTTACATACCACATTGCAAGTCATTTTTTTACTTATCTCTTTATCGTTAAGCTAAAGTGATGATGATATTTAAGTTCACGTCTGTTTGAATCACTGGTAAATTATATTAATTATAAATATGTATTTAATTAAATGATTGAACAACAAATTACAATTACAAAAAAACTGACTTTAAGATGATTGCTTTTATAAGCAAAAGATGAGCTTGAAGACCGTAGTACTTGAGACACGATAACACTGCTGGTATTTCATATGACTACAGCGATAAATAAATTATAAGCCGGGGTTTTTACAGTGTATACAAAAGTTGCATTAATTTTGTGTTGAACTAATGTTTATTATTCAAAGAGCGTAACGTTTTAATCTTAAGGCATTTATTTTAAATAGATATGCAAAGTCATCGTTAGAAATCCAGTTGGAGATTTTAGTCGCCTAAACACATCTAAAAATCACTGTCAAATTCTATCTATTACAACTTTCTCCTTCACTCATCGACTTTAATATATTATTTAAAATGAGCGGAACGCTGATGTTAATTTTAATATTAATATAATAATAGTAATAACTGGACATAAATCGATGATATATTTTGAGAGGTCACATAGTTACATATTTTGTTTTATATTTTTTGGGCTAAAAACCTCCATTTAATAAAAATAAGCTCGTAAATCTTGTATGTAAATTGTTATTTGGTTATTCTCCTTACCTGGATTAATTTTTCTTGTAGATATTTCGGGGTCTGTGGTCACAAGTTTGCTCCACCAGTTCATTTTGTTTACCTGGCGTATTCAAAAGAATAATTAATTACACATCTCAAAGTTACTCATTTACAGTGACTAAGCAGGAGTCTACAATTAACTTTAGGTTCAGTCGCTCCATTAATGGCTTTATATTTGGCATAAAAATAGACAAACATATCATCGTCTTTGGTTGGTTTTGCTACGATAATATAATAGACTTTGGAGGAGTTTGCAGATACAGAAAATTTCTCTAAACATTACATGTAAAATAGTTATTTAAATACCGTATTATTTAGTATTAAAAAATAATGATTAGTATTTTAAATACTAATATTTTTTTTTTTCAAAATTTTATTTAAATAGAATAAGTTATATGTCACAGTTGTTCTACTCGTAATTAACGAAACCAAATAAATAGGTTGAAGCATTTGAGGATTAGCATTACCTTTTCCAGATTGACGAGCAAATTCCGTCCATCTTGTAGCACCCAAGTGGATTCCTCGACTTTGACGTCTGCGTCTAGCTCCCCGTCAATGATAAGTGGTTGCCCTTTGATACCAACTTTGAGATGCCGCTTGTTTATTATCACAGTCAGATCTCGTGGGCGGAGCACTTGGCGTAGAGGAACTCGTAACTGTATAATTAGTGAAATATTTATCAACTGACATTACCAAACTTTTCTATATATTTAGAGACTATTACAAACATTTTCTATACAGTTATGTATATAAATTATAATTATTATTACGTATACATTTTCTTATTGGATCTGACAAAATTTAATAAATAACATTCTCTTTCATAATATTAATAACTATAAATTTAAATAAGGTTTTATTTAAAAAAAACCATTTGTAAACAAAATAAGTAGTCTATTATGGAATAGTAGGTACTCGTACTACATTATAATTTATCTCTATCTCGGTAGAGAGTGACGTAGAAACTTTTCTTAACCAGAAAAACAAAAAGATTCCCATGGGATCCCACGGGAACCGTACATTTTCCGGGGTAAAAAGTAACCTATCTGCTATTACAAACTACAATCTATTTCTGTGCCAAATTTCATCCAGATGACAGATCCGTTGAGCCGCTGGTATGATTCAGTAACAAACATCCATCCATCCAAACTTTCGCATTTATAATATTATATAGGTATAATATATCCTTATGTAAAGTTAAGTATGTATGTATTATTAAACTGAAGTGATGATATAATTACGTTAGATACTTGTGCCAGTGTGTAAATAAAATAAGTACCTATAACAATTTACGCAATGGGAATTATAAAATCTACATTTGTTACTACCTACTTTAAATTAATAAATGCATCTTCTAGGAAAATTTGCTACGGAGGAAAATAAGTGACATAATCTTTATAATCGAGATTCATAAGAAATATATTAAAAACACGAAGTTTAGAAGTCTGCCTGAATCTTCTCTTATATCACTGTACATATTATACCAGATAGCTTCCGTAATGAGCAAATGCCCAGCGGTTTCGTAAGGTGAAATTGGTTTTGGTACTAAAAGGTCAAGACAGGCACGCAGACTTTATATTCCAAAATATATCCACCGTAAACTGTACACAATATATACTTTTTAACTATCATTAACACGGATATGACTACCAGTAGTAGTAGTAATGCAGTAGCATTAACGAGGTTTCCTATATCATAAAATTAATATTAAAAGTTCAAAAAATGTATTATGTATATGTGACGAAATCATAAAATTACATTTAATACGTAAAGGGTAAAATGGGCGTAAGCTTAAGTGATATCGTTTGTGTGACGTCAAAATATGCATAACCTTTATAGTAAGTGCCAACCGAATAAACGATTACTTATAATCCGCGGCGTAGTCATAAGTATTTCCTGGGCCACATTATTGTCTACTAGCGGCTCACCCTTCGTCGCTGGGTACGTTTTAAATAGATATAAATAATTATTAGCCAGCGTTAGCCATATAAATTTTAGTTCTTTTTTTCGTTAATTTTTCTGATGTTTTAATATTTATTAACCTATAAGAGAAATCCAAAAATCAAATATCATAAAAATTGGTCCAGCCGTTCTTGAGTTATAAATGGTGTAACTAATACGACTTTGTTTTATATAATTCTCTTTATTAAAACTTTCCGTGTACCTTAAGGAACGCACGAAAAAAAAAATTAGCTGAATCGGTCGAGCCGTTCTCGAATTTTGCGCTTAGCAACATTCATTTTTATTTATAAGGGTTACATACAAAATCAATATTTCTACTTAATACTTCGTAATATTGTTGAAAACATCATAATGTTTCCTGTAGTTAAATTACGATTATTTAGCACAAGTAGAGACTTTCCATTTAATCATTTAGGTTTAACCAAGTACATATACCTACTGTAATAAATAAATAAAAAACATGGTAAGGAAATATTTTAGTATTTAATACTTTAAATTTTTCATCCCCATTTGCACCCCCTTAAGGGATAATTTACGGGATAAAAAGTATCCTATGTTCTTCCCAGGGTCTCCAACTATCTTATTACGAAATTTCATCTAAGTCGGTTCAGTAGATCAAGAGATTATCCCCTACAACGTCACAAACTCACAAATTTTACCTCTTTATAATTTAGCACCTATAGATAAATAGAATTCTTCCACTTTAATGTTTAACGTACATTTGACAACTTACAAGTATTTACGCTGACACTTTATTGGTTATACCAATAAAGAACATTTATAGAGAACACAATACAAGATATATATTTATTTAATAAACATAAATATTTTCGTGAGGGAGCAGAAATTATGACATACATTGGTAAATTAATATGCGTTTAATCAATAATATCAAATTAAATGACATTACAATCTACCGTAAGGAAAAGTGAGCTTATAATCAGGAATTGAAGCAATAATTACAAATGACGTTAACAAAAGTGATGTATCGTCCACTACAGTGATATAAAAAATACTTTCTAGAATCTTTACTCTCGTGATTTATGTTTAGTGCGTTCTATTCCGATCAACCTTTAAAACTCTTCTGTGTGAATAACTGAATTATTTCATCATATCGCGGATAAAAAACCTCCAATAAACAAAAACTTAAGATGACGTTAAGAAATAAATATAGTATCTTCTTTATCGTGTTTGTTTGGTTTATTCCATGACGTAGGTACCCCTTGAAGATGATTTTTTGCGTGTTTGATTAATGAGCCGAAGGCTGACATAAGCTACTTTTATTCCAGAATATCCATTGGATATTGGTCAGAAGTTCATGCATATTTATGCGGTCTTTATCATTTGGCTACATTCAATAGATAATAGATATATGTTTCATTAATAAATTAACATTGGACAAACATTTATAGATCATCGGCCACACTAATAAGAAAGATGTCTGTCGCTTTATACCTATCTTAGGCTGTATATTTTCAACTTGTTTTGCTAAATTAACTAAATTTAGCAAAAGTTTAAAATTGTTTAGACAATGCGACAATTGTCTTAATCGCTTTAACAGATCCTCATTGGCCGGGTCCTATCGTTTATGTTATAAAACTAATCATAGCTGATACCCTAATACCATTTCACTTTTATAATTAAAACATAATTTTAGGGTAATATTTCGTAAAAAAAAACCATTATAAGTACATATACGTAATAACCATGTTTCTTTACATTGGCCATAAGATAAATAATTTACAATATGTCTAAGTCTACGTCTAAACTGAGTTAGCAAGGTAGACGGAGCTAGCACTGAATTATCCCACGTTGCAACTTTAGTAAGCTTAATTTAGCTGAGTGTCAAAGGTGCATCAAAGACTGGCCACTAATAAATAATTGGTTTGAAGTTCCTTGCAATTACCATACGTTAGGCGCCGAGAGCAAGGTACAAATCGAAAATTGGCGTCATATTGCCATACGTTGAATACCGATCGATTAATTTAAAAACAACAATTATTTTGTTACGAGAGGAGCGACTCTAAAGAACGCGACCGACCACGAAGGCGTGATGACCTCGCATTCCTCGCAAGGACGATGTACATATGAATTTATAGAAACCTGAACCGGACTGGGTTTTTTATATACCATTAACACATTAACATTAATAATTTCAATATAATTATTATTTGTTATATGTTATTTGGGTATATGTTATTGTTGCTTTCAACATACTCTGAGTAAGCCGCAACTACTTACATTTCCAGATACTGACGTGAGACTCTGTTAAGGAATTGGTAAAGTTTTGTGTACTACTAACATACATAAGTTAATTATTATTACGTATATAAGTCGCATTACGTTAACATTTTTTGCAGATCATATTTAAAACAATAGGTAATTTAAAGATTTGTACGAGTATACAAGGTATTTATGTAAAGAAATCAATGAATGATAAAATAGAAAAGAGCGTTTTGAGCCTTTGATCCTGACAATAAATGCAAAAAAATCATAAGAAGGCGACATGATCTATGTCCAAATATCAATTTTAAGGTTATATGAATTTATGAAATTGATACCTACGAGTATGTTTATTCGGTAGAATAGTAAAGTCCTTTAGAAAATATTCTTAAGTAAAAGGTATTTACACTAAAATCATCATCAACATTATTAGTGTACATTTTTAGGGTTCCGTACCTCAAAAGGTAGAGAAAGGAGCCCTTATAAGATCACTTTCTTGTCCGTCTGTCTGTTCGTGTGTCACCACCGATTTTCTCAGGAACGGGTGGACCTAACAATTTGAAATTTATACCAGATACTGAGGTCTATAGTCCCTATTAGGTGTATAAAAGTCAAGGTCCTGCCTGAGTCAAAAGTCAAATTTGTAAGTACCAAACTTTACCTTAATTTTCATTTTTTTTTCGGAACTTTCCCTTTACTGGTGCTGTAAGACCTTGCTTTTAACCAAATTGACAATTCTAGGTCAACCGGAAGTACCCTATAGGTTTTGGTTGAAAACCTACATGGCAGTCCCCGTTGACCTAGAATCTCGAAATTTGGCAAAAATTTGCTACAAAGTACGAAACCCTCAGTGGGCGAGTCTGACTCGCACTTGTCCGTAATTTTATCTCAGACTAAAGAATTATACAGACAGAGCCCGAAAATAGTCAGAGTCAAAAATAGTAGCCTGATTGTGCTGATTATGCTACTTAATGCCATACATAATGCTTACTATCTTTAAAGAATAAGGGAAATTTTATATAGGTACTGGCGACTCACCCTCACTCCGCTCGGGATCGCCCCTAGGCACGTTTTAACGGTTGGTATAGATTTCTCAGAGATGAGATTTTTTCCCGCAGTAAAAAGTAACCTATATGTTGACCCGAATAACCAGCTATCATCATACCAAATTTCATCAAAATCTGTGTAGTGGTTTTCTCGTGATGTGTTCCCAGATAGGCGGAGAGACAGACAAAAATTCTGAAAACTATAGATTCGGCCTCTGTATCGCTAATAATGACTATTTCAATAAGATTTTACAAAAAATATTTAATGTACAGATTCGACTCAGAACTTTATTCCAGCGCACCGTGGGTGACACGCTAGTTCTATTAATATTTTTATTCTATTTTAAAACATACATTATTTTAAAACTTTATTTAGCTTCATGTTTAGTTCTTTAACACTGTACCTATATTTTATTCTTATTTAAAATAAAGTTTTTGTAAAATGGCAATGTAATATGCATGCTATCCCTCCACTACCGCGGACACGCCGGCGTGTCAGTTAACAATAGATTTCTTAAAATTTTAATTAATTTCCTAGAAATTTACCTGGAGGTGTTATGAAATAAGCAAAGTGAAATAAATTAAATAGAAATAAAATTTCCTGAAGAAAGAATGGTCTCACGCTAAGGATTTTGCATAAATATTTCTGTGTAGTATATTATACCTCTGTTATAGCGGAGAGCATAATACCTTTCACATGCGATGATTGTTTCGATCAACTCGAAACAGCCTCGCCCTTTAATTATACTACTGCAAAATCCTTATTGCTACAAGTCATATCAACCTGCAAGTTTAACTTTGTGTTCTAGTAGGCATGGCTAAAAAATATGTCAAATTTATAGGTAACTTATATGAAATCAATTATATGTTGTTTTCAAAAAAAAAATGGGATTTAAATAAAACTACATACTAAATACTAACTATTGGGCGTAATGACGTTTATGGTAAAATAAATCTATTATTTTACTGTTTTACGAATATTCTTATCTTTATTACAAAAAATACAATAAAATTAAATATTTTAAATTTATTAAGTACCTACCTAGATTATTTTTTCGAAACTTTTGATCAGTTGAAAAACCGCTTTTGACCAGTTGTTATACATATGGGATTAGTCAAAATATATCCAATGAGGTCAAACTCAAAAAAAATGTAGTAGCCACTGAAGAGATCCATTATTAGTTCAGAACGAGATATCAATTAATAGTATTATTATCGTCGAAGCGAGGGTGAGTCGCTAGTATATATTATAAGACACACGCGACGCCGCAGGTAAATGCTTGCGACGTTTCTAATAATAAAATTAGTAAATAAATGAAGCCTCTATAATGGTTGTGATATTATTAGGAAATAATAATGATGAGCAAAAATCACTTGGGTTTTTAAGGCTATATGACGAGTCGTTAATATGTAGTTTGTAATAATACATAGTGTGTAGAATATGGACAACATGATATAACTTTATGATTCAATAAAATGTAAATCGAAATATATGCCTACCTATAGTTGTTTAACTGATTAATTAAATATTATTACACTGTTAGACATAAAGCTATTGGAGTGGATCGGCCATTCGATCCGTTCTCGAGCCTTTGTAGCTAACTGAATGTTTTAAATCTGGATACCTTTTAGCTGCTCGAATGCAGGCTACAGCTCAATTAAATATAAAAAAGTTTTCATGTTACGTTAAACTCGTAAAATTGATAAACAGACAAAAATATTATCATATTTGCTTTGTTATATTAATAATGAATTAGCTAAGGCAAATATCACTTATTTCAAAATCACTACCAAATAAATATATAATTAATTAATTAATAACAATGTATGTCATAACTCATATTAAAACAAGACTCAATTTTATGGGTTGTTAAATAAAGCGCCTCTATATTGATCATAACCGCGATATAAAGCAATAACGAATTGATGCTATAGAGTAGTAGTACACGAGCACACAATCCTAATTACGAAGAAGCTGAGCGTGCGACTGAGAAATTAAGTAAGCCTTCAATCTTTTGTTACTTTAACGAATTACTTTTTATAAAAACCTTGCAGTAACTGCGCTCAATAGCGTCGTGTTATAATACCTTCACACGATTACACGCCGATTACAGACACACTGAAGTGGTAGCCAGAATATCAGCATAGGTACATAAATAATATTTATTCCCATGTTTTATGTAGAGCATACGATATCATTGCAAAATCATCATCAAATAAATACGCGGTGGGATGTTAGCTTGACTATAGATTAATCAGTCAGTACTAAGATAAGCTTTCAATGCTTTTTTTAAAATTTTATTCAAATTACGTGTTTGAAATACACAGATAAATAAACAGAAGTGAAAAGCGATCGATTCAAAATAATATAATTAGGTTTAATATGCTGCTCATAACAAATTTGTAATTGATTAAGCATTGCAGCTTCATGAATTCAATTATGTATAAAATATTTATAAATATATAAATAAAAATAATGTTACAAATCTTAACCTCCGCTTAGTTTTATATGAAATTTTAATTTTGAATTTATAGCTTTAAATGCCAGATTTAAATTAAAAGTCAAAGCCTTCAACTCATCTGTATAGAGAAAACGTTACTTGTAATTTACATGATTATTCTTTGTCCGAAACATACTTGCGTTATATCATCATGTACCTAAAAACTAATAACATAAACTACTCTAAAACTATCAGATTGGAGGTCGCATTTAATGATGATTAAGACAAGTACTTGTAATGTAATTGTTATATAGTTAATTAATAATTATACGTAATTTTGACTTGTCCTACGAAATTTTTTGATATACTCGTAAATATAAAGGTAATCGTAAACTACGGTCACCGTAACTATTAATTATGTTGTCAGCCAAAATTGGTAACATTGTTATTATGATTCTACCACTCGAAAGTTAGTCTTAATGGAGAACGTCTGTTAATCAAGGCATAACTAAATTAATTCATTTTTTACCTACCCAATTAGTTATTTTATCCTTTTTATCGTGCGTAAGTAGGTAAGTACGTGCTGTTTGTAAGTTCCATGGATAGATTAATTTACTAAACCTATTTGGTGAATGATAATGCTATTGATTTGTATTTCTTTAAATGTCATTAAATTAATGAAAACCTCACAGCTGAATTCATTACGTTTTACTATTTTTGTATAAATCCTACTTTTTTATACTTTTAAGATGTTATTTTTATGTGAAGCTTTGCTTGTGTATATGTAATATGCATATCCAATACTGATAGAAATAATACAAATGGTTTAATATCATTATGACATTTATACGTAACTTTACTATTATTTAGAATATATATTTAAACACTTTTTAAATATAGAGCTGAATTTCTTCAATGAAAGAGGCAAAGCTCGTTATATAATTATAATCATTGAACTTGGGCGAAGCACGTACATCCTTTTAATCGACGCATCGTCTTGAATTGTAAGTATTGCCTTCCGAATCCCGCATGATTCAATACATGGACGGTGTGTCCTCGCTTGGTGTTGCACAACCACCAGTGGAGTAAAGGGTGCGTCACGACTACCCGTTCAGTAATGTGTAACGTGACTTAGAAGCTATACTAACTATTGGATCATCAATCGATTATTTTCCCTGTGGACGAGTTCTGTTGTTGTGCACTTGATCAACCGAAGTCGCCATAATATGTCATGAAAGTAATGCCAAATATTACGTAAACATAATATGTTATGAAACTTATAGTGTGAATATTATGATCTTCATTTTTATTGACAAAAATGTTAGTTATATTTTTAAAGTAGATATGTTAAGAAACTTTAAGCTTATCGGAAGGTATTATTGTCTTGAGCAATTTTTGCAAGCTACTGAATTAAAATTTTACAATAATAATTTTTGAAATTCATTTAGAAATTGGTTTAAAATTTTTTATTGTATCGTAAGATACAGCAGCGTACAATCTCATATATAAGCCTTGGAGATTGTTGCAACACGTTCAGTACGACTCTAGTCGCTTTGCCGCTTGGAGCAGGCGCGTTCGACGTTGCCGGCCACACGGAGAGGGCGAGAGAGGCCTAAATAACAATTGTTATAGAGACGAATGCAAATCCGGTAGACATGTGGAACAAGTGAATGCAGTGTTCAGTGATATAACGAGTGCATCTTATACAAACATTTGTGCAGGTGACACGAGCACCATGGATATCAAAAGCTCAGTAAGTTATATTAACGATTAGTAATAATTAGAGTTCTTCGTAAAGTATTTAACGAGAAATTCAATAACAACTGGTCTTCAATACCGACAGTAATGAATGAATATATGCTTAAAAATTAGATCTTTACTATATAAATTTAATTGATAATTTTGAAACCATACATAAATGTTTCCAACTAAAATCACATTAAAGACTTATTTAGGTAATTATTTTAATTAACAGTTTCCAAACAATTATTTTGTTTCAGTTAAGTTAAAGTTAGTTTATAGCCGTTTTACACACGCGTATCAAAAATCAGATCTACAATCGTTCCATCTGTGTGTTGATTGCACCAGTTTGTCAGCGAAGCGAAGATATAAGGACTATTAAACTAAGAACGTTCGTTTAAGTAAGAAATTACTGTTTTTAAATGATTATATTTACGTTGTCTGTCTTTATGTTTACAACTTTCATAATATTTATATTGACAAAAGATGACAATCGAGTTTGAATAGCACATTTTTAAGTACATATTTGATGCATTGCCCGCGATGACCAAAAACCAAATTCTTAGGTTTTACATATTAGTATACCTACTCTTAAATTGCAGTTTTTGTATTTTTTTCTCTGAAATGAGATATTTTCCTGTAGTAAAAAGTATCTTATGAGTCGACCCGGATAACCAGCTATCACCATACTAAATTTCATCAAAATTCCTCTAGTGGTTTTTTCTGTGATGCGGTAACAGACAGATAGATAAAAATCCTAAAAACTATAGATTTGGTCTCTGTATCGATGATAATGTTTATTTCAATAAGATTAAAAAAAATAAATAATGTACAGATTCGGCTTAGTTACAATTTTATTATATATGTATATAGATTTACGATATACTCGTAAGTGGAAGCCATATACTCGTAGTGTTTTACTTATTGATATTCTTACGCATCGATTCTTGAATTCAATCAGAATTTAATTATTTTATAATACTTGGTGTATTAGTATTGATAAGTTCGGTGAAATCAGCCGATTAAATTCGAGGACGGCTGGAACTAGTACATATTTTATTCATATAATAAAATTGTATAGGGGTCTACCATGTAGGTACATTAAACATTTTAAGGATTTTGTTTTTAATTGAGATCACTCGACACATAGAGGGATTTCGATGGGAGTCTAGTAGAAAACAGCTTTAAGCCCTTCTACGCGCTCTCACATGATGTTGGAATCATGACTTTTTAGCGGATTAAATTTAAGTACACACGCTGGCAGAGCCGCTGGCAATAGTTCATATTTAATAATATAGTCAGACAATATATAATAAAATAATTGAGGTATACTTATATACCTTTAGTAATGTAAACGTAATTATATACATATTTGTTAAACAGGCGAACGCAATTCTTTGGTTTACGGTACATTTTGAATGATATTTTCCAATATCATTCTGCTGTGTGCCTTGATAACAAAATATTAAAATATGTACTTATAAAAATATTTTAGTTTCTTTTTCCTATTTTGAAGTAGGTAAACCAGACACGCAGGTAGTTTTTTATAAAATATATATTACTAAGTACAAATAACGTTTAAAACTCTGAAATTTTATTTACAATTAAGGTAGAATAATAAAAATAATTCTTATAAACATACTTTAACGAAAATATGTTATTTTTGAAAGAGTTTTGAGATTCGTTTCAAATTTCAATATAAAGATTATATATAGTCTAGTCAACAAGTACCTTTTAGGTCAACTTTTTTCAGGAGTCTCGGAAAAATATGAACGAGGTGTCATTCGATTCGTAAATGGCTTGTTGATGATTTTTGAAAAAAATCTAGCTCCGCTTGCAGAAATTGCAAAAGTTATAAACAATTAACTAAAAATAAAAAAGGGGGTCTAGTTTTTTGCAAACAAGGTTTACTTAGGTTAAAAAATTTAACTTGCCTACTTAGGTTCTAAAATTCGATAAAAAATTAAAATAATTTTTTTTTCTCAAAAAATAACACATGGTTGTTTTTGTTTCATTATGTAGAAAAAGAAAAAAAAAACTATATAGAAAAATGTAATTGTTTATAACAAATTGTTTATTAAATAAACAATGAAAATTCAAATAAAAACATTTTATACAGCTACAATTCAATGTTTCATTCACGTGTTTTACTCTGATGTATAATAATGCTATTTTTATTATTTTTGGGTGAAAGAATAACAAACTTACATTTACACATCCTCATAAACTTTTGGGTTCATAATATTAGTAGGATTGTGCTAATAACGAATGGTGCCGGAAGCAAAAGCTAGCTTATAATATTACATTATTCGGTTATCTAATTAATTCAGATATTCCACTTCATTTCATGACTAAGCTCATTACTATGCAAAAATAAGATTTTAATACATTTGTTTGCATTTAGTAACACAATATAACATAATAAGCATACAATAATCATTAGATGAACCGGATTAATATGGAACACCGTTTTTAGTTTCGACCAAATTTGAGCAGATCCGCATACTTTACAAATATATCCTATATCAAAAAGCATTTATACGAATCATGGACTATTTTTAAACGAATTGTTTACCAATTATGGTTACTATATGATTTGATTTAGCGATTCACCCTCGTTCCGCTCGAATATTAAAATGTTAACCCGGATAACCATCTTCATACCAAATTTAATCAAAATCTGTCCAGTGGTTTTCTGGTGGTACAGGTTCCCAGGCAGACAGACGGAAAGATGGAAAAAAAATCTAAAAACTATAGATTCGGCCTCTGTATCCATAATAAAAAAATAATTACTACTTCAATCAGATTTTCCAAAAAATATTTAATATACAGATTCGACTCAAAATTTTATAAGAAAATAATGTATTGATTAATAAAACAAAGATGACTGTTAAGGACAATGGGACGCATATAATTTGTTGTTGTTCTTTTTTTATTAGGGAGCTGGCTTTCAGAACACATTGTACCTATATAAATTGCAAGGTTGTGAAACCGGCTAAATAGCAGCTGGTCCAAACTAAATGAAATGGCACAGGGACTGAGAACTAAGTTGGTTTGGACGGGTGGCCTTCACATTTTACAACACCCGGACTTAAGCGAGCATCAAACCAGATCACTGGACAATGCATTTTTTTTTAATCTATAAAAAGAACTGCACTGAAAAGAATGAAAATCTAGCACATAATAAAATAATAGGTATATTAGCTAGGCAAATTAAAATCCTGTTATCTTCGTATTTCGAAATATCGTGTTGACTCATTAAAATTCATGATCTATCGGTGTCAATAACATTGAATTTAATAATGTACAAGTATTAGTTCAGGGTCGTAATTTAGATTTGCAATGTTTACATTTTTTGCCATAAAAATATTGACATAGCTACAGTTGTATGAAAGATAGACAGACAACAGTTTTTGGGAAGTTCACTTAAATGGTGATTTTAGCTTGGTAGCTATTATAAATGCTAAAACAAATAAGAAAAAATCTAGATCTAGAACGTAAACTATATTTAAGTTCGTAGTAAGTTCGTCCTTCGGTTTTTACATTTGTATCTATATTTTGTAGATAGGGTTAAAGTAGGTCTTTACGATCGTTTGTAGAGCACATACCAAAGCAACTGAGTGATTATGAAATTCATGCAAATTTAAACTACCAGGGTATTTTGTCAGAAACAATAATTGTTCAGAAACATATAGATGTTTAGGAACAATGCGTGTACCAATAGCCCTATTGCGTATGTTAGAGAGTTGGCGGTAGTATTGGATATTAGGTATTCTTTAGATATTGTGTAATTTATGATTGTTATTATAAATAGCAACCCATGTCAAATGCCGATATTACACTATAGATACATTTGTATAGCGGTTAAAAGTTTATTTATAAAACTTTTTATTAAGCATTTAAATCTAAACCTCGGGAATATGTAATTATAAAAATGTAAGTTATTAATAAAATATTATTTAAAATGCTCAAATAAAGTTCTTTCAAAAGATAAATGCAATAAAATCATAATCTGAACGCAAAACTGAAAGATTTCAAAATCCCTTTCCTCAAAATTTGATTCGTATATGAAAATTCCAAAAAAAGTAAAAAAAAATATCAAATGAAAGTTTTATCTAATTGTCACGTAAGTATAATTTTAAATTTTAGAACTATATTATATTTTAAACACAATGTCCTTAATTTCAATTGACACAAGATACAGATGGAGATACAATATTTGTCAACTAGTTAACATGATAGCCAGGAAGTATGATATTTTACAAAGACTCAAACTGCCAAGGTTACTTTGCCATTGAAATTAATTCTAATAACGAAAAAGTTCACGTACTCTTTATCAACATAAAAAGTGTAGGAAGCCCATGTAATGTTTTGGGTAATTTAAATATTCTCAGTATTTATCGCAATCATTTCAAAATAAAGAAAATATTATTATACGCCCACAACTAAAGTTGGTCTCGAGATGGAATTTGAAGACACCAAGACAAGATCACAATTTTTCAGACCCAGAACAAATACCTGCATGACTGCAAATATTTATTGTCCATATTTATTGTACGAGGATTGAATCCGCAGTCTTCGGATCAGAGACCAGTCCCTAGACCACTACGCCAACACTGCTATCAGATTAGTAATGTTATGTGACAATAAAAATAAGCACGATTCTTACTTAATAATAACAGAAACTGTAAACGTCAGTAAATGATGTCATCATAATGCCTAAAGAAGAATCCGGATAAATATCCTATTCCATGGCCACTTTTTCTATCGTAACATCTCACTCCACGTCAGATTTAATAAGCCCGTCGTTGTTCAGTTGAACTTTGAAAATCTATGTAATACTTATTCAAAATGCTATTAACGATTTTATTGATTTTGATTGGTTTTTATGAATTTTAATTTCATTTGTTTATTTTAAAATTAATCTTTTACATTTGGATGTTTCGGTCAAGACCACCTAATCCGACGAGAAGAACCTTGAATTGGAGGCGAATGAATTATTATTATTATTGATATTTATAAAATGTGTAAATCATTGAACAATTAAAAAATAAAAATACTAACATAATATAAACCGTGCCTCAGGTAGACCTTCATCATTGTCAGGCAGTAGTCAGACAGCTTCCAAAGCAATTTGCATTGACACGATTCCTGATAGCTTCATAAATGCAGCCAATTGAGTTCAAGGACGACAATAATCATCATACCAGTGTTTGTGACCAGCGTTAACAATGAGTTATGTCGCGACGTCCTCATGAAATCGTGTATAAAATATTATAATTGGACGCACAAATATACGTTTCGCTTCTGTCAGACTTGTTCTAACGGCATATTTATTTATGAGTACGCTTGAACAATTTTGGTCGTACATGCACTTTAGTTTTTATAACAATTTTAATTTATTTTTGTAAAAACTTTCTACTTCAGTTATTACTGGTCTGACTGAGAGTATTGAGAATGCAATACAATATAAAAAGAAATTAAATCAAAATATTAAATGTTGTACCGAATCCGTTATCCATTGTAACATTTGCATTACCGAAAGCATTCCAAGAAGAGACATGGAACAGTACACTTTCTCTTCCAAAGGGGAACAGTCTAGATGGTCGTTGACTGATTATAATGGTAAGTGTAGCAGGTATTGTTTAAACGTGTGCCTCAGTTCCTCTAAAGCCAGATTTAATAGTTCATTTTTATATTCTTGTTCATTTGAATAAAGAAAGTAAAAGTTTCGAAATGAAATAGGCATTACGCTAAACATATTATTATGTTAATTTATACAAATATAAAAAAATCAAGCATAATTGGAGTAATAATCACAATAAACCGTTACTGATACATAGCGGGCTATGTCAATTATATTTGTCAAGATTGCCGCCGCTATTGCGTAAGTTGACTCGATGAACCGAACATGTTACCTAACTATGCAACTGTCATTACACTCTTAACTGGATCATCGTTCTTAAAGCAAACCGCAGCAGGTATGGCAATTGAAGTGGGTAGGAAATATTTTTATGGAGCTAAAGTAGTCAATGATTTCATTCTTTTAAATGTATGTATTAGGTAAACTTTAAATAACTAAGTCTTTCAAACCCTGTTTTTATTAACTATAAAAAACATATTATATAGGTATTTAAAAAAAAGAAGATAAACATGACTACAATAATATATAAAACAATGTACGATAAAACTTGAAATGCACTGATTCACGTGCTAACTCACATGCAACAAATAAGATAAATTGAACTTGTTCACATGGGAGCTGACATACGTGTCTGCAACACGTGCTGATAGCAATTAAAATCTATTTGACGTAGACGCACATCCTTTAAAAGCACGTGCTCATGGCGCATGCGTCTCAGTGCCTTTATTTAAAAAATGTAGGCACTAATCATATTAATAGGATGCTATTATTTCTTCAAAGAGAATAGGTAAAAGAAAAATATCACTCATTGATCAGTGTTTGAGAATGAAGAGCATAGAAATGTATGCTATAAAAATATTGAATATCTAATACATATAATGTTGTCGTTCATATAGAAAGCGAAAGTGATAAATGTACTTTTAGCAAAAGTATTTTATGAGACTGTGTACAACGACAGCTAACCAGAAATAAAACCGGTTCTACAGTTAGTAAAATATTTTGCAATGTTTTCAACAAATCAAATATATTCGATTTTAATTTTTTTAGGATCAAATAAATAATGGCCCACATAGTTTACAGTAGGGATAATAATAAGTTCCACAATAACATCGTAATGAAAAATTTAATTTTCATTCAACATTCCTATGAAAACAACAAAGAGGACCATGAAGCCGAAAGCAAATCGCGAGATTTATTGCGCCAGAGGTCGGCAAAACAAGACCGCAAATAAAGAGAACGCGAACCTTGAACACCGTATCTGACAAAATCAATCGGACTCTGAACAAAACTTGACCTAAAAATAAAATTGATGAAACATACCCGACACTGGTACAGAGCAAAAATTAACGTAACATGGACTACCTGCTCGTTGCTGTAATAGGTTACCACAGACCTTTGCCAGTTACCTTGCCATAAGGTGACATGTCATAAGTGGTAAAATGTTAAATACCATGTTTAATTTGCACAACAGTAATGCGCCTACAGCGAGATTAGCATGTTATGTAATTCGCTGGAGTCCCAGTTTAACACAAGAATCGTTTTGTGTGAAAAAATACGCAAGACTATTTCAGACACGAAAATTTAATAATGGTAGCGTGACCATTCAAAAACTTAAGTTAACAATACTTTTAGGAAGAAATCTGCAACGATTTCCGCAAATATTGACACACCTGCACAATTAAGTTGCATAACACGTCAACGTCTGCCTGCAACACTTGAACTTTTGTATAAGCTTTTCTTCCGAATAGAGATATATTATAACTGACGGTGTCATAGTTTACAACTCTATAATTGCCAAACATTTAAGGAACATTATATTTGGAAATGATGACATAATACTCATGTATACAAAAATGTGTATTTTACAGATTTCAAGTGAAGCATGGCATATACCGCGGCCGTCGTTGGCAAGTAATAATGGAAGCGTTAGCGACGCGCGCTCCCGCGGAGGCTCCGCCTCCAGCCAAGGCTCGTCGAGTAACCACAGCACACACGTAAGATACTAGACCGAGCCTCATTATATCGCCCACAATTTACATGTACATCCGTCTTATTACCCTATAATATAAAGTATAGGTACTCAATCTTATTGCACGTATATATAAAAGATAGATTTTCTTATTTTTAGAATAATTAATTAATTAATTGTTGATAAATCATGATAATATTAATATTTCACGGTCTAAGTTTAATAAGAAAAGACTGAAATATCAAGACTTACTGATAAGAAAGCTTATTTACGGATATTCATAATTTACTTTGCGAATTTATAACACTCCTTCTATCTGTAATAATTATTATTAATACATGTAATAAAATTCTGAGTCGAATCTGTATATTAAATATTTTTTTGGAAAATATTATTGAAATATTCATTATTATCGATACACATGGCGAATGTCTAGTTTTAAGAATTTTTCTCTGTCTGTCTGGGAACGCATTACGAAAAAGCCACTGGACAGATTTTGATGAAATTTGGTATGATGATGATAGCTGGTTATCCATATATCAACATGTACGATACTTTTTACTGCGGGAAAATATCTCTCAGAAATCTATACTCAACGTTTATCTAGGGACGAATCCGATCGGAGCCAGGGTGAGTCGCTAGTTAATAAATAAATAGCGACTCGTAAACCAAAATACCTATACAAAACCTTGACGCTAAAAAATACGCGAACGCGTTACAGGATACAACTAACGACGAAGAACAATGATCCGGATGTTTAATTTAGCCATTAATATCCCAGCCTTTACTATTATATTCTTAATGAGTCTAACCGGATTCCGACAAAAACCATCATAAGTAGATAGATCACCGAAATGTGAGTGACGAATTCAGGTAAAGCCGGTAATCCCCACTTTTTGTACTCAGTATTACACCTTCACACATACACACATTGGTGTACATTGTAGGCATTTAATTTAACATAATAAAAATTACGCCACAAACATTATGGGAAACCGTTGTAAATTAATTATTAATTAGAGCGTACTTTATTATCATCTTTATCTAACCAAATATTTATGTTTCCAGAGTGTATCTTCAGGGTCACAATTGTTAAGTGCAGCGCATTTATCGAGAATGAACGGCAAGAATTCTTTACAAGAGTGTGGCATTTCCCAAACTCAATCACGATATATGGGCATGGAAAAAAAACCTACAATGGCCAATGCGGTGGTATCGATTCCTGAGGAGTCTCGAGACCCAACAGACACATTTTGGTCTGATGTGAAGCGGGGATCTAACGCAGGACCTGATGCCGCGTCTGTAGCCAGCTCAACCCATTTTACGGTGGTAAATGGATTTACGAAGCATCGCCCCAGCAAAGAACCGAAGTCGTGTTGCTGCAATCATTCGCACCAAATTACAGTTCTTGTTATATCGATGACAATTTTGTTCTCAGCCTGCATTCTAGCGGCTATATGCTTTGTTGAAAGTTCGTATAATAAATTTACTTTAATTATTTTATTAATAATAAATAATGATGTTCTCCCGACCGATTTTGGTCACAGCGGCCAATCTTATTAAGACTAGCCATCTGCGCAGGAGATATTATAAGAGTTGAGGGACAGGACCGACGGATTAACGTGCTCTCCGAGGCACGTGGGTGAGACGCCGCCAACTTCCCAACTCCGGGCTGAATGAAGACTCAATAACTAGAATCGATCCGACCCGGGACTTGAACCCAAGACCTCCGGATGTGCAGACGTACATGCTAGCCACTACATCACCGAGACAATTATTTCATAGCGTATTAAAAAAATTCAACTCTTACATTATAGTCATGTTTTTATACGAATTTGAGACATTATCATATTTTACGGAATTCTGATTGTAATGTAAAATAAATTATAATATAACGATTAAACGAAACCGAATAATCACTATTAAATTTTAAAAAATACTTTTTATAAAGTCCCCATGAACAATATACAATTAGAGAGAGAAAAGTTCATATATACAAGATTGTCTGGTGGTGTAGGTTTGATAACGCAAACTGATTAAATACTTTTTTATAATAAAAATTCATATATTATTTTTATAAATCAATTCAATTTATATACGTTTTATTCAAACAGCTTTTTGCAAATTGCATATCTTTATAAGTGTATTCCAAATTATTTTTATTACAGTGCGGATGCGCAGGGAGACTGGCATGTACAAGTACTCTTAAGAAGATCGAACATAATAAAGAAAACAAATTTCAAATTTAATAAACGCATCAAGAATAAATCGACTTCCTCTACAATAAAAAAGGCGTTGAAAATAATTTAAACGAAAAAATGATCCAAAGCGAGACCAAGAAACATTATAGAGTTGGAAAAAGATGGAAGAAAATCACAGAATGAAAGTGGATACTGGATAGGTATATTTATAAGGTATATTTTACCAACTATATAGATTTTAGAGTGTTGGATTTTCGAAACTACAGAAAGGCTGACACAATGGGTACGATATTAGGGCTTCAACGAAGACTATTATTAATTGTACAGTGGGAAGTTTTTAGCTAATTATATTTATTAAAATAATATAAGAAAATTTATTAGCTATGTGAATTTTTCGTGGCATTTCTAATTTAACAAAAACAAAAAGCCGTTGATTCCGTGTCATAATATATTTTTTTAGATAATATTAATTTAAATAACACTGCAGATATTCCAAAAATCTGCTAACTAATTTTTAGTGCAATAATTGTTTATCATATCAACGTAGGATAATTGTAGGCAAAACTAATGTTAATTTTAAATACACAATATTTATTATTACTTAATAGTGTTTAAATATAAAATTTTAATATAATGACATGTATGATGTGTAAAAAAAATTCCAATTCTTAGTTCAATATAAAAATTTCCTAGTGAAACATAATAATATTATTGTTTTAATCCTGTGAATATATATTTTTTTGTTTGAACAAACATATGTATTTACGTATCTCATTAATAAAATATGAATAAATTATTTTATAATACTATGTACTATGTTGTAATAAGGTCATTTTTGTAATTTTTAATTATATTCTACCTAATAACATATTACACAATACATATTTTGTTCTATATATATACCGTATAGCGTAATTGTGGAAAACTGTGATAATTAAACACCGTAAAAAAGGTTTTGCTTTTTTTTGATAAAAAAAATGTGTCTATAATATCTCGATTTTCACTAAAGCAATGTAGATATTTTTGTATTATAAAAAACAAGATAAACATTGTTTACATTTCTTTTTCTTAGAATGTACAGCGATTAAACATTAAATACCTACCTCTCGTCTCCTTTTACATTTCTTCCACTTACCTATTTGTTTTTGGATGTAATCCGTATTATTAATTATTATAAATGTGAAAGTTTGTAAGTATGTACGGATGTTTGTTACTCTTTCACACCGGAACAGATAAACGGATCTGGATGTTTGGCACAGAGATAGATTATAGTCTAGAATAACTCATAGGCTACTTCTTACCCCGGAAAAATGAACGGTTCCCGTGGGATAGGTTTGTTTTTGTTTTCATATATAGTACTTATTTAACAGGAAAAAATGACAAAATAAAATTATAAGCGCAAAAAATGATTGTAAAATATATTTGAATAATAATTAATCAGCGCGTGACGAATTCATTGTGCCTTGTGAAATTTTAAATTATAGTAGTAGATATTATATTAAAGAAGTAACGTAATATAATGTCCTTCTGACCGATTTCGACTACGGCGGCCAATCTCGCTTAGTCTAGTCAACTGTGAAGAAGAAATTAGGGGGCATCCATTAATTACGTGAGGCTAGCAAGTCCAGCAAAACCTCACTCAATCTCACGTTGGGGGGAGTGTTCTCGGCAAATATCACGTAATTTTTTCGCAAAAAACAGTGTAAAATTGCGAAAAGACTGGATTAATTTAAGTAAAAAATGTTTCTCCACTAAAATATGGCTAAATCATATGTAAATAATATTCATTGCGGTTTAATTATGCACTGACAGATGAATTTATTAACTATTGATAAATTCATTTTTTTGGAAACAATTTTTTCAATTACTAGCGACTCACCCCCTTAAGGGATGATTTCTGGGATAAAAAGTATCCTATGTCCTTTCCAAGGTTACAAACTATCTTCTTACCAAATTTCGTCTAAATCAGTTCAGTAGATCCAGAGATTACCACCCTCTACAACGTCACAAACTCACAAACTTTACCTCTTATAATATTAGTATATCAATTATTAAATATGAACAAATGTTTCTTAACATTCAATAAATATTCTTTAACCATTAATAAATATTTAATAATTGGAAATAAATTACTTTAGAGTGACTATTTATTTTTCATATACGGTGCGATGAGAAGATCATTCATAAAAAAATAATGCCACAACCTTTTGTAATAAACATACGATGCACTAATAACTTTCACTGAAAAAAAAATCTGTATAACTTATTACGACCATTGTTTTGTTATTAATTTTATTTTCTCCACATTTTAAAAAATCTCACGTGAGATTAGGGGAGGGGGGAGGGGGTCCAGCAAAATCTCACGAAATCTTACCATGGGGTTGAAAAATCGCCAAAATTGTCTCACGTAATTAATGGATTATACTGCTAAATTGTATGCACAGACACAAGTGACATCTTTCTTTTCACTTCAAAGTCCATTGGGACAATACTTCGACACGACCGGTGAGAGTTAAGGTGAACGAGCGAGTCCAACGAGGTACGGAGTCAACTTCTCTACTTTAAGTGACAATTTATTAACAGAAAAACTTTACTTTGATTTAATTTTATCTATTGTTCGTACCGCCAGCGCAGTAAATACGTCGGAAACGTCTTGCACGTCTAACGTCGGTGATACTGAATTGGAAAAGGGTACGCGCCATAGAAAAATAAATATTTTTTGTTATTTAAGAATGAATGTAATATTTTAATAATTTCATAACTATCAATTACGAAGCTGTTTTAAAAAATAATGTCGTATTAAATAAAAAAAATATATAAAATGGACCATTCAAGTATTACGCAAGCAGAATTTCAGTATTTTATTTACCCCTTCCAACCCCCTTGTCAGCAAAAGTAAGCAATGCTCTTACTCCCCCTCCTATGCTTACGCAAACATTACAACTCAATTATTTTGTGGAATCCCTGAACATGCTTTTCGTTTTTGAGCATAGATAAAAATCGATACTCTCTCGTCCGCCATGTCATTAAAACTAAGCAAATAAAGACACCAAAACAATTCCCCCCTTTGCCACATTTGCTGTATTTTTTTTAAACCTCTATATATGAGAAAGGTCACTCCCTGTACCTCTATAAAATTGAAATCTCCATAAGCGAGAAAGTATTTAAATATATAATGCAAAACACATTGGCTAGAAAAAAAATATGGGGATTTTTTTAAATATTTTTTTTAACTTTCAATTGTTACATATATGATTTTTATGTTTAATAAACTGCAAGAAAATGTATCCGTGAGGCAAATTATACAAAATTGTCATGTAAAGGCAACAAGGTGCTGAAAGGGACACTCTGGCATACACTGTTATGGTCAAAATATTGTGTGTATGCTTCGAGTTAACTTTCCACCAAACAAGGAAACAATTGGCTTTCACCAATCACTAAGTCACAATGACATCTGAAAACGGCTAAATTCTTCTAATAACATATGCTTTTGTCGCAACCTACAATGTGATAACAAGTTGAATATCCCCCGGCCACCAGATAATTCATCATCCCTCCAGATATCTATTATATGCCCAAACAACTATGTATATGTTTATCACTACTTCTTATAATAAAATAATAATTATCCCTTTACTCCGAAAACGGACTTAACATATTTATGTAAAAACTAACTTAATAATAACTTTTTATAAATACAAACACATAGCTTTATAGAATGTCTCCGACTTCGGTATGCCTGTTGGCATAGGCCTCTTCTAACCTAATGTTTACACTATAAGACTTTTCATTGTGATGACCTTATTAAGTTGTTGAAATTAGGTGTAAACACAAAAAAATTAATGCATTAATACCTGAAAACAAATAGTCATTTTCTAATAATTTCAGTCTCAGTACTCACCTCCACCTCTTCCAAAGTTTGAGTCCATCTATAATTTTCTAAATCGCAGCCATTACCAGAATTTGGTTTCAATTTTCCTTTCTCTTTGGGGTCATCATCTTCTTCGGCCATCTCGGCATCACCATTTGCATCACCACTTCCATCTTCACTCTCTAAATAAGACAGATGTAAAATGAAAAGTTGTTAATATTAAACTGTTTAATATATTCCTGAATTCCAGATACTAGCTGGGCGACCGAGCTTTGTTCAGCGTTTTTTTTTTTACCTTCTGCGTGCCTTCTACGTAAAAGGCCAACGCTTTAACCTAATGCCTATTCAGACGCCGGCGAAATTACGAACCATATTGCGCGGGCAAATCTTTTTGCGTGAAAATATGGAGAAAACGAATTTTCCGAGATATGAGAACTAGCTAGATCGATTTTTCGCCCTCGTAAACAACTACACTACAAATTTCATCGAAGTTATTAGAGCAATTTTCGAGAATGTGCTTACAAATATATATACAAATATTACTCGTTTAATAGTATAGGATTGTAGTCTTGAGTCATATGGTTTTTAACCCTATCTCATGAAATAAAAAGATTTAGATCTTTTATTAGCAATGTTTGTATTTGCAGATCTAAGTGTAATTTAAACAGCTTTGTAGGTTCCCAATCACATGTGGTAAATTATAAAAAAACTTAACCTAGTTTAATAAAAGTTAAAATCATGAAGTAGTTAACATAACATAATAATATATTTTTGTACCTAATAATCAATATATTATACCAAATTAAAAATAACTAATCACATTGTAGTTCTAGTTGGCATTTAGGTAGCTTACTTTTGATGGCCTTTCAATGCAAATAAATTCGTTTTTAATTTAGATTTGCAAAAGAAAAAAATATGCTCAACCGAATTAATTAAGACTAATGTTTTTAGGTTCTTTTTAACCCACGACATGAAAAGAGGGGTGTTATAAGTTTGACGTCGATGTCTATCTGTCTGTGTGTGTGTGTGTAACTGTGGCATCGTAGCTTTCAAGTGGGTGGACTGATTTCGATGTGGTTTTTTCCTTTAAAAGCCTTGTGGTGGTTCTTAGCTATGTTTCGTTAATATTGGTCCAATAGTGTAAGAGTGTCAGCTCTTTTCCAAAATCATGTAAGGCATTTTGGCATATGATTACTCGATTAAGTGCTTCACGCGTGCAAGTGTAATCGTTAAATGAATTTACAATTGATTTGCGTAGGGGATATTTCAAATTTTTAATTTATAATTATTAAAATATTGATTTTTATGAATGTGTTTTGTTCTATATTTATTTTATTTTTCACTTTTGGATTAAACTTGGTGGGATTGTTATACCATTCAGTAAAACAAGTAATAAAATCTAACAAAGTGAGTGGCAGACTTGCTCTGCAGATTTAAATACTTAATGAATATATTTTATCATTCTGTATTAATTAAGCTGAGACTCACAAGTCTGATTTCTTCTGATTTAGATTTTTAAACTAAAGTTAAATATTAATAATACATACTTTGTTGTTTATCTTTATCTATATCGTCTTGCATTTTAGCAGCCTCTTCATCTGTAAGTTCTTTGACAGTGGCAGGTTCAAAGTCTTTAGCCAGACGTTCTTGCTCTTTTTTTTGTTGAATATCTCTTAGCCTTTTCTCAGCTTCGTCTTTCTCTTTCTTTACTTTTTCAGCTTCTTCCCGTGCTTTTTTTGCATGTGCATAAAATGTGTCTTTAATAACCTGAAAATGTTAAATGAAACTAATAGATATGTAACATCTCAATGATACCATTGTATTCAATAACATTTTAGTCAGTTACATAGATTATTATTTACATGTTTAAACTTACTAACTTATTATCTGTTTACGAATAGATATGATGAATGGACTTTAATTTTATCATTTTTACTTTTACCATATTTTTAAAGAAACATTACCAAGTTTTATTTTATTTTAACGAAATAAGTTTGTCATTATATATAAATATATTATACCTTTTCCCACTCTCCTTCTTTTCCTCCAGTAAAGAAATCAGTCTTTCTTGCTAAGAAGCTTACAATAGTGGCTAGTAACTGAAAAAATAAAAGTACATATTTCACTTTTAAAGGAAAAAAGAAAGTAATTAGTAATGATTAAATATTGTTGAATATTTAAAATGTATGTAATTTATATGACTCTTTTTAAAATAAAGTAAGTATTAAGAAGAATGACTTACATCTTTAACACCACCTTCATGTTGTTGTGCCATTGCTAGAAGCATGGAATCAAACCTTTCAGGGTCGTTACTCATTTTCACAATTAGCTTTTTACCTTACTGAATCTAACGTAGATTTTTTTCTATAGAATATTGAATTTCAATACTTTTACTGCACGCACGTTTTTATGACACAAATTAGAAAACTGAAAACACCAACAAAGCGATTAGCGAATAAACCGGCTAAGACAATACTGATATTGCCAGTATAAATTCAATAATTTCCGTACCGAAAACTGTCATTGATTGGAAAATAATATTTAAAATTAAAGTTTCATATTAAAAATGGATTTTCGGGACCATCCTGTAGAATGAGAGTCACTATCAGCCAAATATTCAATATGATGTCTGTTGAGAAGACGGACGTCTGGTAGTCTCATTCAATAGCCTAGTTATTTAGACCATCCGGACTCTATTATATAACCCCTATTTAGTTTTCACACATCCCGTATCCCATATGCCACGTGCCATAGTACCTAACCATTATCCGATGATATATATATATATATATATATATATATATATATATATATATATATATATATATATATATATATATATATATATATACTTAAATTAAATTATTGATGTGCTGATAAATTTTCTCTTGCTTCCCTTACCATTGAGCCTTTTATTCTAAAAACTATGTATATTATACTATTTTACAATTATTACTATGATGAAAGATCACATAATACTATATCTATAATTAATCCCAAATAAATAATTTCCCGATAAACAAGGGAAATTATATAAATGGCAATAATTAGATAATGATGTACCTGCACAAGATTATTACCGATTCGATTCGAACTTTCTAGATATATATCAAAAATCGATAGCAATATTTTTTTCGTTATTATTTACTTTAAATATGTATTATAATATATTAAAATTGTAGAGTAATTAGAGTCATAATTATCTTGTTTAAAAGAGGCCTTTTACCATTTAAGAAATAATTACTGTCATCGAGTATCCGAGTCTTTGCAAAAGTGCATGCATGCAAGTTGCATTTAAAACATTTAAATTGTCTATAGTATAAAAAGTGAAAGAAGACTGTGTCATTGGAGGTCATGCACTTTATTTTTATTCATACGGAATAGTCTTGTTAAACAAATCTGTTAGAAAAAAATTGTGAGAGTAGATATTGAAAATATACATGTTTTGTATAGTTATGTGTGAACTGGTACGTAGAAGTAAAAGTAATTGTTATTTTTCTGTATTTTCTGCTATTGAAACTTAAAATTAGTGATTGTAAATTTGTTTTTCAGATTTATCTAACGAAAACATAGTAATGGCAGACCAGTTTTGTTTACGTTGGAATAACTTTCAAACAAATATAGTGAGTGCCTTGGATTCACTAAAGTGTTCTGAAGATCTGGTCGATGTTACATTGACTTGTGAAGGCAGAAACATCAAGGCCCATAAAGTAATACTGTCAGCATGCAGCCCGTACTTTAGGAATGTGTTCAAGGTGAATGACTTGGGGCATTATAACCTTCACGTTTAAACTAACAACAGTGTCTGGAAGATATTACCAAATTTTTAAGTGAAACTTATAAACCGCTTCCACATGCGTACATAATCTAAATCTTAGCCATTAATATAATTAATGCGAGAAAAACTTATTTCAGGAAAATCCATGTCAACATCCAGTGATAATTTTAAAAGATGTATCAGCAGATGATATTCTCAGTTTGTTATCTTATATGTATCAAGGAGAAGTTTTCATTGAGGAAAGCAAACTGTCATCTTTTTTGCACACCGCTGCTTTACTTCAAGTCAAGGGCTTGACAGGTGTAACTCAACAGGTAAAATTGTTCTTAAAGAATAAATACTAATATTATTAATTATGATATAATATTATCATTATTATAATCATTGAATTCTGAACTAAAAATAATTTGTTACATTTTAGAGTGAAAATTTTTTTTCAACCAGTACAACAAATAAACTATATACCCAGTTAACTATATCTTCTAAACCACAGTTTAGTGTTTCGCACAAAGAGGCTAAAATGCCAGCTCTGAAGAAAAGAAGAAGCAGCACTTCCGATAAGCCCAATGAAACACCTCTTGGTGATAGTCATAAGAAAAGTAAAATTGTGGAGACTAGTGAGATGTACTGCAAAAATAATGGATCCCAAGTAAAAGCTGATAACTCTTTATATTTACCAGAAAATAATATAGAAAAGAAAAATGAAAGTAAAACTGACCAGATTGTGACTGCTAATGGGAAGAATACAAGTCAAGTTAGTTTACATTTATGTAGCTGAGCTATGACTATTTTGGTGTAGGGAAATTGACAGGAGTCTACACAATTTGTGTATGTTTGTTTCCTGCATCATATCTCCATAAAGAGTGTATTAATTTCAATTTTAATACAACTTTATGTTATCAGTTGTACAGATAAATAATTGAAGTATTTGTTTGTAATTACAAAATAACAGCTTTTTACTAAATGCATGTGAAATTATATATGGTACTTATAAGAAAAACATAATTTTTAAAATTTTTGTCTGTGTGTTTGTTCTGGCTGATCTCTGAAAGGTTGGACTGATTTTGAGGGGAGTTTCACTGACAGATAGCTGATGTTATAAGGAGTAATTTAGGCTACTTTTATTTTAGAAAAAGAATTAGGGTTCTGCTCAAAAAATAAAAGAGATACTTCCGAGTGAAGCAAGTAAGTAACTAGTAGAAAATAAATATTAAATCTGTGTATCATAAAATTTTCACAAGTTAATTAGGGTTTATATGCCTTAGGATTGCAGACAAATATAAAAACGCCAATCATGCTCTATAGCTAGAAGTGTTCAATTCAAAATCTTCTTATAGGTTAATATGCAAGAGGACATTCCAGTTACAATTAAAACAGAATGGGAGGATAGTATTTCACCCGTACACAATCAATCAATAAATTCAGAAAATGATGATAGTCTTCCAGATTATGAGAATAGTATGCTTGCCAGATCTTTAATCTCAGGTAAGTTAAAGTTATTTAGTGTTTATCGACAGTAAATCTAAAGTCGACATTGTACAGAAATATTCATAGAATGTACAAAGAGTCCATTTCAATCTTATCATATAATAATATTGTCACAAGGTTAAATATGTATACCTATTTAATCTATTACATAATATAATAACACTGTAACTGACCACTGTCTGTACATGGAAGATATTTGAGAAAAACTTATTGGGGGTTTTTATTAATGCATTAAAACACAAAACAATAACTTTAGAATTTTTATCTGTTTGTATGTGCATTTATAATCGCTAATCTCAGAAACAGCTTAACCGATTTGGGTGTGGTTTTCACTAAGTAATGTATTTAAGCTTACCACAGCTTCACTTAACATTTAATATTTGTTTTATTTTAATCGGTTCATAAATACAAAAGTTATCTCACTTTAAAGAAACACCTAGGGATGTACCCGAGAGAAGGAAGGTTCAGTCCGCTAGTTTTTAATATATTTGATCAGCAACAAAAGTCAAATGTTACTGTTCATGGTGATTATTCATTATTTATATATCAAATTAAAGCTAATTTTTTTATGTATCTGATAAACTACGTCTGCCTATGTAAAAGGGGCCGCAAAGGGGGCTGCCAGTCATTCAATATATTTTTGTTACCTTTATACGTTCATGGCGTATATTCATCATTTATATATCAAACTAGCGACTCACCCTCGCTCCGCTCGGGTTCGTCCTTTCTTACATTTTCACGTTTAGTATAGGTTTCTCAGAAAGATGAGATATTTTCCCGCAGTAAAAAGTATCCTATATGTTGACCTAAACCCATGAACGTATAAATGTGACAAAATATAACCTGCTTACACCAGGCTGCTAAGAGGTTGCGGCCAAGTGTAGAACGGCAGCTATCACTTTTCAAGATCTATGCGTATATTTCTGTGAAATAGAGCACAATTCATTTTAATAACAAGTGCATCGATTTTGTTATAAAAAGTCAATTATTATTTTATTTATTATACATTCTAGCGGGCACATTTTAATAGGCACTGGTCAAAACATATTGTCCCTTTTATTATAGTATATAAAAAAAATGATTTTTATTAAATACGCTATGAACTTAGCAATCTTGCAGCCGAATCTTGATCCACTAGTAAATTAGAGAAAGAGAGTCATTGTGTGCACGGTGTGGTGCCTTTATTATAACTTTAGTCATTTTATTCTACATATGTATATTATGAGGTAGATATAATGTTAGTACACAAAAGCTTAACACAACACATGCACATTTATTTACTGCAATGAAAAAATAAATATTTACCATAACCTCTGTGATTTTTAGGAATCAACCCTTCAAAGAGTGATGTATGTGCCAACACCATAAAAAAAGTTTCAAATATACCCGATATGCAAAGTGTCATTCGTCAAAAGGAATCCAGTATGGATTCTATGAATTTTCAAACCCTAACTAAGAGTCCAGTGAAAACAACCGAGGAGTCATTAGTGAAATCAGAGAAACCTTCACCAAAATCTGACATGGACTATGAACCAGAAGTTCTGTTATCAGAGCAGCAAGATGGCGCTGATTCTGAGTACAGTCAAGAGCAATCTCAAGCTTTACTGTTGTTAGCAGGAATGTCAACAGCTCCAGTATTGACTAGCGGGGCGTCAACCTCACAAAATGTCAGTCACCAGTCAAACCATGCAGCTATATGTGGGGACTGTCCCCATTGTGGTATGAAATATTCAAACCAGTCAGCTCTCAAGTATCACGTAAGATTAATGCACTCAGATCTAACTAATAGGCTCTGTTGCTATCTCTGCCCAAGGTCGTTCACTATGAGGGAAACCTTCAAAGAGCATATGTGGACCAGCCACGGCCAACGCAACTAGTACATTAAGTGCCTTAGATTTACATTTTGTGCCTTGAAATTTTTTTATACAAAATTTATCACCAAACTATTAGTAAACAAAATAAATTATTCTATGAAATAAATATAATATTTGATATTAGGGTATTTTAACAGCAACTATATATACAATATTTTGTTGGTTGCAATGAGATCTCTCCAAAATAGATGTTATGAGTGATTAATTGAGTGCTTGGTTATTGAGTTAATTGGGAGCTATAATTAGGTACTAAAGTGGTGCTCCATATTTTAACTTAAATGTAAGATGAAAAATTATAAGAAACTTTAGTCTACTATATTAGTAGCGACAAAAAAATATATTTTATTACTTAGATATTATACAATATATTGAAAGAGAAGATATATTTATAAGACTAAGTAATGTTGCCAAAAAAACCTTTGCAATGTTAAAAATTGTGGAATATTGTGGGACAGACAAAATAGGTCGAAAACAAATGTTTTATAATTTATTCACGAACTATTTTATTGTAACTTGAACAAGCAGCTATGAAATAATTAAATTTTCTTTATATAAAAAAATAATGTGACATGCATATATAAAAACAAATAATGCAAAATAAGTCTAGGTAACATTACTTGACAGATATTATTCGAATATTTTGGATTTATTTATTAATAAATAGAATAAGATGGTCGAAAATAGATGAATATCCATAATAAAAAGATTCAGTCTGTGCATTGAAATACGTCAATTAAGTAAATACCTTTCGAGATTCGAAGAGTACAAGAAAAAAAATCTCAGTATTAACTATTAACATACAGATTATATACTATTAATATTATTATTAAATGAAGAGCGATTAAAATATAAAAATATATACTTTTTATTTGTTATCGCCCTTGTTGTTATGAACAGTATTTAATAGACAATAAATTTCGAAAAATGAACATAGTGATGATATTTTATATGATACATATATTACAATTTTGGTAATTTGTGCCAAAATTTTAATTAAGTTTAAATTTATAAATTGTTTTATCGTTACCAAGTTATTGTAGGTTACTTTTAATTGCAAAGAGAGAGAAGTGTTACCATATACAGGTGTATTTAGGTTCATTTACCCTTCTAAATAAATACCTATTTACCCTAGAAGGGTAAATGAACCTAAGTGGATTGTGTGCGAAGATAGTAAGTTGCATGAAGAATGTAAGGATGGATAGGAGGAATAGTTTCTTTTATTAAATGATTTATTCGTTTAAGAATTAATGAAAAATGATTGACTATTTATGATTCTTAAATATTATGTTTTGTTTTTATTTAAACACCCAGATTTTTTTATCTAATTGTTTTTTTTTATTCCTCTGATAAACAAATTAAAATCCTTCGATTTTAGGCCCTCTAAACCGTTTATTCTTCTTTACTTACTTTAGATCTGAGAATCAACTGAACTCTTTCGGAGAATTAATTTAAATTACAACATGGGAACCAATTTTGGGGACATTTTAGGCAAAAAATAAATGAATAGTAAACAACCCACTAAATGACAACATTGTGACCTTATAATGTATATGATTCCATATGTATGTATGTATGTGTTTGGTTCTACATTGATTAAGCTTTGGATTTATTGATTCAGTGCTTAGACATAGTGCCTATTACATTTTTATTCTCTTTGTAACTCGATTCTAAGAAGCTAATTGAGATGATATGTTTACCTTGTACGTTGTTACCACGTGTGTTTCAGAAATGTGTTTAACGTGTTTAACTTGACAAAATATACTATATTTATTATGATAAAGAAGGCATTAACTAACAATTTGGTCAAAAATGACTTAAATGCAGATTCGGAATCAGCAAAAAAATGCTACTGGATAGTCTTACTCATAAACCTCTAAAGTCTTATAAATCCGGAGATACCATGACCGTTTTCATCGTCACCATGTCAAAACTAGTAGTAATTTTGACGCAGTAGTAGACAAAAGTTCAAATATCTCCAAATCAACTTTGACGAAGTTGCGGCCTTCTTTTTTATGACCGCAATATTGAGGGATACAATTAAGGCGAATTGTCCAGTTATTCACTCATAAGTTTCATATATTTATTTTGTAAGTTACACGTCAATGTGTTAGAAAGCCATTAGTGAAAACAATAAATTATTTAAAAATATTTAGTAATTAAGATAAAGTGAAATATAGAAATTAATATATATTTAGTAGATAATTTTATATTTACGTTAATATTGTTGAATATTTTATTCGAAATTTTACAAGATTTTATTATAAATTATGTTACAAATAAAAGATGCTTCTTTAATAACATTTGTCTGATTATTACTTATTTTTCAGGTGTTCGAAGTTGTGTGTGTATGTTGTGTTCTAATATATTTTTTGATAATAAACCTGCAAAACATTGAAATAATATGAACACAATGAACAATGTCTTATTATTTTAAAGATTTTATTTAATCAAAATATTTTTTCTTGCGTAATTCAGTACTGCCCAGTGGCGTAGCTATGCCAATGCAACCAATGCGCGTGGGGCCCCTGATAAGGGGGCCCCAGCGGGCCACAAACAATTCTTTTATTTAAAACCATTTTTTCGAGAACGGCTCTCATAGAAATTTAAAAAATACCGCAAGGAATAAGTGTCCTAAATTTCCGCATATTATATTTTACGAGGACCACGAAGAATATGGTCGTACTTATGTTCTATAAAACGATGAATAGTCCTCTAAGCTCAGTTTTCATACTAAATTTGTACCGTATAAAACTGTACCGTACCGATTCCGTGAGAGCGATTTGAAAAAAAAGAGAAGTGCGAAAACTGTTTCTGTTTATGGACCACGTTTGTTTTCACAATAGGCAACCTTCCATTTTTTTGCATTGGGGCCCAAAACGCTACGCCACTGGTACTGCCCAATTATATTTTGTAAGTAGAAAGAGTGTAAAGTAATATTTATCAACAGTACCTAATGAGTGCTTTGTCCATGATGACGTTTTATTTTACAAAGAATTTTTGGCTTTCTTTTTGCTACATTTCGTAGATAACATACAATTTGGTTTCATGCCAGAGCCCAGAATCAAAGTAATTTAACCTGAGGCGGTGATATATTTTAGGTATGTAGATATGTACCTATGTGCTCACATATTTAAGTACATATTATATCACTCAGTACTTTAACTGCCTTTTGTAGTCCTCTCAAGCCGTGACGGAGACACTCGTGTTTTAATAGGCAGAGAGTTATCCGGCTGCGGCGAAGCCCAAAGAAGAGTTATGCGTTTGACCTGTATACAGTATCTATGTCTATATGTACGTATGTATGTCCAATCCTAAGTTCCCTCGGAATTACATGGCTTAACCGATCTTGATACTTCATGTTTCGTTAGATATATCTTGATAACGTGAGTGAGAGGGTGCATGGATATCATTAAAAATCAACATCTTATAAGTTTAAAAATAATTTAACTTAGCAAATTGTTATATAAATTTCAATTCTAAAACTGAAAAGTTGTAATTAAAAGATCGAATTATAAAATAAAAAAAACTCGACTTCTTAAAAAGCGAACTAAAAAGATGAAAACAAGTTGACGTAGGAACATAGTATTATCCCCCCCAACGTGCGTTCACCTTGTCGTGGTAGGTGGGCTTAGAAGTGCCCGGCAATATAGCCGAGCACGAAGCCAAGAACTGGAAGGCGGCTCACCTCGGTGGGCGGTGCGCTATGTGGGTTGCTCCTGGTATTTCTCTGCCAGCAGAGTTCCAAGCGAAGTGGTGGTAAGCGATCCTGCGACGCCCCATGTCGGGGGATGTTTTGTTGAGTTTTGGTGGGTAGTACTGGTTTTTCTAGCCGGTGAATTGGTATGTATACAGGTGCTATGCGAAAATGCATTTCCCAACATAAAAAAGGAACATAGTATTATGTGTATGATACATACATACATACGTACATCTTGCAGCAAGAACGAAACATGTAGTAGCAGAAAAAAAACAAGATCCATACTTTACTAGTAGCTGTTGAAAAATACCTCTAACTAATGGAAATTCATTATTATTTTATTGTATGGTTATGCACTTTACTAGTACTTAACTACTTCTGTAAAGTAACTTGACGAACTTTAAAATGATAAAGTATGTAAAAATCAAGTTACTCGATTTATTTACATACAAAATTACATGCATTTCAGGAAACTTGAAATGTTTTTCGATGATATAAAATATTCTATTGTTAGAATTACGTTTTAAAGGCTAATTGTAGTTATTGATCTTTGTTGTTGCATCGCTATGCTGTTTAGATATTTTTTGTCATATTTTAAAATTAGAACAGATTCTAACATTATTAATGTAAAAAATATAGTATTTTATTTATTAAACTAGCGACCCTGCCTCGCTCCGCTTGGGTTCGTCCCCGTTTAGTATAGATTTCTTAGAGATAAGATATTTTCCCGCTGTAAAAAGTATCCTATGAGTTGACTCGGATAACCAGCTATCATCATACCGTAAGAATCTGTCCAGTGGTTTTCTCGTGATGCAGTCACAGACAGACAGATAGATAGACAGACAGACAAAATTTTTAAAATCTAGATTCGGCTTCTGTATCGATAATAATGACTATTTCAATAAGATTTTCCAAAAAAAAATTTAATGTACCTACAGATTCGATTTAGGATTTTATTATATGTATAGACTACATAGGTACACTCGTATGTAATAAACTTACTTCTTGGTAAATAGAAATATGGATAATTAGCTTTTTCACGTGCCTCGGTGTGGGAGGAATCGTTACAAAGTTCTTTAAAAATTAAGTAGAGCTTTCATGGAAACGCTGAGTTCTCGAAATGCCGAGCTTCAAAGTTAGCCGCAATTTGTCCCATGCAATTTCCGAACAAGACTGAAAAATAAATTCGTAAAAATGTTGACGATCGCGTCGGGTTTGGTGAACATGTTTTGAAGAAGGTAAAATATAAGCTTAGGAAAAATATTTTGTAAATTACTTTTCACTCTCTCTATTGTTTTGGTATTTATATTATATTAAATTCGGTGAAGTATATTCATACAATTCAGTATCTACTAAGTAAAACTAGATAATTTGTAGAAAAGAAACAAGATATAGGTTTAAAAACTAAAATCCGCCTACGGATTAAATCGCGCTCTAGAAATATTTTTATTTTAATACATAACTTCGCATAGCATATAAACAGCGGACGGTCGAGACGCATCTAACGGTAGCTCATTTGTCAAATTATAAAGGTAGCTTAGAAAATATGCAGGAACAGATGAACATATATACATATTATAGATAAATAAATATGTTGGGACAATAACACACAGCGCCATCTAGTTCCATGGTAAGCTACGAGGCTTGTGTTATGGATACCAGATAGTTGATACACTACACACACACACACACACAATACATACATATTAAACACACACATATATAAATACATACATATTATAAATATAAACACCCGTGACTGGAGTACAAACATTCGTGCTAATCACACAAATGAATGCCCCCAGCGGGACTCGAACCCGCGACCGCTGGCACAGCAAGTAGGGTCACTACACACTGAGCCAAACGAGTCGTCAACATATTATGTATGCATGTGCATACATGTATTATATACATATATTGTACATACATACAAAGCTTGCTGAAATCAAAACCCTTCGTAGTCTAGTAAATATACCTTAACGTCAAAAAACTTAAAAGCTATAAGATGCAAAATAAATCCTTTAAATAATTGTACTTTATAATGTATTATTTAATTGAATTAAAATTTGCAAGTTCGATTTCCGAAGTGCTAATTTTTGCAAACAAATATTATAAAAATTGGTCCGGATTCGGACAACACATTTTTTATTATAAGTAAATAAGGTAATGAACCTTATTAAATCACAAGTATGTAACAATAATTATCAATATTCATACTAATATTATAAATGTGATATTGTGTTTGTTTGTTTGCTTGTTTGTTTGTTTGTTTGTTTCTTTGTTTGTCTTCTTTCACGTCGAAACGGCTTGGCGGATTGGCGTGATTTTTTGTGTAGAGATAGTTGAAGGGCTGGAAAGTGTCATAGGCCACTTTTTACCGCAGGAAAAGTATCTCTTTCCCACGGGAAAATACGTTATAATACAATCCAAAAAAATATTTATGATCAGAATTACTTGAACCTTGGTATAAAATATGCTCTTCAAAACAATTAATTAAATACGTGTTTTAGAATTTTTCGAAATCCATCCCATAAGGGGGTAAAATAGATGATGAAAGTTTGTATGAAACCTACCATTTTAGAGTTTTTTTGTAGTTTTAGCGCGAACGAAGCCGCGGATTCTGCTAGTAATATATAAAACAAAGTCGGGTTTGTTACAACACCTATAACTCGAGAACTGCTCGACCGATTTTTATGATCTTCGTTTTGTTATATTTGTCTTCACCCCATAACTATTAAATATCGGAAAAATTCACGAAAAAAAAAATTGAAACAAAAATCTATACCATACTTAAACGATACGTTTGGCTCAGTTCGCTGTGACTTTACTTGCTGGGCCCACTGGCCAAGATCGCAGGTTCGAGTCCCGCTGGGGGCATTCATTTGTGTGATGAGCACGAATGTCTCTACTCCAGTCAGGGGTGTTTATATTTATAATAAGTATCTATTTAAAGTTATATATGTGTAGTGTATCAACTATATATATGTGTTATATATATATATATATATATATATATATATATATATATATATACACACACACAACACAAGCTTCGTAGCTTACCATGAAACTAGATGGTGCTGTGTGTTAATGTCCCAACATATTTATGTATTTATACTAAGCGTCAAAACGTAAGTACGAACCTGAGCGAAGCGAGGGTGAGTCGCTAGTTAAGTATAAAATATTTATAAAGGTTAAGTACTAAGACCGATCAGTCAACACGCGGAAAAAAGAATAGAGTAAAAAGTCGCACTAAACGTCCTCTCTGTCTACCGTGTGAGGAAAATTGTGTAGAGCTAAGAAGAAATACATATGTATTATGTACGTTCGTAGACATATACTCGTCAGGTTGGTTTTATATGGAATGGTTAGTTAGCAAATCAATATCTTTGAATTATAATAGAGTCAATAAAGCTTTCTGTTAAGCTTTTGGATTTTTATTAAGGGTATTGAAGCTCAGACTCCTTCATAAGTAACGTTGTTTCTCTTTGCTCTAACTCTATGTCATATAATTTATTCTTTTAGTACTTTTTTGCGTTTTTTTCCGCTTCGTTCAATATAGAATATCAGTAACTTGTAGATGGTAAAGTTAGTACATGCTGTAAATGTTGGAAACTGATGGCTACTTTACATATGACACTAATTGATACTTGTCGATATTTTGACATTGGCACGACTATATCTGTTTCGAAAAGTAACATGCCTGTGATAAACTCATTGGATAACCGATAATGTACATGTATTATCTATATAAAATCAAATTAGTACATCTTTACAAATAATAAAGTTCTAACTAAGCCGAATTTGTACATTAAATATATTTTGGAAAATCTTATTGCAATAGACATTATTATCGATACAGAGGCCGAATCTATAGTTTTTTGAATTTTTGTCTGTCTGTCTGTTACCGCATCACGGAAAAACCACCGGAGGGATTTTGATGAAATTTGGTATAAAGGTAGCTGGTTATCCGGGTCAACATATAAAATACTTGTTACCGCAGGGAAATATCTCATTTCTGTGAAAAAATACAAAAACTACAATGTAAGAGTATACTAATATGTAAAACTTAAGAATTTGGTTTTGGTCATCTGAACGCGGGCGGAGTCGCGGGCAATGCTAGTAGTAATATAATTAACATTGTATATCTATATTTTTTTGATATTTTTATTTGATAAACTTTAAAACATTTTGCTTATATTGATAAGCAAAATGTTTTAAAGTAACAAATTAGACAAACTCTATAGTTCCTATGTACTATTTGTTTTACTACTCTATGTGCAAATATAGCCCTTTATAATTTCAATAGTCAATTATGTAGGTAGGTATATTGCAAGCTCATTCATACATATAACTTATAAAAAGAAAAATTCGTAATGACATAAAATGTACAAACAAATCACTTGTTATAAAAATTGAAAATATTTTTATTGCTTTTCAGTAGAATTATGTAATTGTATATTATTTATAAAAAATCTTGATGCATCCTTGCAGGTGACTTAGGACGACCTTCGTTATTATACATTTAAATACCGCGAAGTCGACTTTACAAAGTTTGCCTTACAGAGAGTAGGTATGACTGGTAAATTAATAAATGGCTAATACATAACAAATGTATGTAAATTATTAATTGGCCAACATATAAGTACAATTATTAAGCAGTAAGCTTTTCTTCTATATTGAAGTATTCGCAAAAACAAATTTGACGTGTATACTTAGACGCAAACGAGAAGCTCTTACGCTTGTATGGAAGTAGAGTGATGTACGCAGTGTAGATAGCTTGTGGATATATGTGAAGGCGTTCGAGGAAGCCCCTTAATGCGGAGACAGCTCCGTTGGGACGCTATTGATCGTCATCCGCCGTCAGTGGCCGAGGCGCCCTATTGATTCGCCGCAATCTGCATGATAACCCGCGCCTGGCTTCTCCACACTACACCATATCATTAGGATACTTATACTTTCTCATAAAAATTAATTATCTAATCCGTTTAATATTAAATTATAACATAAATTCATAAAGCAAATAAAAAATGTAGCTAAAATATTATGATGGGTATTTAAAGTTGTTAGACATTTTAAAGAAAAAAGTTATATTAAATTTTGTTAAATCATTAAAAAGAGAGTAATGTTATCAATCAAATTCCTTCAATTATAATCAGTGATTAATATTTCTTTTTTTAAATGTTTCTAGTTTCCAGTAGGTAACTTTTATAATTCGTCTTTATTTTTTTATTTTAGATAAAAACTTATTCATTTTACTGAACTTCGATTTTAAAATGCGCGCGGCGAATCCTGGTTTTATATCAGTTGGTGCACAGTTGTTTGGCGCGAAATCAAAACCGTATATGAAACAAGATACGTATTAGAGCTTCTACTTTAATTCTTTATTATCTGCAATGCTCACAAATAGCCTTTTTTGTTCTATCAGCAGACTCTGCTTTAACTAGGTAACAAGAGAATCAATAGAAATGTTTATTGATCAACGACTGAAAGTGAGGCTGTGAGCTGTGTAGGTTGACATGTGTGGAATATACAAACATATATGTACATATATCAATGTTCTTATACATTTTTTTACATAAAAATCTAAACCCAAAGTATTTAATAAAATAATTTGTTAAAAGCCAATTTATATTATTTCCAAGAATTGTGTTACATAGAAGAATGTGAAAGGAGAGGGGCTATATGCATGTTCCTAACAAGATTTTATTTGTTAATGTATAAGGCCCAATAAAAGTTAGCAATGACGAGTTTTCATTGATGGACCAAGGGTGGTGCCTGTTCCACGGCATAACTGTATTTGCTATGTGGGTCACCGCCGCCTACGCGCAATTCGATAAAACTTTGCAACTACGAGTAACTACTATCTACATGGTTACGTTGCGCATACGTTATAAAGTGCATGCACACTATATGTATATAAAATTAACAATTGTTTACATCTTTCTGTTTAAATTTTTTAAAAAGTCACTCATCTATAGGATTTTTTTATAAATAATTTATAGTTTTAGGTCTAGTTTTTAAATGTTGAATTAATGTTGTTAAATGTTGAATAATTTGATTCTTTTTAAGGATATAAATAAAACATTTATTTTAAATAAATGTCTAATTATTTTTAAATTGTCACGTTTTGTTTTAAACAGTTTTCAGTTAAACTTATTCGTAAGCATGAAACGTCAGAACGTTTATCAGAAGTTGTCCACAGAAGTGTCGTTCTGAAAGAGTGGCGAAAGTGTACTAATTAATAGTGCAAAGTATTGATCAATTGTTTCACCATGGTTCTAAATATAAAATTTCGTGGAGGAAGACAAAGTTCGCGCGCAATACGGGCGCGGGCAGGTAGAGCGGGTAGAGCGGGTAGAGCGGCGGCGGCGTATCGATTCCGCGCCGCCTTCAGTCGGCGTCCGTCGAGCGCCGCGTTGCGCCGAGCGCCGGCGAGCGGGCGTCGCCCCCCCGCGGCCCGCGGGCCTCCCCCCGCGCCCACCCGACGCCACTGAGCCGCCGAGCCGGCAAACTCGACCGACCTCTTTTCGCTAGCTAACGTCGCACCCGCGTCCGTTTCCCGCCGTGAAACTGCACTCGATCTCGACGTGATTTTGTCGCACCGATCTGAACTTTTCCAAGCGGCCCGACTGCTTTAAATATTTTTTTATAAGAAAGTTTAACCCGGCGATGTAGTTTTTGAGGGGTGAATAATTATTTTGTAATGCATTTAGATCGGAAAATTAGGTAAGACAAGAGAGCGCGAGTGCGATGCGTGCGAGTGCGAGTGGTTGCGGGCGAGCATGGCCGGGCGCGTTGCCGGCTGCGTAGGCGCAGGCAGCGATGGACTGCTGCAACTACGGCGAGTATCGCGGGCCAGCGCACGGGCAGTACGGCGGCGCGGGCGCCGGCTGGGACGGCTACGGCTACGCCCCGCTGCCCTACGCGCCCTACGCGCACGCCTACTACCCGCCGCACGCGCACGATCCCTACATGCGTTACTATCGCTACGACTACCCCGCGCACCACATGCACCACAATGATCATGCCATGCCTATGGGTTGGTAATCTTTCAGACATACATACATTATTTTTATTATATGTAGAAATATGCTAATAATTTATTAGTATAATCCTGAAATTTTCAGCAAAAATTTTTTACGGTACTATAACATTAATATTAATTAATTAATGTTATAGTACCATAAAATTTAAATATAAATAATTATATATTATAAGTAGTTATAATTTATTACATAAATATTTTATACAGAGAAAATAAACTTTGTAATATCAAAAGTAAAATATGAAAGTTATTTCAGACAGAGATTGGTTATCATATTTCGAATTACCGCAATAGTTTGTAACTTCACCTTTACCTTGTGAAGTATGAAAAAAGAAATCAATTTATTCAATTGAGAAAACTGACAAGAAATTACCTTGTATGCGATTTATCGTATTATTTATAATAGTTATATAAAATTGCAAGTATACCCGAAAAGTTGTTTCTCTAAACTTAGAATATAGTAAAATTGAATTTCAAAACTATTTTATATAGAAAACTTCGAAATGTTAAACTTATATATATATATATATATATATATATATATATATATATATATATATATAATATATATATATATATATATATATATATATTAATAGTCATATATCTAAACCAAATAAAATAACCTAAACTAAAAATATACCTAATGAAAAAGACATAAGATAATGAAAAAATATTTTCATTGTTTGAATTTTGCTAATGATGGCTAAAGTAAAATAAGTTTAGAATTTTACTATTTGTTTCACAGTAATGTTATCATTCTTATCATAGTTCTAAAAATATTCTTACTAAGTAGAGTAAAAAAAACATTTGCAAAAGCCTGCTACATAGGTACGTTATATTAAAACAATAAAAATATTAAGGAATCTTCTTAAACTATTTCGTCTACCGATTCCCCGAACGTATAACTGAATTGTAAACAGCTAAGAATGTACACGTTAATCTTTCCGTCAAGCGCCGAGCCAAAGTTTGTTTACCAATACGCGGAGGATCGGAATCCGCACGCGTGGCGCGGCGACATTCTGAACAATGAAGAATGAAGGAAGAATTAATGTTTACGTTAGGCGGATTTCTCAACGCGCGACGTCTGCCTCACGTGTCGACGGCGAGGCCGCGGGGTCGCGGGGGTCGCGCGCGGCCACTCCACAGGTGGTCCCCCGCACCCCGCGCGGGATTGATTGCCCGCACGGCGCACGGCCACTCTACATATTGACCGGGGTGCTAACACCCGCGTCGCTTCTCGCTATGAACTTTACAGGCTACGTGAATGCGACTGCGTCTATTCCTAACTATGCTAGTATATGAGTATATTCAAAAATGTGGCCTAAATTTTATGCCTTACGGTTTAGGTATATCTACACTAACGTCACGTTTCTCATCCTCTTTTTCATTTATAGTCGTGTTTTTTTTCACTATTTTTGTAAATAATAATGTTATTATTACTACCACGCTGTTATGTTTTTATATAAATGTTTATATAAATGGTATAGTCTGCGTTAAATATTTAAGTTACACTTACAACAAGTTACGTCACAATCGCATAAATAAAAGAATATGTAAATAGTATTCTAAGTCACGCGATTAAGCGCGAGCTTGGCAGTGAGCAATTTGTATTTTAATTTTTGTCATTTACATTAGGGATGCCTCGGAAGGGAAATGTGAACAGCGCGTGAGTTATTTCAGATCAATGATGTGTGAAATGCTTGTTTTTACAGTATTCATTTATTCTTTATTTTAAGTATAAACAGAGAAAAGAGGCCGGGAAATAATGAATCCTATCTAAATATTTTCGTGCCTGTATTCGTACAGCTGCATGAAATTCAATGAATGATAAGTTATTATTTATCAGAATTACTTCCTGTTTGTTCAACTTAAGGAAAATATGTCTCAGAAGTTTATTTTCAAATAATCAGGACGGTAAACGTATTAAGACGAAAATAAAAATATATAGCCATTTTTGAGTTTTTTTTTTATATTATTTTATTGATGAGAGCTAATAGCTTAAGAAACTCAATAAATGAAATGTGAAGATTATAGATTTAATATAATACCTATTTATTACTTTTTAAAACCAGCTTTGATATGGGCATCACATAATTAAAAATGAGTTCAAGAAGCTAAATGTAAACTTAATAAAATAATATTGCATATCAGTTCTCAATTTGTACGCCACAGATTACGGTGCCTACGCGCTGAAAGAAGCACGCACGCGGCGAGCCTTGGCACGGCGTGAGCTACGCACGCATCCTGCGCATCTTCCTCTACCACATACAGTAAGTTTTATCATCGTTATAGCTTCAAATTTATGAACAGATTGTACTTCAACCCTTTCTAATATTATAAATGCGACAGGTTAGGTTAGGGTGTTAGTTTTTCTTTATATTTTATATAGAGAAACACAGCAACTTATGGAGGTGATTTTTCCTAGTGATATTTATGGAATGATTGAGTCATAAATGCTACTTGGGTTTGATTTAAAAAAAAACTTATTTGGGCAAAATTTTACTAATTTTCAATATCTTCTATTTCAACATGAATACAAAAAAAATATTTAGATTAATATATTAATTATTTTTATAGAAAAAATAATTTACATAGTACTTTCTTTAATATAACATACCACCATAGTTCAAAAAATCTTCCCATCGCATTCCTTATTGAATTTTAGGGACTGATTATATTTTTCACTCTTCTGTGTTTTCTTCACTCTTCTGTTGATGCTAAAAGAATGTAATATTGCTTATTTTTACGTATATTATTATTATTATTATCAGAGATACTGTTATTTATTGCAATATTAGGAGTTAAGTGAAAAATAAAAAATTACAAACCTCCGTATTATTTTTATTAATTACTAAAAAAAATCTCAACTATCTATAAATATAAAGTTAGCGTAAAGCTAGCTTAGTGTTTAGGTAATTATGGTTATACAACCGAGCGTACGTAGGGGAAGGCTTGCTGCGGTTTACGGTGCTATTTATAACTATTTTATTTTATGCCTCACTTTTCCTTGTTAGATTTCCTAATTTGATACTAAATAAAGCAAAGTTACCACATTATAGTAACTAAATTAATAAAGTTCTAAAGTCATTAAACAATAAATATCTATTACCTAGTTTTCCCGTAAAATACATACACATACCTACTACATATAAATATTTATAAATAATATTTGATATCTTTTATGATTATGGTTAAAATAACGATTAGAAACATGTATTACTATACATACATATTACATATGTATATAGCTGGTGTAATGTGTGTATATATGAGATAACGTTTAGTGATGAAGGGGTGGGGCGGCGCGGCACGATCGATGTCCGTCACTCCCTGCACTTCTGCGTTGCAGTACTGCATCCGTCACATCTTGAAAATTCCCTAGAACTCCTTACGGCGTTCTAAACTATACTACAACATTCATTCTTGTGAATTATGTTGCTATATAATCGTTATACTTTAATGTTATTTTAATAAATATGTATGTAATATGTATAAATTAAAACTTATTTTTAAACATGATTTTCTTAATATTATTTTCATTTTAAACTCTAATCTCAATAAAAGGGTTATAACGCAAATATGAACGTAATTCAAAATACGAATTGTGGTAGAATTCTTTCTACCTTAATAAAATATTCAATGGAACTCTCTGTCAGCATTCGGGATAAACTGGATGTAACGATAAAGCAAAACTTTTCCAACATTAATCGCGGTAAAACTTTCGTATGTATGAATATTATAAACACCTTATGTTTATTACGGCTTACTCTAACAGGGCTTAGTCGAGCACCTTCATAAATAACCCGAATGAATTCTTAATTAACAGAAACTTTATTTTGAAGTTATTCAAACGTGTTTGTGTTTCTTAAAACGAGGGATATATTTTGCAAGCAATATGTAAGTAATTACGCAATGCTTCGAACGCTGAAAACTAGTCATACGGTACATTAGAGTAGTGGCGGGAGATTTGCGGACGCTAACTATCGAGCGGTAACCGGCGAGCGCGGCGCGAACCACGTGACTTATCGATCAGCGCGCCCACGACACTCGGAAAAATCAACCGCTGACAGCTTTCATGGGCCACCACCCCGCGCCGCCCGCCGCCCTCATTAGCGCCTTTGTGCCGTGCTTGTCTCATAATATAACACCGTAATACTACCACTTAGAAACTACTTCCGTCTCCCAAAATCTTATATTAGTAAACTTTCGTCTATCGAGGTCTGTTCGTGTGGACTAAAATTTTATACGAGATTTGTTCGCATAGCTAAGTACGTAAATATCGCAATATTACTGCTAACGCGACAGAATTGGTTCACTAATTAAGTTAATGCCTGTCGATATGACTAAATAATTGCTTCACGTGAAATAAGTAACAACTTATAGGTAATATTTATTTGAAGATCTTGCATCTATAGTTGTTAATATATGAATATTAATAATTTATGATATCATCGGCCTAAATAAATGTGTTTGTATTAAATTAAAAAAAATTAACAAATCCTTAATGTTTATGTACCTAATCTATATCGCAGCAAGTCAACGACCGACCAGCGCCCAAAACCGACATCGATGATTTCAACCAAAAGTTTTTCCGATATTGCCATGTATGACATTCAAACAGCTAAAAAGCGGAAATTAATTCATATCACCAAGTTTTGGAATTAAGAGGAGTTACCTGAAAGTGAACTCTATATTGCGGTGCGTACGATTGATAGCACACTGTGTAAACGAATGTGGACATTATAGAAATGTAGACTGTCCTCTGACACTGACCTAAATATTCAGGATTGGACGTCGTGCTACACTACTATATTTCACACTCGATTACCGACCCATGTATAACGAATAATTAATTAACCTTTGAATTTTATGTAATTAAAAAGTTTCATTTAGCAACGCTAGACATTAGGTACGAGTATGTATAATATAGATACGTATGCATGTACATACATACATAGCGAAAAAATACTTTGTCTGGATTTTTTTTAATAATATAATAAAATTATAGTGTGTATGTTTATTATTTGTTTACGTGCACAGTTTGTTTTTAAAGGGGTCATTTATTTTTATGTTGTTTAAACATTAAATACATATTTTATAATGAATAAATTACAATATATAAGTAATCATTTAAATAATATCGTGAAAACGTAACTTATTTACTATTAGAAAGTGAAGATAAAGTGTATTTAAGACAAAATGACGTTAGTAACGTGCATTGATTGTACCAAGTGAATGTTATCGATTGCTCGTTTATCGTCATCAGCCTGCTATGTAACGCGCCGTTTGCTTCACTCTGCTGAATCGATACTTGCGAAACACTTTCTTCTTAGACTACGCTCTTTAAGTTTTTATAAATATCCTGTGAATATTTATAAAAACGTTTGTCACTCAATTATGGAAAACTGTAGAATGGAGGATGAAACTTGGCACACAAAGTACTTATTCCATGTCCTTGCTGGACTAGTAAGGATATTATTACAATCAATTATTTTTTAACCTAGTATTGCGTTTCTAAAAGTAGTCCAACTTCATTGGTGTTAAAATAATACTTAAGTGACTAATAACATTATCACTGAACTTAAAATCTAATGGTAATTTGTAGGAAATTTTTTACGACGCACAATAATTGACATATTTTGAATTGAATTTTGTTTAAAACACTTAAAGTGTATATGAAAAATGCATCCAAAAATATGCTTTTTTGAAGGCTTATTATTTATTTCATAAATTAATAATAATAATTTAACACATACTATTTCCCTTATTTTCAGCCACCTTTAGAATGTGGAATAAATGGTCGTGGTCCCGGGTATTGCGACCCGCAAATGTGGTCTCCTTATCAGGTAATTTATACGAACAGTAAAAATCTCATACAGGTACTTAAGTAACAAAGAAATGACTGAAAAGATTTTAATATAATTAATAGATGAGCATGATGAGTGGAGGTTGGAGTGGGCCTAATGCTATGAATAGCTCGTGGGCTTCCCGAAACGTGTGCACGCGAGAGCCGATGCGCTACGCATCTGACTGTCGCTTAATGAAGGTAATCTTATAGAATGTAGTTAGCGATATTAGCGAAAATATTATATTTATTATTATGGTTACGTTTGATTCTAAAATATCTTATATTTTCAGGGGCCAATGCATCCCCAGAATCAACTTTGTGCACAAGATGGCAGATCTACTCCTTATCCAACCTATGATGATTCAGTTTACAATGGAGAAAATGGGCCAAAAAATGTTAACGCTTCAGAGCTACCTAGTCGAAATTTGATTCCTTCGGAGGCGGTGAGATCTGTACGTGAGCAGATGTTCACTGAGCAACGACGTTCTCCTCCTGAAGAGAAACGGCCTCCAGTAGTACCTTTACCGGCCTTCCAACAAGCTTTCGGTTCCACCGAAATAGGTAAGTTTGCTGAGGCGTTCAGTCGAGCCGAGGTCGCTCATGAAGCTGAGGACTCGTCCGACAACTTTGTATTCGAATCGTTCCACGAATGGGACGGTCCGCCCGAGTTGCAGTGGACTTCGCAGACCACATCTCGAGAAATCAAATGCGAAGAAAATTTTTGAGGACTACTTTCCTCTCGCTAGTGCTAATTTTAGGCGATTTCGCCTTTTAGGTAATTAGATATTTTTTAGTTCCACCACCACGTTGCCAAAATGAAGTAGCGATGTCGAAGATATCTCGATATCTTAGAACTAGGATGTGATACCAAAAATTTTTTAAAGTGTACGATGTCAACAAAAGTTTAAGTGGGGTGACTTTTAATGGATATACATACATATGATATAATATAATATTATATAATAGGAAAAATTAGTTATTCCCTTTGACTAGTTTTAGAAAAACCTTAAAAGACAAAAAAATTAACAGATAAAGTGGGTTCGAATGGGAACGAGTAGGAAAATAAAAAATAATCACGTTTCAATGTGCCTTTAATTAGAGAGCCCGGCCGCAGCTCGCGTGGCGTCCCTCATCCCGAATCTGAATATTGGTATCGATATCATAATTACAATAGCAATTTTAGGGACCAACGTTTAGACAAATATACACGACCCTGTCGCGTTAACGACCTAAGCGCAATAAGCTCAACGAAACGTATGTGGACGTTCTGTCAGGGAGTTTAACGAAATTTATAGGAACCCTAGTTGAATATTATTAATTAACGAGCAGAAAAATAATTCTGTTGTAATGACATATTATTTTAATAAATTGTTAGTGTAATCGAACTACAAAAATATGTAAAGGAACAATTTATAAATTTGCTGTTATAGATACTTAAATATATATCATATTAACATAATATGTTATATAAAGTAATGTAATAATTATCAAAAAAAAAAAATTAATTATCAAAAGAAATAATAATAATTAATAGTTTTAATTTTTATAATATTTGAGTTTTAAGATTTGTGCTATCCTCGTTTTTCAATTCGTTTTATGATAATTTAGATTTAACTGATGGGGCTTTAACGACGCCGCGCGGTAACATGCAAATTTTGAAATTATTAATAAAAGTCACTTTAAGTATATTTAGGTAGATAAATTTTTAAAGAGATTAATTATAAATAAGACAGCTTTTTTGAAAAAAAATGCTAGGGTCCAATAATCTTGAAATAAATGTGTTTAGTGTAATTGCAAAATAAAACGCATTTACATACCTACTTCTAAATATTCCGCTACAAATACTGGGTAGATCAATCTGGAGCGTGTTGCAAGGACTCTTTAAGTTAACAAAATTGGACCTTCTTATTTTAAATGTAAGCTTTTAATATATTATGTATATTGCTATTATCCAAAAGATAAGATATTTTCCTTTAATTTAGTTGTGATTTATTTTCTTTATCTTTAAACTGGAAAGGTTTATTGTAATTAAATGCAAAGCAATTTGATTAGGTAATTGTTTTTGGAAAATAAGTTATTAATGTATAAATATATACTTAATATTTCTTTTTTTTTCAATTACAAATAGAGATAACTTGAAAATGCTTTATAATACGATTTTAACAATAAACTTCCATTGGTCTTCGTTTTTAGGAAAGGAATCTGTAATCTATTTGTCTGTGAACCTCTTTCGAAAAAAAAATCAGCAAAATTAAAGGAGTGCCTTATGTAATTATTATAATATGAGATTAGGTGGAAGAATTTTATTCTAGTCTAATTTGATGAAACACCATATAGTTAATAGAGTAATGAAACCTCTTTTAAACCGAGAATTTCATTAATGAGTAGATGTGATAATAAACTTATTTAAAATTATTTAACATATACATGTAATAGCGTGCGTATTATTATATATTTAAAATATTATAAAACTTAGTCGAAGTGTGGCTAACATAAATCACAATAGATATATACAAAGTCATTTGTTATGTATTAAGAGTTTCATTTGTGTGAATTTATAGATTTATGAGATTATCTTATATTTTTGTTGAACTGATTTATTTTTAGAATCTGTTGATTTGATGGAAGGTAAGATGTTAATGACACCTAGATATTGTGTTGACATCCTGTAAAGTAGTTACGTAGAAAATAGTCAAAATTGAAGTTTAGTCATGTCTCACCATATTATATCTAATATTTCTATCACACCACTATTGTTAGTCATATTCATCGGACATTATTAAATACACCATCTTAAAATAAAATTATCTTACTTTACAATAGGTATATAGTATTAAATATTTTAATTACCATTTTTATAGATATATTAATAAATAAATCTCAAAACATATTGTTATATAAGTTCATGATAGGCATAGTTATTAATTGTCCGACGAGTTTGACTCCCTTAACTTTTGCCGCGTAGACATTTTAAACTTTTAATCTAACTGTTCAAATTTAAAAACAATAACCAAATCTCTCAGGCTCAAATTCGTTAGGAGAAAAATTTAATCAAAAATACAAATAAATCTCTTTATATCATTATATTTAAAATTATTTGAGTCTGGGTGACACAGATCTTGAGTAGGTTATATTCGGTTATATTACAATAAAAATGTAGTCTGTGCCACATAATATAATGTATATACAATATACATTTTATTAGATAGTCCTATTGTTATTTATTTAAGTTAGGAATTTATAATTTATACTGTAGAGAGTTGTACAGAACTTAATATAAAATATTTTAAGTGTTTTACTTAATATAGAGCTTCCCGTTTGACTATCCTACAATTTTGTCTACCGCCACAGTTAGCTTTACCATTATTATAATTATTACCATCATAGTTTTCGTACGAATTTATTATTCCTTGGAATTATATTAGTGTCGAGCGTCACTTAACGTTTAGTTCTAATAACTGTTTGTGATCGTCTATGTGTTTGTGAGAGGAGTCTGAATTCAAATGGAGTATATGAATGGTTCGCGTTAACAGTACAAAGGATATAAACCATCATTCCATTATTTATTGATTAATTTTTATATAATAGTTTTAGTTCTTTCGGAATATGGTAAGAAGAATATACGATTAGTAACTTAAAGATAATTAAAAAATGAATACGATCAACGTGGATGCCTAAAAATAATTCTAGCTAATTTTCATCAGGACAATTTGTAATAGAAGTGGAAGTTAACTTACCTATTTTCATGATGTTCATTATTGTAAATATTAAATTATGTTTTTAATGTTTCATTCATATCAATTTAGAGATCCTGTTTTAATAGCAAATTGTACGATTATCATTCCAAAATCACTTACAAGTTTGATTTATTGACGTCGATGTACAATTAAAATAAAACAATTTACTAAACCTTAATGTTGCTTTATTTGTCTCAAAAACCTTACCACTACTACTTACATTAACAAATCTTAAAATCCCTCCTAATCTAATCTATAAAACCTTCCCTCAAAATCCCTCGACTTATATCGAAATTCTTCCAATATTAGTAAAATAATTATTAATGTGAAAGTATTTATGGATGTTTCCTCCTTTTCCGCAGAAGCGCGGAGTTAGACCTAATTGTGTATGTAATTACATAGAAAATTTTAAAAGTTATTAAGTCCTTAATTAGAGTAATCTAGATTCCTTAGATTAATCTAGTAAAGTAGATAGCAATAGTAGTTATTAATTAATTATTTTCAGGTTATTAATTCCACACTAAACTATTTTTAAAGAAAAGTTACTTAAAATATTAAAAGAAACTTCAACAAAAAATGAATTTTATTTATAATTAATAGTTTATTGTTAACTAGCGACTCATCCCCACTTCGCTCAGGTTCGCCCTTAGGAACATTTAGACGCTTAGTATAGAATACTTTTTTTTTCAATTTATTTTTCTTGAATTTTTCCGATGTTTTAATAATTATTTTGCTATTCGGGTTGAAGACAAATCCAACAAAACAAAGATCATAAAAATCGGTCGAGCAGTTCTCGAGTTATAAGTGTTGTAAGAAAACCGACATCTATATATTGATACGTGAAGCAAAAACTTTATTACAGTTTTTACGAAAATTGCGCTCACGGAGGAGTATGAAATTTCCCACACTTATAATTTATATAGAGAAGAAGTGCAGAATTCTAATTTTTTTTTTAATAGGGTCTTGGACTGTTTTATGAAAACTATCTCAGCCTATTGTTTACATAAATAAAATGCTGCTAAAAATATTTTCCCGCAGAACTTACTGTGTTATATTAAAAAATTGAAAATTATTTTTCACATTTGAATTTGGCACTATAACGCCACGCACACAATCGTCCAGCGTGACGTCACTTATCATACAGAGCGTGTGTAGTATGTAAAGGGCTTGATTATATTCCGTAATCTGTGGGCTCGATCGATTAATTATTAATTTAAAAGGAAACAACAATATTGAAAATGAGTACAATTAAGTATTATCAGTATTGTTAAGTTCCCTTATGTGAAAATAATACTAAAAAGAACTAAACCTAAGAATTTTTTTGTGTCTCATGATAAAAATATGCAAAAAAAGGTGGATGATTCTGGCAAGGCGAGATTGGAAAAACCAATCCATAAAATCAATGATTTACGTGTGCGAAGATAATTTTGATGTAAGTATGCATTACAGTAAAAAATATTCATTGAACTATACTTACATATTGCCAGACGTGACACTGTTCACTGCTGTAGGTATTACCAGGAAGGTAAGTTAATGTAAAGATTACTTTACTTAAACGATTAAAACTGTGAGATTACAGAGAATTGAGTTTTCGAAACTAAATTGCATACACAACAAACTAGCACAGATCATATAATACTATAATAGACACTAGTGACAATAATAAGTGACGTCACGCACCGTAATTGGCGTTTGTAGTCACGTAATTTTGATGTTAAAAATAATAATTAATTATGTTAAAAATAAAGAAGAATCATGATTTTTATTTAATTATTCCTTTTAATAATGAATTCTAGCCCCATAAACTACCGCTATACAAAACATCACATCATTTTATTACTATAGTCCAAAACCCTATTATGCAAACAAATACATTAAATCAATAAAAAAAACATTACACACAGTACCACAAACAAACTTAAACTTTCAATTACACACTGACAAGAATAAGTATTATGTATAGTTTTTATTCATTAGTAGAAAGTAACCACTGATTTTAGTGTATGTTTCTATAAAAGAAAATAGATCATATTATAGGTACGGAATAGAGCGTCATTTATCAATCACATTAATTTATCTTTTTTTTAATTGATACTAAAAGAATAATAATATTTAAGGTCTTTTCTCTGTAGAGAGAAATTAAAACACCCACAATATACATTTTATATTTATTCATAAGCAATAAAAAGTAATTTCCATAATATGTGTCACAAAAAGAACTTATCGGTACTTACAAAAACAATAGGAATGTATACATTAATTTACAACTAAACCGGAGAGTTACTAAAATTACAAGAACGAGGAAAAAATGAACACAATTATTATTTTGACAAACCACTCTCCGATAGCACAATTTTTGATTGAAATTTGTCGTGCACTCGGCGTTCCCAAAATACGTAAAGGCACTGTTAATTTAGGCATCTCAATAAAATGAATTTGTTAATAAAAGACCTTTCATATTTCACAAGCTTTTGTGTTCTGTATATCGATGTAGTAATAAAACCCATAACGCGTTCACATTCGTTGGTCAAATGCTTGAACATCAACTATTCCTGTGTGCGATCTAAAGTAGTTTGACAAAACGGAAGGAAAGGTGATGATCAACGCAAGTAGCAAACTATACAAGGTTAAATTATAAAAGTATAATACTTATAATAACATTAGTTACATTCGTATTTTACTTCAATAAGTCTTTCTAAATATTCATCCATTTTCCTACGTTACTTTCAAATGTCATTGAAGTATGAAATACAATCGCAATTAATGAGTTCATTCTTCATTTCATTATTCACTCATATTTGTTTATTTATTTTATTAATTATATTTTCTTAGTATAACAATATCTATAAATTGATTGTATAAGTTCGTAATTATTAAATTCGAATATTTTAACATATGTATATTAATAAACAGGTTTTATTTTAATTAATCACAAAAACAATTTTGGAACTGATAATTAAAATTTGAAATATAATTGTAATATGTGTAATGTGTGGTAATAATAATAAATAATTACAATATCTACATAGTATCGATACATAATATACAATAAATTTCAAAATGACTGTAAAACTTTTTATGCATTATTATTAAAAACCATAATATAACTTACCACCTGAACGTGTCTAGAGTTGCAATGATATGTACCAACTTATAATTATTACGTGTACAGTTATACTTTACTCAATTATCGACAGCGTAGTAAACTTGTAATCAACAAAAACCAACAGAAAGCAAATAAAATACGACAACACTCGAACTCTACTAATTTTAACGATAGTAAAAAGTAATGACCTTAACATCAAACAATCGTGATACCTTATTACATTTTAAGATAAACTTAAACGATTATAACACGGCGACACAAACAGACAGTTCAGCTCCCAGTTGTATCATGGTTTTAAATAACTCCACAGTTCAATATCTCTATATTAACGAAACATTTACTCTATTTATCATTCGGTAAATGAAAGGAACCGAGTCATGGATACGTGTTATATAATTCGCCTAACCTATGATAGAAATTTCGAATTTGATCACGAAGAGAAATTATTATCAAAACTACCTAGTGTATTTTTCCATAAGGTAAAGTGCATTTTCAACTATAGGGTAGTTAAGTGATTGCGTTGCGATGTGACCAAATGAAACGCAAATAGATTACAGCTAACTACTCTCACGATATACATATATATTTATTCAGTACTATGATAACAGTGAGTATTAAAAAGCACGGGCGGGTACAATGAGTACCCAGTTTGGCACAAATACAGTATAGAAACCTCGTTTAAAGTCATGTTTGGCAAATATGCTGTAGAAAGTAATTATAAAATATCTTCTTTAATTAATCGGATGTTTGACTTTCAATATTTATATTTAAAATTGTAGTTTTGAATGAAACTATTGAAAAACGAGTATCATCTGTCATCAACTTCAATTTGGTGAATTACCAATTTTCGTAACTACATATTTAAATATCAACATTGTTTAAACAAAAAAATATCAAAAATAAATGTAATAAAATGGTAAGTCTGTAATTTCAATTTCATTTCTATTGATATTGTCATTTATTTTTATGGGATTGGCTTAATTAAGATTTTTGTTAGATCTAATATGAATAAATAAAACTTAACGTCTATTAACATGTAGGTGGTGATATTCGAATGAATGTTAACCTCACGTGAAACCAGGCCGGTGCTGTCGCACACTCACACTGTTTCGGACATCCAATAAAATGCTATAGATAGTATAGTATGTAGGTACAAACCCCCATAAATATATTCTACTGAAAGTTTCTTTCCGATACGGATACTCAACATGTCCATATACCGCATACGATCCTCACACAGTCTTATTTTACATAGAATATAAACATTTCGGAATATAAAAACGGTATAATATTTGAGCATAAAACAAACTAAAATTAAAAAACCAAACAAAATGATCGTATTTGAGCTTAAAAGCTTTAACTATAAAAATGAAAATGTACGGTGTTTACGGTATCTTATTATTACAATATTTAAAACAAATTGAATTGATTTAATAAACAAAATGAGTGCAACTTGTCTCAGAATCCATTTAAGATGCTTTCGCCTTCTACCTCTCACTCTACGCTTCTGTCGCAACCGCATAGATAGATATATAGGTAGTAATATTTATCCATATTTCGACACCTGCAAGGAATAACATTGTAACTATGTAGTAATTTTGAATTTCAACTCTAAATATATGAAAAATTAATATCCATTTTTAAATTATCTAAGTACTAAGTTACAATGTTGTTCTTTGCAGGGGTTAAATTGTAGCTTGCATGTACATATTAGAGTCGACCTCAGCAAACGCTTTTCCACCCTAGTATATTCAAAACGTTTCATAGTTAATTCCTTGCATAATAATTATATATTTTAAGCTAATTGAATGCGACAAATATCAATTTCCTTACAAACAAAACTATTCTTACGTAACGTAGATATTGTGCAAATGGTAGTTTTCAAATCCATGCAACTATTGATCATTCTTTTAGATCATTGTGATGATATTTTAGTCAAGAATCAAAAGGTTTTAGCATAAATAAAAAAAATGCCGACTAACTTATGATCTACTTATATAAGTTGAATGATTATTATTCAACTTTTGAAATAAGTAGTATCAATATCAATTTGTCCTGTTAGACTTTTGGAATTCCTTAATTTATGAGAATGTATCGATAGCAATTGACTACAAAAAATATAAAGCTACAAGCAGCTTAACACGAGATCATTTAATGTTATCTTTGGAAACGAGGAGAAAGGTCGAGATCGAGGAAGCGCTTGGAACTGAAAAAGTATTTTGAATATCATTTCATTGAATACCTCTAGAGTAATTGTCAGAAACACGAGCGTCTTGTAATAGACGAAAGTTTGTTCGGTAAATGTGTAGTTTACTGAGCTTTGAAAGTCAGGGGTGGATTTGGCAACGAATTAAGTGAGGTAATAAAAACGAAGCAACGACCGGTATTGAGTTCATCGTTGTAGTAGTGTAAAAAAAATATTTCTATTGATGCACATGATTTATCGCATGCTTTTATTTAGTAGGGACAATATATTTATTACAGAGGGTACTCTTGATGAGCGAATCCACAACTGAGAGTGAGATGATTCATCGCACGTAGGAGCAAAGTTTCTATTACGGAGTGCGCCCTTGTTGAGCAAATCCAATTTCATGTAGGGGTCGTGTTGGGCAAATCCACCGCTGACCGGGAGTGGGACAGGGAGTGGGACTGGGAGTGGGGGTGGGAGTGGGGGTGGGAGCGGGGGTGGGAGCGGGGGTGGGAGTGGGGGTGGCTAGTGGCGGTGGTCCGGCGCGAGGGACTTGCGGCTGGCAGAGAGGTGCGGCGCGCGCGGCGCGGGGCGCTGGCTGCGCGGCAGCGTGGTGGGCGCGGGCGGCGCCTCCACCTCGCGCGGTTTCCACACCGGCGAGCCTACAACACACCAAACACCGAACTCTTTATCACTCTCGTCTCTCTTTATATGTGTTCGGAACAATTTGGATCAACTAGCGCCAGGAACCGCGGCTCAAAGAGTTGAATGTTTGATGAATGTTGTCGACGCCGCCCCGTCTGCCGTTGGCAAGTAACGTGAAAAGAAATTGCAATTTGAATTCGTTTGAATTATAGACTTTACGAAAGGAAGTTTCTTAAGATTTTTATGAAAATGGACAACGTTATTATTATAGATTATTGCAATTTCATTTCAGCTGCATTTAGAGTTGTAACTTGGGCCTGTCACGTAACAGAACATTAAAAAATAAAGCGTTTCACGTCGTGCCCTTCAAAGCAGCTAGTTTACAGTTTCGGAGGTCAACATTGTCATCGAACATTCAAGAAGCTTCGGCGGTTTTACATCTATTGTAATTATTAATATTGATTATTATAATTTCACAGCTATGTCACGATTAAATATATTATTATATTAAATCAAGGTGCACCAGTAGGTACATGAGTATACATTATGGACTTGTCTAGTGGGTATTACTTCACGACACTAACTGCCAGGAGTTCGATTAGTGCGACATCTACAGGCCATCGAACGAATAGGGTGCATGTCTAAATGCTAAGTGATTAGCTATTTTAAGGTACGCTTTTTTATCTACTTTATCGATAAGTTATTTATGTAAATAGTTAATTTTATTAGTGTAAGTTAATTGTTTATGGCTAGCCTATTATTATAAGATTTTAATACGATAATTGAGTATTACATTTGTAATAGCATGCATATAGATTATTATTATAGACATATAATCATCGATTATAATATAACTATAGTAAGGTATTTTTATTAAATGCGAAAAATTGCGTTGCATAATTAACCTACTCATTATACATGTTTTTGTTGTTTTGTGAAACAAAACGAGAGACAAACCTCTATACGCACAAATATTTACGATACAATTATAACGACATTAATAGATTAATGGATAGTCAACTTAAACATTAATTGAGCAGGCACAGAATAAATTATAAAAAATAAATCATCATACGAGTATAGTACAGGTATATCGAAATGGAAGACTTAATGGTACAAATCCGTGGCAATTACGTAATAATAATAACAACAATAGTGATATATTTTATGAAATTTATTATAAGAATAATATTATAAGTGAAATAATTTAATAAGATAGAAACTATGAAAAATTGATTAAGGATTTACATCAGTTCGATTCCACAGCCATTTAAATGTAACACTTAGCACTTGGAGTTAAGGATTTATTATGGATCCATTACAAATACGAATACGTCTACATATTATGTTATTAATCTACGAATATAATATAGTCCCTAAATGGGGGTCATTGAGTTGAATTGTTTATTTGTATATAGTAATAATTACGTATACGTAATTTGAACCTGCCGGTAGTCTCAAGCTTTATCTCGTAGCCGAGTAGGTACTTTCTACGATTAAATTAATTGGTGTCATCTACTTTATACGTAGTGAAATAAACTACCCTTAAAATAAATCTAGGAATTTTTTAAATTAACTATCTAATCACTTAAAGTATTTCCCTTTATTCGGTGTCTAGTCAATTCCATATTAATATCTCATACTTATTGCCTATTCTTATCCGATCGAGCATTAGCAACGTTGTCATCGCTTTGTCCTATTTCGCATTCACCTTCATCATCATTCAGTCATGAATCGGTCTATAGATTGTAAACATATGCTTTTTGCATTATGTCGATGTTAGTGCATTCAAATTTATATATATATATATATATATATATATATATATATATATATATATATATATATTAATATATATAATTATGAAGTCATAAAATCAGTTTTTTATTAGTTAGTTATCGATAAAATCAATTTAAACATACCTTTTTCATTTTGCTTAAATTAAATAGGTTTAAGTTCTTAAAAAAAGCTATGTTATGTCAAATACTTTATGTTAAACTTAAATAATATATTCGTAAAAATAATTAGTTAATTGAAGCCCTTAAAAATATTGTAACGACAATTTGAGTTTTGTGAAGGATTTAAACGTGAATTTGATCAAAATCATTTCTTTGGCAATGTCTAGAGGAAGGGCAATGTCCGCGCTCGTGGCCGGAGTCGTTTAAGGTCTCAACGCTGCTGCGATCTGATGATACGAGGATAGATTGAGACGTTAAAGATTTCCTACGAGATTTGGGCTGCTTGCCCTTCCCCTTATGCTAAGAGCTTCTACTCTGCTTCTTTCCCGAAAGGTAACATTCAACGCACGTAGGGTGCTCGATGGCTTTGGCAATAGACTCCGTAGATTTAGAAACGACTATACCCATTTTCATAGCTTTGTCTTCAACTTTCGCTAATTGGGAGTAATGAGTCATTCTGTCCAAAGAATTAGTGCCGAGCTTTGCTAATTTCTCGCTACTTGATTTAGACGACCGTCGGCTTGTGTTAGGGGATTTGCACGGTGATCTGTCGAAACTCGCCTGTGGAGTTCGCATTATGCCTTTTTTAGGCGCAGGTTTTGGTGACTTTGCTCTATCGAGACTACTTTCCCTGGACTTCATAATACTCCCGCGAGGCGATCTAGTGCCGTCGAAGCTTTGTTGAGGCGAGCGGGATTTGTCTATCGATCCTCGAGGAGACTTCGACTGGTCGAAGCTGCCTCGCGGTGATCTATGTAGGGTCTTATTACCGTGCTTCAAACTAGATTTATTGGGTGATTTGCAAATGATGACTTTAGTAACGCGGTCTCTGTCTGGTGAGATGTGGTCGATGGGTCTTACCGGAGACCGTTCCCTACTGATGTTGTTGCCGCTGCCGGAACGGATCACTTTAATCTTTTTTTCCGAAGTCGACGAGCTTTTCCTTTCTGGGGAAGATTTAAGCGATTGAGATCCTTGCTTACCTAATTCTTTGACCATCGTCGGTTGATATTGTGTAGGTTGATGAGAAGACTGGATGAGTCGGGCTTGACTGCCAGTACTCCCAGCGCTCAATGTAGATGTTGTGCTGTAAGAGGATTTAGAGTATATTTAATATTTTTATTATATATAAAAATATATATTGTAGATATTTTTAGGTACTACATTGATATCTATCTCAAGAGTTATAATATCATGAGTTAAGAAATGTTAGTTAATATCATTTAAGAGTTAACACTGGGTGCAGAATCTACTCAGTTTCGTCAGAATTAAAATCTAATATCAAATCAAATAATGTTCTAAGGCATTAATTGAATCAAAGGATACTAACGACATATGTATGAGAAACAAGCGGACCTACGTCGATCGATTTGGCGCATAGAGTCCGAATGGTGTAGGTGATGTCTGTGTGTCACACATGTGCGGGTACCTGAGCGTGAGGTGGTCGGGAGTGCGGCCGAGCCCGCGCCGCGCCGGCGGCGGCGCGTCCTCGCCCTCCGACCGCGACCCGCCCTCCGCGCGCTGCGCGCTCTCCGCTGGCATACGAATATAAATTAAATATAAATATTATTTATTATTATTATATTTATATATATGTTAGTTTTTAAGGCACATATGTTATGGGCCTCTGTTTACATATTTAAGATCTTTTTGTAAATATTGCCTGGATTAAATGATTAAATAAATAAATAAATAAATAAAGATGTTGGGACATTAACACTCAGTACCATCTAGTTCCATGGTAGGATACGAGGCTTGTGTTATGGATACCAGATATTTGATACACTATACACATATATAACTGTAAATATATATATATATATATATATATATATATATATATATATATATATATATATATATATATATATATATATATCATAAATATAAACACCCATGACTTATCACACAAATGATTGCCTCCTGCGGGATTCGAACCTGCGACCGCAGGCACAGCAAGTAAGGTCACTACAAACTGAGCCAAACGTGTCGTCAAATGTAGATTGCGTTCATCTCAATTGAATTGATATTTTATGAAAGATGGGTAATATTAAGTTTTACGAGGTATTATCTTTATGTGCGTGTTTATTGATGAATTTAGGCTTATTTATTAATAAGCACCTGTGACTATTGTTTTTCATTCACTCTGGTACATTTTAAATGGTACCGAAATTAAACAGCCAAAGATAAAAATACTAAACACAATTGATACTGTATTTCTGTATCTTAAAATCTATAATAAATATACATATTTTCATATATGAATATTTAGCATTTTATCCCCGTATATTTAGTATATATATAATATGTAGATGAAAATCACTAAAGGGCAAAGTTATCTTATGGTACCTGCTGTATCGCCAAGTGTTTTGCTCCTTTGTCTAAATGTAGTTTCGTCGGATGATACCTCAGACATTTGAGGCGGTTCGTCAGCATCTTGTGAGTTTTCTCGAGATAAATCGCCGACCTGGTAATGTTCAAAATCACATTAATATTATAAATTCGAAGCTTTGTGAGTTAGTGAGCGCTTGCTTCTACTTTGTCACGATAAAATAGATTAAAGGATTTAATTAAAATCGAAATAATGATATTTTTTATCTCTGCTTCAGACGAAGACTACTTTTTACTTAGTTTATAGTCTCGTAATAGTAACATATCGTAAGGTGATACTATAGTTGCCAGCTTACCTCAATATTTCCGGCAGATAATCGTTGTCCAGTAGTTTTAGGTTTCTTTGTCTTTCCAAGAGTTTGAGATCCTTGTATGACCTGTACCTATAAAATATTAAAATTAATTTTGCATTTATTCTTAATTTTCAAAACAGTAACATTATATTACGTAAATAAATAAAATAAATAAATATGTTGGGACAATAACACACAGCGCCACCTAGTTTCATGGTAAGCTACGAGGCTTGTGTCATGGAAATCAAAAAGTTGATACACTACACATATATAATTTTAAATACATACGTATTATAAATATAAACACTGGAGTAGAAATATTCGTGCTCCTCACAAAAATGAATGCCCGTAGCGGGACTCGAACCCGCGACGGCTGGCACAGCAAGTAGGGTCACTAAAAACTGAGCCAAACGTGTCGTCTTCTATAAAATTGTAAATAATAAATACATTAAAAATGTTTTTTTTTTCGCTTAAAATTGCGTTAACAGTTGCAGAAAATTTTGTCAGTGTCACGTATTGATAGGAAGATATGAAAACGTTAAATAGATACCTAGTAAAATATTTTTAATATACAATGGCATAAGGCAATCATCCAAGACTGTAATTTGATTTTATGGTTCTATCTAAGTTAAAAAAAGTTACCTGAATGACAAAAAAGTTCCACGTTAAACTTTCTTATCGAATAATGAAAAAGTTTCGTGACAGCAGCAAAACTCGTAATAAAAAATGCATTTCAAATACCGAAAATCTTTATAAATAAATTAACAATTTTTCGTTTGGGCTTTTTTATATGTCTTTATTAAAAATTAATTAGTTCATCTATATCTAATAGATGACTTTGAGTTTGTTCAGGAAATTTCTGTACTAATTTTCATAGGATTTTCAACAATAGAAAGAGGTTTTATCTGGGAGGGTTAGTCTATATTTGTAACCATTACGAAAATAAGCTACCGGTAATATGTATTCATTCCGAAAAAATTGTTCCTTCTGAGAACTTCTATCATATTATAAATGCTAAGTGTATCTAGGGACGGGAAAAGTATAAGTAAAAATAGTTAATGGTTTGAATCTAGTTCTTTGATGTAGATAGGATAAATTGCAACGCAGTATTACTCTCAACTAATCCGTCGTAAAAGTCGTTTAATGATGGCACCTAGACATGCCAATTAAACGGGGCGTGTATGCTGAAACATTTTCGTCATGTTTAATTTCATATGACATTCGGGAAATAGTTTTAGGATTAACGGCTATAACTGTAATTTGCCATGAGGTGGTTTTATCGTACAGCGCTTTCGACTTAAACCATTCGCTATGACAATTGGTATTTTTGACATCACTTGCATTTGACAGCATTTCCTTTAAGATCTACGGGCTGTTGATTACTATAAGTAAAGTCTCACAGTGTGAGAGCGACATGAATAGAGTGCACGTTGTTTCTACGCGTACACGCGCTGCATTATAGTGGGCTCATCTCAATGAGACAGGCCGCTGTGCTCCGAGTCAGTAAGGAGGACGTCACCGCGGGGGTACCTGGTGCTTGGCGCGGGCGGGCGCGGCGGGCGCGGCGGGCGCGGCGGGCGCGCGCGGCGGCGCGGGCGGCGCGGGGCGCGCGCTCGGCAGCGACATGTTGCGCACGGACTCGCGAATGATCTGCCGGATCGTCTTCAGGAACGCGTTGCGGAAGTCCGCCGTGCTAGGTGACATTATATATATATGTTATATTCGAGTACTATTATTATTATCAAAAATTTTAAGTGAAGTCTTTACTATAATGTAAGATATTTTTATAAAATGTGAAGCATGTTGTGTTCTCCTATAATTGTGAGTGCATATAGGTTAAGTTTTGTTAATGTATTAGTGTAAGTTTTTTGTGCACTAATGTTGGAGATCCTAATAAAAAATAAATAAATAAGTATATGCATATGCAGTGCAATATTGTATATTATGTAATATGATGACCTTGGGCTTTAGCCAAAATACTTTCTACAGTAATGAACAAAGACTGACTGATGAGAAATATACAATACTGGTGTATCTACGTCTTACGTAACGATCAGAATATGTCATTCCTATTTATCTTATAATATAAAAATGAATCGCTGAATTTGTTGGTAAGCGCAAATCTCGAGAGCAGCTGAACCGATTTCGCTAATTCTTTTTTTAGAATATTCCTTGAAATACGAGGATGATTCTTACGGAGAGAAAAATTTTAAAAAATTCCTGAAAAAGTCTAAAAACAACACTTTTCTATACTCCCATACAAAAGATTCGTAATAATACTTAAAAGTCAATTTGAACTTTAATACCATAACATAAAGTTTAAGTTTTAGTAGAGAGGTTCCGGGAAGGCAAAACATTGATGGCAATTGAGTGACATTAGAATCGTATAAATATTAATGTCAATATTTGTCAATATTATTAACAATAAAAAAAATTATATGGCTAACGCTGGCTAATAACTAACTAAAAAATCAACGGAAATAGAAACACTTGCAAAGTTTCAAGTCAATATGACAATTAGAAGTAGGTTAAATTCATCATTAGCTATTTTTCCACCCTTAGGGGTGGAAAAATAGCTAATATATAATATAATATAGTATTTTTTTTGAAATTTAAATGGGACCAATCTGGAAGTATACACTTTCAAACAACACAAAAATTGTCCAAATCGGTTAATAAATGACGGAGTTCTGAGGTAACAAACATGAAAAAAAATACAGTCGAATTGAGAACCTCCTCCTTTTTGAAGTCGGTTGATAAAACCAGATAAATTTTTAATATAATACCTGTTCGACAGCACATAAACTTTTTCCGAGCGACGTTGAAGCTGACTGCGCAAGTGGATCAGCTCCCAAAGGAAATGACTGTCCATGTCTTTAGCCGAAGAGGCTCGCACTTGCACTTCCGTAACCGGTATCAAAACTTGATATCGTATGATTTCTACTTCGTTTGAATTGTTTTTAGAAGATACTCCCTACAATTGTATAATCGTTATTTGATAGGAAACTTAATTTTTTAAATATGTTTATGATCGATTACTCACCATTAACTTCTTCTTTTGTCTCAGTCTTTCTTTACAGAGGAAGACAACAGCCGACTTAAATACAAAACACATAGCATGTAACTCTAGTCCTTTCTTTATTTTTCCTAAAAAGTCGGATATATTTAACCATTCTACACCTCCATAATACAATAAATCACCTGAAATAAAACATAGTCTCATATAATGAGGAATAACTAATATACGGTATTATAACTTGATTTTGGAATTTATATTTGAAGCACTAACCTGGGCTAAGGTCAATAGGTTGTTTACAAGATTTTTGATGTTGTCTAAACAAATGATCGAATATAGCTCCATATTCTTCGTGTATTCGTTGCATCTCGTTGATGTGTTCTGCAACTTTCTCCATTCCTTTTAAAGCTTCTGCAGATTAAAAAAAATGTTAATCGGTAATGTAGAAATGTTAGTCCTTTAACTTATCGTATTACATAGATAATATCCCACAGAAAACTTGATAAGTGTCACTTTTTCAAGTCTCTTCAGTCTCACTGTCACTCAATGTTACCAAAATTTCACATTCTAGTCGATACGCTACTGCATGAACTAAGGACAAACCAACAAACTTACATTCAAAATTCTATAATTCTATTTCAAAAAGTTATTACTTAATAGTTTATATTTTTGCCTAAGCCTGAAGTCGCCAAAAAAATACTTTGAAGTTAATATAAGTATAGTTAATACAACAAACGTTGTGTTTCGACTATCACCCAGTACTTTGAGCTCCGATATTGCAGAAAATCTTTGATATTTCAGTTATTCCTTACCTATTAAATGAAGATGTTCTTCAGAATTCACATCAGTCAAATTTCTTAACTGTTGTAGTAGCAGTGGATATTTAAGAATCCTTTGTATTGGTTTGATTAAATATGATTCTAAAGTCGAGGAATGTTGCTGTTTAGGATTACGAGCCGCAAGGAACTCTTGAAGCGCCTGATTGCCTTCATCTAGATGAAGTGAAAGATTTTTAAAAATAAAGCAAGCACTCATTAACAAAAAACATTATATTACATTACAGCAGGTACTCAAAAACTTACTTGGATGTAAGACTTTTTGTGCCTTACTGTGACTAGCGCAGAAGGAACTGTATAATTTGAAATGATTGACGTAATAAAGAAAGGCATTTCCAACGGCGAAAAGAACGTTCTGAAAAATAGTAATAAATTAAAAAACAATAAAACAACGGTCAATAGAAGAATTTAGAATATTATGTATATTTTTATGCTGTTGATACAATTTAAATAATCACCTTGAATTGGTTTGAAAATTCGAAGTGGTTGAAGTTGGGTTCAGCCTCAAGCGCTTCTTCTAAGTTTTGCAAGAATTGTCTTTGGAAAGTTACAATCTCCTGAATGTTTCCAAACAGAGCGTTGATTTCGGCATTTGATAAAAAAGTTTCTTTCTTCAGAGGTTCCAAGTAGTTCTCCAATAAGTTATTTAGATGCTGTAATTATCAGTAAATTCTTGTAAAGCATTTATAGAAGTTTACATAACGAATATTTGGCGCCAATGGGCGAACAAATATTTTAATCCGACTGACGCTTGAACAGTTACACAGGTGTACAATCCATAAAGTTATAAATTCCCGTCCAACTTTTCGGATTTATAAATTTATTTTGTCCGCTATAATTTTGCAGATTACGGTAGATTTAAGATTAGCTATAAATAAAATCAGCTTTTAGATAAATGAAGAGTGTATTTTTGGAGATACGAGAAAATATTTTAATCAATATGCGGCAACAATATTAAGCACGATGCTGTAAACACTATTACAAGTTAGAGCAAATTGCTTCTAAACTTAATTCACGATCCCGTCCACAACTTCGTTAAGTTGCTCCGTATGCGGGGACCGAGAAAGATAATATTATTACTATCAATCGCAATTTATTATACTTATAAAGAAGCTGACTTTTATATAAGCCGCATAATAACTGTGATACATTTTCCCCTATAATATTTTATTGATTTCATTAATATTAATACAGTTATTTATGCGTTAAATGTTTTTCCATAAATTGAATTTATTACCTTAATAAATAAATATGTATATGTAGGATATATACCTACTCATAACACAATAAAATAAATCTAGATTTAAAAGAAAAAAATCACGTATGAAAATATTAATGTCCAAATACGTGTGCGAGCTATTTTTAAGGATAAAAACGAAATTTCAAACGAAAATCCGAGTTATCAATTTATCAGCAGATATTGGGATGCGGGGGCAATCACTCGTCAAAATGGTACGTATATTTCGCACGACATACACTCGATCAAGTAATAGGCCGTGAAGGCCCCGTCGGATGAGTATTACGACGTGTTTTCATCACCTCAGATCTCTAGATACGCCCACATCGGAAACGATCGACCACCTTATTATCTTATCTTATCTTCATACAAAGCGTCCTCGAGGTGAAGCGCCGGGAACACTTTTACAAATATACTTATGTAGATAGGGACGAAGTTCTTAAGAAAGATACTTACATGAATTTTTATTTAAAGGCATTTAAATATTTGCGTAGTCAAAGGCTCGCTTCATAACTCAGATTTTACTGTATTTTGTATTATTTATTGAATTTGTAAACAGTAAAATTAATAATATCTAGTATGTATATTATTTTGCTAAACTCCTAATGATTTTTCTTCTTTAATATGAAAGGTCAATTCATGTCAGAGACATCAACATATAATAATAAAAACATATATAATAATATATTATAATAAGCATAAAAGAATTACGTAAATATAATTAAAATTTTCGGTTTTTACTACATCTGGTTCAAAATGTTTAATTTATAATAATAACTTGGTAGCTTCGTTGCAAGCTTGAGTACTGTAGCACTGTGTGCGTGTGTGTGTGTGCACCGACCTTGACGTAGGCGCGCTCGGTGTCCACGAGCTCGAGCAGCACCTTGCGCAGGCGGTCGGCGTCGGACAGGTGGCGCGAGGGCGTGGCGGCGGCGCCGGCGCTGCCCGTGGGGCTGCCGCGCCGCGTGTCGGCCGGCGAGCGGCACCAGCCCGTCACCTGCTCCGCGCTCTGCCGCACACCACACACACCACGCCCATACTATTATGCCACGGTAACCGCTGTTATTGCTAAGCGTTCATGTGGTGACTGGTATGAGTGCCTCGCATGCATATTAATAAAAAGGCAGCTTCAATACGATCGTTTGATAATACGAAATTGTGCTTTTATGTGTTTACTTAAATTTGTTACAAAGTGTTTTTTAATAAAGACATCAATCATCCTTTTTTTTTAGTAAAAGGTTGTATATGAAAAATAAAGCTACTCGTATAGAAAATTATAAGACTAAGTTTTATTATGATATACACAAGAGAATATGTGTTTGTCTTTAATTGTTTTAATATTATAAATTGTTCAAAGTGTTTTAATATTATTAAATTGTTCACATTCATAACTAAGAGTTTAATTAACTAATCATTAAGAATTGAGCTGCGTATTGAAGCGTGCGCTCTTGAGTGGTGAAGAGGAGACGGTACGAGATTGTCGAGATTGTTGAAACACCGAGTCAAGCGGGTGAAGGGTGCACGAGTGAGCAAAGAAGCGTTTAAGTGAAGTCTTCCTTAATAAGCACCTTGAGGAGGTTCTCGATCTCGAAGGAGTTAGTTCGAGAGCTAACCTTCGGCGGGCCTGTACTTGTCGCGTCGCCGTGTGCATCAGTGTCAGGGCTGTACAGCTCTTTACCTAGTAGGATAAGATATTATTGTTCCTTTAAAAAAAATTATTCCTTTTAAATACCTAAAATTGGTTGAGAATAAATATTTTTTATATCTTTTTAAGTTTTATTGTAATTTACTATGTTGAAAATTACTAACGGCTAGATTTTGAAAATTGCTTAGACATAAGGCTAGAACCTTTAAGATCTATCTTAAATTAGAGTTTATCATATGAAAACATAATTTGAATAATATAATTTCGTAGAAATTATGGAAAAACATTTTTATTTATTACTTACTAAAAATGCTAGGTAAATTTGAAATGAAAACGTCTTTTATCATTAAATGGTGGTGACCTGTATCATCTATATTATTATTTTCTATAGTAGAATTAATACAACTGTGATATACTTTTTAATAAATATTAAAAATCAAATTTAGTAGCATTTCCAAGAGATGATTAAACTCAACGTGTAACGCTAAATTCAATGTTAAGCCGTGCCTTATTGCTACACTCATCCGAGACATCAAGTACCAAAGATAACAGATTTGAAATACGTAATATAATGATTTATTCTGGAACTTTGATAACGCAGCAGATTTCAACGACAGCGGGTAAATTACAACTTTCATACCGAGTCTGCTTTGTGATAAGAAGTAACACAATGAGTTTTTTGGTCGAGGTAAGTCAACATCAGGGGCAAGCAAATAGCCTAGGGAAAGGGTCGCGGCCTTTATTTGGAGGCCGCGATGAGTGCTTTTACTTTGAGTTTTGAATTTTCTGCAACCTATTTCGTGTACGTAAACACTATATATATCACCAGGAATTATATTTTTTTTATGTAGATCAATTATAATGGAAATATATAATAGTATATTCTTTGAAGAAAACAGAAAAAAATCAGTTTTTCGTCTTCCGCATAGTTATCTATGCATCGTCTTTTATAAGTTTATTTACTGCAGGATTTCCATCAAAGCAGTAGGAATTTTCAGTGCTACCAAAAATAAAAATGGAAAAGCTTTTGCTTTGCATTGTTTGAATGTGGGAGCAACAGTAGCGCGTAATAGTAGAATTTTTGCGGTCGATATGGCTTATTGTTTGGAGCTCACATTCTATCTACGGTAGCATCAAGTATCGTAAAACAAGCACCTCGCATGTCAAACCAATACGACATTATAATTACCTTTTGTGTTGCAAGCACTCGCACTGAAATAAATCACAGTGGGCGATTCAAGAGGCGTAGCAATTTCAGGCCGCTTGTTCTAAATAATGACCACACTGCCACAATGATACCGATTTGGTGAGACAAAGCGCCACCATTTGTAATTAACTTTTGCAACAAAACGATGGAAGTGCTCTTGTGATGTTCTTTAAAATTCATGCATATTTACAGTACTTATACTCTTAACGTATCTTGAATGCACTTTGAAAAAACAAATACTTATATAACGACCTCAAAAATAACAATATTGTGAATATGTAAGTACCTACTTTAATTTTTATTTTACTTATATTATTGTTGTTCAATTCATCTAAAGATGTTTTTTTTAATAAAATATTCTTATATTTTAAAAACTTTTATAGTACCAATTCAAAAATCATGTACCTATTGTAAACCCTACAATTATTATAACTTTTATAATTGGTAGTAGGTAGGATAGTATTGGAAATCGATAACCGCAAATTGAAATGATGTTAATTGTAATACTTCGATATACTCATAACAATACTGGCTGACAGCCATAATACTGAAGCTAATGAAATTTTGCTATATCACAACCAATGCCAAGTATTACGTAGACCAAAAAATTAAAATTGCTTATTAAGCAGTTATAGCAAGAAAGATATAAATAGAAAAAATCATTTTGTATTGTTAACGCCTGGGAAATTGTGTTAGCGGACACTTTATAAGTAGAATTGAAATTTTTAAGCTGCTCAAATTAAATTTTTAATGGTCTGAGTGATCTGAAGGTAAATTTAATTGAACTCTCTGCCAATATTCAATTAATGAATTTATTATTCATAATGATGATTACGTAAAAGCTTGAAAGCTTTCATACATAACCAAAGTGGATATAATTAGAGTTGTAAATTGTAACACGACACGTAAAATAAATTGAGATTTTTTACCTATTAATTTGATGTGTCGTCCAATATAGAGCATAAAAAATATTGAATAATATTTTATAGGCAAATAAATGATGTATGTCGAGTATCACATTGGAAGCTTTGTAAATATTTTGAATTTCAAATGTAAGCCTTTCGTTATATAAAATTAATAAATTCATAATTAAGTTTTTAATAAAATCAACCAATCAAAACCAAGTTTGTAGGGCTTGGAGAGTGGAAAATTTATGTAGCGGGTGTTTTATCGTGAGACAACAAGGTGTCGCGCTTGCGGCAAGTTTGGACATGAATCTCGTCAGAGTATATGTGTCTGTACACACACGTTCGTTATGACTTAATTGAATTCTAACAACATGACGCCTCGTTAGTTCGAAGGATTGAGTGCTTCCATACTTGAAAGTAGCATGTTGAAAATATAAAGGCAAGTGTTCCATGCAACGAGCAAATTCAATACAGTGGAGAATTGCTGAGTTTCTCCTGGTTCATTTCAACCTTGTTCTGAAAGATAAAGCTCGAATATACATTTTCAACTAGTTTCACCACTGCAATTTTAACGTTTACTATATTCAGCCACTAAAGTTGCTTCCGGTTGTTATATTATCATTAATTACAAGTTACAACCATTTTCAGTCTTACTCTTAATCGATACGGAGTATAAAAAGATCATTTAGGTTAAATAAAAATTTTACGGTAAGTCGATGTGGTAAAAATATCTATCTTATTTAACGTCCGATATAATATAACTTAGCCACCTATAACATGACAAAAATAAATGTTTCATATTTAAGTATTCTGGCTGCGTAGTCTGGCTCGTAAGTAATGATTTTGGTAAAGACGGGACTTATCGCGACCATAACCTTACATTTTCATGTGATGTTTCAATATTGTCAAAGTAAAAATATAAAATACTAGCAGAACCCGCGACTTCGCTCGCGCTAAAACTGCAAAAATATCTCTAAAAAGAAAGGTTTCATACAAACTTTTTTTCTCTGTTTTACCCTCTTATAGGATGAATTTCGAAAAATGCTAAAACACGTGTTTATTAATTTGTACTGAAGAGCATTAATACCAAGTGTCAAGTTATTTTGATTACAACAATTTTTTTTGGTATTATTTATTTTAATTGGTATTATAAGGTGTTTTCCTATGGGACTAAGATAATCTCCCGCGGTAAAAAGTAGCCTATGTCACTTTCCAGACTTCCAACTATCTTCACACTAAAAATCACGGCAATCCGTCACTCTGTATCGACGTGAAAAAAGGACAAATAAACGAACAAACACACTTTCACATTTATAATATTAGTGTGGATATATTTAGGCGTGTATAGGATGAATAACGATTTTCGAAAGTGATATTTTCCATTAGAGCATACATGATACAGCAAGGGAATTTACTAAGAAAATGTGTAAGTAGCAGCAATTAAATTATTGCACACAACATTATACATTTTATAAATGTAGTAACGGTATTGTAAAAATGGTATAGTAAACAGGTTATAAGTTTACTCCTGCACATATCATTGTAAATTTAAAAGTATTGTGACGGCAATGTAAGAAAATTTCAGTATATACACTGCAGGCAGTGTAGTGAGGGTAATGTAAGTATATACAATGTACGGTAAATAAGGTATGCTTACTCCAGGCAGGCGCCGGCACGATGAGGCCGGATATCATGTCGTCGGAGATGACGGGCGGCTCGCTGGGCGGCGGCGGACACACCAGCGCGTCGATGATGTCGTCCGTGGCCGCGCGCATGGCGCCGCTCGGCTCCGGCGGCTCCGTGCGCGACGACCTGCCGGTGCGAGCACGCAAGCAAGCTTACACTCCGCGTCACACCTCGTACATATGCCTTTGTTTTATTTGAATAAGTCTAACACCCACAGACATACGTCCGTGCCTTTTTTTGAGCATTTTTATGTTTTGTTGTTATTTTTATTTTATTTGAGGTAGATTCGTGCGTGTACAATTTCAGAATCAAAAGATGCTGCGAACAAAAATGAAAAGCTGAACAAAACTATGGGATCGGGTGGACTTTGAGACACCTCTTGACATACCCCTAACTTACTAGGTACTTCCGAACGATTGATCTTTTAATTATTTAAATAGTAATTATTTGAGGTGTATTTAAGATTTACTTTTAATTGTACGGTCAAATATATATAGCTTAATGAAACAGTTTTCGTAGAAATTAATAATTTATATATAGTTTGTATTGTATTAAAGTCTCAGTTCAATCAACGTGATGGCTTTCTTAATACTAAAACGTTGAACTTAGTTAATAATATATAGTTAGTATATAAATGCATATTAATTATAAACTATGAAATTTCCGCTGGATTACATAAGTAAAATCTAGAACAATGTTGTAGCTGTGGCCGGGTATACAGCGCTATCCATTTCCTTGTTCCGATTACGCCGACTTGTATGCGAATCACATCCACTGTAAAGACATATGCTTTCTGCATTTAGAACGTTCTAGTATTGGAATTGGATCACAAAGAGAATAGGTTGAAATTAATGCAAAATATTAGGTACGTTAAAATTTACGAAAATGCGATAAATCTGTTTCATCGGACGAATTTTATTATTCGATAATCGATTGGTGCTGCAAATAACGTTACAGATAGATATTAACGTATATTTTATTTTTTGCTAAAAATAAAATACACGTAACTCTTTATATAAATAACATATACATACATACAACATATATACACGCATAACTTCCGATCGACTGCACCAAATTGGATAATAATTTTTTTGTGTTTGTTATTGTCAGCTCAAGTTTTGTATAGAAGAAATTAAAAGATTTTTTTTTTACTAAAATAAGATTTTTTTTAAATCTCATGATATGAAAAGTGAGTGAGTGAAATCGTTTTTATCCCGGAAATCTGAGAATGGGGATGAAAGTTTGTAAGGGGAAGCAAGCTAGGGACAAACCGGAGCGAAGCGAGGGTGAGCCGCTAGTTTTAAATACAAGATTTCACAGTTAATTAGAATAGCGCAGTGTTTTATACGCAAAGTTCAAAAATTAAAGCATATTTGCGAGGGACATTTTACGATTCTTAATCAAGGAATACAATAGAATATTTCTTTGAGGTATATAATTAATTGTATGAAATAGAATAAAATATTGATGTTTACTTTTATTATTTTCTCATATAAATCCTTTTCGTGTAACCGTGTCAAGCGAGTAAATATTCGGAGAAAATAAATTTTAATTTTCTTTATGACATAAAATGTGAGGATTTTCATGATTGAATTGGACGGTATTAAAATAATGATACCGGAAAAAATAAGCTCTAAAATGGTACCATGTTTTGTGATGAACAAAATAATCTTCAGTATGAAATAATACATCATTATTTTTACGATAAAGGGGAAAGGTACGATAATTTGCGGCGAAAAGCTTTTGTATGGCGAACTTACCAGAATTAACAACTTAAAAATTGATGGAAATCAGACAGTTGTACTCGTTTTATATATGTAGTGCAAGAGAATTTACTAAGAAAAATTTGTAATATGTAGCAAGTGTTTATTCTATTCAAGGCAGATTCACGCGCGACGTTAGAGGCTCGGTCGCGCACAATGGCGGTGCGAGGGACGCGAGAGCCGCAGGTAGATAGGGTTGCCAGTATATTTTAGTAGGCACTATAAATGATTTATTATTTAATAATTAAAATTTGTAGTCTATAGCGAATTTAAAGCAATATTTTCAAGAACAAATTTATATAGGGTATATAGGGTTTACTATATTTGATTTGACTTATAACATAAAAGACAACATAAGGGAAGAAAAGACAGCTAACTTTACCTTACCTACTTTTCTTATTCAAAATAATTCGTTAGTAAAAGAACATATGATTTGATAGAAAATATATTATCAAATCAGTTCAAAAATTCATAAAAATTAATATTGTCTCCAAATATTGCAAAATTATTGATTTTCAAAGTTAACTGAAAATACAAGTATAAAAAGCAGACGACCATAAAACACTTGAAAAATTTAAACTAAATGGAAATGTAAAAAAAAAAATTTATTAAGAGACAAGTATCCAATTTACGAGACACTTGGTTAGCCTAGTGAGAGAGCATGTAGGTCGTTGCGAGCGCTTCAGTGAGCTTGTCGCGGTCGAAAGGTCAGGTGTGTGAGGGCGGGAAGTGCCGATACCAGTCTTCTACCCTTCGAGGCTTTCGCTCTGCGACACTAGGGACCAGCAGCATGCTTCCGTTTTATTACAACCCAAGTGTACTACTCATTCCATTCAATTTCATATTTAAAATATTTCGGTATATTCTACGAGTATATTATTGCGTACACTATGTTTGTTTCCCGACTATTCTCCTTAAACCTCATAAGACCGATATAAACAGTTTCATTCGACAACTAGTACGCATCTTCGCCTTTGATATACTAAATTGGACCCGGCGCTATTGTATATAAAGACATACATAAAATGTTATCATTTCAACCCCACTGAACAAAGGAATAAATAATACAATTTAAAATTCTATGACGATCGTATACAACATTTTCACGGGTGTTGCGATCCTTATGCTACTTTTCACCCGCTTTCCCGTTACGTTCCCAGCTCTCACAAAGCCACTAGAAGCCTTTTTATTCATAACGAACTCTCTCCGGGCGCAACGAATTATGCGAATCGATGCTAACGAATGCACACGAAGACCGCTGATTAATGAACAGCGGTTAACTCGCCTGCGGATCGATGGGATTGCATAAAATGCTAATTGACGGTTAAAAAAACTTACCTCATCATCATAACCAACGAGAGCTCCTCTTGTAAAACGCTCTCCAAATACATCATATCTAGGTCAGATACGATCGCGCCATTAATCACCATTATTTCATCGCCTTTGATAATACCTGGCAAATATTGATTGCATAATTTTTTTTATAAAAATACATTGAATTATCTGAGGAACGAAAGTGAGCATCCGTAATCGTTATCACATATGTCGTATAAAAAAGTAATGAGATATTTCAATATATTTTTCGAACCATATTTTCTAGAATCTTCAAGTTAAAGCGAGCATTCCCAAAACACCCTTCAGGTGTGTTATGACAACATACCTATATTAAAATTGTTTTAATTACATAAATAATACTATCTTTTCTTTGATTTTTGGTTCCCGACGTTTCGAATGCTTTACAGCCATCGTGGTCACGGGAGAGACTAAGGTTATAGACATCTCAAAGGCGTTATATACTTGTTACAGACAGTACGCAAAATAATCCGAAAAGATAGTTTTACTTAAAACTAGTGTTGTCCGCGGCTCCACCCGCGTTCAGATGACAAAAAACCAAATTCTTAGGTTTTACATATTAGTATACTCGTATATTGCAGTTTTTGTACTTTTTCTCAGAAATGAGAAATTTTCAGACAAAAAGTATCCTATATGTTGACCCGGGTAACCAGCTGTCACCATACCAAATTTCATCAAAATCCCTCCAGTGATTTTTCTGTGATGCGGTAACAGACAGACAGACAGACAAAAATTCTAAAAACTATGAATTCGGCCTCTGTATCGATAATAATGTCTATTTCAATAAGATTTTCCAAAAAATATTTAATATACAGATTCGGCTTAGTTACAACTTTATTATATGTATAGATGTCAAATATTCGCGTAATCTAAGAAAGTATTACAAAAATAACTTTAAGGGGATCTTACCATTTTGCATGGCGACGCTCTTGTCCTCCACCCGACTAACGTAGCAGCAAAGCTCGTCTTGTCGTTCCGCGTTCTCTATGAGCTCGGCCTCGACGCTGAATCCCCACATTTGTTCTAGAGTATTGCGCTGAAGCTCCACTTGGTATAAAATTTTAGCACAAACTTCTACCACCTCGTGTGTGTGCAGCTGGACAAAAAATTTTTGTTGAAACACAAATGTTGGATATACATACTCGTATAGGTACATATATCAATTACAATGTATAGTTTTGGTATAATTATTGTTAAGAAAGTTATATTTTAAGGACAAATATCATATGGTAATCATAATATTTTAAATTCGATATTGTATCTGGTGTTGTAGTAGGTAGTATATAATGTTAGCTTATTAAGATAATATTCTAGATACAGATTAAGTTCTCATAGTAGATACTAATTAATTATAGAAGCTAGTATTATGCCTAAAATATTTAATAGTTTTGGGCATAAATAGTGTTATAGTTTTGAAACGGCAAGAACTTAGAGATCGCTAGATATAGTTCCTATGAAAATTCTACAGAATTGCGTTACTACTTATAGTATAATGGCGTGAATATTCACACCGTAAGTAATAATACTTAACATTCGCGATAAATTGCTTTCCGCGTAGTAGTGGATGGAATTTGAGTATATTAGTATGTATAAAGTAATAATAATTCAAGATATTATTTAAATAATTACTTTATCAATTAATATTAATAATAAATAATCAACGTAAGAGTGAATAAAATTAATGTAGTAGCCCAATTAGATCCTGGGTACGTCAGTACCCAGCGGCTCGATAATTTATGATATACATTATTTAATGTTATATTATCTTTATGTTGTTTTAATATAACCATTCTCATTTTAAGATAATATAATAACTATAAACTATGTTATCCTTAAATACTTCAAGGAAGCACTTAATTTATCTAAAAAAATGATTTCTGAAAGCTATAATTTGACTTGAAAGTCTTAATAAATAAAGTATTTACAGTAAAACAGATTACAACACGAGACCGTAATGAAACTTACGTATGTCTCGATGAGATCGCTTCTGTGTGGTACAAAGTAGTTATGGTCTTCCATGTCGCGTCGTTTCTTGACTCGCACGAAGTGCTCTAGAGGGTTGAGTGAGCGGCGAGCGCAGGCGGCCGCGAGGAATTCTTCGACGGACATGCCCTCGCGCACGCCCACCGTCGCGGTGGTGCCCTCGGGCAGCGACACCCGCACCGCGGCCTCGCCGTCTTCACGCGACATCTGTTTAACAATGGGACAAAAGAATACCCACATAAAAGTCCAGGTACATATTTTAAAAGAAAACAAAAAACTTTCGGTTTAATAGACAAAAGGACTTCCTCGTCCTGAAATACATTGTCTACATTCTAAAGCTAACATTATTTTTCTTGACGATATTATAAACTATTTGAATTACTTTCTGCAGCAATAAAATATAATCTTATATGATGATTTCTATTTTTAACAGTTTTTGAAAATTTTTATTGATCTCATACAAACTTTTTTAAAAGTCTACTGCTTGATTTTATAATCTAATGTTAGAATATGTCTTGCTAAAGTTACTACAAGCTTCGCTTAGTGGATCGTAAAAAAATACAATCTAATTTTAGGTACCAAAGTTACGTCTACCGTGTTTGTCCTGGCACAATTTATCGCTTTACTTAATAGAGCCGTATTTGCAATTTATTCTGGTAACAAGGGCGAAATGTCTAATGGCAGGCAGTCGGCTGCGGGTAACAGACTAATAGTCGCTTTTCGTGACTTAGTATATTAGAAGTTCCTATATTAAGTAGCACGCCACCTCGGTATTTACGATCAAGTTGCTTTCAACTCTATAATATTAAATAGTAAACAAGTTCTATTTTATATTCAATTTTTAGATAAATTCAAATTAATACAATTTGTTCGAGTAAAAATCGAAACAACAATTACAGGGAAATGTATAGAATTTGTAGATAGCAGTAATCATGGCTTCATCTAATTGGGCACGACGTCCGAGGCGCCATGTTTGCCTTTGTAATTCAATTTTTCACGATAATGGATACTTCCTTTTATACGCGTTCTTCAGTATTTGATAAAACATGAGTGTTTTTAAAGTAACGTTCGATCGTGTCAGATTTTAAAAACCTATTTGTATCTATTATAGGAAATGCCTAAGAAATGCCTTTTGCATAAAGTTATATTATATTTTATTAAAATAATATTTTAGCTTTAATAGTTGTTTTTTTTTCTGTACCTAAATAAATAAAAAACGTAGTACAAACCTGCATAGAGCGTCGACTGGAGCCCGAGTTCGACCTGGAGAGATTAGGGGCCCTACGCTTGGTGGCGCCCCTGCCCGCCAGCAAATTGTTCAGGAGAGACGGCGAGCGAGCGCAGATAAAAGCATGGAATGACGACACCGTGAACACGCCCAGCTTGTTCAGAGTGCTCTTAGTTCCGCGTGAGACATGCGTTAGTAACGACTGGAACGAAAATCTCACTCAGTATTTTACGTAAGTTTTTTAAAAACATATACGGGCTAGAACAGTATTCGGCGAAAATTTAAATATTTCCCATGTATGTAAAAAATTCAGTCAATAAATATTAACATATCAGCTTAGTACTTTCGGCAAGCTTAACGTCATAAGTGGACCAATTAAACTGAGTACGTTTAAGTCTGAGTACTTTGTATGTTTTTTTGTATTATTTGTAATTAATTATTATTGTTATTGTTATGTTTGTTTTATATTATTGTTATTTTTTTTATCTTTTAAATATGTTTGTAAAATATTTTGATCTGACATATTGAATGCCTTTATTTGTGAAATTGAATATACCTACTTTACGTTTAGAACATAATAGAAAAGTCGTTACCGAACATAATAAATAGTTGAATTACCTATACCTACCTAGCATATCAACATTTGATACAAATTATATTAATATTATTTAAATTAATTCCTTGTGTGTAACAGAAATTTAAATTTGATTAAGTATTTGAATTAAATTAAATTATGTCTAGAGTGAAGGTTAAAAATTATTATGTTAAGAAAATGCTATTGCATCCGATACTGCTTTCAAGTCATAATAATACCAACACACGAACACTACGTAGGTATTTTCATTTCAATTGTTAGAAGGCAATTTATAGAGGCGTGACACGGGTCGCCGTAACAGATACGCTCCTCCTCCCGGTCAACGGATCTGTCAATTTGGGCAACGAACCTAACAAATATAACTTTTCTGTCAACTCGATAGAATCATTTCACAACATTTTGTGATTCATATCGATGGGTCGAATGGAAATAGAAATATTATTCATGAATACACGCAGCGGTTGGAATATAAGCTTCCTTTGTAAGTTTCTTAAGTATCAACCGAAGTTGTCAAGTTTGTTGGTGCCTACATAATCACAATAGCAATTTATTTAAAACTTTACACGCATCAGTTACCACAATTAATTGCTTTGCGGAACTTAATATTACGTGTATATAAGCAATAGAAGCTTTTGTTTTGAGCTAGAATAATATTCTTATTATACGAGGCTGATTATGACAATAGTGTTGTTATCGTATAAGTATTATATATTTTTTAATTTCCTTGCTGGATGCACACGCTTGACCAACCTTGACAAATTCAAACATGTAGAGAGGGCGCTTGGCTTGGCTTGTGTAAGTTCGTGAGCACTTGTGGCGTTCCGATAGTGCAAAGATCAAAGGAAACTTGCGGCAAGTGCGTGTGATGCATCCACACGATAGTGCATTTATAGAAATTTGGAGTTTGTGGCAAATGGCAAGCGTGTGGACTCGGCATATGGAAATTTTCTGATAAGAGATTGCTTTTCATTAAAAAACTTAATTGAGAACTAAATTCATTTTATATTTTGTAACGTGGATTTTGTTATGTACTTTAAGCGTAGTTGAGACGTAAATCCTAATATGTGTTTAACTTGTATCTCAGTTTAATCCTAGTTTCTGCAACTACGTTTGATAAATATTACAGTACTGAAATATAAAAGGATATAACTTTCTTTTACCTTAGGATTAGGAAGCTCACTGCTCTGTAGGCTAGCCATGTAGCAACGAAGGCGGAATTGTTCGCAATGCAATCTTTCAAGATTTTCTTCCCATTGCAGCATCTGTCCAGCCAACTGTGCTCTTGTTTCCAGGTCCGATACTACTGACTGTTGCAAATCAGCCATATGTTTTAACTTGTGGTCCTGTTAAATATTTTTATACTGTTATGTAAAAATAACATATAAGCGATTAAGTTTCGGTGAAAAGTAATAAAAGTTAATGTTAAAATATTGAGTTGTTACAATTATTACGATTATGTTCATATGGCACAAGTAAAGATATAGGTGGAAAATTTTATGTCATACCGTGGTAAAGTTAACATAGTATGACACCATTTGACGACACGGCCCTCAATCTGTACCAGGGCACGAGGTACGTCATGAATATTAATAAGCGCGCGCCACCTGCCTGCGATTACTATCCCGCAATAAACACATCTTACAGTCTCAGCTGTATTCATTAATCAATCAAAATTATAATCGCTATATTCACTAATAAATATCAAGTTTTAATTGCTCTGATAAATTGATATGACTGTAATCAAAATGGAGGATATGTAGAGAATCGATTGCGTCGAACAGTAATTATGCAATGTAAATGTCAACAGAGGTATTGGGTCACATTGGTATTACTGTAGCTATTAAATTATTATATGAATGTGATAATGTTTGCATATATGGTAGCTTACAGGACTATCTATTATTGAAATGTAGGTTATGATTTTTTTCTAAATATAAAATCTACAAATATATATGGAAGGTATTAGTATTTGAAATAAGTTGATAATGAAAATATCCACCATCTAAAACGCAATATCCTGATTTACAGAGTGCTCGATTGACTTCGCAATAAAATTCTCTTTGCTTCGCTTTGAACGATATTTATTTAGTGCGACATGTGCGCGTACAGTTCTGTATTTCTGCCCTTATTTATCTAGAGCTTTTACAGCGGAAGTGTCCGAAATGAAGGCATACATTTGCCTGTGGTTATACATGTAATTATCAGAATCTGTGGCAAAGGTTTTGATGCGTGTTGTGGTAAGCGATGCAGGTTGGAATTGCCTCGGTTTGCACGAGAAACGTTGTAGATCACACGCCACTGACACTATTAGTCTCTACGAACTTCAGTAAGGGTACAAGTTCTTCTTTTTAAATACAGAAAGTGAAATATTTTTCAAATTAATAAGTTACCAATAAATATCATTTTAAAATTATGTTTATAGTATTTTAAAATTTATGAATTTCATAAAGAAAGATACTTTAGTGCCATTTTTAATTTTTTGAAATCATTTTGTATATTTGTAGGTAGATAGACTGTAACAAACATATAATGACCTTTGAGACATCTAAAACCTTAGTTTCTCCCGTGGCCACGATTGCTGTAAAGTATTCATTAGGTCGGGAACAAACATCAAAATAAATCCGCGAAAAAATCCGAAAGGTAGTTTTATTTAAAATACAACTTTTGTTATATCGAAGATGTTGTTTTATTAAGTGTTAGCGGTGAGTTAGGAATAAGAAATTAAATCTTCCACGAGCAGTGAAAGCTTTTTGCCTCTCTACATTGTACACACTTCAAGCTTCACAGCGAACACAGTGAATATTATTTTTTATTTAAAATTCATTCTTAGGTGGGCGTTATAAAGTGCAAAATCGGGTAGATAGATATTAGTTTACAAAACTAGTGATCCGCACTAGTCAAACAATACTTCTGTTGGTTCAGGCTGATGCTACTGATGGTGGGGTCATGCCTGGCGTAATATCTCAGTATCTGCATCGTATTCAGTACCTTTTGCTCAGTAAACTAAAACCGCCTAACGCATAACTATTTCAAAGTATGCTTTACTTAAACTAGGTCTCGGTATTCAGACCCTATTAATAAATTAACTGAAGGACTATATACTAGTTATTTTGTTACACTTACTGATTCTATGGCTTTCTCAAGGCGGTAAATTTCTTCTTGAAGTAGGTGGAGGGTTCCAGTTTTGCCGCGATGACGTGCGAATGCCGCAGCACATGCACTATGTATGCTATTTACCCAGTTTTCAAGCTCCACCTTTGGAAACATAATAAATTGTAGCTGAATGAATAAACTGTTCGTACCAAGGTTAATTAAAAAATATCCATAAGGCGTACCTGGCACGGGGCTTGAAATAGATATGCATCGCCGAAGGCCGTACTCAAACAGAATATGTAATCACGTTTGGGATGCTCAGGTATAGGTTGCATGATAGCTCCATCGACTATAATGAGATGTTTCGGCGCAGCTTCCACAGACCGGCCCTCGCGGGAGTCACAAGGGTAGAACAAGAGGGTTGTTCCTTTCAGACACACCCAGTAACCTTTCCAACCTCGCTTGCGAGCTAGTTCAATCTGATGCTTCTTACGGAGTAGCCACTTCTTCACGCTTAAAAACCTAAATAAACATAAGTTATTAACTTGTTACAAATCTTAACCACTTACCTTAGAGATACATAATTATATGGTAGGTACAAATCGGGAGTTAAAAAAGATAATTTAATAAAAAATCCAAACGATTATATGAATACCAACATTTATTTTTTGACTTATATTTATTGACTCCATGTAATAAGAGATTAATATAAAATTTATCAATATTCAGTAAGCGACTTTTGCATATACGAGTATACAATTTTTTAATTTACATACACAAAAGTTAAAAGTAATATAAAGTTTATTTAAAGTTTATGTAAAGTTTTTGTCAGAAAATAGAAAACTTTTGAATTTTTCAGTATGCTATAGTATACTTCGAACATGACAGCTGTATCGATTTTTTTTCGATATTCTCTTGCTGGCACGGCATTACAAAGTGCTTTTTTATTATAGAACGGATTTTTGTAATATGCACACCTCTATTTCTACCATCGAGGACTTCCATTGCCCAAATTATAACACCCACGGGTGCATAACACCGTTGTTTATTATTGCGTATTTTAGACACGCCTAAAGATTTTCGTACGCTATATACTTGTACATTTGAGGAATTATTGTTTTTTTGTCATAGTTTTTAAACATTTTGTATTTTATAATGACACATTATATAGTTAACAAATTATTATTATGTAGACATTTTTGTAGACTATATAACTTTTTTAGTTTTACTATCAAATTCACAGAGAAAATTGAAAATTTGAATTAATATAAGTAATACTTTTGGAATAGCTAACAAAAATAGGTAGGTAGCTGCATAGTGATATTTAAAATTCAGTTTGTGATTTTTCTTTCATATTCAGAAAAATAAATGGAACATTGTAAATACGGGCTAAACTCACATATAAACATATTCTAAGGAGGAAAGATTTCTTTTATAAAAATAGACGATACACGAGAACATCCTGAAAATAGTTTTAACTCACTATGGTTTCTTACTATATAGTCTTTTTACTGATTTTTAAAAAATAATGCACTGTACGGTGACCAGGCACTAAAACTAGTCAAATCCGCTCTTGGATAACCAAGCGTGTGTACCTATGAAATTTTATAAGAACTGCAGATGTGATTTTTCACAGCGCAGATATAAATCTATATATAGGAAGTTGCAGTTTTAGAATCACTCGCGGCAAAAAATCGTCAGTGCGGTCACTTGTATTGATTTCTTTGAAACACAAAGTTGTATCGGTGGAACACAGCCGCGGTTTACCGTAGTGCGGCTTAGCACTAAATATAAATAAACAAATTGGTATTTATTTTATCTGGTATGTAGGTAAATTGGTTTCTCCAATTGATTTTTAATATTGAGTTTATCTTCTATTCTTCGTTGTACTGATATATATATATATATATATATATATATATATATATATATATATATATATATATATATATATATATATATATATATATATATATATCTCAGTTTTTACCGACCGATCTCTCTCATGTGTTTTCCATGCTACGTGATATTATTATCGAAGTTAATTGTGCTCAGCTACCATACTTAAAAACCATGAAATGCGTCCCCTATGTAATGTATACTCTATCTAATTCAAGACATTATTATTTTGTGATATTTCTAATAAGGACAAGACTGGTTCCAATTTATTATTACGATCGATATCCAATATTCATTTAAAATGAGCAGCTTTCTTTTCAAAAATTGTGTTTTATACAAGGTGAAAGAATTTATACATTTCTTATGAAACTCATCGAAGGAGAAGTATCGCGCCTGACACTCGCGTTTTTACAGCGTCTTTGAATGGGTCACGGCTAAGATTTCCCTCCGGTCATTTGGGATTCATGGGACAGGAATTGTAGCCTCAAGGAATATAAAAGACGCTGTAGGCTCAGGAAAACTCAACTTTCTACGACATCACTTTTTTGTTGTTTTTCTTCCAACCTCCTTCCTTTTACAATAATTTAAGCCTTAAGAAAGACAGGTGCTTTTAGTATACGTACTTTTATTTTTGTTTGTAGAGGCACAATTATGCAACCGCTTAGTTGATGAAGGGATATCTCTTTGTTTTTAATATAACTACTTTATCTTGATAAAGACTATCTGTTAAGACTTCGCACGGAAAATATTTTCTATCTTTTTATTATAGGAACCTTTATACTGATTAAAATATTTTATAATTATAACTTTAACCATACAACTTTAAAAACGTTATTTGTTGATTATATTGAAATAGAGTCACTAAATAGCTAAAACATATGCAATGTTTTTTAAATTTTGTTTCACCGCTATAAAGTTTTTTTTCGGAAAATCCCTTTTAGCAAATTCCTTCCCTATAAAAACATATTGAAGAGTTGTTAGGCATAGATCATCATTTTTAGACATAATATATTACCTATGCATTAAATTTTTACGAAAAGTCATGCAAATTATTATTAACTATATTTATATTCATGAAAGGAGAGACAAAAACGTTAATTTTATGAATGTTGATATTATTCTTCGTTTTCTTACCCAGCCTTCCTGACAGCACCAGTGCAGTTGAAGGAGGCAGCCGCGGCTCCCGTCTGTTTACCCTTATAGGGAGAGTTCATTGCGCTCTCACCGGGGTCTTCTTCATCAGACACGGCTGTGGTCAGCGACATGCGATCATCATCTGATATCTATGTACATGAAAAAATATGGAATCAAAAATCAAATTACTCCAACATTTGTAAATTAATTTTAAATAACTTTTTATAGTTAAATATCCATAAATTGGTTAAAAAAGTTATTCAATAACGCAGTTACAATACAATACATTGGATTAAATCAAACATTATTACAATTCCCATCACGCTCAAAAATTGCTGACTATATTGCAGCGCCTCATTTTTTGTCTGATGAACATTCAATCAAGTGTATATATAATTTATACTAATGCATGGATAAGCACTGCCTTTGATACATTAGCGTTATACCGATTTTCAAATTGAGTGAAATTACAGTGGTAACCAACAAAAATAAAAGGTTAATGTTTGTTATTAGATATTAAAATGTGTAATTTTGTCTATAAATATTTTTTTCTCGTTTAACTACTTGTGCTATTATTTGTATTTATAAAAAATCGATGATGTTACGTATGAGCGATAAGAAAGAAGAGTTAAGATGTAATTATAAATATTATATTAAATTATATTTACAAACACTATTGAATAATTAGGTTATTATATACCTATGATTATAAATAATCATAAAAATATGCCTGTCAGTTTATGGGTATACATTCTCTCCGGAATGCCAAATCTAATTTTAACAGGGCTGCTTTATCACATATTACTTATACAAAGATCGTAGCACTTGGCACTCTATTCTCTCTGCCTACCTTAAAAAGGATATAGCATGAAGTTGTGTGAATATGTGCCTTATCACATACATTATTTCTAAGTTACTTCATATTGAAAAAAGTAATCCCGACAGGGCTCTGATTAAATACTATAAACGTAACTTTTATTCGGTGTAGAGAATTCAATTTAACACTATAATTTAATAGTTAAGTTTAGTTATTTTGAGTCGAGTTTAACAGCCGCATTACTCTACCGATAAGGTAGGAGATCCTAAGTTCGAGAAGAGTTTGTTTAAAAAACCTTAGTAGCAAGCCCACAGTTGGTAAATTATCGGTGTGCCTTGTGCCTCGGATCTCCTTTCATTCGTGTAGGATTATCGTCCCACTGGACTATGAGAGAGAAAGGAACACAGACAAGATTTCAATTTGAGCATACACGCCTGCACTGCAACATTTCCTGCGCGTGTGGCTAGTTTCAATGATATTAGCGCCCGTGGCTGTAATTAAACCGTAATGGAGGACTATTTATTAGGACTTTCATTTTATACTGTACAAACAAGAGTAAAGTAAATGTAGGATGAGATAACGAAATATAGTCTCTTAGTATCTTTATAAAAAGTACTTAATATAAAGTACATTTTGTTTCAGCAATAACATTTTTTAGACTGAAATATCAGCTAGATGATGATAACAAATATTAAAAATCACAGAAAAGTATATAACTACACTGAAAATACTAGCAGTATTAGAATACATAGAACTTGTAAACTCTTATTACCTAACATAATATTAATCGTAACTAGCGTTTTTGAAAAACGAATCGTTAAAAAATAATAAAGCGGGATAGAGCTAAAGTTGTTTACGCTAGGAAAGCTTACAAGTAGGAGGATTTACTTAGCCGCAACGTTTTTTACCACCGTTGGGATTAACGATAGCAGAAATGCATAAAACTCGGCGAAACGAAGTGTGGTAGCGAAATAGATTATGCTCAAATCTCATCAGATATGACTTTCATCTTTTTCAAATTTCAAGCTTATTCAAAATATGTGCCCATTAGTGTTGCTGCACTAAATCTAAACGGCGTGTTCAAAACATTTTACGTAAAACATCTATCTGCATGTGAATATTAAGTCCGTAAATTATGGTACCTTTCATAATAAAACAATTTTCAACAAACCGTGGTGAATACATACTTAAACAATAATTTTTTTATACTAAAACATTACAAAGAAGGAAAACATACGTTTATATATTCTTGCTATATTTCAGAGCATAACACAATTTACCGGCACTCGCGCCCTCATTTCCAGCACTGAAAATTGTTACCTCTCTAGTCGGCTGTAGCTAGATATAAACACAAACTACGGCAAAGTCGACACGAAACTGTTTCTAACCAAGATATGACAGGTGTTACCAGAAGTCACATGTAAAACTTACATAATATGTATACTAGACACTCAGGATATAATTTAGCTATTAACCAAGTACTATAGACTTTAACATTTAGTATATTATAAGAAAACCATGTAAATTTAGATATTTAAGGAGAGTTTTGAATGGCATTAAATTATAACAAAAATGCTTTTTACTGTTAAGAACATGCGGGGCACGACGCCGAGCACTTCGCTCGATGGCCCTTAATGTAGCTGGCATCTACGTACTTTTAAAACAAAAAGATACGTGTTCCGTAACTAAATTAAATAAAAGATTGACCATGTAATAAAGTTTCGTATTCTAAATAGATTACAATCCAATAATATATATAGGAGTTTCATCGGAATAAATAATATATTCGATGAAAAACATATAAGGTCATAATTACTTAAGGCATTCAATTAGAAATAAGTGATAAAGTCTTGCTTCTGCCGATGGACTTATCAAACGAGTTAAATGCTAAATCTTAAAATAAAATATTTGGCACAAGTTTAGTATATGGGATGCGATCCCGCTCCGCTGGAGCTGGAGAAGTTGGTGGTATTTTTGGATAGGTGATATGGAGCTCAAATATATAAAAATATTTTGAGGAAACGAAGGAGTCAAAAGTTTTGGTGACGTAAAGCTAGAACATTTCTATACCTAAATAAGTCATTACAAAAGATAAATATACCTTTAACGAATAGTAAACATCCTTTTTCGTGTAAAATACATATTTTCATAACAATTAAAGCTTATTGTATTAATATTTCGATAATTTCACTAAAAACAATATTCTAAACAAAATAATCTTAAATTTTGGCAAAACTGTCAATTCCTGTTTTATCTATCGCTTTCAGGACATAATAGATTATCGCTTAATAATTAGTTAAGAGTTATGCATATTAAAAGTGAAAATTGTCATCAGATTACAAAATTTTTTATAATTATTTATATATTTTATAATTATTAATTTTAAGATTATAAAATAGAAATATGTTATTTTTAATTCATGCATGCATTTACGAGTTTTTGATTTGATTTATGTAAAATATTGAATAATATAATTAATTTACATTTAGCATTTTTTTTAAACCATTATTTGATTATATTATCTGTGAATACTTTTCAGTATTTTTGGCGGGTAGTCACAAAATACCACGAACATGAACGAATTAACCACTGGACCAGACATATAAGCGGACGTACCTTTACTGGTCTTGTCAGTAACCAGGGAATTTTAGCCTTGGTCGTTTGTTTTTTGTGTCAGTCTCAAGCACTTACTTGTCAACAAAACATCTCCCAAAAATGACTAAATGTTCTGTTAAATGGTGTAAAAACTATAACGGTGGAAGTAGCACTATTTCTTTTCACTCGTAAGTACATTATTTTATTACATTTATTGTTATTTATCACAAAATTTAATTAAATGTAAAATAAAATGTCATATTATCCAACTATGTTAAATATAGTCGATATTTCTATGTATTGTTGACATCTGACAACCATCATAAAATGGCTGGATTATACCATTCAGAACAAATGACAAAACTGTCGAGTGAGTCCATTTGACAACGACTAGTGCTTGACAATGTCGAAAAATATATCGATATTTGACGAAATAACTAATTGTGTTATTTGTACAGTACAATAACATAAAAGACTTTTATCACAGTATCCTACAATCTGATGACAATAAATTTATAAAAATATTTTCTAAATCAAATAAAAATATAAATGCAAAAATTATAATTAGTATGTGTACTTATTTTTTTATTTTATTTTATACCACATTTATATACTTTGGAATATCATTCCATTGCAATAATAATAAAGATCATTTTATTTCAACACATAAATTACACAAAATCAAACAATAATGTTTTAGCACTAAACTTCTGGGTAGGCGATTTGTAATAAAACACTATACCACTTGCGCTAATTATTTTTTCTTTCTAATCACTTTTTCACAATTTGTAATCACTTTTTCTTTTTCCTAATTTCACAAATGTTTATTAAGAACTAGCAATATTAGAACATTGTCACATTTTTATAACTACCCGAGACAATGAATTGCCAATTAAAATAGTTCAATAACAGAATCAACAAAATCACTTTATTTAATTAAATTAGCTTAATATTTTTTTAATCTTTACTAAATAATATTTATTATATGTTAATGGAATATACACCCGATATTGATTTGTTCATTAACATTATTATAGGCCAACAGAATGTTGCCATCAATGCCATCGTATTTATATAAATCAAATTAAAAAATAATTATTATTTGACACATTATTATTGCCTCTTTAATTCATTTATTTTAATTTATTATAATAAATACAGATATTTTAAATTAAAAGATGTAAAATATGATGACTATGCTAACCAAAGTCTAAAATGTCATTCATTGGTTCATCGATATATGTATTTTATCGATTACGTTCAAGCACTAGAAATATTGTATTGTGTATCAGTGTTTATAATAATGTAATAAAATCTTTGTGTGCGTTATGCGTCACTTGGTTGAACTAGTTTTCACACATTTGTATTTTATGTCAGGTCCAGTCTTTAATTCGTTCATGAACACGAAGTTCGATAGTGATCTGTACTTATTATTAAACGCGTTTTCATATTTTTTGCGCTTTTTCATAGTTATTTTTCGCATATTATTTTCTAGTAGTTTTTACTTTTTGTTAATTTTCGTATACGTTCGTTTCTAGTTTTTTGTTGTAAAAGTATTACTATAGTTTTATGTGTTCTTAGTGTTCTTACTTCTTAGTGTTTTAAGTGTACTCATGCAGTTTTAAATTAACTTAAGTAGACTATTTTTTTTAATCTAAGTTTTTTTAATTTTTGGATAACGCAGCTACGCTACGCTTCGCTCCCGCCTAAGCCTTCTCGTTAGGTCTTTTTTATTTCAAACCCAGAACCCCTGCTATGATTAGTGATTTATGTTAATTTAAAATTCAGTGATAGATCTGACTCATTATTTGAAGATCATTTTGGCACTTGGAAGTGAAATTTTGACATTTCCAAGTGTCAAAATGGCAGTTATGTCAAAATAATGTATGGAAATGTTGTTTTATTTTATTTTATTTTTTATTTTATTTTATTTGGATCCACTAGTGATAATTACATTGAAACATTTTTAAATTAATTACACAATTTAACTTAATCCTAAATGCATTACCTTTTAAAGTGGATACAGCATGCATTAATTTAATTCACAATTTTAAATTTTGATAAATTAAATTACACCGTGGTCCAAAATAACGTTGACAAAAAAAGTAATATTTTAAAAATGGAACGCCTTGCATTCTCTTTTGTTTTTGTCTATTCTTTCTTCATTCTTTGGCGCCATTTTAATATTGTTTGTTGGCTAAAAAGTTTTAAAATATATTTATTACGTTATATCATAGCAGCGTGGAGCCATAATTTCATTGTATGAGCGTGGAACACGGCAGTGTGAGATAGTAAACATTCTTGGTGTTAGTCGTCTGCTAGTTTCTTCAGCAATTAAACGCTATGTTGAGCTCGGCAACATCGGATACCGTCCTGGGAGAGGACGCAAGCGGACTGTTTGAACTGCTAGGAACCAACACATTATCAAACAAAGATTAGTCCGAAATCCACATATCAAGGTGAGAAAAATGTCGCGAGACTTGGGGATAAGTCGCTCCACCGTGCAGCGTATAGTGAAATATGATCTCCAATTGATACCGTACAAACTCAGAAAAGCGCAATTGCTTACAGAGAAAGACAAAAAAGTTCGCCTTGAGAGATGTCGTTTGCTTAAACAATGCTCCGCTGCTTCAAATTGGAAAAATGTCGTATTCTCTGACGAAAAATTGTTTTCGATAGAACAAGCCCATAATCACCAAAATGACAGGATCTGGTCTTCCACTCGTCCTGGAGTTGCCGCAGTCATTCGACGTCGCCAAAACGCAAAATCAATTATGGTTTGGGGTGCAATTTGCGCCACTGGCAAAACTCCCCTCGTTTTTGTAGAAAATGGTATAAAAATTAACCAAGAAAATTACCGACGAGACATCCTTGAATCTGTGGTTATTCCTTGGAGTCAACAGCACTTTGGTAACCATTCATGGATATTTCAACAAGACTCTGCTCCAGCTTACAGAGCTTTAAGTGTTCAACAGTGGTGCAAAAGCAATTTCCCTGATTTCATCAGCTCAAAAGAATGGCCACCCTAATCGCCTGATCTGAATCCAATGGATTACAGTTTATGGTCAATATTAGAGGCAAGGACCTGTTCTACGCCTCATAGAACTGTTGATGACCTGAAGGCTACTCTTACACGGGAGTGGGACAAAATATCTGTTGAGGACGTGCGGAAAATTGTGGAAAATTTTACTAAGCGTTTGACTCTATGCATTCGCGCTAAAGGAGGTTATTTTAAAGACAAATAGGGATTCTTGTAAAAAATAAGTTGTATTTTTATAATTTATAGCATAATTTCATTTAAGTTGAAAGTTAATAAAATTATTTGAAAATCACTTGTCAACGTTATTTTGGGCCACCCTGTATAAATAAAATCACAATAACATCACTACATATAAATAATCGGAATTTGAAAATAAAAGACATATATAAAGCCTGTTAAATAATATGGAAGCATCAAACTTCAAAAATAATTAATTGAATAATTGAATAATTTAAAAAAAAATCAATTAAAAAAAAATATTGAGACATTATTAATTTTGTATAAATTACATTGCAAATGCCCTAAAAATAATTAAATTATATAACAAATTGTGATGTTAAAGTCTCAGTCAGTCTAAAGCTAAGCTATGTACAGCCTTATTTGTTTACAATACAAAAGAACACTTTATTTCGATACTTTCGCAATGAGTCCCTAAATGGGTCTAAGTGGTCACTATTCTCGTTAAGTAATTTGGCCAGTCGGGAAACTGGCGAGTTTGAGCCCAAGACAGTTCTTCGAAAAGGTCTAACAAGAGGAGTAACTGTTTTGCGACGATATCGAGTAGAAACGTTGAACCTAAATTTGGATACCAAATCTGGATTATCTAAAGTGTTGGTAAGACTTTTATATAAAAACATTAAGTCCAGCAAATCTCTTCTTTTATTTAGGGTATGCATTTTGAAAAATGCTAGCCTATCGCTATAAGAACAGAGTTCTTTGGCCTTACCCTGAGAGAATGTCAGATGGTAAAGAAATCGCCTTTGTATCCTCTCTATTCTTAGGCAGTGTGTCGCATAATGCGGCCTCCATACTACGCTACCATACTCTAAACACTTCTTACTAAACTGTTATATAAAATTATTTTAGTTTGAGCATTTCGAAATATTTTGCTATTCCTGAGAACAAAACCCAACATTTTTGTGGCTTTAGTAGTGACTTTAAATCTCAATAACTTTTGACTCCTTCGTTTCCTCAAAATAAATTTTATATATTTGGACTCCCTCCCTATCACCTCCTCTATCCAAAAATACTACCCACTCCCGCCCACACACAATACCCATATACTAAACTAGCCAAATATTTTTGCTATAATTTTATAAACAAAAGGTACAATATATGTATTATATATTTTGTAAATATACGTATAGGTAGTATTATTGTAAGAGAATAAGCCTTATCTTAAATTTCATTATCACTTTTTATTTAAGTTTGAAACAGAAATAAAATAAAAATCTACCTATTTTTATTACCTACTAGTTAGTACCTACATAGTTAATACGAAACTCCGTAGGAAATTATACATCAACTTTATGATGAAATGGCTACTATTTATAGTTAGCCTTGTTGAAGGTAGAAGTCATAGTTTCGAAACTAACTTTTGCATTGCTAAATCGTTTGTAATAAAGTTTGGTAGCTAATATATCGCAAACTTCATATTACGTAGCTTGCAAGTCATTTTGTTTTACTGAAACTAATTGTAATTTTCAAATTCAGTACGTCTATTACAAAATATAAATAATTTTAATGGAAACTTCAATCAATATATATTTACATTCAAATTGAAACGATGTACCTAATTAAAATAACAAATGGTTATTCTTAATTCACGTTAAATTTCAGAAATTAAAGCATTTATTACATTTAATTAATTGGAATTACAAATTATTTTATTTTTGTTTGTAACTATTTTATTATTATTGTATGATAAATTGATGAATTATAAAAATACGTAATTAAAATCTATACTTCTTTTCCAGATCAGAATAAAATTACGAAAATTTAAATTGTCGCAATAGCCATTATATTTTATATTAATCCTAATATAGTAACTGTGCATGCAAAAGAAGAGTGATAGCGAGACCGTATTATTTATTTTAGGATCTTTAGAAACGTGCAATTCATCACAATTTCAATAGGTACATTATTCTCAAATATTGAAACCTATACATTCCTTTTGTTTATGATTCATATTTATCGCAGACTTGTGGCGTAAAAAATAAACAAAATAAATGTAAAAAGATACTTAGGGAGTGCTATAGAGTAGAAAATAAAAGGCCTCATTAGTAGAAAAGGAAATTGCAGCCTCGAAGAGGAATCTAAAATAAGGTCAAAATGTTAGCTATATTTTACTGGCTTTTATCTTCAAGCTATCTATTGTAAAGGTTATTGTGAAACCTATTGAGAGCTTCACAGGTACATAAGTGGGGCCTTAAAAACAACCTACATACAGTGGACAATATCTACATAATATTCTAAAAGTGTCAAGTATGTATATGTATATTCAGTAATAAAAATAAGCTCATTGGTTAAATATATTATTGCTGCCAAATACTGTTTGTAACCTAACATTATTATACTTATTGTTAAGTAATACGAGTAATTAAACTTATTGTTAAGTAATAAGAGTACCTATTATAATCGAATAAGAAAAGAATCTTTTTAACGAATCAAAAACTATCTGAAAGCACTTACCTTACGAAGAAATGCTTCATTACAAGTTTGCGCAGTCCCTTTCCAGTGATAATGACGGAATCTTACATTACCAAGAAGCTTTGCGCCTTGTAGAATAGATACTTCATAAACAATCCTTCGTATATTGAGAACATCTGTACGTTTTTTATATTTATTCAGTTTTCGTCGACGAACTATACGTTCATCTGGTTCGGAATATTCCCCAGTACTCGTAAGCCCTTCCTCAGCAGCCCACGCACTCAATACGCTTTCAATAAAACTGAATAATTGTTGCACATTTGGTTCTAATTTGCTAGGTATATATAAATAAGGCGATACGGTCTTTTTTGGCACTAGTGATTTTTCCTCAGGTTCATCTTCGGGAGGAGGTGCAACATCGTGATAAGGACAAGTGTGTACTTTATGATGGTGGTGATGGTGATGGTGGTGGTGATGTTTAGTTTTACGCTTCGGTTCCTTCGATACCGATCCGCCACCGCCTTCTCCTTTGTCTGCGGTTTCTCCGCCACTTGAATGTGAATCTGCGCTACGCTCTCTATGCGGTTTCGGACGTCCGTTTGACGTCAGTGCTACAAGAGCCCCTGCAGCCAAGCAACAGTGGTGCGCTACGCAACAAAATCGTGCATCTTCCTTAGAGAGGCCCGTGTGTGATTTGTGGCAAAACGATATATCTGGCACTCTCGCTCCGAGCGCTGCCAAATGTGCACGATCAGCGCAAACCTGCATGAGGAGATTTTCTCCAAAATGAACAGTCTTGTGGCGGCGGCGACGCAGGTGCATGACGGTGCCGCTGCCGGCCAGCGAGGGCGGCGCAGAGGCAGACACGGGCTTGCTGCGGGGATCGAGCGCGCGCACACATCGGGGCGGCGGCACGCGGTGCGTCTCCACCATCATTGGCGAGGAGCGGCGTCAGCGGCCGGCGCTCGAGCGTCACCTCATTACGACTAAACGAAAATTAGTTTTCTCTTTTGGTTTCCGCTTCCCGTCCTTTACTATAGTCGGTTGCTTTTACACTTTACATCTTTGAAATGTCACATAGTTTATAATCATTTTGAAACAGTCTAATCTTTCCACTACTACATTTAAGAATCGATGAATAGATTCAGTTTCTTAAGATTGATGATGATTTTCAATAAAGTTTCTTGCTATTTGTGTTATTAAAACATACTAATTATGCCATTGGTTATTAACAAAATATAACGAACTGTGCAAACAACGTCACATAAGTTCTACTGGAAATGAATTTGTATTATATTATTGAAGCTATATCTCTCGTATTTAATAATCGAGTTGTAAGTGGTAGTCCGCATTTAGAGCGTTAAATTAAATTATCCGTACATGCGATACCGGACGCTCTAATCTCGCGCTTGAATGCTGCGCTAAGCGTAGTAGTTTTTCGAAGCTGCTCCAACTTTAATCCATCCTCGTTCCGTTAATTCTTAGAAGAATTAAAAGTTACGTTTTAGAGGATAAAATATCTTTTTTGTATTTGTAGATAATATTTTATAAAAATTTCAAACAAATACTTAGCTGTAACAGCTGTTCCTAATATAAAATGGAGTATCCTTTCCAAAACATAAAACAACACTTAAAGTGAATTTTATTTGGCGTATCTATCTGATTTTAGTGCAATCGATCGAAAATTTTACTTAAGTCGTTTTAAATGTTTAAGCTAATTGTGATATATGCCTAAAATATAAAATATAATAAACGTTGTAAAATGAGTGCTTTATCTCAATAAAATAATCGAAATATTACATTTAATAACCACTCACACACATTTAATAACCACAATGACAATATGTTATATATTGTATAATGACAATAAAATTATGTCAATAAAAGTTATTATAAGCAAACATACTAGAATAACTAGTACAAGAACGGACAGCGGTCTGCATTGGAAGTAGCTTATTCTGGCCTGGCAAGAACGTTAACAAGCTGTCAAAGAATAGTAGCGAAGCAAAAATAAATCGTAAAAAACTTTTCCAATGTCGAACCTAATCATGAATATTTTGTACTTCTTGTATTAATAATATATGTATATAGATTTCAAAACAAATATGACAAGTATAACAAAAATATACAAAATGTATTCCTATAATATATTTTTAAGATAATTAAGAAAAAGGTTAAACTCAAAGCTTTAGAAATGAGGGAATCTTCAGCGTATAAATAAAATTTTCCATGAAGGGTCATTAAGCCATAAAGATTTCCATTTGATGACTGGATAATTATTTCATAACTTTAAACATCGTGTACGGATCTTAAAAACTGACTTGATAAGATTAATCCACGTAAGTTTAAAAAAGAAATTTTTAAATCTTTTGGCTGACTTGTTATAGCATTTTGTATAACTGGCTATAGTGGCTTTATATAACTTTTAATAATTTATTTAGTTAGAAAAGCACACTAACAACATACATATTAATATTTATATATATTTAGATCAATATTTATATCAGTCTCTCAAAACCAAATAAACCTAAAAAAATAATATTTTGTGAGGCTTTAACGACCATTTTATTAATGTACGTTACAAAAAGTAATCGTTTGTCTATAGAGACTTCTAAATCTCTGATTTTGGATACTTCGTGTATTGGCGAGTTTCCTATTAAGTAACTAGAGACAAGTGGTTTTATTCCGGGTAAACTTTATATGAAAACATTTACATTAAGAGTGATATGATTGAGGTGACACCATTTATAGATATTGATATTTGTTTTAATGCCTCTGTGTGTAGGAAAATTGAGTTTAGGGGATGATTGGCCCCTTGGATCGGTCTGTCTTCTTGTAAAAGGTTTAAAGATAGTTGTCTGGCGAACATATATAAAAATAGAGCATCAAAATTCACGTGAAGTTAAGAAATTATTTTGGGACCTTTAAAGCGTCTGCAAAGCAATACGGCCGACGGAAAGTGTCTGGGAGTATTGACGACTTATTTTTAACGATATTGTCTAAAATATACGTGAAAATCAGCTTGGAGAATTTACGTGAGGTAAGTAATGTTTTGAGGTACCTTGATTACCTGGAAATTGGCCGTCTCACCAAGTTAGCAGGTAGGCATGCGATCTTAGTACATACTAACACTACCCAATCGTCCACATTTCGTTCGTCAGAAAATACGAGACGTCTGGTGGTCCTGGGATCTTGGACTATAAGACTGACTGACATAAAAGAAGACTCCGTAATGTATTTTTAATCTATACTAATCTATACATATAATAAAATTCTAACTAAGTCGGATCTGTACATTAAATATTTTTTTGAAAATCTTATTGAAATAGACATTATTATCAATACAAAGGCCGAATCTATAGTTTTTAGAATTTTCCTCTGTCAGTCTGTCTGTTACCGCATCACAAAAAAATCACGGGAGGGATTTTGATCAAATTTTGTATGATGATAACTGGGTATCCGGGTCAACATATAGGATACTTTTTACCGCGGGAAAATACCTCATTTCTGAGAAAAAATGCAAAAACTACATTGTAAGAGTATACTAATCTGTAAAACCTAAGAATTTGGTTTTTGGTCACCTGAACGCGAGCGGAGCTGAGGGCAATGCTAGTTATAAAATAAAATATGGAAAATGTTTGAATAATATATTGTTTTGTTAATAATACATATTTTTTGAAGTTATATATCTTATGGCACGCTTGGAAAAAAATATGAGAGTAAAATTTTTACGATGCGCGCGCACACCGACAGCCAAAAAGCGACATGATGAAGTTAGCTGCATTCCATTTACAAACAGAGAGTTGTGACAAACGGGATGAAATCTTTAGCTATTTTTGTTCTGTTACGCCAAAGAAGTATTCTTACTAGCGTACACACACGTTTTTTTGTCTCAGTAACATAATTTCACTTTAAGTAAAGTGATAAAATGTAGATTTTGTCTTTAAACCCCGAAACGAACTTGTGAAATAAACTAATAACATGCTACTTTCTGCTCATTCATGACGTGAGAATGATGTATTTCTTAAAGTTTAGTCACGTTTTAATTACGCTAACAGCCGGCGCGTCCCAAGAGAAGTAGGGCGTGATACACCACAGTAATGCGACATTGCATTTGGTCTATCGTGTCTACGTCACATGTAGCCTTAAACTGATTTATTTGTAACATTTAATCATTTTTTATTACAAATAAATTATATTAAAAAAAGTTTATTTTAATATTCAGATATAGTCGGAAGTTTGAAGTGTGCTAACAAGACAATAAGGAATACGCGTAAATAAAATTATATATTAAACTAAACTTAAACGAGTGGAAAGTCAGGGTTTTATAAACATACACAATATATATCTATCAAGTCTACAAGATTTAAGCTAGACTGTTAAAACTGAAATTAGTTTTATATGAATAACTTGCGAGAAAATATATTTTGAGTTTATATTCATTTAAAGATGTACAAAAATAAAATAATTATTATCTTGTTTTATATATTATGGTTCTAAAACTGAAATGCCAAGCAATTCAATATATTAACATACTAGTCCCATCGATATACTTATATCAAAGATAAATTAAACAATGTAAATATTCCATAAATAAAAATTATCAATAAATTACAAACCAATAAAATACAATAATTGCCCCTGTATATTTTCGTAATTCAAATTAAATATAACAGTTTTCATAATGTAATTTACTTTCAATTGTTTTGAACTCTTTTTAAATATAACATATTACCGAGTCAAATCAAGTTTCAATCGTACTTATTTTATAGTAAAATAGTGTTTATTTTAGTTTTCTTAGCCCCCACGATGTATAACCATACAATTAAGTTTCCAAGAAAATTTTAGGGTAAGGATAATTAATGGAGCGATCTACTCGTACATGTAAATGAAAGTACACGGGAGTTTCATTTTAACCCTGTAAACCGATATACGAGTACATAGATACATATGTACATTATACATGAAGGGATTAAAATGATAATAAATCTCTTTTAGAAAGCCCAACAACAAAAGCGATTGGTTTTTGTATTTTTCATTAAACAATATTTTGTTACACCGTTTAGAAATAAAACTTCGGTAAAATTTGATGTTTTTTTGTATAGGCGTAATTTTGTGAATGTATTCCACATTTTATTAATGACAATTTTTGTTGAGTGCTGAAGCATTTCGTCTCGTCATTATTTTTACGTCAATTATTTATAACGATAATTAATAACGTTCATTAGGTTTAGTTGGGAGTTAAATTAATCCAACGTTAATCGACGTTACCTATCGTAATTTGTTCTACGAGTGTACGTATTTATAGATATTACCCATCAATTAATTCAATGATATAAAGAGGAGAGTTTCTATATTTACGTTATTATTAAGTTTGAAAATATATGTATTATGTATGTAAATGTTTCTGTCATTTAACTTGGAAATCCAATTAGGCTTTAAAACTTAATCAAAGCAGGATAGGATTTAAAAGGATTAAAATGATTTGGAACAAGCATAATAATGTAAAATTAAAACAGATAATATCAATTTCTTTTAGCGAGCTAAGAATGAAAACTTCCTTGTATTTGTAACAAAATAGAGAACAAGCTAAGTACGTAAAATGCAGTAAACTCAACCAGTCAAACCATGAAGATGTTATGAATAACTTAAGAATTAATTTGTATAATATTTAACAAATAATATATGAATACAATATACAAATGTAAATGAAACACAAATTGGATTAAAGGTGAAGGTTCAATGCAAAAAATAAACCTCAAGATTAGATAGAATTCTCTGTGTACGCTTTTAGGTCAAGTATTGTCGCTGAGCTTTGCATCATACAAATGTTTGGCACTTGTGTTCGCTGATTCTACGTAAGTTTAAAGTGCTGAAAGCTCTTCTCCTATTTAGGAGATAATCCTGTTTCACCTTGATCTAGCGAAGCGCAGCTAAAATTAATGTCCAATATAAGATGGACTACTTTAGAAACAGCTTTGCTACCGTCTATATATATATATATATATATATATATATATATATATATATATATATATATATATATATATATATATATATATATATATATATATATATATATAATATCAGTTTAATTTATAATTTTATCAAAGCTTATATACATTCATTATTTCGTAAAACAAACGGTTTAATTTCAAAAAGTTAAAGTGGACGAATGTTTTACATTGATTTTACGAAACACTATTTTTGGATTTTTATAATCTGTGTACGGTAACATTGCTACGGTGTTCCGTGAATAAACGATATATATGTATAGCATAAAATTGCATCTATTAAAGTAATTACGGATTTGAAATGAGCGGCGAGCAAATATATGAACCTTTCATACTAGCGTCCTGCATTGCGCCAAATTCTTATTTGTCTTGTACTATTTGTTCTTTTAATTGGAACAGCAACAACGAGCACCGACCGGCATGTGACAAATCAAATATGTTGATTGTATAAATAAGTTTAATTCCTTGCAACTATATTACAGTACGTTTTTGTATGAGTTAATATATAGAGTTATGTAGCGATGCTTTAATAACACAAGATAACAATGAAACCTTTGTACAATAATTTTAATTAAAATTAAATTGAAACAAAAATTTTCGAACAACACGATAAACCTGTGCCGATGTCTATTGCCGCGAGGATAGGCGGAGGTACACATCACTTTAACACATGAATTGGATATAAAATCTAACAGGATAGCGATAACGGAATAAGAGATTTTAACCACAAACGTCCCTGAGGATATTTTAAGTTGATAAATAAATAAGTTTATTGAGTTACATAACCGAGCACTGGGCACATGGAGAAGTGTTCCAACGCCCAGGCGGCTCTCACTGCGACTGGATCCGGCACGCGTCGACGGAGGGTGGCCGCGATCGTCGAACTTCGTTACGATTCGGAGCGAAACGATCGTAAGTCCTCGGTCGGCTTCGGGGCACGCGCCTGCGGGCGGGCGGCGCCGCGGCGCCCGTGTGCCGTGCTACCCGCCTCGTACTACACAACGACGGCCAAGCCTTCCATTAAATACGTTTAAAATTAACAAATGCTTAGCTTATCGAATCTCTAATGAGCTTCTTGTTTAAGGATATATGTATGTACATTGTACATATCTCAGGTCTCTACATAATCGACGCTCTACGCAGGCAGCTGCGTTGTTTAATATTATGCCCGTATTAGAATACTGGTATTGATCAAATACATTATTATTGTGATATTTAATTACTGTATAAATAAGTTGACATATTTAGTGAAGACCCTTTATCTTTTGGTATCTTTTGGTAAAAATAATAAAAAAAATCAATAATTATATTATAATTGTTGATAAAATAAATATAAAAAGTACTAATATATCTATAATACGGTATTTATCCTAAACATGTTCCTATAAGTTCCTAAAGTAAAACCGTACTAAAAAATGTACAATACTACAAGTTTAAATGTCAAAATGGTATTAAAGTATTATAGTAGAGAAAGTTGTAGCGCAGACATAAAATTTTAAATGAGTTTTTTCATGTAAACATTCCACTGTTTGCCTTTAAAGATGAATAATCAAAAGTTGTTTGTATTTGTGAGAAAATTAGAGTAAATGCACCTTCCTCGTTCTTAATTTGGTTAACATTAGCAGGACACGTCATTTGTATGATTGATTTAATGTCGACTTACACATTTTATCAAGGTTTTTGGTTTATTTTAATTAAGGATTTTAACGGTGATACTTGGCTCATAATCTTATTGAGAATATTTCCTTTACTGCTATTTATAATTTTGCATATTTATCTTCATAAAATATGAATGTGCCATTCATAAAAGAATAATAAAAAATAGCGAATTTAAAGATTTGATTTTAATTGAATCAAATTAGTAAAAACCGGCCAAGTGCGAGTCGGACTCGCGAACGAAGGGTCCCGTACCATTATCTATAATATTGAGCAAAACAAAAAAATAAATTAAATATTTGTTTTCTTTTCATTTAAATATTTATTTTTAAAGTAAATAAATAACTAAATATTCTGTGAATATTTTAAGCATCTACCTGTTGCTGTTATCAATATGAGCAAAAACGAGTAAAAAATCACGTTTTTTGTTCGGGGAGCCCCCTTAAAAATTTGTTTTATTCTGTTTTTTAGTATTTGTTCTTATAGAGGCAACAGGAATACATCATCTGTGAAAATTTCGACTGTCTTACTATCACGGTTCATGAGGTCTGGTGACAGACGGACAGACAGACAGACGGACGGACAGCGGAGTCTTAGTAATAGGGTCCCGTTTTACACTTTGGGTACGGAACCCTAAAAATTGATATATAACTAAATATTACTTAGGGAATCAAAAAAAATCATCGAACTATAAAAAAATCGAAGCGGGATTTACATATTATGTATGTATGTAAGTACATATTCAAATAATATACGACTAAAATCCCTCAAGGAGCAAAAATATGAAAAATGAAAACGTATATTAATAATTGTTAATAATTTATATTCACATTAATTATACATTATTACTTTTATGATGTTCATAATTTTCATTTGTTTCAGTTTTTATTTCAGTCGATCTTTATTCAGTTCATAATAAGTCATCCTTAAACTAGGTAGCGGCTATACTATCATAAATACTAGAATAATTTTCAAGAGAAATATGAAAGCCTTTTAATATATAAAGCAAGATATTTAAGGAAAGGACTAATTAGGTTGGATTTAAGACGTCTGGGTATATTTTCAAATACAGCAAGGGTTAACGCAATAAACATAAAGGATGCTTAAACGAAAAAATGTAAGCTTATGTACGGTCTCATATACATTTTGAAGTAAAATCGTTTTAAATGAATATTATTTTCACTTGTTTATCTTGTGTACTTGATACATAGATTAATTATGAAACTTGAGGGAATAATTCACTTAATGACCTATGTAGGTACATGTATTTCATTTATCCAGATTATATACAAAATTAGTCGGTGATTTTCCATAACTATAAGGTTTTAACCAACTAAAAAAAGGAGATAACGCAAACTAAGCTATATGCTTGTATATTAAATCAAAATTTTAGTGTTACTTGTACATAAACTGCCAGATTATTTTTATGGACAACCTTCACTTTTATATACAGTCTGCACTGAACATAAAGAATGCTAGTAATATAAGTGTCAACTTGATTCATGCGACTACACTTATACATTCAATAAACGTTATAATATCCTTTTATTATTGCACTCGCTGCTTTATGTAAACGTACGGACTCCTACCTACATAGACATACATTTATTTAAAATATATTCATTGGAGATTATTTTGAATATAAGACAATGTTTCATATCCTTATAAAACTAATAAACGACAACTACCGCTCTTAATATATATTGTATAATAATCCAATTTAGCCAAGAGCTAGTAATAGTTCCGTTTGTGTAAAAAGTAATTTTATGACAATAAATGTGAATTATATCACGTAACGTTGCCTCTTCAATACGTTAAAGATAATTGACCGAGCAAACGAACCGAGAGTACGTTACAAGAGAATAATATGGCGCTGGTCGTAAAGCGCAAGCGTGAGGCTTGAGCGGTCCGCCTCCTGCCTCCCTGCTCGGTGCACGGGTGAGGCTGGCGCTGACGTCGCCGCGGGCCTGCGACCGGCGACTGCGACCTGCAACCGCGGCTAGCGAGCGGCGCTAGGGGGCGGAAGCGGCGCTACGTGACGAAGCTAAATTTAATCTCAAAGGAATGACGCGCGGAATCAAATGGAGAATCTCGTCAAATGTATTGCGCAATAGCGACTGCCTGTCACTGAATGCTTTAATTATTGTATACGACTGAAATGCTGCAGCGTATGCGATCTGCAATTTTCTTCTCGTATTTAATTTAACGAAGACGTTATGAGTTTGCAATTTTTTCATACATTTTTAACTCTATGCATCGTGCATTCACTAGTATTGCACTAAAAACTTTATGTCAAGGTTGTGTGAAGTAAATAAATGATCAAAGTAAAATGCATAGTACCATTTTAAATATAAATTGTATTTTATGAATTAAATAAAACGCTAGCGATTCATCCTTGCTTCGCTTGGGTTTGTCCCTAGGTACGTTTTAACCTTTCCTTTTTATGGATATCTAGATACTTTCAGCTGTTATCGCGTGATTGAGACAAACAGACAAACATCCAGCCAAACTTTCGCATTTATAATAGTTTTGGGATAGATAAAAGAAATCTATATATATATATATATATATATATATATATATATATATATATATATATATATATATATATATATATATATATATATATATATATATATATATATAAAACTAAATCGGGTTTGTTACAACGCTTATAACTCGAGTACTGCTCGACCGATTTTTATGATCTTCGTTTTGTTGGATTTGTCTTCAACCCGAATAGCAGAATAACTATTAAAACATCGAAAAAATTCACGAAAAAAATATATTTCATAAATATAGGGTCAAAACGTACTTATTAACGAACCCGAGCGAAGCGAGGGTGAGTCGCTAGTATAAAATAAAACTATATTTAAAATGTATTTGGACTGAATATTTTATTGAGTTTCTTAACAATGCTCTTTCGTACTCATGAATATTCAGTCCACTGTTTATTTTTGGCGGGGATATAAGAATAAGAAAAAATAATAATAATAATAATAATAATACTTTATTTCACAAAAATACATACATATTGTAGTTGAAAAGCATATTGAACAGTACATTTTGAAACAAACAATTTAGACTATCAATACAAATAATACGGTTGTCTCTGCTGCCGTACTAGGAGACCTGTATTACGGCATACAGTGCCAATCCCCCAAAATATTGTCAGAATTAAATTATCTGTTTAGTTTGCGAGTGTGCTATTTTGAGCTGTTGGTTGGTGTTATATGTATATATGTATGTGTCTGTGATGGGTGTGTGTGTTAATGTGTGTGTGTGTGTGTGCGTGAATGTGTGTGTGTGTGTGTGTGAGAGAGAGAGAGAGAGAGAGTTTGTTGTGAATGGGTAGTGATTATATGAAAAATATAGTATTTCTTATCTGGAGTAGATCAGCAATGATTCTGTGTTCGAATAATCCTGTTTTAAAAGCCAGTCCGTAAGTTTAAGTTTTAGGTCGTAGGTATTTAAATCTATAATGTTTAATTTTTTATGAAGGTTTCTATAAATATGTACACTTAGGACAAAGAATTGGTTTTTAGCAAACGAGGTTCTGTGTTGCACATTTGGTGGAAGGTTTGTTCGTTTATTTGAATTTGATGGGCTAACATACTTGTGTCTTCTCAGAGTCGACATGAGCACGAAGAGCTGTCGGACCGTCAATACGTTAGTTTCTGAATAGACTTGGGAAGTTGGGTATTTAAAGGGTTTTCGCAAAATAACTTTTAGTACAGCTCTCTGTGCCCTCTCAACCCTAAGAAGACTTGCTTTACTTGCACCGCCCCAAGCAGCAATACAGTATCCAATGATCGATTGACATAGAGCGAGGTAGGTCATTCTTAGAATCTCTAGGTTAGATGACTCCCTAAGTAGTTTAAAAGTGTGGATTAGTCGCATTATTCTAGTGACGAGAGCGTTTATATGAACATCCCACCTTAATCCATCATCAATTTGAACGCCTAAATACTTTACAGTGTCAGTTCTTGTAAGAGGAGCACAGGAACATTTTATAGTCGGTGCGTCACAGGTGTGGGCAATTATTGAGTATGAGTTTGGAGGTTTATTTCTGCGGCGAATAGTGAAAGGGATGTATGCAGTTTTGTTGATGTTTAGTGTCAGAAGATTTAGTTTCAACCATTTCATGATACTTTTGAGGGCATATTCGGCTTTTATCTTGACTTCTTCCCAGGTAGAACCTTTAACTATAATCGCAGTGTCATCAGCATATGCATAGATTTTACAGTTTGGGAGGGTCATTTTACAAAGGTCGTTTACATAAATTTGGAATAGAATGGGACCAAGTATACTCCCTTGCGGTACACCGTAATTAATAGTCCTTTCGTCGCTTAAGTAGGAATCAATTTTTACTAATTGCTTGCGATTGGTAAGATAATCTCTAAAAATATCCAAGGCCATACCACGGACTCCGAGGCGCTCAAGTTTCGTAATTAGCAAGGGAACAGAGACTGTGTCAAACGCCTTAGACAGATCTAGAAAAATACCAAGACATTTCTCTTTGTGGTCCATATTTTCAGCTATATATTGTGTTAGATCCAGTACAGCATCTTCAGTGGAGATACCAGGGCAAAAGCCGTATTGGTTATCAGCTATAATTCTGAATCTGTCCAAATAGTCTCTTAGGCGCTTATTTAAAATTTTTTCAAGTAGTTTTGAGAGGGAGGAAAGTACTGATATCGGTCTATAGTTGCTGACACAGTCTCTGTCACCACTCTTGTAAATTGGATGTACAACAGCTCTCTTAAGGGCTTCTGGAAAAACTCCCAGTTGCAGGCAGTTGTTAAAAATGAATGTCAGCGGTGGTGTTAGTTGTTTACAACATAGTTTTAGAACCAAGGATGATATTCCATCCCAGCCTGCGGCACAATCACTACGTAATTGGAGAATGTATGATTCGACCTCGGTCTCGTCTACAGCCATCAAGGCAAGAGAGTTAGGAAGCGAACACATGGGAATAGGATCATACTGTGCGGTTGTATCATTTAGGCCGGTTTCATTAGCTGATTGGAGTTGGGATGCCAAATTTTGACCTATATTACTAAAATATTTGGAAACCTCGTTAATAGACACTCTGGGATTATCCATTATTTTTAACAATTCTGAAGGACTTATGCTTACCTTCTTTGTGTTTGTAATTTCTTTAATTGCGTTCCAAAGAGCTCTAGTGTTATCTTTTGCCTTCTCAAGTTTACTCCTTTCGTGGGCTCGTTTAAGCTTACGTAGCAGACCGTTGCAAAAATTCCGATATCGAGTGTATGTGGCTTTGAGTGTTAAATTATCAGGAAACTTTCTTGACTTGGAGTGCAATTTATCGCGATTTCTGATACACTTTAATAGTCCAGGTGTCATCCATGCTTTTAATGTTCGCATTCTACTTGGAATTGTGACTTGTCTTGTATTTTTAGCAATAATGGCTTTAATTATTGATATAATGTGATTCATTAAAATATTTGGATCCGATGTTGAGTAAATGTCACTGAAATCAGTGTTTTCCAGGTCGCTTTTGATTCCATCGTAATTTAGTTTAGATAGAGTACATTGTGCCTTATGTGCAATTCTAATATTGGATACCGCTAGGATAGTAGGCTTATGATCGGTTATATGTGAGTCCAAAACTAGTGTAGTACTTGGAAGAGTGGTCTTTAGGAGTGTGTGGTCGAGACAATTTTTTTCACGAGTAGGTAACAAATGGGTAGGAATTAGACCATGAGATGCATTTAGTAAAAGGTATTCAATGCTACGATCATTTCTAGACAGTTCCTTTATATCAATATTCAGGTCACCTACGAGAGCGATGTTTGGGCAAGATGACAGGTCGGAGTAGACGTTATTTAGGCTTATAAGGAAGTTATCGAAGTTTTCTTTGGTTTGGTATGCTGGCGAGCGATAGATTGAGACCACAGCTAATTTGTTATCTATGTTACATATAAGACAATTTGCATTATTAATATTTGGTTCACTTACAGTTGCGTTTAAGTCGGTCTTAGTGTATATGATAATTCCGTCATTTTTGTTTAGGTTCCTAGCTGTCGCATATGAGTGAAAACCATCAAGACTGGGGCAGTTATATACTTTGCTCAGCCAGCATTCAGTAAGCACAACGATATCAAAATTGATTTTCGTTCTATGTATTAGTGTTTGAAGGCTATCAAAGTTTTTGTTTACGCTACGAATATTAGTATGAAGTATATTTATGTTATTATTTGATGTGGTAATATGGTACTTACAGTCCTCAGGAGAACAAATGATACCGTTGTCTGCACTGGTGTGATCGAGTTCTTCGTTTATATTATTAATTATAGTAGCCATTTACGTAAGTTTCGAATCCAAGACATGTAGCACAGGGTTCGTTTATAGTAGGTACAATATGATTGTAACTGACTTGATTGTGTAAAAATGAATTGCATTTGTATATACAGATAAGAGTAAGCATAGTGTATATTTGAATATGTGTGTTCTTGTAGTAATTATGGTAGTAGTGGAGTCTTATCGTGTAGTGTACTGTTAAGTGTATTGTTTTTAATTTATAATGAGAGTAATAAGTAAGATATAATTTTTTTATATAAATGTAAGTAAAACATGCTTTAAATAGAAATTTGAGAAAAGTAAAAGATTTTACGTTAACTAGTCACAAGGTAGGGAGGATGTCATTGAGACATTTTTCGTTGTTCACTAGAATCTGTTTTTCGCCCACTTGCTTTCTTAGAAAGATATTACCATTGGAAACCCAACAGAATTGGAAATTGTTTTTTTTGGCAAATTCTCGTGCGATAAAGAACAGCTTCTTAGTGCTAGGAGATAATTTATCGGTTATATACACTGGCTGTCTCTTCCCCGCAATGCCGATGATTTCTGTATTCATTTTGTCATCCCTAGATTTTTTGGTTTTGTTGAAGGACTGGACAGAAGAAATTACTTTTTGTTTAGTTTGCACAGTTGTAAATTCGACGATAATTGGGCGAGGAGTAGCAGAGTTGTTAGGCTTCACAGGTAAACGATATATGTCACGGAAATCTGATGGAGGGATGTGTACACCGACGACTTTGCCAATGCTACAAACCGTTTGTATAAGGCTTGAACTAGTCTCCGATTCGTTTTGCGGTATATTGCGAATTTCAACACTCGACGATCGTGTTTTCTGCTGTAAGTCATTTATCTTTCTTTCCAGGCTCTCTATGTAAATTCTTTGTTCTTGTCGGTCTTTTTTTAGTTCTTCGATTTCTTTTTTCATTTCTTCAAATTTGTTGTTCATAAAGGAAATGGATTGCACAATCTCAGCATTAGAATTGCAAATTTCCGTATTTGACTTTTTTATTTGGGCATTTTGAGTTTTTATATCTTTTATTTCTGTTATTAGGCTAGTTATGAGGGCAGTCTGTTCACCTAACATTTTCGAAATACATGTATCTTGGTCTGTTTTCCATTCTGCTAGAGTATCTTGTAAATCTCGTAGGTTAAAGCCACTGTTTACTGCCGAGACCTGTCCGGTTTGTGGTGAATTATTGTGGCGGGGACGCTTATTCCTGCTTGTGTTAACATTTTCACTCATTTGAATCGCTAAGTTGATGTCAGGTTCCGATTGCGTCATTGTTTGATGAGCCGGTAAATTTTGTGGTGTTTTGGGTTTTTGGGGTGGTGTGCGTTGTACATTTGCCATGTCCTATGTATATTATAGACTCTGAGTATTGAAAATTTTATATGCTTATATCCAGGCGAAAAACATTTAACTGTTTCTATATTAAAAGGCACGGATCTAATTCATTTAAAGTCTTCACGTAGCGTATAACATTATAGGCGTGGTTTGCGTAGCACGTATCACTGCGTCGTAGCACAGTCAATTACACCGTAGGTCCGTAGCGCACTCGAGAGACGTCAATCGCTCGTAACTTAACGCTATTTGGAGTATCGTCGTCAGCGCTGAGGCAGCGCAGAAGTATAAGCGCTCGGCTCCTCCTTCCAGAGCAGCAGGTTCAAATCACAGTCCAATAACTTAAGATTTTTACGAATGTTATTGAGTGAACATATACATCCCTTTCTGGGGCCATCTACTAGTCTCATCAGCTAATGTCAATGCCGTAAGAGTAACAAGGATACACATTTAAACTGTAAAACACCAATCACATTAAATGCAAAGTAAAATTACTAACACCAGTCGACACACGTCCACTCGCTACGGCGTCCAGCGAGGAAGGGAAAAAAGGAAATGTATTACGGTACGACTTCACTACTATTGCCATTAGGAAAGGTAAATCGTACCGTATATTTCTAAAAGCTTTTACTTTACCAGCCTCGCCGAAGCACTGCCACAATATACTACTGAAAGAATTTTTAGCCTTCGTAAGTTTCGCTTGGACGTGGCTCGATTAATATTTTTGATGTATCAGTGTAACTTTGTGCTATTTATAAATGTCGTAAATTACATACCATTTTAATATGAAGGATATTGAAGATCACTTACCTGAAAAAAGAAATTTCTATGCATATATTTTGTTTTAAAAATAAAATATATTATAACTATAAACGGAAAGTGAAGCTTCCGTTCTCTGGCCTATATTCTGATATGCTTTTGTCATAGACAAATATTATCCCAAAAATGTTTTTGTCAACATTTGCAGCATAAATTAGCGATGTTCGTTAATTTCGCAAACAAAAATCTGCAGTCCTCATTAAGTTAAAACCATGAAGAGAAATCCGACTTTCATTGTGTGCATTTTTAATTGTGATAATAAAGATAAAGTACATTTCTATTTCGTTGAATAAAGAACTACTCTTGCGTAATTAAATCTTTGCACCTTTAGTTTATGCATTACGTGCGTAAATAATATGACAAATATTTTAATACTACTTACTAATGTATACTGTGTTGATTCTTACATGTATTTTTTTTATAAGTAAAGGCACAGTATACAAGATATCATAGTAATACAGATGTCCCTTCCCATACAAAGAAATTGGGCAGATTTAATTGGAACTATTCTTAAAGCTAGTCTAGTCTTCATATAACGACGATAGACGACCTTGACAATAGTTGTCGTTGATATTTCTTTTAAAAATATGAGTATGAGATATGGTTTATGTCATTTTGTACATGTACATATGACTGTATAATACTACATAGAGTATAAGTAGAAACCTTCATACAGTAGACGATCGCCCATTGATTTTAAAGGAAATGCTGTCAAATGCAAGGGTTATCAAAAAGTACCAATTTTTATAGAAAACGGTTTTGAAGTTAAAGCGCTGTTGTGCCATCTCGTGGCATGTTGTCTACATTTAACCCTAAAGCCGTACGAGTCATTCCATATGAAAACGTCTGATTGTAAAACTCTACGAATAAATAATAAGTCAGGAAATGTAACTGCGTTAAAAAAATGACCCCAACAAAAGTCGTGTTCAAATAGGTGGGGCTTAAAAGTCGTGTTCAGCGCGTCATCAGTCGGACATTATTCTTGCAAGCGAGCACATGTCAAATTTTCGCGTACGTTTAAATTTTTAACATTGTGAACTACAGCTGTGCATAATGCCAGTCAGTATGTGTTGTGAAGTAGTGCAGGGACGATACAAGATTAAAATGTCCAGAAATCACTTTTCACTAGTAAGTTGTAGCTAAATTATAATAATTATATTTAAAGATGTTCAAACGACAAATATGTTGTCAAACCGAGATTGCCAATACTATGCAAAATGAATTCCGTCAAGTTTTGACCAAATTTAGACGGTATTTTTTTTCTTCTTGAAATGTAATAAAAAAAAATGAAAAATATTATATATATATATATATATATATATATATATAATATTATATATATATATATATATATATATATATATATATAAAAAATAAAAAACGTTGTACAATAATATTGTTTTTTAAAACATTGTAAAAAAAAAGTATGACTACATAATTTTTTTAAATATGTGGCTATGACTCAGCTGTCATAGCAGACATTGCAGTACACGTGAAAACCAATGCCTAGTTTCCTACTGAATTTAAACCAATCACCAAACATGTCTGTTTATAACCTCAAAAGTGATTCGTAGTTTGAATCATAGGTACGTTGTTTTGGTTTGAAGTAGGGCCATTTTTTGTGTGAAATTTGCCTTCCTGACTTATTATTTATCGTAGGGAAAAGTTAACTAATTTCAGATTTTTCTGTAACTTTGAGGGACTGTGCTTTAGGATCCCAAAAAATAGAATTTACGCTTATTTGATTTTTTTATGCGCCCGTTTCCGTCTATCCGAATTTAGACTTTCAAGAAATGTCATTTTATGCTATATCCTTTCCAGAACCATTTTTTTATTGGTAGGCATAACAAAGTTTTAAAAATCCAAAAAAAAAAAATAAATAAAAAAGGTATGTATGTATTTAGCCCATTTTTAACGTCCCACTGCCGGGCTCGGGCCTTCCTTCAATACGAGGGCGATAGGCGATAGGTTATAGTCCACCACGCTGGCCAAGTGCGGGTTGACGGACTTCATATGTCTCATCATTCAAAAACTTGCTAGGTTGTCTCAGACATGCAGATTTCCTCACGATGTTTTCCTTCGCTGTGATGAATGATTCGCACATGAAAATATCAGAGGTGCGAGACCCGGGATTGGAACCTGCTTCATTCGGTTTCCCAAGCGAGCGCGTTACCACTGGGCTACCACTGCCGTAAAAGTAATATTAGCTAATTAATAAATTATTAAATGAATGATTATATCAAATATAGTGATGAATGTTCTAATTTGTACCATTTTTATAGATGATATAATATTAAAGACTTAGAAAATAATTTGATACATTTGTAAAGAGCCTACGTTTTCAGAGTTGCTCCTTAAGAAATATATATGTGTGAGAGAACGTCCCTCCAGCTATTTATTTGGTTAAAGAAAAAAATTGCACACATTTATATCTGAAAACGTTTATATATTATCTATACTAATATTATATAGAGGTAAAGTTTGTGAGATTGTGAGTTTGTGACGTTGTAGGGGGTAATTCTGGATCCACTGAACCGATTTAGATGAAATTTGGTAAGAAGATAGTTTGTGACCCTTGGAAGGACATAGGATACTTTTTATCCTGGAAATAATCCCTTAAGGGGGTGAAAATGGGGATGAAATTTTGTATGGGGAATCAAGCTAGGGACGAACCCGAGCGAAGCAAGGGTGAGTCGCAATTAACAATATAATCAAAGTTTGGAAGTCAATTTTAGCCTACTCCTAATTGTCATATCGGAATGAAACTTTGTATGTATGTATATGTTATTCGGCTGACAATACTAGAATTTGGTATCTTGGAGTTGATCTGATGACGAAGCCAGGGTAGTAGACAGTGGATCTCTCTAAGGGCTCCTAGTTAACCCTTCGAGTTTGGTAAGTATTCATCTGGTAAGTTTTAACAAGTCCGTTATATTACAGTTCGAGACAAAGGCGTTTTTTAAGTGTTTAAAACAATAATTAAGAATATGGAGCGATATGAAACAGATACACCACGTATAAAAAAACTAGAAGAGTTTATTATTTGCTCAAGGAAACATACTTCATATCAATAAATTGTATAAATTATAACAACAATCGTTTCCTGAAGTGTCCCATGAGGGCAACGTTCGTAACAAACATATCCATTTAAAGAGAGAAAACTTTAAAAAAGTAGTAGATAAGCCACTATATACTAAAATTATGATAGGATTTTCCTTTCATTAAATGATATTCATAGTTGGATTGAAAACAAGATAATCGTTAAAGCTTACCTGCATTTATAAGATATACTCGTATACATTAAAGGCAGTAATAGTTCATGCACAATATTTCCAGATGCAAATTCTGATATTTTCATGTGAACTTAGCAAGTTTTCGAAATACGTGTGAAGTACATTTTTCTAGCGTGGTGGACCTCCTCTCCTAGCCTGATCCCCCTCGACCCCATCAATATACAAAAATTAAAGAAGAGCGGTATGTCGCTAAAATAAAAATTTTATTTACTTTTTTGTCTATCCATATCCATACTAATATTATAAATGTGGAAATGTGTTTGTTTGTTTATCCTTCTTTCACGTCGAAACGGAGTAAAGGATTGGCGTGTTTTTTTGTGAGGAGACAATTGGAGGGCTGGAGAGTGACATAGGCTACTTTTTATCGCAGGAGATTACTTAGTTTGCACGGAAAAACACGCTATAATACAATCAAAAAAAATATTTATTATCAGAATTACTTGAAACTTGGTATATAAATTCTTCAATAAAATTAAATAAATACGTGTCTTAGCATTATTCAAAATTCATCCTATAACGGGGTAAAATAGGGGATGAAATTTTGTATGAAATTGCCTTTTTAGAGATTTTTTTGTATTTTTAGCGCGAGCGAAGCCGCGGGTTCTGCAATTATAGTACAAATTAGAATATAATGACACTTATTTCTATGTATAACTAGTGCCTCACCCTCGCTCCGCTCGGGTTAGTCCCTAGTTACTTAAATAATGGGGGTGAGGTTAGGAGGATGAAAAATACTTTACAACTTATGCTCATACCTACCAAATTTACAAAAAAAATATTATTAAAATCGGTCGAGCCGTTTCGGAGTAGTGCGACCACCTCACACACCATGACACGAGATATTTATACATTAGATTATTTAATAAAAATTAAGTACCTGTCATTTAACGGTTCATTTGAGAAAAAGATTTTTAGTGTTTTAACTGCATTTACTTTCACTTCATCCAAGTCTTAACTACAGTCAACACGTCTTAAAAATCCCGTGTAGTGATTTTTCATTCGATATTTCCAACGGACCAATTTGAGGCACTCTACGTAACCAAATATGTAATAAAACCTGGCAAGATGACTATTTCCATTTTAAAAAAGAAATATTTAAATGTAATAATAATTTTTGAGATCACACACGGACACGTAATATTACTACCATAATTCCAAACTTAATGTAGAAGGTGTTCTGAAGAAAGGAAGGAAAGGTATATAATTTTGTACAAATTAAAAAGAAGGTTAACTCCGTACTAGGAATGAATACAAAGAAAAAGGGTCGAGTGCCCACATTCATAGTGGAAGCTTTATCGATATAAGTACCATTTTATTTAAAGATTTATGAAGTTTTAATAATCATAATAGTACTGTCGTATTTTTAGACAATAGTTAAGTGCTTGTTATGAAATGTTTTCAACATTTTATGAAAAATGTAATAGCGGGAGGCACTTTTATAATAATAATATTTTGCATATTATGTCATACTGTTTTATTCACTTACTACTTATCTGTACTTTACAATTTTTAAATAATCACTATATTATCTTAAGCATAGATTTTTAGCGATAGTTGCACCCAGGTTTAAGTAATAGGAGTATTATGGCCGACTTCACCAACGTCACCTAAGTTTAAGGGATCCCCTAAGCATAGTTAGGGGGCTGTTAGGGGACAGTTTCTGTTTCACCGACAGTTAGGGGTCACCTAAATGTTAAAATGCCACCTAAATATAGGTACTAGAAATACGGGCTCTAACGATCTGGTAAAACGAAATTTAATTTAGGGGCTAGTTTAGGGGACTTTTAAGCTAGGGATCCCATACGTAGGTGGTAGCTTATGGGTTGTTGGTGAAATCGGCCATTAATGTTTTTCAATGACTGTGATTTGTTACTACGTTATAATAAATTTAGTTAATAAATTATAATATAAATAACTTTAAAGGAAATAAGATGAAAAGTTATAAAATATATTTTTTATTATTATAAAATAATATATAAATAATAATATTAAAAGCTGATGATAAGCTACATTATTATAATGGACCCAATGACGGATGAATAGCGTTAAGAAATAATGCAACAAGTGATACATAAAATGAAAGGCCCGTTCTGAATACAAAATGCGCATTTCTTAAAAAACTATTTTTCATAGCTTATATAATATGAAGGCAGTGGTAGCCCAGTGGTAGCACGCTCGCTTGGAAAACCGAGTGAAGCGAGTTCAAATCCCGGGTCTCGCATTTCTGATAAAATTTCCCTACATCCAACATAGTTACCATTTGCCTTACGGTGAAGGAAAACATCGTGAGGAAACCTGCATGTCTTAAAAAAACCTAACAAGTTATCGATAGAGGTGTGAAGTCCGCCAACCCGCACTTTGCCAGGGTGGTGGACTATGGCCTGATTCCCTTCGTATTGAAGTGAGGCCCGTGCTCAGCAGTGGGGTATTAAAACGGGCTGCATGCATGCATACAAATAATATAATATCTATTAGATATGTACGAGAACTGGGTAATCTGTATGCATATGTATTTTATTTCCCAGATTATACTATTATATGTATTATGTTTAAAATTGGTAAAAAAATAGACTAATTGCTATAAGTTTTTTTGTCCGTCCTGTAAATACCCATAATGGGACCCTTCTTCTTAGTTAGGCAGATTTTTCTTATTTATAATATAAAAAAGCGAAAAATTTAGTATGTTAAGAAAGTTTTTATAAATTAACGAGGCAATGGTAAATAAAATATGAGCCTCAAATATTACAAAAGGTTCACTTTCGCTAACTTAAAAATTTATTTTTGGACGGACAAATGAAAACTTAACTTAAATTTATGTTCTTCAAACGACTTTGTTTTGGAAATTATTTTGTGCAATGAGCTGAGAAAAATTATTATATCCGTTTATTAATTAGTATCGTTCTAGTCGGAAAAGACAGGGAACGGGCCGACTGTCGTAGTGAAAGAGGCGAGATCAATAGGAAGCGACCCTGACACAATTTTCAGTGTCCGTAAGGCAGACGGGGTTGTGGCGTTCAAGAATAAACATCGGCCTCCATATCCCGTTACACAGAGGAGGGTGTCGAACAAAGTGCAATTTTTTAGTTCGCATAATAGTGTTTGCTTCTAACTTTATTATGTTTGAACATGAAATTGTATTCTGAATAACAGGTTCATGAAAGGATTTTATAGATGAGGTCATAAACCTTTTATGGAGAATAATAATAAGCGATCGAGATTAATAGAGTTGATAATCTTAAAAAGATTTTAAATCTTTCTAAATGTTTTTAATTTTTTAGGTATACATTTTTACACATCATTACATTATAATATATGTACACATTAAAATAGTATTATTAATCTTTATATTAAGGCTCACCCCCGCTTCGCTCTAGAAAAAAAATAACAAATCTATCCCTCGGGAACCATATATTTTTCCGCAATAAAAAGTAGCTTATGTATTATTCCAGACTATAATCTACCTCTGTGCCAAATTTCATTCAGACCTGTTCAGCCGTTTTCGCGTGAAAGAGTAACAAACATCCATACATATTCAAAAATTTTCACATTTATAATATTAAATACGGATAAATACGTATATTTACAATGGCAGAAGTCTTTGATAAGCTAAAATATTATGTACATTTGTAACTTCCGTCAAATGTTCCTTAGTTTATACACATAATAAAATTGTAACTAAGCCGAATCTGTACGTTAAATATTTTTTGGAAAATGTTTTTGAAATAGACATTATTATCAATACAGAGGCTAAATCTATGAAATTTGGTATGATGGTAGCTGGTATTCCGGGTCAACATATAGGATACTTTTTACTGCGGAAAAATATCCCATGTTTGAGAAACTTTTACTAAACGTTAAAAAGTATATTTTTGAAACTCGAATATAAAGCTTAAGTAAAACGAGCAATATATTCATCTTATGGTAATTAATTATAATATTATATTTGAATGCCGTATTATGGTAATTTAAGTCAAACTTTGTACATGAATTAACATGGAAATTAATCGCCTATTATCTTAGGACACACGCTTATAATAACAATTTGTATATATACTGTATTGTCGCTAGGTATAATAATTTAAGTTATTATTATTTTTCTCTTTTAATATTAAAAATGATTTCGTTTTATTTTACAAGTATTACTTATCACCACAGACCACAGTATATATATAATAAAACAGTCGGTAATATTTTGTTTGGTGATTCTTTAAATTAACATAAGTTTTTTATTTATGAACCGATTTAAGTAAAACAAATTACAAATAACACAAGTGAAACCTACCACAATAGACTACTGAAAGCCGCACCATACCACAGCGTACAAAAACGTACAGGCAAACAAACAAATATTCTAAAAATCATTGTTTTGAGTTCTGTTGCGTTAATAAAGACCCCCGACCCAATAATAGTTTTTCTCAAATATCTTTCATGTACAGACAGAGGAGATAAGGCATGGAATATAATATTATATTTCATTTATATGCTTTTTTTTAATAGGGGTGATTTTATTCAGTGTTTATTCAATAAGAAATTAAGTAGATTTAGTATTTTATTCAGTAAGGTTTTAGTGATTTACTTACTCCCTATAAGGAATCTGCCTGCTAAAAATTCTTTTACATATGTATAAACATAGCTTATTTAATAATTACACACGCACTTTAACGCCTCACTTCTGAGCATGGCTCTTTATTCAATACAAATCAGGCCATAGTCCACCAAGCTGACCAAATGCAGGTTGACGGACTTCACATGTCGTTTTAAAACTTGCTAAGTTTTCTGGCGTGCAGGATTCCACGTCACGATATTTTTCTTCGCCGTAAGGCAAATGGAAGTCATGTTAAAATGGAAAATCACACATGAGAATATAAGAGGTGCGAGATCCGGGATTTGAACTTTGCTATTGGAATGAAACGTATTAAATTCTACATTTTATTTTAAAACAGTTGCAGAGGCTCAGAATGCAGTTCTGGTAAGATAGAGCTATATTTTACAGGTAAAAAAGTACATATATGATGAAATGTTTTGTCACTTGTTGGTGCCTTTGTTTACTTACTTTGATAGAATTGTTCTTACGTTCGTTTTTAATGACAGAGTCAAAACGATGACTATTGGATATTCAATTTAGCTCATCTGAAATAGTTGATTGAAAAATTCATGATAGAAATAACGTACATAATTTCATTAACATTTAAAAGTAACTGAATAGACAATAGAAAATTATTTCTCAAGAAATGGTTTGTAAGCTTCATTATGGTAATAAAATTCATTGGCGTGGATCTCTACAGTTGATGAGTGGCATGTGGGGAACGTGGGGGATTTTTTTGTTCATTTGTTCACGCTACTGAAGCGTCTAGTCAGTAAGAGTTTGTGACTTCAAAGAGATAGAAAATATTTTTTTACCTTACATTCTTTGATGTTTTTATGTGCAAAAAAATATTTTTTTCTTAATATTTTTTGCACTTTTACTACCCCTCCACGTTCCCATTTTTGTGTTAATACGATACTAAATAAGATTAATTTTTATGTACAACTGGCGCCTTAGCCTCGCTTCGCCTGCGTTAGTCATATAATTTTTTTTCGTGAACTTTTCTTATGATTCTGATTTCGATTCTGATATTCTGCTATTCGGGTCGGCGACAAATCCAATAAATTAAAGATCATAAAAATTAGTCCAGTCATTATTGAGTTATAAATGGTGTAACTAACCCAACTTTTTTACATATTTATCATAGATCATTAAAAGTTATAACCCTTTAATAATTTAGTTAAGGAATTTAAATGATTTATGTAATTAAGACTATATACATGACTATATATTTGGACATGTACAATTTTTAAAAACATGCCAACAGAGCGATTTCTTTTCAGCTATAGAAAGTTAGTTGCTAACTAGAGTCATTATAAATTCGTGCAATATTAAAAAGTATTCTGAATTCTGAACGCAAAGCAACGGTTTTTATAGTGATTAGTTCAATATATCTGTAAACAGTTGACAGATATTATAAATCTATTTGAAAAGTAAAATATTAATTATTAATATAATGTTCTAAGAATGGTGTTTCTAATATAGAGACAGTACTGCTAAGAAGAATGAAGTATAGAGAGTGTCATCTACATATGTACGTAGAATGCAATTTTACCTTTATAAAAACAGCACTCTTCGACTTGATCGCCCCCATGCAGTTATCAAACAAACATTTTTACTAGCACCTGGTGCCACATCTTCTATAATATATTTGAAGGAAGATCAGCTACTACAATGTCCAACAGTCGGTATACATAAATAATTTTTATATGACTATTAATTTATATTTATTATATTATTTTCTTGTCAATTCCTAACATAAAGCATACTTCATCCGCTAACGATGATTCTACTCGAATGTTATTGTTTATAGAAATTGGCAGTTTAGTAGTTATACACAAATGTCAACGCTTACTTAGAAAAGAATATCACAGGTGGATCAAGCAACATACAAGCAGGAACTCTACTTTAATATTTAAATATTTAACATGTATCTTAAACAACATGGGAAGAACTATTCACTTTAACATAACATAGGCCCTAGAATTGACGCGGGATATGTTTACACAACACGGTACTCTGTAACAGAGATTTATTATCAGCGTACAGTTTAACTGTATCGTAACAACCATGAAGAGTTACATCCATTTATGTGAATCGCAGCGAGAATGATGATATCTTCTTTGTCCGTGCACTTGATAGTAAAAGCTTTGTATTTACACAAACAAAACGTCTCAGTTTTCGGTTCAAAGTTCTCTTTCGCGACATTCGACACGTCAATGTTTAAACGAATCTGAGCGTTCGAAACGCACATTTGGCATCAGTTCATTTTATTGTAAGTGTAGAAAGTTAACCTCAAAATATTATTTTTAATGCTACGTTTAGGATGCGATCGGGGCTGTCTACAGCGCAGCGGTGAGCGCCGCGTAGTGCGCATACTCCACCGAGAACTTCCGACCTCGGACGATCTCCCAGACCTTACTACTGAAGTGTCTCGACTTTGTTGTACCTACTTAATTGAATATCCATTCTGTATCCATATTACATTTTGCAAAGTATATCATAAATAGTGTACGGTTGTAATAGATGTTTGGCAATTGCTTTAAAATAAAAAGGGGGCAAAACTGAGAGAATATGAAAAAGTATGTCATCTGCAGCTGTATGTTATTGATTTATCGCCAAAGTAACTAAATAGCCAGTGACATGTATACATAACGATGAAGTCCAGGCTTGCTATAGTAAGGATGCTAAATTTTAAAAAGCTTAACTTTAAAAAGCTTCGCGTTATTTTTAAATGCTTATAATCAACATCTCTGGTAGTGACAATCGAAGTTCTGAACGACTTGACCGGTTGAGGTCATATTCACTCAATATATTTACTTAGTTAAAACGATTGTTCATAACTATACTAGGGGGTACTGTATTTAGGTTATTTATTTTAAAAAGGGATATCCAAAAATGAACATAAGTAACTATACATTACAATACTTAAAAAATTATATGCTTGTATATGAATACTCATTAGTTATCAAGAAATTAATTTTAAGAACAAAGATATGTTTGACAAAATTATTGCACCTAAATGTGTTATATGTTGATTTAGTGGAAACCACAATCACAAAAATCTGTGCTCGAAAGGAAGCTATTTGCTTGATACTTTCTTAGATTTACGCGTATATTTGACATTTTTAATAAAACTATCTTTTCGGATTATTTCACGGATTTATTTCAATTTTTGATTCCCGACGTTTCGAATGCTTTACAGCAATCATGGTCACGGGAGAGACTGAGGTGTTACATGTCTTGAATGTATAGTTGTTACAGACAGCCTACCCACAAATAACAAAATAAATAATTGTACCAAGTACCTTACAATATTTTATAACTTTAAAACTTTTTATTATTTTAATTAGTTTTATAATTGAATATGGAATATTATTTATTTAATTTTTGCTGTTATCATTATAATTATTACAATTTTAAAAATATTTATTAGTAATCTATATTTAGTGTTGCCATTATTATATTTATAACCATAAAGAAAAAATATAAAATATAATATTAATTATTTAAGCCACAAAATTGTTCTATGTCTAATTTAAAAAGTTAAAATTAATTAAGAATAATAATTTTAATTTAATTTGCTATTATTTGAAAAAGACAATTTACTAAGCAACACTATTACTTTATACTTTTAAAAATGAAAACTGAAAAATATTAATCTGAAATGCTATCATTTTGATCCACACAGTAAGAACTTACGTCGGGAACCAATGATCAAAATAAATCCGCGAAATAATCCGAAAAGATAGTTCTATTTGCTTGAGTTATTAGTATTTTTTTTCCAGGAAGGAAAGCAATAATAGCTTATCTGACTATTAAACTTTCGGAAGAATTTATTTACTTATCTTTTGGTTTGATTTTTTTCTGCCCACATTTTTAATATTTTGATTGTATCAAAAACTTTTTAAATGCAATTTATTGCAGGATGAATAAAGATATGATATATGTATAGGATAGATATAATTTGAAACAAAAATCAACAAAAATAACAAAAGTCATGAAAACATTGTATACAATGTGTATTTTACTACCAAGCCCTTCTTGCCGGGTAGATAGAGGGCCTTGTAGTTATAGTATGTATATCATTTTGTAGAGTTGTCTCCTAACTTTGATGATTAACGAAACTTAATTGTGGAACAAAACTTGTCGTTAGCTGAAAATGGTACTCTTAAGTATCACTTATTTCTCATATAGAGTAGAATCAGTTTACGGTGAGCTAACGATGTCTTTAGCCTGCCTTTCAATGTACCACCATATCAATCATTAGTAAAGTGTTCACAATAAGTAAATCAAAAGCGATTTACGCTCAAATTACGCGATAATTCCGTTGTTCAAGGTTTTCTGACGACGTTATTCAAAGCCACACTTTGTCTTAATCAGTAAATGCCGCATGTCCTAATACAATGGTCGATGTACCTACAACGTGACTGATATTTTTATGGTTTCAATTTAATTGGAGTATCCGCATAATAATAAATATATAATAGTAGGTATTTTAAAACATTGAAGCATTTTAATGAAATTAACTTTTTTGTTTTTTATTTCTAAGGATATAATTGTATGTGCTATTGTGCTACAAGGATCTTCGCTAATACGAGTATTTAGCTAAAGGGTAATAATTATATACTGATGCTAATAACATTTATTAAAATTACAGCGTCGTAGTTAATATATTAGTTATCTCTTTATACGAGTATATAGGAATTTTCTTGAAAAGACCAACCTTAATAAATTAAGATCCAAGATATAATGGGAAAACACATCAGGGACCGCTAGTCCGTGTAAATTGATTGGTCGGTGCACTTGAGATGTCTTCGATAAGTCAGGTATAAATAACAATTTGTAAATTCACGATTGTGAATTAAGCTATCGTTTATTCCAATAGATCATTGACTTAATTTCTCAATAAGTGTATTATATATATTCGCAAAAATATTAATAATTTTCCCAAGAAGCGAGCACAAATTTATAATACCTAGGTTACAGAGAATCAGTAATTTGGACAATTAGCGACATTCTCCTGGTGCGCTCTCTATTTAGTCCAATCGGAATCCGGTTTGGGGACAGAATATTGAAAACCTGAAGTTTTATGATTTCAAAATGTTAGCAAGTATATAAGGAATAGATATTCGTAAAATGCCCCACATGCCCCCCCGATGCTACCCCCGAGAAGTGGGGGGACGCAAAGCGTTGAAAAATAGTTTTTTTCAATTTCCGGCTTACTGTGACGGTCTATCGAAAAATATTTTGTAAAAATGTTAAAGGTCTAGTAAAAATCTACAACTTTTATAAATAACACTTTTTACAATAACCTCAAAGTATTCGAGATATTTGCAAAAAACTCGGTTTGTAACTTCTTTTGGTTATTTAATTTTTAATTTCTAGAATAATCTTAATTAATTTTTATAAAAATAAGGGAATGTAATCTTCAAAATACATATAATAAATAAAAAAAAATTAAATTGAAATGTTTAGCCATTTCCGAGAAAAGTATGTTTTATGGTCTCGAAAGGCTGAAAATCACCCCCAACTACAAGTGGACGTTTACATTTAAAAAACAAATCGTTCAATTATCAGATAGGGCTCATTCTTTTCGTCTTGAACTCTACTTTTTGAAAAAATTAAAACATGGTATGGTCCTGTAAAAACACACTTAATAAAATTTGAAAATTGGAGAAATCGATAATTTTTACTTTGTAAACTACATTTTTTTCAATTATCATTGAAGAAGTTTACTTTATTGACCAAATTTTTATAAAGTAGTAGTGTAGATTACAAAAAAAAAGACAAAAAAATTTAACCCCTAAGTTTTTAATTTAACGCTTATTATTTATACAATGTCGCCGTAAGCATTCCAACTTTTCAATTTGACGAGTCGTGAAAAAATTATAAAGTTGGAATACCCGTAAAGTATACCACTGCTTTTGTATGTTTTTGTCTTAGAATCTATTTATGTTATTAATTTTTCGAATTTATTGATATTTTATTACTTTTTGATCGATTTTGGAGTTACATTTATTGTTTTTTTTTTCATAAAAAATTGATTTTAAGGTAATTATAGAGGGAAATGAAATTCATTCTTAGTCTAATCTTGTTTATTCATTAGTAAAAATATAATTAAAAAAAATCAAGTTAATATTTACAAAATTTAGTCATAGTTTTGTTAAAAAATCATAAAAAAATGGAAAAAAACTTTTACCCTTTACGTCGATTTTTTCCTGAGATATTCATTCGACTTCCAATGAAAAAGGATCCTTTTCTTTTTTATGATTAATATCTTAGCATTTCATGGATGCACAGTAGATTAAAGGGTAATCATAAATTTAAGTCATATTTCTACTATCTATCTTAGTTTTTTTTCGTTTTTAACATTTTTTTCTTAAAAAAAAAGGATTCCGATATTGTCATAAATGAAATCTTGAACAACTTTACAACTTTTAACAAAATTTAAAATTATAAGAAAATTTCCGTAAAGTACCTATAAAAGTCACCTACCCTTTGAGGTCTTTAAGCCTAATCTACAATATATGTATATACGTTGGAGGAAAATTTAGTAGAAATGAATTATAATTTAATTTGAGATGTTACCTTTTTCTGCTAAAATGTTAAACATTATTATTATTTAAAGTCACTATGTTACCTTTCGTTAAATCAAATAAAAATTCCAATTAAGAGCAGAGGCTACGTCTCGAGCGAGGTCTATCCGCCATCATGACATTCGTTAGAGATATTTGGATTGGTAATGTTGATTTTGGAGTGTTGTGTGTTGAAGTCAGATCGGTGTCGAGAACCCGCTGCCCAACTAAACTATTAGAATTACCGTTTCGAGTTTATAACACTGTGATTCCCTTCATTAAATTGTACTGAGCATTCAATACTTTATTTGTAACCGCATTGAGCCCTGCAAACGCTCACAAGATTCATTTAACCACTAAAGATGATATCGGTAGAACTTGGATATATATTTTCTCTCCTCTTGGGATATTTTTGTTTGAATAATATTTTTAGTGTTATAAGAATTAAATTGTAAGTAACAAACTTATTAATACGAACATTAACAACAAAATCATACATCATTACATATTATAAATCAAAGCACTCTCGCCGCGTCTGTATGTCTGCCTGAACGCGATTAACTCAAAAATATTAAATTACATCCTTTGACGCCCCATTAAAATGCGTATGTCATCATCAGCTGTCCATTTATTAGAATGCCTATCCACCTGTCTGATCTGTATTTCAAGGCCACCGTCTGTAGCATTTAAAATCTTTAAATATTTAGAACCCTTGAAAATGGTGGAACCCGTGATTTCGATTCATACTTGGCAAATTTTTATCACAGAATCGATATTTTCACTGAATTCAAGGGAAACCATACCTCGATATACTTTAATATTATAAATGTGAAAGTGTGTTTGTTTGTTTGTCCTTCTTTCACGTCGAAGCTGAGTGACGGATTGGTGTGTTTTTTTGGGTAATAGTTGGAGAGCTGGAGAGTGACATAGGCTATTTTTCACCGCGGGAGAATATCTTATTCCCGCGGGAAAACACGTTATAATACAACTAGCATACTTACTTATGAACATAATTACTTGAAACTTGGTATAAATTCTCTTCAATACAATTAAATAAATACGTGTTTTAGCATTTTTCGAAATTCGTCCCATAAGGGGGTAAAATAGAGAATGAAAGTTTGTATGGAACCTACTTTTTTAGATTTGTTTTTGGAGTTTTAGCGCGAGCGAAGCCGCGTGTTCTGCTAGTCAGTACATAATTTTGTTATGTTCACTTTTACCATCGAAGAAAACCAGAAATTTAGTCCATTTATAAATAGAAAAAAACACGAAAGCTACAGACTTATTTATATTTTTGGGAAGTTATTGCAGTGAAGCCGCAAGGTTTTTGCGTGTAAATACAGCCTTTGAAGTTAGACATGCTCACACGTATCAGTAAACGAATGTCGATACTGTTTATTTTCATACTATCTTGTACACGGTGGAGCAAGATTGCTGATAAATGTTTTTTCAAAATACAAAAGATTTTTAACTAACTTCAAAAAGGAAGATTAAAAGCATTGTCAGTTAGGGGTTTGTGTGTATGGTGAAAATTAACAGTTAAGAGTGGAATAATCATTTACTGCTTGGTGTTTAGTGGCTAGCATGTTCGGCCGCAGATCTGGATATCTTGAATTTGGATCCCGCGTCTGGCCAAGTTCAGTTATTGAGTATTTCTGTCAGTCCGGAATTGGACTGAGAATTTCTTGACATAATTATAGAATAATGAGAAGTTTGTAAAGCCGTCGGCTCTGCGTCTTAACTCTTACTAATCGTGTCAAGTAGTCAACCCACCAGAGTATGAGAGGGACAGGAATAGAGAGTGCACTTGTGTTTGCGCTCATATGTGCACTGTAATATCTCCTGCGCAGATGGCTAGTCTCAATGAGATTGGCCGCTGTGACCGAAATACACTTTTTAACAGTTAAAAAAATATTGTAATGTAATTGGTGCAATTTTCATTTTGTTAATTGTGGGTAGGCTGTCTGTAACAACTATACCTTCAAGACATGTAACACCTCAGTCTCTCCCGTGACCATGGATGCTGTAAAGCATTCGAAACGTCGGGAACCAAAAATCAAAATAAATTCGCGAAAAAATCCGAAAAGATAGTTTTATTTAAAATGTCAAGTATTCGCGTAAATCTAAGAAAGTATTAATAATACCTATACATTATAATGAATATATCAGTTAAGATATTATCGCTTCTTAATCAATGTCTTTTTAATAAGTAATCTCTCATAAAGAGAAAGTTTTGTTTGAAATCCATTTCGTTTTCAGTAAAAATTTCAGCGTCTAGCCGTAAAAGTATAAAAAGTCAGCAATTCAAAAGTTTTGCAGAACGAGGGCTAATTTCTAAAGTATGTACATGTCTGGGATTTTATCCCTCGTTACATTCTATTGAAAGAACATAAAATGTTAAAGTTTACCGCATAACAGCCATTACATTTCTTCATAGGTTAAGTGCCGTCTGTGTTGGGTAAAGAGCGCCCTATTTCAAAACATAAATGGGTAATTGAAATCATTTTTAGAAAATAAGTCGGAGATAATCATTTTACGTTTAAAGTGTCCAGAATTATGTAGAAGTAACGTCGGAAAATTATTTTAAATACTACTATTCTAAAACTTAGAAGAGAACATACATATATTTTGTAACATTTTTTTTAATTATGAATTTTACAATTTGTATTATATATGTATTTTATTATCCTTTCCTCATAAACATTATCAATTTTATTCACTAGTACAAACTTATTTTTGTTTTAATAACTTATTTCTTGTTCTATAACTTACTTTTCTTGAAAATAAATGTAATATTAGGTATATATAAAAACGATTACCACTTACCTCACTTGAAGTTAAGTAGCAAATTCTTGAATCTGTGCTATCAATGGAGGCTTGTTGAACGATGCCATAGCGGGAGGACTCACGATCACTTGTGTACTCGGACCTAACACTATCTTGTCGATCGAAAACACCTCTGTAACCAAATAGAATACATATTGTTAAGTAAAACAAAGCAAAAATTATCTTTCACAAAAGTTAAAAATATATTTAGAACACCATTGCTATTTTTTAGTATGTGTATAGAATAAATTCAATAAAAATACCAAAGTGTTAATTAACAAAACAGGCTTCTAACTTTTGAATACGCAATATAGTAGTGTAAGTATCGCCAGTGTTTTTCGTCATAAAAGATTGTGTGCGTGCTATAAAATCACACACCGAACAAGGAAAAATTCGTAATAAAACTTGGGGTAACGTTCTTAGTACGTGACGGCTACAGCAAAATAAAAAGTAATAAAGGGTATTTTTACAACTTGTGAAAATACTTTTTTAGCTCCGGTAATATAATTTTTATTATTTTTATGTGACGCCATTTAGCACAATTTAAAACATTTCACATGACGTACATTGTACGTGCGTCATAAGTCAAAATTGTACATGGACTCTGTAGTTACAAGAATTTATGAAATGGGGTTACGTGTGGCTTTACAGTAATCCGAGATTCGAATTTCAGTTCTAGCTATCCTCTTATTACGTAACACGAAGGTTGATCAAGGAATTAAAGGCTACCGACAACTTATTGAAGATCGTTTAGAAAGTCGCCATCCTGCTTACACTTAATTTTCTTCTAAATTAAATAAAAAGTTTGTAATATTTCGCTTTGACCAAAATTATCCTCATTATTAAAATTTTTCGATGATTTTTTTTTCTTGGAAAACTACGACATTCCATGTTATTGCAAGCTTTATAATATCATTCTTAGTTTTTACATGATAATCACTTGGTAAAAGTTAATATTTTATTAATAGTTCTGAAAAGAGAGAACATAGCCCTGAAAAGTTACGCTACGTTCACACGGAGACACATTAGGCTGGATTTTATTTTCATCGGATCTGGGAAAACCCAATGTTGTGTTTACACAGCACATCTTGTGTTGCCGTATGCGACGGCCCCGAATCGGGATCCTGTGTGAACACACCATCCGGTTTTTTGCAGGAACGCGCACACTCCCTCTTATTGGTGTGGAAGCAATGGACGTGAACAGTCTTGCTATAATGTACTGGTATTATCCAGTTGGTGGCTTTACAACTCTAACACGGCAGTTGAAAAATGATCCACTAAAATTTTATAACTACTTTAGAATGACTATACCTTCATTTCATAATCTTTTGCGAAAACAAAAAACCGCTTGTGCGACCCGACATGTATTCGGTTTCAAGATCAGGCAAATAACCGAATCTACACCTGCTTGTATCGTATGAACGCATGTATTGAATGCGCTATGCCCGGATCCTACATTTTGCAGTACCGCCATCCGGTGGTTTGTAGTCGCCAAATCGGATGTCAACTTCGGCAGGATTAGGCTTTTTTGCCGTGCCACTAAACTGAATCCTGCAAAAACCGATTCGGTAGAGAAAAACACGACGCTGTGTGAACATCCACTTAGATAGCGAAGAACGAAACTTTGTGGGACTATTGATCTGTTAAGAGATTCACGACTAAAATTTATTATTTACGGTATTTCCTGACATGTTTTTCCGTCTCTAAAAAAATCTTATGTACCTAATAGAAACATTTTTGCTGCAAATAAATATGTGCATGCTTAACGTAATATTTTATGACGCAAGTAGATAGTTAAACTTTTACAAAGTAAAAAAAAAATAAGTAATCCCTCCACGACCGCGGACACGCCGGAGTTACAGTTAACAATAGATTTCTTAGAAATTTCATTAATTTCTTAGAAATTTACCTGGAGGTGGTAAGACTAGTCAAGTGCCAGTCGGATTCACTGTATGGATATGACCGACTATTACTCGGGACTACGACCCGAGTTATTAGTCGGGTCAACCTTTTAGTCGGGTCAACTTATTAGTTATCACTACACAAAATTTAGTTAAAATAGGATCAGTATTTTTTGCTTGAAACGCGCACATCAATTTCGCTCAATCACTGTTTTATTATATGTATAGATAAAAAGTAAAAGTCGTTGAAATCGGTTCATTACTTTTTGTGTAAAACGCGCACACACAAAAAGACATACAGACAAACAGACAATTTTTTTAACTATTGTTTTGGGGTTATATTATGTACCTACGTTACAGTCATTGTTAAAAAAAATATTTTGTGTACAGATTTCGCTAAGTCACTGCTAATGCTTTATTGTAGTATAGATTTATCTCTTAAAGTTTAATTTGAAGTATTCAGTTTATAAAATTATAAAATAATTTTATTTTTGATTGGACATTTTTTTATAAAAACTATATGTGACGGTTTATTAGTATGAATGTTATTTTGGTGAGCCCAAAGATTAATTATTAAAGTAATAAATTATTTTCCTTTAGCATTCTTTTCAAATACATATTTAATATTGTAAATGTGAAAGTACGTTTGTTTGTTTATTTGTTTGTCCTACTTTCACGTCGAAACAGAGACAGATTGGCGTGATTTTGTGTGGAGATGGTTGGAGGGGTAGAGAGGGACATAGGCTACTTTTAACCGCGGGAGATTATCTTATTCCCACGCAAAAACACGTTATAATATAACCCACAATAACTCACTATACCTATGTATATACATATATAATATATAGTATATCTGTTTCATACTTAAACCGTTAAAACGTACCTACGTCTAGTCCAAATGTAAACCAACTTCTAGTTTTCAAATAAACATATTGACTTTATCTAAAAAGAAAATAAATTGTATTTTGTGTATAATGATTGGTATTTTGTTAATGATTTTTAGTAGATTTAGCCATTTTTATCGACTGAAAATGTCACACACATGTGTGTATGTATGTTCCCTATGGGCTCCAAAACGGCTGCAGCGATTTTAATGATATTTTCAGACAATCTTCAAATTAGCCCAGCGGGTGAACCCGTGAAGTTTGTTAGTGACTGTAAGTTTGAAAGCGGGCAAAGCTGCGGAAAGTGCTAGTTTATTATATTTTTAGACTTAATGCTTCACTGGCTCTCCAAGCTTAATTTCCACTTGCACGGGGTCGTTATAATCAGTCATCAATTAACCGGCATGAACTATTTTGCATGACGCGCAAAATTTGTAGGTTAATGAATAAAGGTAAAACCACCAATACGAAATTTATAAGGAACTAGCGACTCACTCTCGCTCCGCTTGGGTTCGTCCCTAGAATTACGTTTTAACGTTTAGTACAGATTTCTCGGAGATATTTTCCCGCAGTAAAAAGTATCCTATATGTTGTCCCGGATAACCAGCTATCATCATACCAAATTTCATCAAAATCCCTCTAGTGGTGTTTTCCCGTGATGCGGTCACGGACAGACAGACAGATAGACAGAAAAAAGTTCTAAAAACTATAGATTCGGGCTCTATATCGATAAAAATGACTATTTTAATTAGATTTTCCACAAAAATATTTCATGTACAGATTTCACTCAGTATAATATAATAATCTATGTGGTAATATATTCATTCATGTAGGTGAATGGATGGCCCTTAGAGGTAGGGTATACACTCTCGATAATATCGCAAAATTATAGCTGCAGCTAACATGTATACAACACAAAGAGTTCCACGATGAGTATGTACTTGAAATCGGATCAGTCTAATGATATCATCATTAAAAGAAAACTTGCTCGTTTTCTACAAAGATAGCATGTTTTTTTAAATAAATGTATGTAAAACAAAGACATATTATTTGTTTTTGTGATGATTGACTAAATAGGTCAGATTCGACTGCTAACTATAGGTAGGTGTCACTTGTGACCTCAGACTCTTCATTTGTCATTTTAATTCATACTTCTATACATATAATAAAATGGTAACTAAGCCGAATCTGTACATTAAATATTTATTGGAAAATCTTATTGAAATAGACATTATTATCGATACAGAGGCCGAATCTATAGTTTTTAGAATTTTTGTCTGTCTGTCTGTTACCGCATCACAGAAAAACCATTGGAGAGATTTTGAAGGAATTTGGTATAGTGATAGCTGGTTATTCGAGTCAACATATAGGATACTTTTTACCGCGGAAAAATATCTCATTTCTGAGAAAATATACAAAAACTGAAATGTATACTATATATACTAATATGTAAAACTTAAGAATTTGGTTTTTGGTAATCTGAACGCGGGCGGATCCGCGGGCAATGCTAGTTAAAATATAAATAAGTATATTTTTAATATTTCTCTAAAGTATTTGTTGTACAGTTATTTATTCACTTTTAGGAATAAGTTAATTATATTAATTTTTAATCATACTTACGTGACATATGTCAAGTGTATGAGAAACAAATATGACAAATTTAAAGTCAATATAAATTAATTTAATTTACGTGCTTTTAAGTTGTGCAGACTATTGTATTCAGCCCTTTTTAAAGTCCCACTGCAGGGCACGGGCCTCCCTTCAATACTCGGGGGATCAGGCCATAGTCCACCACGCTGGCCGAGTGCGGGCGGACTTCACATGTCTTTTGAAAGCTTGCTAGGTTCTCTCAGACATGAAGGTTTCCTCACCGTTAAGACAATAGTGGTAATCATGTTAGAAATGATTCGTACATGAAAATGCAGATGCAGTGCAGACTATACCTACACATTTTCAAAAGTTATATGAAAATTCAGTTCAGATTTCATCGGAGTATTAATAGAGTATAAATGATTTTTAATTCACACTTTCTTCAATTTAATTTCTGTAGCAAGCTTTTAATTAAGATTTCAGAAAGACAAAATAAAACATGTTTCCAATTTACTATTAAGACTAAACTTGACGAGGTTTTCACACGTAGATAAAATTTTATTAATCTTGAAATAAATTTTGAAAGATAACAAAAAATAAAAATATATATACATATAATAAAACTGTAGAGGTCGAATGTCTGTCTACATAGAAAAAATTTTTAAAACCGAGTCAGGGAGATATAAGAAGAGAAATAGAACAAATCCAGATTTTTTTAAATTTTTTGTTTCTCTGTCTGTTTGTCTGTTTGTACGGGCTAATCTCCGAAAATGTTGGACCGATTTAAATGAAATTTTGCATGGTGGTACCTTATATCCCCAGTCAACATTTAAGATACTTACTTAAGGGTTTCCGTGGGATAGTTAAAAAACTATAGTAACTTACACAGCTTAGTACACAACAACTTAAGCACCTAATTTAGTAAAATTTGGCATGTTGATAGCTTATATTACCGGTCAAACAACAGCTTACTTTTTATCCAGGAAAAATGAACAGTTCCCGTTGGATAGATCTGTTTGTGCTTTTCTATCTAGCTATGTGAAAGTTTGTGAGTATGTATGGATGTTTGTTACTCTTTAACGTCAGAACGGCTAAACCGATCTGGATGAAATTTGGCACAGAGATAGATTATAGTCTGGAATAATACATACTTTTTATCCCGGAAAACTATGCGGTTCCCGAGGGATAGATTTGTTTTTGTTTTTCTAGAGGCGAACCCTAGCGAAGCGAGGGTGCACCGCTAGTAGTAAAATAAGCAGAAGTATTATGTTCAAATACTTTTTAATACTAATAATAAAATGTCGAATACATTGTTTTTAAATAAGTTTCTGTAACATTCGAGAATGAACAAAGTACACGTTGACTGCATAAACCAAGACAATAGACTTGTGATGACATTTGAATGAGATATTAAAGAAGCGCTTTCCGCTGTAATAAGCTGTCAGCACATTTCTTCTTATAGCCCGCCTCGTAGATGCTTTGTGATCGTCGTAAATTACCATAATAATGAATCCATAAGCGAATGAACAGCTCTCGCTTACCTAACAAATAAAACTCAATAGGTAATAGATAACGATACACATGAAATGTATAGAAATTAAATTCTGTTATGAATACACTCACCGCTGTTCAAAGCTGTCAGCTCTGTTGCTTCGATATCCTGAGTCGTTGAGGCTGCCTTCATGTCGCAGGCTGGGGAGCGAGTCCCACGGCGAGCGCCGCGCGCCCGGCGCCGGCGCGGCGCGCCAGCCGTCCGAGTGGCGGTACCACGCCGCGCGCGCCGACTCACCGATGCACGACGCGCAACGGGAAGCGCTCACAAAGCTGATAGAAAATATGTACATGTATTTTAAAACTATGTCTTCGGATGCTTTTGAGACATCATAAACCATACTCTCTCCCGTGACCGTGATTGCTGTAAAGCATTCGAAACGTCGGGAAATATTTGAAAATTTTTACCTAAACTTTGATGAAATCGATATGAAAAGAAATAGGTAATGATAACCTTTTCCACTATGTAAATAGAAATTTCTATTGATAATGCGTTGATAATCTCAATATAAGTTTTGACCTAAACAACATCTATATGTTAATATGAATGCAATTTGTTTCTTACTGGGATTAAATTAGGACGTGATAAACCATTTAAGTAAATCAAACCAATCTACTCTTTTAAAATTTCTCAATTTTAATTATTTGATTTAATATAGTAAACGATGAAAAAAGAACGTAAAAGCTCTATTCAATAGATAACATTTAATGAGAGTATATATGTGAGATTAAGTGTTAAAACTACCAGATCACCTATAACCCGGTTTTATAAACACGATAAGGGAACAACACTCAGGAACTTTGTCGTAAAGGTGAACCTTTACTATAGCGCTACATTAAAAACTTGAGATGGTTTACGAGATATCCGAGATAATGCGCTATTTCAATGCATTTAACACAACAGTTCTCTCTGCGAAGCGTAATGATATGACTTTGTACATGTGTTCTATTTAAATAAATACTGTTTTTCTACACCTTTTTTTAAATTCGAAGAACATCTGACTCCTCTGAAGAGGATAAAAAACTTAACAGAAATATAAATATATAACCTTTTTCTTTAAAAAAAATAAACCTACTTAATTTCCTCACAGTACGCATGTCCTGGTGGATTTATTTTTAATGCTGGTCATTATATATATTTTGAAACGAGGAGGTTTTCACTATTTTTATATTTCGAGACAAATATTGGACATTCTTAATAACTGTAAAACGTAAATTTGGATGAGAGCTGAATCACAGTAGAGCTCATTATGTAGAGACATATTCTTTAGATTTGTCATCGCATAATAAATATAAGGTATATTTCTCTATATTTTTTTGAATTTTTTAAAATAACCTTAATAAAATTGTGAATTCAATCGAAGTAATCGATTGAAGTAATAAAAATGAGAGAGTTTAAAAATGTTAACTAAAGTTTAAAAAGAGTATTAAAGTTGAAGAAGAGGGCACGATGTGTAAAAATAACGAATGTACAGGTAAAACAGAAAATCAATCCGTTTCTTCCATTAGGTAACCTAATTCAGAATGGACATTTCGACAATTCCCTGGAGTCACAACAGTTTCGTGTCAGGTTGAAACCCGCTTCGAATCTATTAGGAGCTTAACAGCGTTGGTATTATAAGAGGAAATGCACAGGAGAACGATTCAGTGCCTAGCTTTTATATCATATTGCTCATCGTATTTCATATTTTAAAATTGGATTCTCAATATCAATGCAATTTATTTATTTATTAATAATTTTATTTAAGTTATTGCGATAAAAAGTTGTTTTATTGTTAATTGAAAATTGTATTTATTTTAATTTTGAGAAATATTTTAATTAATACATATTATCTTTAATTGCATAATCAAAAGAAATAAATAAAAATATTACATACCGTATAGCTCAAGGATTCCTTTAATTTTTAGTAGACTAGTGGTTTTAGCAAGGAAATTAAAATTGAATATTTGAGTGTTTTTTTTTTAAGTTTTTTGAAAGTAAAAAAAAAACATATAACATAGTGTTTAATATCTTGACTTAGGTTACAATTACTCATATGTTTAAGTTTGATAATTTTAGTTATATATATATATATATATATATATATATATATATATATATATATATATATATATATATATATATATATATATATATATAAACAATAAGTATTATATTAATAAAAAATATTAAAATAAATCTATTATTATTTGTATGTAAATAATACCTTGTAAATAATACCTAATAATAAATTGTTACCACCTAAGCGAACTATAGGTGACCCAGCTGTGTAACCTGTGGTACAAATGTTATACTATCCATCTGTTCATCTAAACTGGAGGAAATCTCGGATAAGCGGCCAAGTAGTGCCTCGCAGCGGAAAGTGTCCTATAAAACGAGCATGTTTTTAATAGAATTCCAAATACATAGTATGGTATTTTTCTAAACGTACAGAAGAAGTACAAAATCTAATAAAATAGCCTTTTGTTATGGTTTTCTTGAGATATACAATTAATAATGCTTTTTATTTTTGTGTGCTTCTTTGCAATATTGGTATTTAGAATCGATTATCAAGCTCGTTTTATTCTTAATTATTATTAATGTAATATAAAATACTCTGACAAAAACAAAAATCTACCTTTTATGTTTACCCTTTTTCTATATATTTATGCAATTTATTACAAAAAAATATTAATTCATTAACGGTACGAAGATACTTTATTTTAATAATAATTAATGACCTGCCACTTTCCCACGTTGCCCATTTTACGTTATATACATCATCCTGCGCCCGCGACCGCAAAGGTATCAACCGGCTTGCCGAATTTTCAGTGATTTTAAAGAAATATATTTTATCATTTATATTTATTATGTCATCACATTATTCTACTAATAAGGTTACTAGATGATTGTAAAATTATATTACGCTAATCCGAAAGTAGACATAATAAGAATGAAACTGAAAGAAAAAACTAAAAATATATTTCTATATTTAGATATATTGTTTTTTTAGGTTTTAAAACGTAAAATATTATGATTAGCGGATTCTAAAACGTAGATTCACGATGCAAAATTTAAGGTCAAAGTTCAACTAGAAACAATAGAGCGCACCTGACTGAGGCTTTAAAGTCAAAATACATATGTGTCGACAGTGTTGTATAAGTTTATAAATGAACTCCCTTTATGTAATAGTTATTTTTAAATCAATTTAAAATAACCAAAAATAAATATTTATGTATGAATAATATAATATGTATTTTGCTTTAACACTTCTAAGGAATTATAGAAACTCTATCAATAGAATAGTTCATAGTTTTGTTCCTCGGTGGTGTAGTGGCTAGCATGTACGGCTGCACACCCGGGGGTCCTGGGTTCGAGTCCCGGGTCGGGCCAAGTTTAGTTATTGAGTCTTTCTGTATAGGAAGTCTCAGTAACAGCCCGGAGTTGGGAAGTTGGCGGTGTTTCACCCCCGTGCCTCGGAGAGCACGTAAAGCCGTCGGTCCTGCGCCTTAACTCTCACCGGTCGTGTCGAGCAGTCGTCCCACCGGAGTATGAGAGTGACAGGAATAGAGAGTGCACTTGTGTCTGCGCGTACACTTGTGCACTATAATATCTCCTGCGCAGTTGGCTAGTCTCAATGAGATTGGCCGCCGAGGCCGGAATCGGCTAGGAGACATCATCAGTTTTGTCTAACAAGCCTTGTTTAAATTTTTAAGTTTTATTCGACTCCATTTCATGTTTATACGAGTACATGCCTATCTATTTATATAACATAATGTCTCGAAATATTTAACTATCTTGCGAGTTGGGTAGAGAGATAACAAAACGATGTCATTGTGTTACCTACACTCACGCTCCTTCATATTGCGCATTCCAGCCGCTACCTTTTATGTTGAATAACCAAAAAGCGAACTGGATGATAACGTAAAGTTTTTAAGCTTCGTGTTGGTTCAATTATTTTCATAGTTTTAATAATATATATATATATATATATATATATATATATATATATATATATATATATATAATATATATATATATATATATATATATATAAAAGGCAAAAGTGATTCATTGATGTATCAACTCACACGACGTACAGGTCAAATCCTTAAGGCTAGAAAATTGATATATATATATATATATATATATATATATATATATAATATATATAAAAGGCAAAAGTGATTCATTGATGTATCAACTCACACGACGTACAGGTCAAATCCTTAAGGCTAGAAAATTGATATTTCGCAAACGTATTTCTCATATGACGAAGGCATCCACAAAGGAAGGATTTTTAAAAATTCAATCCCCAAGGGGGTGAAATAGGGTGGTTAAAGATTGTATGAAACTTTTTATTCCTTGGACATATGTCCAAGGAATAAAAAGTTGCGTGAAATTTCGTATGAATTGAGTACGGCAAAAATTATGAGTTACGTATTTTAGCGTTTTCTAAAATAAAACCCCTAAGAGGGTAAAATAGGCTATGGTAACATAAAGCTAAAGAGTTTTTTTTGTGGATTAAACGCGGGCGTAGCCGTAGTCGCGTAGTATCGCGGGTTTTGCTAGTCATCGATAGAAAGAGGGATTATCAAGGAAGTTCATACAGCATTTTGCGAAAATAAGCTACTTGTAATAACTGACTCGAAAAAAATCGTTCCCTCCAACACTTTGCGTGAATATATGTGAAGGGCATGTATGGTCGCGGGTCAATAGTAATAAATAAAATTTAAGTAAACAATTTTTGTTCTTTAAAATAATTCTTTTTCATTTCATTCAATGGTGTCATCAGACGACACAAATTCTAAATGAAACCAGCAAATCCGCACATGGGTAAAAAGTAATTATAAGCTTTAAAGCGAAGTCTTTATGAAAACGACACATCATCGTCATTTTATTTCATTCATTTTCATTCCTTTAAATGATTCATGTTGACTTATCTTAATACATCCTTTTTAAAGTATTATCTAATTATATATTTTAATAATTTTTCCCACTCACCTTGACTGATGATCACTAAGGTAGCCTTGATCTCTGTCTCGTATACGGTCTCTATAAAAAAGTTAATACATTATAAACTGAACCACGTAAATAGATGATATATAGACGTGTATAGTGGGGTAGAGAATCCTTACAATGAATTCTAAAAGCTAGTTATTAAAGAATGTAAAATTGCGTAGTTTTTGCAATGCAAATAAAACATGAACGAACCTCGTATTATGATCACTGAGGTAGCCCCGCTCCCGCTCCCGTTCCCTCTCGCGCTCCCGCATCAGCTCGTTGCGATCGCTAGAACAATACCGTGTTTTAATCAAAACGTAGATTAAAATGCGAACAATCGATTTATACGAGAAAGAATGTCAGTTTCAAATATCAGGGCCAAAATAAGAGAATTTTCTAATATTAGCTGTATTCAAATATTTTACATTGTCTTTATGAATGTAGGTTTATACAATTGCATAAATAACTTAAATTTTAATCTACATTAATAAAAAGAATCTAAAGAATACAAATATTAAGTCTTGGAAAGTTATATATAGTTATAATTGGTGGTCCTCAATCCAGAACGTACAAAGAGAAACTGCAGCGATTCAAACTCCACTCATTACAAGAACGAAGAGCATTGCTACAGATGTCATTTCTGCATAAGCTCTTCAATAATGAGATTGATAGCAGCGCTCTCATTGAAGAATTAAATATTAACGTACCGTCAGTGATACCACGATATCAAAAACCATTGTTTAGCACCAAAGCTTACAAAACCAACTTAGGCAAGAACTCTCCAATAGCGAAGCTTCAAAGCATTTATAACCAACTGACGAATGTAATCTGTGACCTAGACATTGCCCATGACCCATTTAATAAATTTAAAAATAAAATAAGTAAATTCATGACTCAGTGTGACGATGGAAATTTTTGTTATTAATTGTATTTCATCAAATTTTATTTTATTGATTAATTATTATGTGACATTTAAAATAATTTAATTTACAACAACTATCATCATTTTGTTAACTAATAACTAAATTTAATCATAATTTTATTTTAACTCTTAATTATTGAGCATGTTGTGATTGTCTGTAATTGGAAAAACATTTAATCATTATAATTATAGCATTTGTATATTATATTGGCATGTAATAATGTATTTTCTGTTGACGATCCTAAATAAATAAATAAATAAATAAATAAGGAAATAAATTGGCTTCTCTTAATAATAGGGATGAAATATACCGTGACATTAATTGATCGATTGAGACAAGAGAATTCTCAACATTCATCTTTTTTTTTAAGTTTCCAAAGTAAGATTATTATTTATTAGTTTTAGTTTGTTACTTACAAAATAAAACTTTACATGTTTTTCAGGTTAACAAAAATATATTTTACTACGAGAAGTTTATATAAATAGAGAATTATATTGTAATTAGTGGCTCACCCTCGTTTCGCTCGGGGTTGCCTCTAGGAAAACAAAAACAAACCTATCCCACGGGAACCGCACTTTTTCCGGGATAAAAAGCCTATATGTTATTCCAGATTATAATCTATCACCGTGCCAAATTTCACCCAGATCCGTTCCGCTGTTCTGACGTGAAAGAGTTCCAAACACCCATACATCCATACTTAAAGTTTCGCATTTATAATATTAGTATAGACTAGCGAATCTAGCGCTCTCTAGTTACGTTTTAACATTTAGTATAGATTTCTGAGAAATGAGATATTTTCCCGGAGTAAAAAGTATCCTATATGTTGACCCGGATAACCAGCTATCATCATACCAAATTTCATCAAAATCGATCCAGTGGTTTTCCCGTGATGCAGTAACAGACAGGCAGACAGACAGAAAGACAAACAGACAGACTGACAAGAATTTTAAAAACTATAGATTCGGCCTCTGTATCGATATTAAAGTCTATTTCAAGAAGATTTTCAAAAAAATATTGTACAGATTCGGCTTAGTTACAATTTTATTATATGTATAGATGAATATGTATCTTATATTTATAATATAATTACATTTACATTATACTCGTAATTACGCACTATTTTGAAGTAATATACATAATATATAACTACGCAAGGATTTAATCTCTATTTACTAAAGACCGGATCGTATACTTCAGCTAGACGACAAATTCATTGAACCGAAAGACTGTCTGTCTGTAATAATATACGTGATATAATCTATAGATATAATCTTGTTTCATTGGCCATAAAGTATACAATATACAAATAGTTTTATTTTAAGAGCATTTATCGCTTTAATATGTGACATTCAATATTGCTTTCATAAGTAATAGTAGTGTATTTGTAGGTAGATCAATGGATAAATTTTATTAAAAAATGAGCCTTCGCCTTGCTTTTACTATACTTGCGTGTGACGATGATAAATAAATAACCTGTAAGCACGTCACCCAAATGTACTTGTTGCTAGCGAAAATCCACTTAAAATCGATAAAGCCGACTATCTTCTGCCCGGGAGAAAAACTATTTTTGGGGATAAAACAAGCTTGGGCATAGTATAGCTCTAATCTGAATCCATTAATAAAATCTCGTTACCTAGGTAGGTATCCGAAAAACCGATATTTTCTTGGATTAACAGGCAAAACCTTTTTAATTTTTGTTCGCACTAATAACCGTGTTATTTTCTCGAAAGTGTTTGAAAATCACGGGCAGACACAATTTTATTTGTAAGTGTAGAGTTACAATAAAAAAGTTGTAAGTTCTAATGTACTTTCTTCATAGAAAAAAATTATAAATATAAGTATTTATTTAATTAATTTTTTTCATAAATTAAATTACTTTACAATTAATTTTTTAATGTTTATTTTGATAGCGAAATGAATTAGATTTTTTATCCGTCACTTGATATTGAATTATTTTCAATTAGCAAAAATAAAACAGTTTACATAATTGGTATACAAAACTCAAGAAACACAATTAGCGTCTCAAAAGTGTTAACAGAAAGAAGTACAAAATTCTAAATTGAATTGCACTTTTTTCAAATCTCTTTTGTTCATTGCTTTTCGGATGACAAAATTAAAACGCAAATTGTTTCGTTTAAAAAATAGGTACTTTATGTAGCGGGAGTAAGTTCGTATTTATGTTTAGACAATTATTAGAATCTTCGTCGATGGTTTACTAGTTATTATATACATTATTATATATTAATAGTTGTGAAATTACTAGTACTAAATATATAATTATATATTATTATAATATCCATATTTTTGAGACATGATAACTAAAAAAAAAAAATAAATAAAGACTTAATATTTCTTTAGTGATTATTGAAAATCATTAAGTAAAATTTTTCTGTAGTGTTTTTTCTTTAAATATCGCATATAAAGACGACCCAGTTGTTGATGCGCTGACTTACTTTTGTGCTTGCATTGTTTGCTTTAATGAGAAAGATGAAACATTCACAATAATTAGGATGATATCATCCTAATTATTGTATTATGGATAACGTATTAGTTGTACATAAAGTGATATATATAAACGAATATTTTTATCAAGTTTTATCAAGTACGTATGCGTGTGTTTAAAAAAAGTAAATGAGAAATGATATTCCTTTCCAACCGACTCCGTCATTTATTAACCGATTTGGACAATTTTTGTTTTGAGGGTAAAGGGTATACTTCCAGATTGGTCCCATTTAAATTAAAAAAAAACCACCCCTAAGGGTGTAAAATTAGCTAATGATGAATTTAACCTACTTCTAATTGTCATATTGACTTGAAACTTTGCAAGTGTTTCTATTTCCGTTGATAGTACAGTGGTTTGATATTATTGACCTGATCTGATGATAAGGCCAGAAGGTGGAAAGGTGGAACTCTTTAACGACTAATAGTAGATACTTTGAGTTTGGGCTTGTTTGATTTGACAAGCCTAACATGTTATAATAATTCTTACTTTGCTACTACTGTCTACACTAAAAAGAGAAAAATAAAAACAGACTTCAAACAAAAACACTAAAAAGTAAAAAATAACTGATTGGTAGTTTTTATTTACTATACATGCTTAATCAAATATTTTCGAAGTCGGTGTGCTTTGCTTTGTATGGTCTGGCACCGATTTCGAAAATATTTGATTAGGTATGTATTTAATAGGTAGGCTTTAATTACTTAGCCACCGATGGTTCCGGAGCATAAAATATTGAAATTTGTTTATTATAAAAATAAAATTTGGGATGAATCTACAAATTTGCGCTTGTTGGATTTTTTCCTTTACTTGTGCTATACATTGCTTCTTGCCAAATATAGGTTTTAATTACCTTGCGAGTGTCAACATATGCGGCATGGCGTGCACGGCCGTATCTTTTGATTAGGTACATTGACTTAGAAGTTTGATTTTTTCACAGCTCCAAATGATTGCAGACCTGAGTATTTGATGACACCTCTCGCGCGCTCCCGAGAAAAAGGGTCTAGACAGACAGACAGCCTGACAAACGGAGAACAATGAGATCCTGTAAGGATTCCTTTTTTTCCTTTTGAGGTAGAATGGAAATAAGGCAGAATGCGGGACCCTAAAAATACGAAAGTTTGTAAAGTGAGAACATTTGTTCCCTCTTCACGAATGGATGGATCTGTGTATAATTTGATATAGAAGTAGCTTATTCTCTAGATTGAGTCATACTTTTTACTTTATATAAAATTTATCCGCCGGAAAAGCGAGAGTAAGACCGCGGATACGTAGCAAGTGCGTACGTAGGGGTTAAAAGTTTGTTTTGAGGAAAAAATTTTCTCAAGCTAGGGACTGAAGGGATATTGATGAAACTTGGTATGGTGGTAGCTGGTCCATGTATAGGATACTTTTTACCGCGGGAAAATATCTCATTTCTGAGAAAAAATACAAAAACTGCAATGTAAAAGTATACTATATGTAACACCTAAGAATTTGGTTTTTGGTCATTTTGGTCAACGCGGGCGGAGCCGCGGGCAATGCTAGTGTCCTATAATTTTGGTAAGAAATAAAGAACGTTACGGCGTTTTGACAAATGAAAGTAAAATAAGGAATGATTTTAGATTAGATTTTTTAAAGTACTTACCTACTTTTCTATACCTGTGTATGCACATATACATATTATGCATGGTATAGTCTATATACTCACCGTTAAAACGTACCCAGGGAATAGGGATACGCCCGAACGGAAAAATATTGTTTATATAATTTTCAATCTACAAAATATTAATATTTATAAATACAAATTATTTTCAGCACCACAAATATCTAATTGGGGTAAGATTTTGCTTGACAGTATAATCATTTGGCTATACACTTTACAGTTTAGAAGATAATATGAAATTAATGATACATGAAATACACTTCGGTTACATCCACATTCCGGTGGTATTTTTCCATTCTTATTATAACTCTGTTTATGAAACAACGTGATTCAGGTTATATAACTCTTTCACGTAGAAACGGAGCAGCAGTAGTTCGAAATATTTTGCCCAGGTTCATGGTCTATGTTCCGTAGAATGACACACACACATAAGTAATTTTTATTGCGAAAAAATACTTAGTTTATGTAGGTCACGGCTGAAGTTAACGAAGTCGCGGGCAGAAATAAATAAATACAGTATTGAAATCTGTATATTGAAATATGCTAGCGTGTATTACCTTAACTCCATTAAAGGGCATCAAGATATTAAACGATAATTAGAGAGAAGATTAACAGTTCTTACCTATAGTACCCATCTCGATCAGAACGCGCACTGTGCTGTCTCTCTACGCCAAGGCGGTGTGGTAGAGGCAGCGTTGAAGATCTACTTCCTCCGCCAGAACACTGAGATGCTGGGCCTATATATAGAAATTTTATAATCAAAAATCAAATCAAATTTACTTTATAACTTATATTTGACGACACGTTTGGCTCAGTTCGTAATGACCCTATTTGCTGTGCCAGCGGTCGCAAGTTCCCGCTGGGGCATTCATTTGTGTGATGATCACGAATGCTTGTACTCCAGTCATGGACGATGGAGTAAATTAATAATGTGTATGTATTTAAAGTTACATATGTGTTGTGTATCAACTATCTGGTATCCATAACACAGGCCTCGTAGCTTACCATGGATGATGCTGTGTGTTGATGTCCCAACATATTTATTTATTAAGAAAATAAATCTATATATTACCAACTTTATTTTTTTTAATTTTAAATAAGTTGGTAAGCATTACACACAAGTTCTTAATAAATAAGATCATCCCTTTTAAGAAAATGTTTGAGACATGTTGCGGCCATTTGATAATGGTATGAAATATTGGACCTTAGCTCTACGTGATATGAAAGCAGGGCAAAACATTCAGAAAGCTATATAATCCCCAGGAAGACTCATTAAATTAAAAATTATGAGTCTCTGAAGATTATGTAGAATAGAAAAGAGATTATGTATATTTATAAAAATGTGAATCATGAAATCAATGAAATCAGTAGTCCAGTAGTCGACACCGGACACGTGTCAACCCTGATATCAGTTTAAAAAAATACAAATTCGTTTAAGAGGGTAAAGAAGACCCATGTTTGCTCATAAATAATCAACATCTTACAGACTTTCTTTTAGACTTACCGGTGGAATTTATATTATGTGTGTATTCGGCCCTTTTTAACGTCCCACTGCTGGGCATGGGCCTACCTTCAATACGAGGGGAATCAAGCTATAGTCCACCACGCTGGCCAAGTGCAGGGTGGCGGAAAACACATGTCTTTCGAAAACTTAGGTTTTTTCAGACATGCAGGTTCCCTCACGATGTTTTCCTTCATCGTAAGGAAAGTGGTAATCATGTTAGAAATGATTCGCACATGAAAATATCAGAGGTGCGAGACTCGGGATTTGAATCCGCTTCACTCGATTTTTCAAGCGAGCGTGGTAACTGGGCTTAACTAATGCCTTGGAATTTATATTATAATACAGCCAAAATATTGGAAGCTAGAGCGAGCAAAAACAATTTAAAAAAATATAATTGACAAAATTCGCAAATTAAAAATATCACGGTTTCCGTATCAGTAATAATGCCCATCTTAATATAATAAGACTTTTCATAAAAAGACAAATATCGATTTGACATCTCTACTTATATTAAATGCATAAAACACTTTCCGCATATTAGAAAATATAGTTCTGGATAAAAATTGTGACCCTAGAGCGTGTATTTTAATGTAACTTAAAACACAGTTGTAGTTTAAACAGATAAAAGTTTTATGGGAAAACTAAAGGTTTACCCTATGTTCCAATAGGTGTACGAGTAAAGTTCTGAAATTAAAATTTAAAACTCATCACTTGCAACATATTGTTCATTGCTTTTTTACAAAAGCTTAACTTCACTATAATAGTTATTTACTCTGAGCTCTATATTTCACCACTAGCACCCACCACACTACACTGTACCTACTTCACTTTTTCATATATCTCGTCTTAATTTTCATTTAGCTCCAAAATGTATACAAGCCTACGTGGGTTCGGTATTGGTTTTGAATTGAATTTAAGATTTAATTAATATAGGTATTTAAAAGAGTTTCGTAGCCAATGCACGATTACTAATGCTATGACGTGTGACGTTTATAATAAATAAAAATTATTACAGAATATTCTTACTATGGCAGAACTCATATCAATACAAAACAAAGAAAAAGTGAACAAAGAGTTATACCGCTAAAGTACGTCAACTATAATTAATCATACTATACAATATAACTTTAAATACATACATATTTTAAATATAAACACACATAACTGGAGCAAAAACCTTCGTGCTCATCACACAAATGGATGCCCGCAGCGCGACTTCAACGCACGACCGCTGGCACAGCAAGTATGGCCACTACAAAATGAGCCAAACGTCTCGTCAAACCATCTATGAAGCTTTTTTCTTTTAATAATAATAATATGATATCACTGTGACTTGTAATTTCTTTAATCCCTTAGGAAATGTGTTAAAGAGATTTCTCGACATCGCGTCGGCTTCACCTTCTTAAAATTATCAATCACTAGAAACTATCAGAAAATAATGTATACTTTTTAATTTAAAAAAATAAAATATATTGCAAACTAAAACTTATTTTTTTTTTTATAAAATGTATATTTTGTTATGAATAACACTTTATGATTATCAGTTTCGTACACTAAAGTTAAGATGTAATAGCTCAGTGTGATTGATCGTGGGTTATATGTGTACTTGCGGCATTAGTTCGAGTCCCACACGCGTTCTTACTTTTTTTCATTTTTGTTAGTTCTCATATGTAACTTTAACTAATATACGTTATGTATGAGAGACGAAAGAATCGATGTGATGGACGTTTGCTCGGTGTCCAGCAAATTGAGATTTTATTTTCCACATTGATGATCTTAATAGTAGTTATCGATATAGAATCTATCCATTACATTGAGTGAATGCCGTAATTAGATATGATATACGAATAAGTTGATATTATACATGTTGTGAATAATTGTGCACAAAAGGGGTAAGTGTGATATGATAATAAAATACATATTGACCGTTAGGGGTAGCATATAATATTAGATATTAATATTTGTATATCTTTCCTATTGTAGCCTATCGTAACGCCCTTACGGTGCAGGATATGTTATCATCCCTTTCCGGCCAGTGATCCCTAGAGTTTGGAAAAGCCGTGGTCAGGTTTTTGGCAGAGTTCCCGGCAGAAGCTGCAGTTCAGCTTAGCTTGGTAAAAAAAACTCTCCTGGCGCCCTTTTGAGTAGATTTTAAGTAGTATAGACTTAGCTAGATTAGTTTTATTTTAATACCTAGTATAACTTAGTGTCATAATAAGTATACATTTTGTGAATCTATATATTCTTTTATTAATAAGTTAACCCATAACAATTTATTAAAACCATTTATTTCCCTGCTTTTTATATTAAAATAATAAGTATGAATAAGAAATAACCTGTTACAAATATATTTATTAAAAATATATATATAATGTACTCACGTCTACGAGGCGGATATGGGCTACGCTGATTCGAAGGTGGCAAATTATCGTTGTATTCTGTGTAATATACATAAAAAACATTAATATTTAGTTATTACTACCATAAATTAGTCTTAAAGAATTTTGAATAATAAAACATATAAGGACGCTAAGGTTAGGTAAAATGTATTATTCAGTAGCTTAGAAGAAAATGAAATAGAAAACACATTAAAATTATGCAGTTGAAACAAAAATTCGTTAAAACTTTTAACGTAACATTTAAGTAACTCCTAATTGCTATCTATTATCTTCAAGCACTTTTCAAGAATAAACAAACAAAAAAACATATTATTTACTCTTAATACTGACTTTTCATGATATTTGTATAGGCACAGGAAACTTTTGTTAGAAATACATTACATAAACGCGGGCTAAAGTAAATTATTAGTACCCATTATTATTATAGTATTAGTACCATAATTTCTATCTAGAAGAAAACCACTCCTATAACTTTTGTCAGATAGATGATTTATCAGATATGAGGTGATGTTTTGGACTTCACTCAACCATATATTAGAATTAAAATAATTTTCAATACTCAAAGGTGAATCTGTGAAAATCAGCAGTTTTTAAGGAACATAATGAACGTGAATTGTTGATTCTTGATAAAATATAAAAAAAACCCTGAAAGGAACAAGTGCTATATTCTCTATTAAATTCAAATGAATTGTAGTATAATATCTTTGTTTTTATATACTTTTTATCTTAGTGTAGTGTTAGTGCAGTTAAAGTAATTCCTGTAGAATGTTGAAAAAAGATACCTGAGGATGTGGTAGCAACCCACTTCCTCAGGTAAGTGTAAAATATATGTACATTGTACATAAATGAGCTAACCAATTAGCGAAAAAACATATTATACACACTACCACAGCTAATGTATTGTTAACCTTTAAGTACTGATGTGGTTGCTTTTAATCAATGAACTACTATAAGCCGTACGAGAGACGTCACTTCAGTACTTAAAGTTAAAATAGTGCTTAAAGTTTAATTTGATTTTACACTATATTGATTGCATTATGTTAATAAACATCTTACGCTGAGTGTTTAATAGATTAACACTAAAAAAATTAACTAGTTATTACATTACGACTACTACTGTTTCGACATGAATAAAACGAATGAAATCATAACCAAAAACCAAACACAAACTCACCTAAATCTTCCATACTCTGACTCAAAAGAGCTTCAAACGTGTGCAGGCTGTAGCTCTCCGCGTCCATGCCCTTGGCGAGGGTGTTGCGCAAGTGCATCTCGTACTCGAGCAGCAGGCGCGACGTGGGCGAGCCCGGCGCCGGCGTCGCGCTCGACTGCGACGCCTGGCGCGACAGGCACGGCTTCTGCTACGATTTGTATTTTAAAAATTACTAGCGGCTCACCCTGTTCGTTCCTACGTACGTTTTAATGGTTAGTATGAAATAGAAATCCTTGAATTTCTCGGTTATTCTGTACTATAATATGCATGTATTATACATACAAACCTTCCTCTTTTAATCACTCCATCTATTAAAGAAAACCGCATCAAAATCCGTTGCATAGTTTTAAAGATCTAAGCATAAATAGGGACAGACAGACAGCGCGAAGCGACTTTGTTTTATACTAAACAAATTAGTGATATAAACTAATTTTCAAAAAACATTTTAAAAACAAACTTTTATAGGTTAACTTTTAGCGCATTTATCTTTTTAGCGTATTAAAATAAAAGCATGTTTAAAAAAAATGTTTTCTTACAATTTATTTATTTATCTATTTTTCAGTTTACAAGTCAGGATATGAGCGTATTTAAGACAACGAATCATAATTGGATGCATATACAACATGTCGTATCTGCGCCGTTGGCTGCTGAGGAAATCTCTCAAATTCTAGACACAGCAGCGAGGCCATGGTAGATTTTAAAACGTGCTATAATAATTGAATACGTAGGTATACAAAATTTGGTATCTGTGCTTGTGCTATTGACTGCAGCAGACAAGCCATGGTAGACTTCAGAACGGGCTGTGATAATTGAATGCGTAGGTATAAAAAATTTCGTCTGTACTGTTGACCGTTAAGGAGTTGCTTCGTCTGAAGCCAATCCAAGATGGAGAATCAGGTCATAGTTATCATAAAAAGTCATTTTCATCGGAACTGAACAAACATGTAAAATTTTAACTCTGTAGTATAAATGGAATTGGTTCTAATTTAGCTTTCAAGATTTAACTCATAATACATACCAACTAACAAACATTACACGTTGAATAAAAGCTTAATATAAAAAGAGTATATAATATCACACAACACACCACAAAGTGTATATCTATTCAGCTGTCCCACAGCTTGGCATGGGCCCTTTAATACAAAGGGGGATTAGGCCATAGCCCACCAAGCTGGCCAAGTATGGGTTTGCAGACTTCACATGTCTTTCGAATTATTGCTAAGTTTTCTGAGATAAACAGGTTTCTTCATAACGTTTTCCTACACTGTAAAGCATTTGGTATACACAGAACTTGATTTCCCAAAAGAGTGCGTCACATTATTTGGCAACCACTGCTTATCTCTAAAATATTTTATTTTAAATTTATAATATTTTATTATTATATTTTTTACATACAATTATGCTTTAAAAAGTGCATACTTCAAAAATTTGCACAAAAATACACATACATACACATTCAAAACGAAATCATATAAATACCAAAAATCCAGGTCTTAGTACGACTACTGCATTAGCCAAGATTACTGACGATATTCGCATGGGCATGGATACGCAGCAAGTCACCGTATTAGCATTGTTAGACTTTAGCAATGCGTTTGGTACTGTAGATTTTAATATTTGGCTTGCATCTTTAGGTTCTTTTAACATATCTCCTAATGTAATTGACTGGTTTCGTGATTACCTGTGTGAACGTCGTCAGCGTATATGTGTCCAAGATACGCACTCGGACTGGCTCCCAGTCAAAGCTGGCGTCCTCAGGGTGGCGTGTTGTCTCCTCTCTTATTTTCAATTTTCATTAGTAATGTTTGTCAACATATCTCCTCTCTCTACCACCTCTATGCAGATGATTTACAAATTTATAGCCAAGCAAATATAGCTGATCTACCTACAGCTATTGACGTAACTAATACCAACCTATCTAATATAACCACTTGGAGTGAGTCGTTTGGGCTGCAGCTAAATCCTACAAAAACCCAAGTAATAATTATTGGCAGTCCTAAACTTATATCCAAAATTAACTTCAACTCTCTGCCTAATGTAGTTTTAAACGGTAAAATCATACCTTTCAGAAAGTCAGTTAAAAATCTTGGCATTATCATGGACCAAAATATGTCGTGGGTTTCACAGGTAAGTGAAGTGAGTAGGAAGATGTGTTGCATCGGTTGCATCTCTTAAGCGTTTGCGTAACTTTCTCCTTATTTCCACCAAAAGTTAGCACAATCTCTCCTTTTACCAATTCTTGATTATGCTGATATTTGTTACCTCGACATTACTCAGGAGCAATTAAATGAACTTGAGCGGCTCCAAAATCTTTGTATCCGGTTCATATTTGGTTTGCGTAAATATGACCATGTTTCTGAATTTCGAAAAAATCTCAAGTGGCTCCCTATCCGCCTTTAAATACTCATATTCTCCATCTTCTTTACTGTATTTTGTTTGATCCATGTACTCCTCCTTACCTCAAGGAACGATTCTCATTCCTTGGATGCACCCATTCTCGTCTTCTTCGCTCTGACCATAACCTAATCCTAACAATCCCTTCTCACTCTTCTTCCTTTTACAGTAACTCCTTCACCATCACGTCTCCTCGTCTCTGGAACTCTCTTCCTCAAACTGTCAGGCATGCGAAATCGCTAAATATTTTTAAAAAACGTCTAAAGGAACACTTCCATACACTTTAAAGAAGATTCTTTATTGAATGTATTGTTATTAGTATGTATTGTTATCTATATGAACTTTAGTATAATTCTTGCTAAACTTGCCTTTTCATATTTTATATTTATATATGTATAATATGGGTATAGTATTTATATATGTAGTTATAGTATTTAGGTATTGTTTAATTATATTTTACTTGTATTTATTTTGTATATTATATTATATATTGGTATGATACGTATATGTATAAATTTATAATCTTTCTATTGTCTCTTTATTTGTTATTCGCGCCCCTTCCATCTTAGTACTACTTCCTACACCTAAAGGTGGCCTGGAAGAAATCGCTCTTTTAGCGATAAGGCCGCCTCTTGTACCTTCTTCTATATTATATTGTATATTTTTCTCTTTGTGGGTGTACAATAAAGAGTAATTCATTCATTTATACAACACAAAGAACTAGTAGAACTAGTTTATACTTGTTCCTTGTGTTTTATTTAATATATGATTTACATACCTATGATTATTTACTAAAACATAACGTAAAAAAATTGAATTTGATGGATCACCCCTATAATTTAATAGTTTGCCTCTTTTCCAATATACTTTAATTCAAAGAATATGTAGAAGCTGTTTTTTAATATATTGTTATGTGTATTGATCACAACGGCTCATGGTTGTAGTCATTACATAAAATTTAAACTGTTTTTATTAAAGTACTTTTTTTCATGAACTTATAACCATTAAATGTAATGGTAATCTCATTATAAATTAACTATATTTTTAAATGAGTAAGCAAAGTATATTTAAACATAAACACTTGTTGGTGATATTGAGGACCCCTGACGAAGTATGAATAGAATGATACCAATGGAAAAAGCGACACAAATATGTCGAGATAGTAGTGCTTGGCAGTCTGTTCTCTCTATCTACCTCGCAAGGAATATAGCGTGAAGTTGTATGTCTGTTTTTATTAATTACTAGTGACCCAGAGTCCTAGCTAACATCCCGAGATGCCTTTCGAATTTATAATATTACGGAGATTCTCATCCGAAAGGAAGATTTTTTCCGACTAAATACAAAAATATCATCATATCGTAATATTATGTATTTCTGGCCCTATGTTCCCTCGTAATCACTTAACCGATTTTGATGATTGATACGTCGTTGTTAGATACGTCTTGATAACGCGAGTGTCGTAGGGTATGTACATACATATATAGATATCATTAAAAGTCAAAATGACGAATCTAAGGCGAAAATTTGTGTCTTGAAAAAAAAATACAGTTTTTTATACTAACTTCGAGCCTTGCTACGTGTATGATGTACATGACGTGTTTGCCTCCGATTGCATAATACTGTTTCTTTATCAACTTGTTCTCACCCTTTTAGTTCACTTTTTACGCAATCGGTTTTTTTTGTAAATTATTTTTTACAGTATCTTTTAAATAATAGCCCACTACTCAGTATCTTCCTGAAGAATCACTCTTCCTATTAATGAATATTGTATGAAAACGCATGCAGTACGAGTGGTTTCTGAAAATTGTCCGAACAAACAAATAAGTGCGGCGGCGAACTGCAATTAACGTAGTAGTGTGTAGTGACCGTATATTATGTCTTGACCACAGTTAACACAAATTCGTTGAACCTTTACAGCATGAAGCTCATAAACTTCCCAATTTATAATATTAATGTAATCTACACATATAATAAAATTCTAACTGGGTCGAATCTGTACATTAAATATTTTTTGGAAAATCTTATTGAAATAGTCATTATTATCGATACAGAGGCCGAATCTATAGTTTTTAGAATTTTTGTCTGTCTGTCTGTCTATCTGTCTGTCTGTCTGTCTGTCTGTTACCGCATCACGAGAAAACCACTGCAAAGATTTTGATCAAATTTGGTATGATGAGAGCTGGCTATCCGGGTCAACATATAGGATACTTTTTACCCTGGGAAAATATCTCATTTCTGAGAAAAAATACAAAAACTGCAATGTAAGAGTATACTAATATGTAAATCCTAATTGGTTTTTGTTCATCTGAACGCGGGCGGAATATTAGTATTATTAATAAAAAAAATTGAAAACAGTTTGTATATATATTGCAAGTTTTCTTACGACATTTTCCTTTAATGTATTAACAAGTGGTGATCATTTTGGAAATAAAGTTCTCATACGAAAATCTCAGTAGTGCGAGACCCTGGTTCAAACCTGCTTCTCTCGGTTTCCAAGCGCGTGTACGACTCATTGGGCTATCACTGCTGTCTTGTATAAGAAATACTTAATATTACAAATAAATATTACAGTCTACGGAACATAATATGAGGATATGTAAAATGCAAAGAAAATGCTCACGAGGAGGTTAAATATGATTTTGACCTTAACTACGCATTGTCCAGAGATTAATTACTATTATTTATGCTATATAATATGTAAAATTATTTAATATTTTATGAATATATCATGAATTAAAAACATATTTACTCCATGGTGATGTCTCGGATCTCTATCGCGTCGCTGGCACGGCTCCTGGTCGGAGTTGCCGTTGGAGGACGAGGGCGTCGTCGCGTAGCACTGGTTGTCGAACATGACGTTGTCGGAGGGCGGCGACGCCTCGCGCTCGCCGCCGCCGCCGCCGCCGCCGCCGCCCAGCTCCAGGTACAGGCCGCGCCCCGGGTACCCGCTGGGCGCCGCGCCCACTCCCACGCCGCGGCTGTAATCAAATATTACTACAATAATGAATTGTTCTAAGCTTAAAAGGTACAGGTTCAAAATTACTTTAAAAGTTAAGAGTGTTGTCACGGTTTGTGACGATTTAGAAGCTATTGTATCAGTATTTAATGTTAGTAGTGAAAAAATAAAAACAAATATTATATCTACCTTCAACATTTAGCCGGCATATCGCATGATTAATATAGTTTTTAGGTCCTCACTACTAAAGACATGAAATTCTAAAGTATTGCTGTAATCATGAAATTTTTTCTTGATCTTTGCACCTATACCTACATAAATTACAACTCATACAAAGGTATGGTTAACACCATTTGATAGATCATTTCTAAATTGATATTTTACAAGTTTAATTTTTTTAAAGATCAATTTCAATTTTGTTTTAGACCAATATTCAGAAGTTTTAAAAGGGGTACGGAAACGGGCTACTTCTGGTACTTCAGTAACAGTAGAGTGGACCGTTAGAGGGAAAGGAAAAGAGGGATGCGTGGTCGGAGGGCATTCAGTTTTATTGCTTAAGAGAAGGTCTACCTCGGTAGGCCAGTCGTCGGGCACGGTGGTTTAGTGCGTAAGTGATCCTGCGACCCGCCAATTAGACGAGAAAGGTTCCGTTGGGCTTCAATAGGTAGTATTGGCTTATCTAGCCGGTAAGAGTTCACATAACTACCTCTATGTATGCAGGTTTTATGCGTAAATGCACTTCCCACATAAAACGTCAAAAAAGGTTCTCGACCACTACGTCAATATTGCAGTCAATATGAATGTCCAGTTAACGTGTGCGTGTAAATTTTATACTTGATCAGTTGCATTTTTATCATCATTACATTGTGATAATTATATCTAAAATTTTATCTGTGTTGTTAATAATTGTAAACACACACTGATTAGCTAAAAAAATATTTAAAATAGTTTTTGGGCACTGACCCTTAATGTCAACAGAGTGAAGTCCTTTTTTTACTACGAATGAATAGGGTTGTTGCCATTCCTTGCAAATCAGTCTTAAGGTCAACACGATGGAATAACGATAATGTATATTTTTTGACCACATAATATAAGAAAATGTTTTCCCTTATACCACTTTAACCATATACATAACTAAGAAAAAAAAATATTTTAAAATTTAACACAATATGTAGATATAACTCACTTTGTAGAGGAATATCGCTGCGATCCCTGCCGGCTGTTGTTGTTCACGACGTGCGCGTAGTGTCCGTGGTGCGCGTGCGCGTGGCGGTGCGCGTGCGACGCGCAGCTCGGCGGGCACGCGCCGCCCAAGTACCGACGACGGCCCATCTCTGGGGATGTCACCGGACTCTCCGTCGACGGCATGGGCTTGAGCATTCGTTTGAGTGTACTCGAATCTAAGTTAAATACATATTTCATACATTTGTTTAAATTTACTTTGAAATGTGATATTTTATTGTAATATATTGTTAAGTTAAAGAAATGTGGGAATTCCTATTTATACTCTACTAGGGACTCACCCGCGCTTAGCTCGGGCTCCTCGCCTTTCTGTACAATAATTTGCATGTAATATACATATAAACCTTCCTCTTGAATTATTCTATCTATTAAAAAACCGCATCAAAATCCGTTGCGTAGTTTTAAAGATCTAAGCATACATAGGGGCCTAGCATGCAAAGATGAGCCGTATTTATTTGCGAAAACATCTAGTATTAGAATGATAAAAGCATGCAATATATACAGTAATTTATTTTCGACTTATTATATCTATTCAATTAATGAAGGCTCTGTCATATTTATTATTATTCAATAGCTATTAAAATTAATTATATACTTAATTTTGCTTACCCATATTCATGTCTTCAGTGCTCTTAGATTTTGTACGGCGCGATCCAGATGTATTATTATTGATGACGTTGTGATTATGCATCGTATGCCGATCTTGCTCGCGAGACTGTAAAAGACAATTATTCAATATTGTACAAATAACTTACATATACATAATATATGAACAACATTTAATAAGCAGTAGCTGTTATTGCTAACTAAACAGTTATTAATTTTTTATATGTAGGTATCGCATAGGTATATTTTTCTATATGCTTTTTGCTTTATACAAAATGTCCAGAATATGTTATATATCTCAGATATATATATATATATATATATATATATATATATATATATATATATATTATATATATAATTTAAACCTTGCAAATTAAGCTATAGATATACGCTCAGATTAAATAAACATCGTTTTAGTTCATATTTTAAGTAGTGTTTTTAGAGAGGAATGTTTTATGGTATTATTTTAATATTTAAGCAATATCAGATCAGATTTCTATATATCTACCTTATTCTATGTACGTATATATATTAGAAACTATATTTAGAATGAAATGATGTAACTTATATGTCAATAAATGTCTAAAAAAAGCGCGGGAACATATATATATAAAAACTCAATTTTTTTTTATGACCAAGGTCATATAAGCTTAAGTTCTATAATACTTGATTTTGATATTGTAAAAAAATGTTAAATCACACATTATTACGTATATACATACATATTATGTACCTATATGTTTGAAAAATACTTACGGATTCATTGCCGTCTCCATAATCAACACTCTTCGGCATGTGCTGTAGATGTTCTTTAGAGCGTGTGGAAGTAGCCGAAGATTTGGAAGAGGTGAGTGTACCACCTGCTTGAACACCCTCTGACTTGAGATCTTGTCCGTGCTGATTTGTCTGTCCACTACTAGTTTGACATTCTTCGTTAGTCTGAAGAGGTAAAGTTCAATAAATTTAATTATGGAATAACATATCAAATACATATTCTGATAGTTGAAATTGCTATCTATACGGATTATGTCTATAACAGACTTGAAGATGATGATGTGTGTAAATTAAGGTTTTTTAATAATTATTTTAAAATGTAACCTTTACAGTCCTTCTTGTTTCCTTGGAAATTTTCTGTACAACAGAGTATTTAGCCTCTTACTAAAGCAAGGTGTAAAAAATATATTATTATTTGGCTTTATGACCTAAATTACAAAGACACTCTGGGTTTGATAATTCTAATTCACCAGTCTTATACAATAGAGTTCTTAGTTTGGCGCCGAATCAAAATAAGTTAATTTTATTTAGTGAGATCAGTTATTGTAATGAAAAGGTTCATTTTATTATTCTATATAGATTTTTCTACTGGTTGGTTTTTTCGATAAAAGGCTTTTATTGTTGTTTATATTGTAAACTTTAAATATGAAAATTTATAAGAACAGAAGATTAACATCACCTAAAATATACAAATATAAAACAGCGGTAAACTATGTCTATCTCGTTTTATTTTTAGTTCTTCAGCTGGATGTACTAGGGGGCTATATTATGTTTTATAAGATTTGGAACTTACACTAGTGCCATGAGTGCCCACAGATGCGGTAACAGTTTTGGGAGCAGTCGAAGTATTAGTTGTCATGGTTGAGGTTTCCTGTGATTTCGGTGGTCGCGAAGGTGGTTGCGATTCAGTTTGACGGGCAGCCGCTGGAATAAATAGTAAAATATTTATAAAGCGACCCTATATTTTACTCAATCAATAGAAGTTTTGTTTCAATGTATTAGAAGGTTTGTATTCTCTCTTAAGCCCTAATGGCTCTCTGCATGTCCTTCAATAACTTAAATATACAAAATACTCGTACACTTTCTAATGTAGTGCAATAAAACAAGCTTATGTCGCTCTTCAGCCCAAAAGCCTATTCGTAGAGGCAGAAGAAAATAATTCCATATTATGTTTGTTGGTCGTTAACTGGTGACTGATAAAAAACAATCCCACGAACCGATGAATAGAATTTCGCAGTTAAATTTATCATGTATTTATTTAACAAAATTAAATATTGTTTAGATAAATACATTTACTTTTTTTTATTTAAAAATTAATGTTCACGATATTTCTAATAATAGAATCAATAACACATTTTTTTTGTACAACGTAATGAGTTATACAGAATATTATATTATTTGTTTCTGTCAATTAAGTAAATCTCTTTCCAGAGTGTTAAACAATAGTAAAAATGAAATTAAGTAAATATGTAGTTAAACAAATGTCTGTACATATATTAATTCCAGCTAAGTTCAAATATCAGTAGAGATTTTATGTTTATTAAATATTATAGAATAAATATATACAATGCGTACGTACGAATTTCGAAATCACACAAAATAATTTATTAATATTACTTTTATACATTAAAGATCTTATTACTAAGCATTTCTCTACTAAAACTGGATTAAGTAGGTATATCGTGTACGTGAGATTTTTTTATTTATTATGTTAGACTTACGTTTAGGCGGAGCTTGTGTGTTGCCTGCCGACTGCGAGCCGGTGACATTGTCGTAGAGCGAAGTGGATGAGGTGGCAGTAGCCACCTTGTCCGCTCGCGCCGCGCCTCCCGCATCTGTTTCAATGGCACGTGTAGTTGTACGCGGCAGAGTGGATGATCCTAGCCCAAAAGAACACAAGTTTCTTCATCGTCAAACATTTTGTGTGTGGAGTTTGACTTTACGAGTATGTGTGCTTTGGTCTGATACTAAATTTTATTTTTAGTATGAGGAATACGTTCTACGATAAACATTTGAATATTTTTTTGCTATTTTATAATAATTCATTTGATTGTTATTGATATCGTAAAACTTTATGATAAAATTGAAAATATTGTGCTCAACTAGCACGCTTTGAAAATTGAATTGAAATTGGAAATATGTAAGGAAAGTTGTAATGTACTTATTTAAACTAATTGCGTAGATAGATGTTATGGTAGAGTTATAATTATTATTTTGACAGCAGTTTTGAATGGACATACGATTAATCATCTTCTATCGATTGTTGTTTAAGCTTTACTCACGGTAACGTGGATCCTGAGCCCTTAATCTAGCATATTGTTCTTGCGTCATACAAGTGCATTGAGGTTCACGGCCATAGGTGAGGCTGCACAGGTAAATAATAATCATAAATACTAAAATTTGTACTATACACAGCATTAAAATATAATTCATTTTTTGACATTCGTGCTATATAAATATTAGGTACGTAATATTTACTTAAAATAATGCAATACATGATTATGGCTTTAAAGTAAAATAAACGAGTATTTTTATGTATACAGCATGTTACGTTCGTTGTTCTGTTGCTTATAAACGTATTTTTATGTATGTATAATAATAATATAATATAATAATAATAAATCTTTATTTCAGGCAAAAACTCATAATTACACAAAAAAGATGAAACGAAAACACATATATAATTTATCTATTCTAAGAGTTAGTAATACACAATACTTAACCTATGTTAGCTTAATTCTTTTTATCCCTATTAATTATGATTTTAATATTTGATATTAGAACATATTCTTAACCTTATTTTTTGTACCGTTATGATCTTTACAATATATATATATATATATATATATATATATATATATATATATATATATATATATATATATATATATATATATATATATAAATGACTTTAAGTTGTGACTTTAGTTTTCAAAGTATCGTATTATACTCGTATTACCGTATTACTTCATATATCTTATTTTTTTATGTTACCTGGATCGATTTGGGCTAGCTGGGGTAGAAACTGGTTTCCTTTTAGTCTTGAACTTCTGCTTAGCACCAGGCGGCTCCAGCTTCAGGCTGTAGCTCGAGGAGGCCTTGCGTGAGAATTTGAATGACGGTGACTAAAATCACAAAATGCCAGCCGCATGTTAATGATTTTGCGACGATGAATCTACTGTTCCGTGTTTTATTGTTGTTCTTCCCTGTTCAACTTATTTGGTAATGTCAGCAATGCATATGGAATGTATATGATTTATGCACATTGTACCTATCTATTTAGAAAATATTATATAAATCTTTACCTTTAAACACTACCAAAAATATAGTATTGAATAGTTTCTAAAAAGATTTCACATTTAGTGGTAAAACAACATTTAATTCATAAAAGAATGAGCAATGACAATCAGTATTTGCATTTTTATGTAGTTTCATATACGAAAATGTCTACGGAACTGATTCAATATTAATGAGAAATGTGAAATGGTTAAACTTAAACAATATCATATAACTTACGCAACATTCTCTAAATTGTTTTGCGTCGATTGGTGACGTAAAGTTGAGCCCCCATGTGTCGTTGGTCATCGGATCTTTCCAGTAGACGAAGCATTCTGATGCCTGGCCGATACGAGTACCTAAAAAGAAAAAAATATTGAATTTTATTTTTATTTTTTTATTTCAAACCAAACCTTGTACTATAGAACAATATAATTAAATAATATTTAAATATTAATATAATATTTAGCAATTTAATTTTTAATTTTAGCTGTAAATAATCAAATAATATTTATTTAAAGCTACAAAACAGGAATTAATTATAACACTTTGGTCATTATACTGAATGATGTACCTATCTATTACGATGCAAAGTGCATCATCGATTCTAGGACTGAATTAAAAAACCGGAATACGTTAGAGCTTACGAAATTCTAAAAGAAATAGTAGATTCAATATTCATTTTCACATATACGTGAATTTCGGTCAATTATCCGTGCACCATCTAGTGTAAATTTAAAACTAGGTTACAGCGGCCGACATTGCTACTTTCAGATTTGGTCGTAAAACTCACTACTATGCAGTCGAGAAAAACATTTGGATTAACGTTAAAATTTCAAAACACTAGCGCGAATTCTGTAAACTACATTTGTAATACATTTTGATGTTTTTATAATGAATGCAACTACATGAGTGTGCTTACTGTTGCCTGTACTTTTATATTACGTTTAGGTTTTAATTAACTTAAACCGAATATTTCTACTTTGTTTCTATCTATAAAATATATTCATGTAAAGTGAAGTGAATTAAATAATATACATAATAACATACCAGGTTGTAGTAGTCTAACGTCGAGTATCTTGTCGACCTGCGAGTTATAAGCGGTGATGTGAAACACGCACTCAGGTGAATCTTGTATGCAGGTGATATTCACCGGAACTAAGTCCTCGGACACCTGCTGCCATTTTACTGTGCCGGCCCCGCTCGCCGACACGTGAAATACCTCAGCCCAAAGTCTGAAAATAATAAACATTTAGCGTATTTACATAGAATATTGGGCATTAATAATAATTTCAAAATCATAGAAACTGTTGTATATTCATGATTTTTTAATATAACTTTGCCCAATAACACAATAAATATGAATGGTTTGATATTTTTTATTTTTACCTTTATCATATTATACGACACAGTGATAGCGTTGTTTTCATTAAATATGTATGGCATTTATGCGCAAATTGTAGAGCTCACGTGACAGATAGGTCATTACTCAATTATTATTTTGTTTTCGTGTATGACCTACTTGTCTCTACAGGGACTGCGTGCACGTCGCATGTGGGACTATACATATTTTAGTAGTGGACGTACATAGTAGTAGGTATATAGCTTATCTGAGACTCATATATAACACAATATTATAAAATCATGGACGAGTGGCTAATTCGTTCATGTATAAAATATTCACTTTTCCAACTATTCTAAGGACTGTTAAAATCCTAATTGTTTGTTTTATTAGGTACTAGATGCTCATCCTCGCTTCGCTCGGGTTCGCCTCTAGAAATACAAAACAAATCTATCCCTCGGGAACCGTATATTTTTACGTAATAAAAAAGCCTATGTGTTATTTCAGACTATAATATATCTCTGTGCCAAATTTCATCCAGATTCGTTCAGCCGTTCTGGCATGGAAGAGTAACAAACATACATCCATACATACATTCTTACAAACTTTCGCGTTTATAATGTTGGTAGGATTAGGTTTTCATATTTCTCGAAATTATATTTTGACGAGAAAATCACTGAAGAAATAAAATTAAATTTTCTACAGTTATAAATTTGGTACTTTTAATAATGGACGTACTTTTTAGTAACCATTTATATAACTATTTATTTCTCATTTTAAACCTAATATGTGCAATGTGCAGAAGAACTACAGGGACTTAATTAGCACTTGTGACTTATCAGTTGCAAATGAAATACAATATATGTATGTCACTAATACTGTGTATATAAAACTAGCATTGCCAGCGGCTCCGCCCGCGTTCAGATGACCAAAAACCAAATTCTTAAGTTTTACATATTAGTATATTCTTAAAATGCAGTTTTTGTATTTTTTCTCAGAGATACAAAAATTCTAAAAACTATAGATTCGGGCTCTGCATGAATAATAATGTCTATTTCAATTAGATTTTCCAAAAAATATTTAATGTACAGATTCGACTTAGTTACAATTTTATTATATGTATAGATTATAATATTATTTCTAAAAATTTAAATTCTTTTTATACTTCATAATGTTTTATTTTTCATCATCTCGGACTAATAAATACAAAATAAAAAAAATTAACTACATAAGTTCTAAAATTGTATTAAGCCCTATTTAACGTCCCACTACTGGGTACGGGCCTCAATAAATTTATACTTACGTTAAAAATATATTATTAAACGGAAAAGATGGTTAAGCGTAAAAAACATATGCCTATGTTATGAAATTATCTATCTTTGGCTTTGAGCTATTTCTGGATTTTTGTGGGCTATTTCTAGATTGAGTGTAGACTACGGCGAAAATGACATACGAGTTTTAAATCACATAATAATATGTATAATCATTAATAAAGTATCATTAAAATAGACATGTCTTCTTCATCGATGTATTGTTTATAGGGGAATAAAAATATCTAACAATTGCTTTGTCTTCTAAGAAAAAACATCTTTCAAATACAAATTTAGAAATAAATATTATACCTATCATTTAACAATATCATTTCTTTATAATTATTTTTCAGAATGATAAATGTAAATAGTTTCTGACCTGAAGAAATTAAACAATTTCAAAGATTTTTTGAGTAGTAAAAGTTATTACAAGGATCTATTAATAAGTTCAAAATTAAAACAACATTAAAGTTATATTGAATAACAAGCAAAAACATACAGCTGAATTGAGTACTTCCTCCGCTTTGAAATCGATTGAAAATCTTCATCATCAAACATTCACATTTTTAATATTAATTATAATCTTACTAGGAGCCTAAGCCAATTTTAAAAAATATTACTATAAAGCTGAATTCTCCATTTGACGAGACGACCAACTTTTTTCCTCTAAGAACATTATAAATTTAGGTAGCTATAAAATTATTGATAGTAGATAGAGAGTACAAATGTAAAACACGTGGGTCTCCAAGAAATGAGGGAATATACATGAAATACTGTACCGTAAAAGATGTCCATCTCGTCTGCGGGAGTTCTGCCACGGGCTGTCCTCGTAGCGGTACGCCTTGCGGAGGATGGGCGCGCACGAACACGACGATAGCTTGTTGCCCATCGTGCGCTGGCCGCACTCGGCGCACGTTACTACGCTGCCTGTAATTGCGTCGTCATATAGTAAAGTGATCACAGTATCTGTTTAACATAATGTAATATTATTATAAAGTGTTATTTTTCACAATAGCAATTTTCTTATGAACTATTTATTTCTCTTCCTAATATTGTAATAATATTTAAATAAATGAAATGTCAAATAAACTTTCGTTATTTATAACTTAAAATTAAATTTAATGTAATTATATTATTGCATTATGCTCATAAATGCTTAAATTACATTATGTAGGAATAGCTTACAATAATATACACTTTGCTATTTTAGTCCCTGAGGAAAATATTTTCCAGGAGAAAATAAGTGACATTTATCTGGCTGTGGGCGGTGTTATTTTACTTATATAATAACTTTATGTTTAAACCTCATGTTATATTAGCGTCGATTGTTTTGATTATTAAAATATTCAGCTCATTTAAACCAAGAATAAATAATATAGATAAGAGTAGAATTTATAGTTTAAGCAAATGCATGTCTATTACAGTGCCGTAGATTTCATATACTGCTTAATTTTTTTAAATGATTATAATATGCAGTTGTTATGTGTAACAATTACCCGTGGTCCCGTGATGTCACCAGGTGCCATCGGAACGCGAAAGGGAGTGTCCACGGTTAAGACTCTGCGAGCGCTGCGTCCCGTGTCTATAGTGATGTTTCACAACTCCATGCTGCAAGTATACTCAACGTCATAATACTATCTCTGTACATAAGTAATACGATTATTTAAAAATGTGTTTATATTTTTTATTGTGCAAAATATCCATACGACATCAAATATATAAATATATTAGAATGATTTAATTTTTATTTTATGTATAACCAACAATATTTAACATTTACTCAAAGTATTTTACAAAAAAAACATAATAAAGTAAAAAAAACTTATTTATTATTACATATAATTTTAAGTTAAGCATTATTAAAAATGCAAAAAAACATGCTTATCATTCAACACTACAACTAAAAAATTGCAAAGTTATTGAAACAATAAATTTTTCGCATTATCGCACATTGTAGTGACGGATGATACATATATGTATTTTGTTTAAAGTCAACATGTGTTATTTATAAATGATATTTATGTGTTATGTTAAATGAAGTGGGCATGCATGAAAAAACACTAAAAACTTACGAGTATTATGCAGTTCGCTTAAAGTCCTACAGATCAACATACTATATTCCTTAACTCTTAAAAAACAAGTCACATATAGATAGATGTCTACATCGATGAGTCATATTTTATTCACACAATTAGGACAACCTGTATATATTTTATATTTTATTGACCGCGAGATGAAGATATGAAAAGAAACTACTTACGTCATACTTCTAATTCTATTTAACCTATTAGTACTTATATAATTTGACACAAAAATGCTCTAATCCATAAGTATTAGCAATCTAATAATATTGAAATCGTTTTCTCTACACTTCAATTTAAAAATGCTTAAAGACAAATACTAATACACGTCAAGTATATCATAGAATATATAATTTCCCGCAAAAATCTTATCATACATTATTGCATTTGAGTCTGAAGCCCTATGAACTGTAGTTGTGGGTGACCTTAATCTGCAGGCGTCAAGCATCAATCAAGTAGGTAAGTTAATAACATGGCCCTGATTGCATCATCTAAGGTTCTATGTTTCTTATCAAACTACATAATAACTAAAGGTAAGGTGTTACGTATCTATATGCATAATAATGCACCCCATGCTGTTTATGGACTTATTTTTGTCTATTCTTGTAGACTTAAAATTTGATTACATTGATATTATGTCCATAGCCTAATCCATGCTTTTAAATAGCTATTAAAATTCAAGAGCCGCATTACAATATGTGGGTCAGCCCAGTTTGGCTTCCCGGTTTAAAACTGACTAGACTAGAATTACTTTTATGTGATAGAGTTAGGTTTAAACTCAGTCATTAATCCTAGATTTAAATGTTATAAACATATTTTTTTTATTTTTGAAGTGTAATGCAGCTTATGACAAATTTATTTTATAAACAATTTTTGAAAGTATTTTACTAAATTTTGAACACATGACGTGTTTCAATTATGAACCAGATAAAATATAATAGAACTTTTAAAGTAAGTCATACAATAAATCATCTTTATACATACTTTATGCAATATTCACTGCTTTTTTATATTTATATATATTTTTTGAGAACGTAAAATACATAGTTAAATAACGTAAATTAATACTAAATTCAAAAGTACGTGCCGGCCATCACTTTAGAAACAAGGGTTATTAAATATTTAGCCATTAGTTTTAACCAAACTGTGTACATGCATAGGGTTGCATTGCTTTACTGTGCATACAATTTTAATGTTTATTTGAAGTAATTAATTTTATTTAATAATTATTTATGGCCACATTACATAAATACACCAGGACGTAGGGAAAACAAACACTCCATGTGCAAATTAATCTAAGGGTACTACGAACCTCGAAATTGTTCCAATTTTGCGCAGAAAATTTAGCAGCCTCCACGCTTTCTTTAGCACCCATACTTATATATTCGTAATATCACTCGAAGTCAAATGAACTATGACAATTCGGTTTCGATGCGTATGTTGAGCGGTTCGTGACACTGTGACAATGTGCGCTAAAACTGTGCTCACTGTGGAGATTCGGGTTGAATAAGCATTAAATACCTCTAAAGTCGCTCGTTCGTTAAGTTAAAAATTCACAGCAGCGAATAGTATATGAGGGGTGTCTGTTGCAGCGAGCAAGCGCACGGGCGCCGCGGGTGCAGGCGCGGCGTGTAAACACCGCCAGCTGCTTCGGAGCGCTCCCGGCGCCGCAGCCCGAGCCGCACGCCCGAGTGACCTCTGCACCGCCGCAACGACTCTATCTCGTCTACACCACGACTCTATCTGACGACTCTCGTCCTCACGCTACTTTCTACAACACCGATTTTCTTAGCAATTGCGCACAATAAATTTGCGGCGGCACAGTAAAACGAGCAGGTCGACACGGCGACACCGGCGACTTTGTAAAACGTCAGAGCGGACTGGGTCGCGAGCGTGCGTGGCGGCTGTCGCGCACGGTCGCCGGCCGCCGCCGCGCACCGTCCGCCCGCCGAAAGCCGAGACGCAGCGACGCCCAAACGTAGCAAATACGACGGCCAGCGCCCACCGTTGCTTAAATTCGCAATATATTCAAATATTCATAGATCACTATGATTTTGTTTCTGTACTACCCCTAAAGTTACATTTTTAATTTATATTAAATACACGAGTATATCGTTGCTTAAGTTTCATACATATTATGTTCATAAAGTATATTGAGATTAAGAAGATCATCAATGGGCGTTCGGAGCGGTGCGGCATGAGAGGGGGATGCGCGCGCACTCTGCCCGAGACATTCGATTTTGGTCCATGACTGTTGGATGCTTACTGTGGCCCACCGAGTGGTTTAATAGTTCATTCTAGACTCTGACAAAACTTGCGGATATTTATTAATTTAAATATTACGAGCGTAATAAACATATTATATATTTTACATTATTATATAAAATTACCAACCATGAAAATTGATAAGATCGTCTACTCAATATTATCTCATTATAGCCTCTTTTAAATATACTATTTTGTAATAATTTTAGATTGCTTTTAGAGTTCAGCACTGATATTTCATTCACCAATTCACACAAATGTTTAATAATATTCTTTGAACATTTCGTGGTATTTTCTAATATTACCTTTTTTTCGATTTCGATAAGTATTTTGGCTTCAATATGATCCTACGCCGTAATAAAAAAAGATTACAATACCATTTTCATAAACTTAGTCAATTTATTGCTTTGCTTACAAGTTTCGTATAATGCATATAGCATAATTAAGGGTTTTATGTATTTTATTATAAACTAACAGACAGACAACAAACAGCCGGTAAGGTCATTTTGACATTTCGAACAATCGATATATTTTTACAGCAGATATTACAAAAAATATAGTAACTTTTAAATAAGCTGCTTATGATGAATCTATTTAATATTTCACGCTCTGTGCATAAATCTTAAGTCTATGCCATATAAAAACTTTTAACAAAAAAATAAAAACCTACTTCAAACAAAAGCACTAAAAAGTAAAAAATAACTGATTGGTAGTTTTCATTTACTATACATACCTAATCAAATATTTTCGAAGTCGGTGTGCTTTGGCTAAGTAATTAAAGCCTACCGATTAAATACATACCTAATCAAATATTTTCGAAGTCGGTGCCAGCCCATACAAGCATACTTATCTATTTTCATAGGATATTTCGGACAAGTGAAAAAAATAAAGTTATAATATATGAAACGCTTTAATTTAAGTACAGGTTTAATATTATATCGGTTCACGACGCGAGCTTTTTACTTTTACATAATCTATTAAATTATTTTTTGTATTCGGGATCTACAAAACTTTGTTTCACGTGTGAATGTATATTTCGACAAACAAATTTCACTTCTCATACCGATAAATTTTTCCCAACTTTAAAAATAATGGGGAAGAATTTTGCCTTTTCTCCCACAAGGTGTCGCAATCACTGTGATCCTCAGTATATTGTAAAGCTGCATAGCGCGGATGGAGATTCTGTCATTTTATTGAATATTTAATTAAAATGACAAATTGTGTAGTACCAGCATGCAAAGAAAATGGATATCATTTGTTTTTAAAAAGACAAAAAATGAAGAAGTTGTGGGCAGAAGCAATAAGTCGACCAAAATGGGCGAAATCACAATCTTTATCTTTATTTTTTGCACCTTCTTACATATTAATAACAGAGTTTCATACAAACTTTCATCCCCCATTTTACCCCCTTATGGGATTACTAAAACACGTATTTATTTAATGGTATTGAAGAGCACTAATACCAAGTTTCAAGTAAGTCTGATCATAAATAATTCTTTACCCATATAAATTAAATTACCCCCTTTAAGCGATGTATTTCGAAAATAATCAAATAAATATATTTCTTATTTTTGTCTTAAAGCTAAACACCACTTTTTGTGTATTTCACATTAAGAATGATAGAGTTTCATACAATTTTCTATCCCCTATTTTACCCACTTAGGATATGAATTTCGAAAAATACTTTCTTATTGGATGCCCAGTGTCTACACCATATAAGGAATACGTCGTCCAAATTTCACGTCTCTACGGCCAGCTGTTTATGCTGTGTGAATACATCAGTTAGTCAGAACTATCTCAGAATGCACCTCCCCTTTTCAATTTTTCCTTCAGTTAGTCTAACTATCAGGTACAATACATTGCACAGGTAAGATGCGAACATAATAGAAGCAAAAACCATGTATAAAAGAGATATTATAATAAATTGCTTAACCTCAGACTGAATGTAAATAGATCATACGTGTAGCGCCCTCCTTTCAAGAAATCTTCCCCATTACCATGTAGTTAATAAATATTGACCTCACTTTTCCAAGATTAAATTTTTTATTAACATCTTAAAATTTGCATTTCGGAATTTCGTAGATTATCTAGTTTATGAGTATTACCCATAAAGTATCCTACAAATTTTTGTATTATTAAAATGAAATAAAAGTATTAGTATATTATGGAAACACATATACCCATTAGAAAGAGCGAATGAAAGACTGTTACATATTGTAAACAAAACATACCTCCTAAAATCATAGTTGTTGAAATTTTTATGTTTGTGTGTGTGTCTGTCAGTCCGTCTGTTCAACTGTCTTCGTCTGTCTGAATAATAAAATTTAGTATGATGATAGCTGGCTATCCGGGTCAACATATATAGGGAAAATATCTCGTCTCTGTGAAATCAATACCAAACGTTAAAACATTTTTTAAATTATCTATACTAATATTATACGTTGTAGAAGGTAATCTCTGGATCTACTCAACCGATTTAGATGAAATTTGGTAAGAAGATAGTTTGAGACCCTAGAAAGAACATAGGATACTTTTCATCCCGGAAATCCTCCTTTAAAGGGTAATAAACGGGGATGAAAGTTTATATGGTGAATCAAGCTAGGGGCGAACCCTAGCGAAGCGAGGGTGAGTCGCTAGTTAATAATAAATTTGGCTTTCACTTCCGCGACACTCATTTTTTCAATATATTGACTTACACCTCAGTCACGCTTAAATAAGTTTTACTTCAATATTAGGTAAGTACCTGGGCGACCGAGTTTCGCTCGGAGTTCTTTTTTGTTATATCGTATTTTTAGATGATAATCTATATAACTTAAAACTAAAAATTTGAATAAATACAAAATAACAAGATTAAAAACTTTATATTCAACCGGTATTCGAACCTGGACACCTGTGATTGTCAATCATGCGCCTTGGCCGCTTAACCACGCTTATGCCCGAGTGTGCGCAATTATTGACCATATTTTGCGTGGAATAATGTGTAAGAAAACCGCATGAAAACTCGAAAACATAAGACTAATCTAGATTGATTTTTCGCCCCCGAAAACCGCCACACACCAAATTTTAGCGAAATCGTTAGAGCTGTTTCCGAGATCGCCGGTATAAATAAATAAATAAATAAACAAGAATTGCTCGTTTAAAGGTATTAGAAAAAGGGTTGCAAATTTTTTAATAAAAAAATATATATTTATAATGCATTAAAAAAGTACATAATTTTTTAACAATATTAATTTAATATGATACCATCGCTCATTTGAAAAGAAATAAAATAAATAGTCTTTATAGTCATATTTTTTTAATCAATTTATTCTTTGAAATAATAGTTCAAATAATGTTTAATTTACTATTTATTCACTTCCGTAACAACCGTTTCTGATACAAAAATCGTAACGCCAAACCTTTTTTTTCCCCTCTCATGGCGTGTCTAAAAAAGTTTCACTTCAAAATAAGTGAACGGGGGTTTACACTATAGATCCACAATCAGATATTTTCGAAGTTGGTGCTAGCTGTACTAGCCAGCAATACTTTAAGATATGAATATCTAACTATGCATATATAACTAATAAGTAAATATTTGTCATATTTGGTATGAACATTCATCATACTTAAAATATTATATATCCAATTATTATGTATTATTAATTAGTTAAAATTAAAAAAAAATATTAACGCTTCCACAATATTCATTTCTTAAATATATGGCTTATCTAGGGACAAACCCGAGAGGTGCAATGGTAAGTCGCTAGTGGAAATATATATACTTTTGGAAAGTATTTTGTTTAGTCTTTAGCTACATTTTATTCAATAATTCTAGGAGCTTCTTAAGACTTCGTGTACTGGACGTATATACTTCGTGTATCCTGGATTCATTGATATGATAAGAACAACTTCTTATTAATTTGAGGACAATTTTACAATTTATTTATTTAAATACTTTTTATATAGAGAAAAGTGAAACTATGTAACAATAAATCCCATTAATCCATCCATATTAATATTATAAATGTGAAAGTTTGTGAGTATGTATGGATGTTTGTTACTCTTTCACGCCAGAACGGCGGATCTGGATGAAATTTGGCACAGAGATAGATTATAATCTGGAATAACACATTTTATCTTGGAAAAATGTACAGTTCCCGTGGGATAGATTTCATTTCATTATAAAATAATTAAAACAATAATGCATTATTTGTTTCTCTGTCAGTTTGTATGGGCTAATCTCCGAATCTATTAGACCGATTTAAATGAATTTTTGCATAGTTGGTACCTTATATCCCTGGGCAACATCTTAGATACTTTTCATTCCGGAAAATTAAAGACTTCCCGTGGGATAGTTAATAAACTATAGTAACTTATACAGCTTAGTACACAACAATTTATGCACCTAATTTAGAAAAATTTGGCATGCTGATGATACCTTATATTGCCGGTCAAACAACAGGCTATTTTTTATCCCGGAAAAATGAACGGTTCCCGTAGTATAGATCTGTCTGTGCTTTTCTAGTGGTGAACTCGAACGAAGCGAGAGTGAGCCGCTAGTTTGTAAAATAAAAATTACCAAAATTTCCTACCACAAAAAAAATTACATCTAGGTATATTGTTTATAATACCAATACTATAAATGTGTTCTTAATAGCTTTTAGGGATTAACTTTTCACGATTAATTTCAATCATTAATGCAATAATATTAATCGAAATGTAAATGTTCAATAACAAGATATAAATAGAGTATCATACATGCTTTGTTAAGCAGGTTTATAGGCATATATGTACGAATAATATAATAATATCGACATAATTTGTTAGATATTAATTTATATAAAAAATGAATTAATTAATGATATTTTTAGAGTATATAATTATTTAAATTTAACATATTTTATTTAAATTTAACATATTTTATTTAAATTTAACCCTCAACGAAATAGAAGGGTTTGAACGTCTTACGGCAGCTTACTTTTTCATCGTAGCTTCTAGGTATAAAACTATCACACTCAAGGTTTTTTAGTCAATGTTTAATAGGCTTGCTCCTTAGCTAAAATTAATATATAATTACTTAGTATGTAAATATGAATGAACTATTTTCTAAATGGGTGTAAGAACTCCATAGGCATAAAGAGAAATATTTTCTATTCCACTCAGCCTGTCGACTTTAATTTTGGTACATTTAAAAAAATGATAAAGCAACTTAATTATGATGCTATTGGCTAACGATCAAGATTATCTGAGATTCCATGTGATTAAGAATAAATGAGAGAGTCGGTTGACGACATGTTTCTGTCGATACGCTAGTATCTATACATATAATAAAATTCTAAGTCGAATATGTACATTAAATATTTTTTTGAAAATCTTATTGAAGTAGACATTATTATCGATACGAAGGCCAAATCTACAGTTTTTAGAATTTTTGTCTGTCTGTCTGTTACCCCATCACAGAAAAACTACTGGAGGGATTTTAATGAAATTTGATATAGTCATAGCTGGTTATCCGGATCAACATATAGGATACTTTTTATTGCGGGAAAATATCTAATTTCTGAGAAAAAATACCAAAACTGGTTAGAATAAAACCACGAAGATAGTATATACACATTCAAATGAAATTGGTATATGTAGGAGTAGGTATACTAATATTTAAAACTTAAGAATTTGGTTTTTCGTCATCTAAACGCGGGCGGAGCCGCGGGCAATGCTAGTTGTAGATAATACGGGTGATACTTCAGTCATTGATCGGACCGGCAATTACTACCGGGGCTTTCTAAAGTTGGCACTAATCTGATCCTCGACGATGATCACTGAACGCTTCACTTACATTTCGATCATTTAGCTTTAAGTAATGATTAGCCTGATGCGTGTAAATGGAACATATCATATTCAATGTCCCTACGTCCACTAACGCATTTGAATTCAAACAAGAATTTATTCCAATTAGTTACTACTTATTTTTTTAAGGAATCAGAAATTTTTTGTATCAGGACATTTTTAATTTATAATTTAAAAACTGTATTACTAGAATAATGCTAATTCTATAGGTATGCTGTTTTGTTTTCACTTAAAATTGACTAAGAACTTTAAATTAATAGTAAATTAAAATTAAGCTTTTATTTAAATGTTCTACAAAGAAGAAAATAAACTTCAAAATTAAATCACACCCAACAATTTATTATACAATACCATTTATCTATACTATAAGAAATAAGTAACTTAGCGAAGTCTGTACACAAAATATTTATCATTAAAATTGAGTTTTGACAAAGCCTAAAGAAAAATCTGCAATAATATTAGGATGTCTAGATAGACATCCTAATATTGGGAGCTCCTAAAGTACACTCGCAATACACCTATTCTTATCTATATCTTTATTAAAACTAACTTAGTCACATCGATGTGCGCGTTTCACGCAAAAAGTACTGAACCGATTTTAACTAAATTATGTGCATTGATAACTTATTATTCGATTCAACATTTAGGATACCTCTTACTTCAGGAAAAAAAATATTCTAACGTGTTAGGCTTGTCAAATTAAACAAAATAAGCCCAAACTCAAAGTATCTACTATTAGCCGTTGAAGAGTTCCACCTATCCACCTTCTTGTCTTACCATCAGATCAGGTTAACAATACCGAACCACTGTACTATCAACGGAAATAGAAACACTTGCAAAGTTTCAAGTCAATATGACAATTAGAAGTAGGTTAAATTCATCATTAGCTGTTTGTCCACCCTTAGGGGTGGTATTTTTTTTTAATTTAAATGGGACCAATCTGAAAGTATACCCTTTCAAACAAAACAAAAATTGTCCAAAAAATTTGTTAATAAAAATTGATTAATAAATGACGGAGTTCTGAGGTAACAAACATAACAAAAAATACAGCCGAATTGAGAACCTCCTCCTTTTTGAAGAAGTCGGTTGAAACGGTCTATAGAAAATTCCGTAATAGTATTTTCATGCTTAATCAGCTGAACCGATTTAGATGAAATTTGGTATGGAAGTATTTTGAGACCCTGGGAATGGTATAGGATAGTTTTCATCCCGGAAAACATATCATATATAAGGGGGTGAAAAGGGGGTGGAAGATTGAATGGAAAATCAATCATTTCTCAAGTAAGGGATATATTTTTTTTATTTTTATACCTATGTATATACATTGAACATATATGTATATATAGTCTATTCTATACTTACCGTCAAAACGTACCTAGGGACGAACCGAAGCGAAGCGAGAGTAAGTCGCTAGTTATTTTAATAAAAAAATATTTTAAAACACATGGGAACATCAGCATGACAGATATCTTAAGAACACATAAATAAATATTTTTGGAGTAAATTTAACGAATAAAGTGTGGCCTATCGATGTCGTTTTTTTCATGAGAAGCTATTTATAATTATTTTTTGCATTATTTTGTAAATTACCTTGCTAAAATGTTTATACTTTCAAAGTGTTTTTATTCCAACCAGTTTTTTATTTTCTCTCAAAAATAAAATATTTTCCCGCAGTAAAAAGTATCCTATAAGTTTCAACTCCGAACTCCGAAAAATCAACTATCACCATACCAAATTTCATCAAAATCCCTTCAGTGTTTTTTCCGTGATGCGGTCACAGACTGACAGACCGACAGATAGACAGACAGACAAAAAAATCTAAAAACTATAAATTCGGCCTCTATATCGATATTAATGTCTATTTCAATAATATTTTCCAAAAAATATTTAATGTACCTACAGATTCGGCTTCGTTACAATTTTATTATATGTATAGATTTCAGTAAATATTAATTTGGTTGGGCGTAAGTAATAATTTATTTAATCACCTATGTTCAAGCATATTTATGATATTAATTTAAGTTAATGTGTATAATTACTCCATAATACTCTTGTCAACATTAAGGATACTGTATAGCGGAAAAGTGAAGAGCTTTGCGAGATGGAAAATGAAAATGTCTGTAAAACGCCATGCAGAGACATTTTGTAATACTTATCCCAGTCATTAAAAGTAGCTTTCCGTTGGATGGCCGTTAAGAAAGTTATAGTACTTGTATACCATACCTACTATATCTTATAATATTTATCTAACTCTAAAGTCCTAGTAACTACTCGGAATTAGGTAGTCGATTTTATTAGAAGAATCTTAAGCTATCCTACACCTGATCTCTTTCTTATCGTATCGGCTTGTCGTTCTATCGAAATTATACAAAATTAAATAATATTACAAAAGTATACAAAATTTAAAAAAAGATACAATATTAAAATTACGCGCAGACAACCAGTCTCAGTGAGGTTAGCCGCAATGATGAAAAATTGATAAGAAGAATTTTATTCATATTATTAAAATATACAATATCTATTAGTACATTTTATGTAAAAAAAATCCAACCATTTTAAAACTTTTGCTCGCAGTCTTCAACTCTGTAACCCCCGCATACTACAAGCTACCGTCTTACACATTTTTTGTTTAAATTTTAGTAAAAAATAAGCCATACAAGAATTTATTGAGCAAATATAATATACAAAAAATGAAGATAAATGATATACACGATATTGGAAATCAAACTTAAGGTAAAAAACATAAAGAACCCCGTTTGGCATTAGCTTTTTCTGTGGATTTGCTAATAGTAATGAGCTACCGCTGTTATATTGTGTCGTCGTTATCGAACCGACTAAAACCACTCAAATCCACAATTTTATAATAGACATACGAGCAAGTATATCTACTTGTGGCTCGATAATCTTTTTCGTATACAATGTGTCTACCTCAGTACGAGTTGGCGATCCAACATTTGAAATTGTGCTCGTAACTCGCTCGTTCGGCAACACCGCGATGTAACAATATGGTTCGCATCTTGAGATTTATTTACGTCTTATACGTCCCCTTTTGAAAGTATGAATTCCGCTTGAAAGTAAGTAATTTTCGAATTTAATTCTCGAAATTCAGCCTCAGAATTTGGCCCATCTTATTATTGCGAGAATGATAAGGCCATCCATAGTCCACTACGCTTGTGAAATTCGGGTTTGGGAGACTTCAAATTTCTTCGGAAAATTAGTTATTACATCTCTAAGACATAGAGATTTTCTCACGATATTTTTCCTTTGCCGTATTAATAAGTAATAATGATGTTGAAGTTTGCTTCGCATGTGATAATCTAAGAAGTGCATGACCTAGGTTTGAACCCACATCACTTAAATTGTTTGAGCAACAAACGAGCGCACTACCAATACTACCACTGCTCCAATACAAATTTATCCGAGACAATATTGTTTTATACTGCAATGAGATTAATATTTTATAATATTAGGATTATTAATTGACTACATATAAGGTATATTATTATTACAATAATTAAATAGAAAATGTTTCATATGTATGTTGTAAGTGTGCTTTTTAAAAAAAGCATTTTAGTTCTACTACCAAGTGAGTAGGACTAAATATAATCTACATTTAAAATTATTACTATCACATGAATAAAGCCTTTTTTTTATTCTGCAAAAGGAAGCTAAAGTTATTATATATTTGTAATTTTTTTTAAATCAGCTCTCTATATAATAACCCGAAGATTTTAATCATGATTGAATATTTTAAGTTATTTCACTAGTTATGCGTACATCTAATGTAGCATTTCGAAAATTTAATTCATTGTAATATGTCTTTTGTATTGTTCTAATGCATGAGTAAATATTTTACTATGTATATTAAGCATTTTAAATAAAAACTCGTTGTATAAAGTAAGTGTTGAAAATGTAGCGGTACTTTTCGTTCTCTAACTCTAGCAAAGTGGATAGCATCCTTACAGCGTAAATTTTATTATAAAACTATTATATGGAAAGCAATTTGTAACATAAAACCGTAGGTATAACAACGCTTAAAATTCTTTTAAAAATATATATTATTAAAAGTTTTTTTATTTCATTTTTAAGTAAAATTTATTAAAAGTAAACACTTTTATATTTAGTCGTCGAATATCTGAAAAAGTGAAAAATTTCTTATAATAATTATTTATTAAGAAAAAACTTTTATAAAATTGTTTTTCATAGATCATTTTACTTTCTATCATTTTACTAGCTAGGTCCTCTCAGACATGCATACACGTTTCCTCACGATGTTTTCTTCACCGTATTAACAAGTGGTAATCATATAGAAAATGATTAATAAAAAATAATCTTTCATATTAAAAATATTAATCATTTTTTTGTATTTATATCAAAATCTATCGATTAGTTTAGAATTTTTAATTTAATACTATCTTCGCTATATCTAAATCTCGGGCATAATTCTACATCTAAATACAATTAAATAATAATCATATCGATTTCGTGAGATATTTTTTAATAATTTGTATTATTTCAATACTTGCAGAAACCCTGATTTTTTTGCATTCAAAAAGTATTTTATGTTTATATAGTAGGTACAAACATTTGTTGTAAATATTAAAAAAATTATATATGCATCGTTAATACATAGGTAAGTTTTAAATAAGCTTAGAGTAAAAAAAATAAAAGTATAACCATGAAGCTTTCAATCCATTTAAATTCCTGTAATGGACGGGAACGGGAGTCCCACTCGCACTAAACCAATTGTATTTGAAATTGGACTAAACTGCGAGTATTATACATATATCTATGTAATTTATTGAATTTATTTAATGCTAAATCCTTAGCTTGCATTTAAACGGTCGACAGTCTCAATAACATAGTTAAAATCATATATAATCACCAATGTTTAATAATTTAGGGTAGGTCCAGATAAATATATTTATGGGCAGCCTTTTAGATAAGATACGATAGATGAGTATTGCAGGTTTCTGCTATTGATTTCTGTAGGTTTGACCCCAATTTTAAATTGTATTTATAATATTTTGATTATAATTGCTTTAAAACCAGCTTTTATTTGCCTGTTATTGGATTTATTAAGTTTCTACTAATTAATAATTATAAAATAATGTTATTATACACTACATAATATGTGGTTAATTGTTATTTCCCATATTGTTAAGAATATAATCTTTGACCATTCGCATGAGTATTATATACTCGTAATGCTCCATTACTCATGTTTTATACATACATATTTACTACATTTTGTTTGAAAGCATTTATTAGGTATATATCGGTTTAGGGGCATCAAAGAGTAGATAAATATCATTTTAGGGTTCCACAGCAAAAACAGAACATGCTGGTCTGTTCGTATACCTACTACTAATGAAGCTATATTTGGAAACTACCGAATATAATGGAGTAGTCAAATTATGAGAAATAAAAAATAGGGATGACATAACATTTAACTGCGCATGTGGACAGCAAAAATAACTTTGGTTTTCATAGTATCTTTGCGAAATACAATGAATTATAAAATTATTTAACTCTCGATAAAATGAATGGCGTGGACGCGTAGGAATTTTATTTTATACTAGCGACACACCCTCGCTCCACTCGGGTTCGTCCCTACTTATGTTTTAAGGTTTAGTATAGATTTCTCAGAAATGAGATATTTTTCCGCAGTAAAAAGTATCCTATATGTTGACCCGGATAACCAGCTATCACCATACCAAATTTTATCAAAATCCCTCCAGTGGTTTTTCCGTGATGCGGTAGAAGACAGACAGACAGACAGACAAAAATTCTAAAAATTCGGCCTCTGTATCGATAATAATGTCTATTTCAATCAGATTTTCCAAAAAATATTTAACAGATTCGGCTTCGTTACAATTTTATTATAATTATAGATTTAACTACGTACGTACGTTTCAAATTACGTAAGTTAAACCGTAGCAGAAATGTTTGGTTGTTCATAAACCTCGGTGCGCAAGTCAAGCTCAAACTTGTTAATCAGTAAAATAATAATATGATTTTTTTGTTTATTTCTAATTTCAATCGTAAATAATTTTTTATCACATTTATTTCAATCAGAATTTAGCAATCGCTGCAGAAACAATTTTTTAAATATGATAATTTGGTTTTAAATTTTTTTAATGTACTGCGCCGACCCCAAGTGATTGGGCAGGGAAATGATGATGATGGTTTTAAATTAAAATATTATACTTAAATTTATACAAATACCTGTAATGTAATCTCTCCTCCTATAGTATTTTACACTAAATATTAAAGCTGTGTTTAATAGTGAATGAAATAACGTTACACTTACAATGGTCACGATAAAGTTGCCATGTGTGAGGAGTGGGGAGTGAGGAGTGCACAACATGTACCAATATCGTGACAAGTATTTATATGGTTAATAGAACCAAAAGATAGAAATTTGAAAACCAAGCTACAATAATTGGCACAAAGTGATACACACCTACTCCTACTACTACGTCGCCACGCACTTGTTAAATATTATAATAAAAAAGGAGCAGAGGTTTTGCATAAATAAATAAGAAATCAGATAAGTAGATTTCCTTTACAAATATGTAAAAGCTTTTATTACTTTTCATCGTAATTATTTCCTCTATTTTCATAAAGGCGTTAGCGAAGAGCTTTTGCCAGCGCGCACTCGTTTTGCTCGATGCATTGACTCATTAAATATATGAAATAAGGTCTTTTCTTACACGTGCCCGCTTTCTTTTAACCTAAATTGCACTTAGAAGTCGTCCTGTTTGGTAGTTTACGCCTTTAAAGTTAAATTAACTTGTAATTTTTAAGCCTTCTGTTAGTGAGTAGTGAGTATGTATACAATATTGTCCTACGCCGTAATATTTCTGGTTAGTCATTAAATTAAAAGAAACATGTCCCTTGAGACCAACGTCAGATTTGACTTGTTGTACTTTAATAAAGTATTGTTGTTAATCAATTATAATATATTAAAATGCTAATTGTTGAAGTTAATAATATGTTTTATACTTTTTTATTTTATTCATTTATTCTTATATAAGCGTATGGATTGCGAAAACATAACGCAATAAGACAATTCGATACTTTAAATTAAATGTAAAAATGTTTATTTACGATATAAATATTTATTTATTTATTTGATCATTTATTTTAGGCAATATTTACAAAAGGATCTTAAATATGTAAACAGAGGCCCAAAATATATATATATATATATATATATATATATATATATATATATATATATATATATATATATATATATATATATATATATATATATATATAGAATTTTTCGATTAGGCCTATTCTACATCTTTGAAAATATTATTTATTTATTTATTAAATAATTGTATAATGTTTGTATAACGCTATTTTCTTTAACATTGTCCGATTTTATATTTCATGTTATTTGATAACGGTGGTGCCTATTTTAATAGCTAGGATGTAGCTGGCTACAGCGCGCAGAACAACCATGCGAACAGAACTGCAGGCGAGATTACCCTAGGAAATGAAATGCGAGAACGAAGTTGGATAAGTACTTAATAGGATACATCTATAGTAGCTCCCCACTCTGAGATATCGTCATCATTTTTCCAATTATTTAAATAATATGTTGTCATGAAAGAAATATTAAATTAATGATCAATGGCAGTACAAAAACTACAAAGTATATTCTTCATGCTTATACTAACATTCAACTAATTTCCTCGTCAATGATATTATTAGCCTCTCAAGTGTAAAACATCCTTGATATTATTATAATGATACTATCATTCATTCTAATAAATGCCATTTGTACGCTATACCTATTAAACTACAACCATGATTATGAATGAATGGTTCTGCAGCTTGAAGTATAATATAAGTGATGCTTCTAATATCTAAAAAGCGTTGTCGTCAACTACCTACATCTGGATCAGATATGTAACTTACCATAAGCACATTAATGCCAATTTTTTTGTCCAATTATTTAATTTTTGGAAATCATCGACGATCTATATACACATCGCTTTCCGGTTTACAAGTGGTTAAGATATATCTGTTTCGATTGGATAATGAATACATAAAAAGTAAGAAAAAGTAAAGTTATTAGGATACATTAAACATTGGATAACTTTGATTTAGCCTCGCTCTATTCCCTATTACATAAACTTCTACATACATAGCTCTATTACGCTACAAAGCTACAGAATCTAATTCAATCAGAATTTCAAGTTGGAGTAATTGCATTATTGTTAGAGATTTATACCTATTAGACACAAGTAGTAGTCAGTGATGCGGATGCATTGATGATTTAGATTACTAAAGCCGATTATATTCATTTCCTTCTTGACAGATATATCTTAAACACGTATCCCTTACAGTTATATTTACTATTAATACAGTTAATGCCCGAAAACCTAAAAACATTAATCGATATGCTAAGACTCTAAACGGCGCTGAAAAGGAGATTTTGCAACGCTGTTAACGAGAAGTTATTGAGGAATGATACCGATGCATCCGGTCAGGGAGTCGGTCGGAAGGATCCTAAGGTAGGGGAAAGCACATGAGCGCGTGCACAGCTTCGTTATGCACCTTTAAACAGAGCTCGATACCGAATCTGATGTCCAGAAAGTGAAACGTCAAATGATTTGCACTAAATATTGTTGGGCGCGTGAGTGATGCCCGGTCGGTCGGAGCGCGGCGCGGCACACACTAGGGCGGGCGGTCACGGCAGCGTTACGTCAGCGCGGGACGCGGGGGGCGAGCGGCGCGAGGGGAGTGCGGACGGGGGTGGAGGGAGAGGGCAGGCGGAGAGCCCCGCACTGCTGCATCCTCGGGCGCCCATCTTTACCCGGCTTGCCTGAAAAACGTGCCATCTTTCGCCTCCGCGCTCTCCAAGGACTGTGACGATCCACACGCATTTATATGCTGCAGAATCTGTCATTATTATCCGTGATACACTATTATGTATTCAAAATTTGTTATTCATCTATACTTATCTATACTAATATTATAAAGAGGTAAAGTTTGTGAATAGTGTGTTTATGACGTTGTAGGGGGTAATCTCTGGATCTATTGAACTGATTTAGATTAAATTTTGGTAAGAAGATAGTTTGAGACCCTGGGAAGGGTATAGGATAATTTTTATCCCGGAAATCATCCCTTAAGGGGGTGAAAATAGGGATGAAAGTTTGTATTGGGAAGCGAGCTAGGGACAAACCCGAGCGAAGCGAGGGTGAGTTGCTAGTTTAATATAAAATCATTGAATTCTATTTTATTTCTTATATATAAACTTTAATAAGCTTAATATAAATATAAGTTTAAAAAAACTAAGATAATTTAAAAAAAAACGATAGTATCTATTACTTTCTCTTTTATGACTAACTAGTGACTCACCCCGCGGGTTCGTCCCTAGGGTATGTATACAACTTCCCTATTTGAATCGGATATTATTAAATTTTTCATTGTTTTTAATTTTTTTTGTGGGATCTTTTTCTAAAATAAATGTAGCCTAAGTTACTCCTTATTACATCAGCTATCTGGCGGTGAAAGTCCCGTCAAAATCGGTTCAACCAGTTCAGAGATTAGCCGGAACAAACAGACAGACAAAAATTGTAAAAAATGTTGTTTTGGTATATGTACCGTGTATACATCCATATGCATTTAGTAAAAAGCTGTTATTTTGACATTACAAAGAGACACTTTAATTTTATTTATCTGTATAGATAAAAATTAAAAATAAATAAAAACTACAACAAACACACAACAACAAAGTCATTCAAAATTAAGATATGTAATTAAAAAACTTAAACGTACTAAATAAAATTACTTGGTCTTCCTCACACCAACCTGCGCGTTCTTAAATTATCCAATATGGCTCATGCGCCACCTATTATAATAATCTGGGGTTGGCCAAGACATTCTATTTATTAAAGAAATAAAGATATCTAATATTGATACAGTCACTATAAAATGTTGTTATTTAGCTAATTAGGTAACAATTTTTAACAAAGTCGTTAGATAGATGCTTTCATAGATAGGTACTGAATAAGTTATCCGACTTGGTTTAACATTAGATCTCACAACTGTTTGCGGTAGAAGAATTGCTTTGCGAGACTTTTTTTAACCGACTTCCAGGAACCACGAGGTTCTCAATTCATCAGAATCTTTGTTCTTTTTAACATTGAAAATGTTTTTTTTTGTCGCTTCGGTATGGGCCTGATTTTCAGTGAAAGTGCGACATCGCCCTGGTCGCAGCTACGTAGTCCCAAACCCCACGAGCATTTGGGACTACGTAACTGCTTGGGATTTCAAAAAACGTGTCTTGAAGAGGGCTACAAAATGCAAAATATTTTTTTTGTTTTAAAGAACTCAAAACGTTTTTTTTTTAAATCGAAAAAATGTGAAAAATGCGGTCGTTTTCGCCCGGTTTTGTTGAGAAAAAAATTCATATCTCGAAAAAAAAATGAGGTATCGAAAAAATAAGAAAACCCCCTAGAGATATGACTTCGGGCAATATTTAAAAAAATATTGGAGGTGCGTATCACTGATGCTATTCAGAAGTTGTATCTTTGTGACGTGGAGGCCTTTTGTACGCGCGGAGAACGCGTGAGCGCGGTAGTGACGGAGAATAAATGAATTTGTGAATAAATAAATATGTATTTAAACTAATAACTAACTAATGTCCATATTTTATATTTATAATATAAAACAGTAACTTAGTGAAATCTGTTCATGAAATATTTTTTAAAAGCAATGACTGTAACGTATTGTGTACAAAATATAGACCCCAGAACAATAGTTATTAAAATTATGTGTGTGCACGTTTCACGCAAAAAGTAATGAACTGATTTTAACTAAACTATATGGAGTGTTAACTTATTACTCGGGTCATATACATATAATCTTACTAATAATATAAACGTGAAACTTTAGATGGATGTTTGGATGTTTCTTACTCAATCACGCCAGAAGGGCCGAACGGATCTGGATGAAATTTGGCACAGAGAGTGATTATAGTCTGGAATAGCACATAGGTTACTTTTTATCCTGGGCAAATTTACGGTTTCCGTGGGGTAGATTTGTTTTCGTTTTTCACCAGGGACGAACCCGCGCAAAGGGAGGGTGAGTCGCTAGTATATATCTATACATATAATAAAATTCTGAGTCGAATCTGTACATTAAATAATTTTTGGAACAGCTTATTGAAATAGTCATTATTATCGATACAAAGGCTGTATCTATAGTTTTTTTAATTTTTGTCTGTCTGTATGTCTCTCTGGGATCGCACCATGAGTAAACCAGAGGACAGATTTTATTGAAATTTGGTATAACGGTAGCTGGTTATCCGAGTCAACATATAGGATACTTTTTACTGCGGGAAAATATCTCATCTCTGAGAAATCTATACTAACCGTTAAAACGTATCTAGGGACGAACCCAAGCGGAGCGAGGGTTCGTCGCTGATATATATATATATATATATATATAAAAGGCTCTGTCCGAATGACTGATAGATCAACGCCCAGAGCCTAAACCGTTGGTAGTGAAAACATCAATTTTTGAAGAATGTATTCTTTATATGATTTATGCATCAGATAAGAAAGGTTTTTCGAAATTCATCCCCAAAGAGGGTAAAATAGGAGATGAAAATATGAAACTCGGTCATTAATAATGTGAAATGCACGAGAAGTGGTATTTAGCTTTAAAATAAAATAACAAACAAATAAGTATAACAGACTATTTCAAAATTTATTCATTAAAGGGTAAAAGGACGTGCCAAAGTTTATATGGACAAACATTTATTTAAAATCAGAATTAATAATAATAAATAATAAATGTTGGCACATTAACACACAGCGTCATCTAGTTCCATGGTAAGCTACGAGGCTTGATTTACTTGAAACTATGTATTAATGCTCTTTCAATACAATTAAATAAATAAGCGTGTAGTATTTTTTGAAATTCATCCCACAAGGGGATAAAATAGGGGATGAAAGTTTGTATGAAATAAAGTGTATTTACCTTTAGATTAGGAAATAAAACATACGTATTTACTATCTGTATTTGACTTTTTTAAATTCGTCCCTTAAAAGCGCAAAAGGCGGCTGTAATAGGATACCTGTATAATCCCCACTAACGTGCGTTCACCTTGTCGTGGTGGGAGGGGTGGGGGGGGGGTCTCAGTATTCACGGCAATCTAGCCGGGCACGAAGCCAAGAAACGCACAGGGAGGTGGTCCTCTTCGGTAGGCGGTAGAAGGTGGCCCTCTCCGGTGGGCGGTGTACCATAAGGGTTGCTCCTGGTACTTCTCTGATAGCAGAGTGGACCTTGGAGCAACCCCATGGTTGTTGTGGTCTGCTTCGGCAGACCTGCCGTCGGGGCGTCGTGGTTGAATGCGTAAGCGATCCTGCGACACCCCATTAAGACGGGGGAAGGTGAGTCCCACACTTCGTGCGAAAATGCATTACTCATCGTTAAAAAAAAAGGATACCTGTATAATACCTGGGTTTTTTTTTCTGATCAGAATTACTTGAAATTTGGTATTAATGATCTTCAAATCAATAAAATAAACAGGTGTTTTATCATTTTTTGTAATTCAAAAATTAAATTTGTAAAAAAGGGGATGAATATTTGTAATTTTTTTGTATAAAACTTTGTACTTTTTAAAGTAATATACCTACACGGAAAGTGGTATTTAGCTTTAAAATGAATAATTAAACATACGTACTCGTATGTAGTATGTATACCTACTAGATTTTTTGAAATTCATCCCTTAAAAGAGTAAAAGGGTAATGTTTATATCGGAAAATAATAGTTTATGATCAGAGTTATCTGAAACTTGGTATTAATGCTCTTTGCTTTATGAACGTGCTACACTTACCCCCAAAAACAGCAATGCTACTGATTTTAATAACAAATGTGATTTTGATTTTAATAACTTAAGTTCTTTGAAGAGTCAGAAATATAATATAGGTCTGCCAATACAGTGATGCAAATAGATGAAGCAGTTCACTATTCTGTGGTGGTCTGTCCTTGTGAAGGTTGGCACACCTGTTATGAATAAGCCACCTAAGCTGTAGTGTATAATGGGTATATATAATGTATAATGGGATAAGACTGCGAGTGATCTATAAAAAAATATAGTGGCCACTGAGTTTGCTGGATGTGATTCGGGGGAAAAATAGCGGTAGTGAAGCTTTCTAAATATTTTAAACGAAAATTAATTCACAGAATATACGTTAAATATCTTTTAAAATACTAGATATTTTGAATTACGATCGCAAAAATTAATGTTTTCCATAATATCTTTAAGAAATAAAATGAAACACAAACTTATTTTCTATCTATACTATAATAAAGCAGTAGAGGTCAAATGTCTGTACATAGCAAAAAAATGCTAAAAACCGAGTCAGGGGGATGTAGGAAGACAAATAGAACAAATCCAGATTTTTTTCAAATTTTTTGTTTCTCTGTCTGTTTGTCTGTTTGTACGGGCTAATCACCGAATCTATCGAACCAATTTAAATGAAATTTTGTATGGTGGTACCTTAAATCCCCGGACATTTTGGATACTTTTTATCCCGGAAAATTAAATAGTTCCCGTGGAATATTTAAAAAACTATAATAACTTATACAGCTTAGTACACAAAAAGTACTAATTGGATTTTAATAAAACTTTTCAATAATATAGTTCATACATGACACCAACAAATCGGTTACTTTTCATCCCTAGAAACAGAAATTTCTGAATAGTATATGGATATCCCTTAAGCAATATCTATTCCTATTTATCTATAATAAAACCAACTTAGTCGAATCGATGTGCGCGTTTCACGGAAAATGTACTGAACTGATTTTACTAAATTTTGTATAGTGAAAACTTGTACTCGGGTCAACATTTAGGATACCTTATACGATAGGAAAATTATTCATTCCCATGGGAAAACACAATAACTGGTTCTATCGAATAGTCCTTAGAAATTTGTATGGCTAACGCTGGCTCAACCTTAAGAGATAGATCAAAACATTGTAAAAGAAAATTGTAAGTCTTAAAAAGGTCGATAGAAAAGTTCTCAATAGTATATGTCTATCTCCTAAGGTACACTCGCTATAACTATTTCCATTGTATTACTGTTTTATTTTACGTTATTAATTCTATCTATAAATATAATAAAACTGTAGAGGTCGAATGAAAAAAAAATGCTAAAACCGAGTCAGTTATCTTCTTACATCCCGTAAGAAGAGAAATAGAACAAATCCAGATTTTTTTCAATTTTTTTGTTTCTCTGTCTGTTTGTAGGGGCTATTCTCCGAAACTGTTGGACCGATTTAAATGAAATTTTGCATGGTGGTACCTTATATGCCCGGTCAATATCTTAAATACTTTTTATCCCAGAAAATTAAACAGTTCCCGTGGGATAGTTAAAAACTACAGTATCTTATACAGCTTAATACACAAAAACTTATGCACCTAATTTAGTAAAGTTTAACATTCTGATACCTTATATTTCCGATCAAACAACAGGTTACTTTTTATCTCGGAAAAATGAATGGTTCCCGTGGGAACTAATAGATCTCTATTAGTGTTTTTCTAGAGGCGAACCCGAGCGAAGCGAGGGTGAGCCGCTAGTATTATTTAAATATCTATTGCGTAAAAATTTTATTTGAGTTTATTTAGTGTAGTGTGTAAAAACAACACAATAATCGGCGGTACGGAACTCTCAATGCGCGAGTGAAAATAATACTCACACATTTGAAAATCATTACAGCCGTCAAATTAAATACATATTTGTTATAGCATAATGCTAAAGACTTTTTTTGTAGTTTCAACGCGGATGAAGCCGCAGGTTCTACTAGTAATTAATATAAAAAAAAACATATTCCGTTCATTTGGCAGATTCATTTTCAATAAACCCGAAAGTAGTGGCAGACACGAGATCTGTGGATTTTTTACGTATTTTTACATTTTATTGCCTGAAAGTCAGTTTTTTTTTATTTTTCCACTTTTAGCGTAGACGTAAAAAACAGGTAATTTGTAAGAAGAAAGATTTTTAATAACATATTCGATTAAGCAATTTATTATTAGAACTATAAAAAAAAATTATTCGTTTATTTTTTTAAAAACCGCTCGACTGATTTCGATAAAATTTACACTACACGCACAGTGTATATATAAATATAAAACTTATAATGTTTCGTTTTAATTTTTAAATGTAATTTAGAAATAGATTACAATTATGAGATATAAATTAATGTTATACATATATAATTAAAACTTTTGATGTACCGTCTACATTTAGATTAGACAATTTTAGTCAGCACAACCAATGCCCACCAGAATCTGACTCTGACGAGCTCTAAGCGCAGTGCGCAGGACACATAACGAACTAGGCGTGTGTGCATCCTCATAATTTGTGATTGAGAATGACGATTGAGATTGTTGTTTTGGATAGTTATTCCACTGAATCAATCGCAGGTCCCTTTATTGCAATACATTCTCTCGATAGACTCGAACTCGAACTCTCTCGGATTCAGATCTGCAGCCGTACATGCTAAACACTAGGCCTGTGAGGCAGCTATCATATTAAAAGCTTCAGTAGAAAAGAACTATTTAGATTAACAAACATGTTATCAACACTTAAGTTACCATTTATGTTTAAAACTAGAATGATATATAATATTTCTTTTTTTCTTTCAATGCGTTTTTGTCGCACCAAAGGAAATAAAACATCAAAATACATTTTATACTTTATTTTTCTTTGAAAAATAAAAAAAAAACAAAATTTAAACTCTAAACATAAGAAATACAAAACCTGCAATTATTTACCATTCAACAGTAGAATGAAAATAATAATAATCAGAATTTGTATAAGTCTATAATATTAACTTATCAATAAACTATAAACTTTTTTAAATTATGAGGTAGATGATTTCAAATAGTCTTTAAAATCTTATAAATAGCTACATTATTATGTCTACGAACTAAAAATTAAGAAACCCGTATTTGTAATACCTAATTTCGAATAGTTTACATAATATTGCTTGTTGTAGAATGATTTTTGCTTGTGTCACCAAGTGTGCCTGCCGCCATCACGTGCAAGGAGCTGATTCCCTGACTGCTAAATAAATGCTGCTACGGATATGTAAATTAGTAGATATTTTTAATGACAATTCGGTGTATAGTCTAATTACATTACAGTACTTACATTCAAAATATGTGGCGTAACTGTCGTACTTAAATCTTATTTATTTCATTTTCTTCCTGTGCAGCTCTAACGATGATGAGCTTGAAAGTTGTGATAATATAGTATTGACAAGATTGTAGTTGTTAATATGTAAAGAAAAGTTGAACTTAAAATGAAATCTATTTTTAACTTTGAAATATGCCTTTTTGCAATAAAACTCACTTTTGTAGCGTTTATATATACCTTGTTTTGTTTATAGATACCTTGCGATTAGATCCTCTAACAGGTTGTTACAATGTAAGTTTGTTCATTATTAATGAGCTTATAAAAACTCTGCACAAATTTGAAAGACTGTTATCATATAGCTGGCGATACATAAATGATTTAACAATGAACATTTAACTTAAATCTATGCTATAATTAATATTACATAAAATAATATGAGGTAGGTTTTTTACTATGAGGTAAATATTTTACTTTATAAAATATGTTGGCAACTATATATATTAAAAAGTAAAAACAATTATAAAAATTATATCTATTGGAAAAAGCGATTGAAATTCAATACGTTTTGTACTAATGTTTTGTCTTTAGTAGTACCCTTATTTATCTTATTCTAAGATCTAATATAAATCGATGGGCTCACGTTACTGTTGTTTATGGCAAAAATATGCAGTAGTATAAATTACTTTTTTAAAATTGTGAAATACATCTAATTTGGTAATAAATTCTAATTTCTTAGGTTTTTAGAGTCTTAAGTACTATCATTTTATTGAAAAAGAAAAAAAAATTAAGTCGTTACTCATAAATAAATGAATCATGCCTGTACTTAATTGACATAAACCTTTATAACCTAATATAATAAATTTATTGCAACAGCATTTTCGCTTTGGCACATAGAGTTCCACTCTATTGACTCTATATTTTATCCTGTCAATATTTTAATTTGCCTTATACGTGTTTTACTTTAAATAAGATTTACCCGATCAAAGTAATTGAACACGAACACAAATTAATACAACTTTGGTTTGAATATTTGCAATTAAAATATTTTACTTGTTTTGCTCATATCAGCACCCAGCTGGTCCTCTGAATACGAGTAATATTGCGCAGAGGCTTGAAAAAACAAGTTTAGCAAGCGTTTAAATTCACATCGGAAGTACTTTTTGGATATTAATAATAACAAAGAGACTTACTAAGTTACGCCTGTGTTACGTTCAAAGCCTGATACCGTATTCTAACTTAAAATAACTTTAAACTTAAATATAACTTTAAGTCGGTTGTAATAGAATATAGCAACAAAATTAATAATAATCATACGAACACACACAACTTTGGATATACAATATTATGTAATAATATAGGTATCGAACACTCGAACACATAAAATTTGTACTACGTTACATTTGCCAACTTAAATCATAAAATCTAAGAGTAAAATAGTTTTGTACACTACGGTGTTACACTGATCAGTCTTGTATTCAAAATGTATAAAGTTTGATCTTTGTAAAAATGAGGTAGATAGTTTTACTTACTTATGTACTTTCATGTAAGTATTCCAAAGCTGTTATAATTTTTGGATTTCAGTACTAATACGTTAAATATTAATCCCGCCATAAAGAAAAAATTGCAAACATGAACGAAGAATATTACAGGACTACTGCTGCTGAGGGCTGCTGGGTACACTTCCCTGTGAACTACTAGAGTTCTTTGATTGCGAGTCATCCTTTTTCTTCTCCACCTAAAACATACAACAAAATTAGAGGGTGTTCAGTGGTGCATGGTTTTTAACCAGTTTTTTATTAAATTTTCTTTACCAATTATATATTAGTATTTTAATAAGCTTTATAATATAACAAAATGTTTATCCCTTTATCGAGTTAACTTAGAACAATTCCCATGTAATAGTTGATTTTTTTTGTGTTTAATACGCATAAAATAACATTAAACTCATAATTTTATGTATCAAGCACTTCTTAAAAGAGATAACACCTCGTCTCATCGCCACTACTGGTGACAGGAGGGCTGGCGCATATTTCGCCCAAAGAATCGGCATTGCCATTCAACGGGGAATGCGGCTAGCATTCTTGCCACTATTCCACACATGGACATGACTTGTAAAGTAATAACTAAGTAAACATTTGTTTTGTATATATAATTAAGTATATTTGTAATTTTCTTTATTGTAAATTAAAAAAAATAGTATTGTATATACAATGAAGTCTAAGCAGCAAAATTATCGATTATATCAATAACTTTGTCATTATAATTAAAATATGTAGAGATCAAACCATGATCTCTAAATACCTTTATTGGACAGTCAGCTATCAGATGATCCTCACTCTTGCAATTGTGGCATCTCTTTGGTTGTGGGCCCATGCCGCATTTAGCAGCTATATGGTTAGCAAATTCACCACAATTGTAACAACTAGAAATAAAGAAATATTTATATTAGACTAGCAGAACCCGCATATTCGCTCGCTCTAAAACTACAAAAATATTCTAAAAAGGTAGGTTTCATATAAGCTTTCCCATATTTTACCCTCTTATGGGATTAATTTCAAAAAATGCTGAAACACATTTTTATTTTATTGTATTAAAGAGCATTAATTTCAAATAATTTAGAAATACCAAGTTTCAAGTAATTCTAACCATATTTTTTTTGCTTATATTATAACGTGTTTTCCCATGGGAATGAGATAATCTCCGGTAAAGGGTAGCCTATGTCACTCTCTAGCCCTCCAACTATCTCCACATAAAAAATCACGCCAATCCATCACTCAGTTTGGACGTGAAAGAAGGACAAACAAACAAACGAACAAACGAATATACGAACAAACGAACGAACAAACAAACAAACAAACAAACAAACAAACAAACAAACAAACAAACAAACACACTTTCATATCTATAATATTATTATGGATATGGATTTCTAATCGAACTGACATTTAACTTAGATAACAATATGTAACCATTATAACTAGCGCATATTTTTATAAACATTCAATATTTAATATTTATAAATATTTCATAATATTATATGAAACATTTTTTTTCTTCAATTTGTAAAACTAAAAATTATATAATTTATTATGAACGTGAGTGGGCTACACATTCAATTAAAAATATATAATGATTAATATGATCAACGGTTTCGTTTTATATGGTATTCTATACCGTATCTTTCTGAATCTTTTTTTCGACAAGGGACGCCGATGTGAACCCTGGCAATCGACGGAAGAAGGCCCAGACACGCGTGTCGCCTCCAGTCCTTTGTCTGACTCCTTACATTCGAACTCTACAACTTCCTCGTCACCAAGCGATCTGAATCCTGGCATTTGTATGACACTCTGAAATAAAACAATTCCATTTATAACTCCAATTTTTTGATGTATGATGTTACGTAGTAATGTAGTATCGTTAGCAACAAAATATTTTTAATTAAGTATATGGAGTGTCACATTTAATTGTATATAATATATTCTCAACATCCGATTAAGAATGGCACTTGAATATTATGTAATTTATCTTTTTTTTTAAATTTCCTTAAAATCCAATTATTCTTTTTCAATTTTCTTATAACTTATAAATTGTGAAACTATTTGTTTATGTAGGATTTACCTCTCCGTTGAGCATACAAATTTCATGTAGCACACGATTGAGGTAATTGGCCATTTAGTTTAGACAAGATGTAATATTCGATATTCTTCCAATAAAAACTGAAAAATGTAAGTTGTTTTGTTGCATTCAGTTACGATAACAATATTGCATTTTCGAAGATAACACTATTCATTATAGGAGTTATATTACAAAATTCCAGATATAATTTATAGTAAAATCAAATATGAATGAAATTGGTATCGTAGTCTTGACCTAATATTTTTTGACGCCAGCGTTATTGTAAATTACCGAAGCATAAATTTGGTGGCACAAATGTATAGAAAAAACATCCGGAGTTGATAACATGAACAAACAAACATGCACGCTATCAGCTCGGTCACTAGATACGTAGTGTGTTTTCTCAATGGATATGGCTTACACAAAACTCGGGAAATTTTTCAATAATAAGTTTATGCAATATCTTCAAACCTTTGAAGAAATTCAATCGTTAACTACTCATCCTTTGTTACTTTACTGTTAAATTAAATAAATTTAATATAATATTATTTATATAATACAAAATATTTTTGTATGTGTTTTATGTTACAAGTACTGGGTTTTATTTTCTTTGTCAAAACTAACGTAATAATTACATAATCAGTAATCCATATTACTACTATACATTTGAAAGTAACTGTATCTTTGTTTGTTACCTTTTGTACGCTTAAACCATGGATATCGATGAAATTTTGCAATGAAATGGATTGCGTCATAAAGATGGGCAAAGGCAACCTTTTATTTCACTTAACAAACGAGCAGAGTCACTACCAAATCCTAGTATTAAATAAATTAAATAGTCACCTGGTGTACGAAAACATCTTGACCACCATCGTCGGGGGTAATAAAACCCCAGCCTTTGGCCACATTGAACCATTTGCAGCGACCCCGCCGTGTTACGCCTATCACACCGGCACCGCTTGCATTCCCCGCACCTATAATGTAAAAAACATATTTTATAAATATAAAATATGATATTTAAACTTATATTTATTTTAAAAATATGCTTTATGTTAACAATTTTTAAATCCTTAATCCCTTAAACCACAATCGACATAAAAAGCCCCTCAAAATTATCTCTAACAAATATATTCGTAACTTTTTATACCAAAACATCGTAATAATGTATCTAATAACTGATAAGCAATTAGTAAAGTAGGGCAACACATGCATATGTAATGTTAATATAACCATTGCATTTTTTATGTTTATCATGCAGCTTATCTGTTTTATTTTGTGAAACATAATTAATTAAAGCCACCTGAAGGAACTTAGAGAAAGTTGTAATTGAATTTCAAAACGGTACACATTTGACTAGTCGTGTGATTACATTAAGTGGATCGTCCCCTCTTTAAAAGCATACATATTTAGACATTTCACCATTCGGAAATCTATTAGCAATAAATAAGGGCCCACGATCATTTACAGGGCTAAGAAAGGGTATACTACTCCCCTTATCGGCTCCTTAACAAAAAATAACGTGGGAACCGAAAGAAAGAATTCACTATACTTGTTAAGGTTGAAGACCTCATTTAAAGGATTAATAATACAGATACGCGTTTTTAATTAAATGCCTCACAAACATGATAAATATTTAGCAATGGAAAACTGCGCCATTTACAAATCGAAGAATGATGACTAATCTATATAAGTATTTCCGGAAAATATTTTTAACATGAACGTTTTTAATTTCTAGAAAAATGCTGTGACAAAAAAATATTATAAATTAGTATGAGTAATACCTTTAATAACTAAATTTTAAAAGTACCAATCTAAATATACAAATCATTACTTGCATAGGTATAATATAACAATTTGAATGCAACAGCTAAGATTAAGACTTTTTTTATCATTTTAATTACACACATCCTCGACTATATTATATACAAATATTATAAAGTTTATATTAATATTATGTTATTCTATACATATATATTCTACTAAATGAAATTTATCAAAGCTAAACTGAAAAAAAATATTAACAATGTAGAGAATTATAAAAACAAGTGAATCGATCGATAAATCGTTTATCTACGCAAATGTAAACGGATTTCACAGTTTTATTTGTCTATTTGTTAAACCTAACATATTTGTGTGCTAGGGTAAGTTAAGCATATTATTTCGGGCAGTAGCGGCGGTAGGTAAAAGCGGCAACACACGTGGCCGCGACGGCGGGGACTCGAAGAATGTGCGGTATTTAGGTTGCGTTTCTGGTACCTCTTCATTCATTGCCGTAACACTGCACCTTGCCTTACCTCGCCCCCCGACGCCATGTCATCAAGAATCAACCGCACACCGGTAGATACTCAATATTTATTATTCCCTATACCATATTAATGAGAAAGCGTAAACGCTCGGTCGATGTTTGGCTATTTCGTCATATTATGCATTTTAACGTACATTAAGTATTTAATAATATTTATAAAATAGAACTTTTACTATTATGACTTAATACGTTAGAGTACTTGAATTGATCAATAAAATAAAACTTATTTGCGTAAAACATCTCCGTTATAGCCAGTCAAAACACACGGTCTATATTTATCTACTATAAGCTTTACATTGAAGAAAATATTTTATCGCTAATATAGACATAAAAATTTAGTAGGGATATTTGAGTTTTACAGCTCTCTTCCGATATTAACATGCCTCATGCATTATTTACTCTGAGATGAGTTTTGGTTTTCTTTATTATCTTTATAATTAACAAAAAAATAAGAATAACTGAATTAGGATACACTTTATAAATACCATACAAAAACATATCAATTTTTTAACAGTAATGCATAATTTAATCCTTAGCTCTTTTTATCAACTAATTGTGATTCAAAATTCTAATGCCTACTTCAGTGCCTTACACAAATATCGCGGAAACTTTATTTTTCGTTCTATTTAAAAATACTATAATTGTATAACTGGGGAATTCATTCAAGTAGTTTTAACTTTTTTAGTTTAAGGTTGAATGAGATGTATGTACGAGCACATTCACTCGCTACTCTCGTATTAATGTAATGGACTCAAAGGAGTAATATTTGTACAAAACATTCCGAAATAAAGAGAAGTGGTATATTCATACAAAAGGGATTGACATGCTTCCTCTAATGATTATGTTGGTCTCGATTTAAGCGTATAATAAAAGCTATGAGTATATTCATGCTTTTGTAATAGTGAATCATAGTTATGAGAATATAAAAGGCTTAGAAGTAGAAAACAGTAGAGACGTATGAAAAGTATTAATTCCATTAAGCTTAAGAAATATTTTCAATTACAATAAAATAAATAAATATACATTAAACATACGATTACTAGATATCCTAAAAGTTCTTTGGCACTTTGTACTTTTCTTCAATATTCTAATCTTATTAATTTTCTTCAATATTTATATCTTATTAATTTTATTCGCAAAAACCATATTTTTATGAAATTACCTATTTTAACCTTTATTTGTTAGAAGAAACATTAAAATTAAATGCACATTTTATTTCTAATGAAATTCATAATTCATAATTGTCTATAAAATATAGATTCTTATAAAATGAAGAATTAAAATGACCTCTGAGATTATTTATCTTGTATTTTAGAATAATTACTTGCTACTATTACCTTAAAGAAGTTTGTTATGGAAACTAACAATAAACAACAAAATAGTGGAGTATTTTTATCCCCCTCATTGTGAATACAGGACAAGTGCAAGCGGCGGTAGCGCAGGCGCATCCGAGTCGTGTATCTGTTATGTTTACTCAGTGTGGAGCGCGTGAGTCGACGCCCGCGCCGCGCCCGCGGCCCCCCGCCCGCCCGCACCCGCGGCCCCCCGCCCGCCCGCATCTACGCCCTACCACTAAAACATACACTTAGGAATTTCAACTTCATATGCCTGCTTAACTTTTGATTGCATTCCATTAGACAGTGCTCTCAAATATTTGTAGATAAAATATTCCCTAGTTTCATTTTCAGGCTATAGCCTGTTATATATAACACCGACATTTATACGATTTATATATATTAATTAGTTTATGAAAACGTTTACGATCATTAAATCGTTTAATCATACTGTTCATTCATAGATAGAACAAAATCTTATGGAGAATATTTATAAAAAATATAGAAGCTTATAATTTTTACTAATTTACTTACGACATAATACTCTTAATTAAATGACGTTATTAAGAGTTGTTTATATTCAGTTTTTAAAAAATAAAACGAACATTACCTACGACGTATTTTAATAAAACAAAATATGTGTATTAACATACATATGCTCTACAATTTTAAGTTATAAAGAAATACCAGCTTGTTCATCTACGAATGAAAATAACCTTAGAAATACTCGTATGTGAAAAATTCACTTACATCTACGAAGCATGAGGAAGATATCTTGACATTCTTGTCTTATTGTTGTTCCTTAGGCGATTACCTTAGACTGTTTCGAGTGCGAGTTAATTTAAGCTACTTTATTTTAAAAGTAGGAAGGGGATCTGCATATTTTTACACGGTTCGAAAATTACTACGACTCGGAGATATACTTGTCTTAATTTAATTATAACTAAGTTAGTATTAATTATAAACTTTTAGGCATTGATATCAGAATCTAAGCGGAAATTTATTTTATCTCATTAATATTCCTTATTAACAGTTTACGGCGATCGTAATCAGCATAAATTTAAATCAATTCTATGACAAATACAAATACCAAACATTTTATTAGAAATTACATGAATAAATAATATTTAACTGTTGAGTATTTTTTTAACAGTAATGGGTGTAAAATTAGATGAACAATGGTATAAATTATGTATATAAAATCTAGTTCATGATAATTTACGAATGATGATTTTTGGGGATTTATGTTGAAGGATAAAGAGAAAGAAAGAAAGTAGAATTTTTTTCAACATTATCAGATGAAAGGGTTAGCTGTGGCGTAAGTAAATATAAACAATATTTTTTAATTAATTACGCATACCTTAAAATATATTACAGAACAAATTATTTTTAAATTGGTTAAAAGTTAAAAAAATATAGAGCCTTACTCGAAAATACAGCAATACCTTTGTCTTTACCTTTCTTTTAAACATTTTTTTTAAATAATAATTATTTTATTTATAATCTAATATCAAAAACTTAAGTAAATTCAACATTTTTATCAGTATCCTATATTATGGCTATTATGTACATTTAGCAAAAATAGACATTTAATCTTATTAGATACTTTGAAATATAAACACGATAGGTCAATTTACGAATTTATTTCCGGTCAAAAATATTTTACTATAATTACTCGATAGGGCGGCGCAGATCAAATAAAGTATTACGCATAACTTTAAACAACTATAAGGTATAAACGAAAACGAGTCGCGGTCTCGATTGACATGCATTGAATAAGAATTTATTTAAATAGAAATGCACATAGTTTAGTATTCCGTTATTTTATGGTTCTCCATTATTTGTATGCTTATAAATATGTCAAAATGTAAAGTTACTTAAAAAATCCCAAGAAAAATTCTTCTAATACTCTAAGTTATTTTAGTAGTAAAAACGCGCAAACGAAAAAGATCCGGTACGTAAGTAATTCTTAAGAATATTCGGCCATTCATTGCTTTTTTTGCTGTTATCAATCGCAGGTATGGAATTTAAACATGAATCATTGTCAAGTGGCGCTTGTGTTCGGGATCTTTATGTAAGAGTGAAAGAGACGGTTAAATGTACCACCATTCAGACTTAATTGACTGGCTACGGGTTCGGACCCTGTCGTAGGGACGTAGCGTTATTTAACATCGACTTTCTAAAAATTCCAAATAGGTATTTCTTCTGCCACTCTCTATGAATAACAATTCCTTTTGGGTATAACGCGCTCATGTCTTACATTTATTTACTACGACCGTGTAGCATCGTTTGAGACCAAAGTGTTACGACCGCTCATTGAAATTCAATCATACTCTTATTCCATGATGCAATAGGGGACTTCCAATCCTTAGTTATTGCATGAACAAATTTGAAACCATGTAAACATATCGATACGATGCTCTTCACTATTCATTTGATATGTCAACGACAAAAACAAGTAGTGGAAGAATGGCGTGGTACGGAGATTGTAGTCCTTCGAATATGCAGTCGGTCTAATACGCACACTACCTTTTGTAACTCTCACAAATTAAAAGAAAACCATGTAAACATTGCTAAAATATAAACTCTATATACGTTAGTTATAGAGTTTAAAGTTGTTAATAACTCTCTAGTGCATGGATGCGCTACGCCGGCGAGTAACTCCGTTAAGTTCCGTAAAAGTTCCGTTTAGGAATCGAACGAGTATAGTAAACAATTTACGGCACGGTGCGTAACATAGCTTGCAATAACATCGAATTTTTATTTTAGTAAAACAATAGGTGCCTCATGTATTTTAAGATAACCGTGTCACTCGGACTCCAGGCAATAAACACAGTCATTTAAATTACATAGTACCTTTTATAAAATACATATACGTAAAAGTTTAGTAGTAAACATCAAGATTATTTTATTTATTGCTAGTATTTCATCAATTGACAAATGAAACTTTCTTCAAACAATAAACACAATTATATTCTTTAACTACCGCGCACTTATAATTAAATAAATATTGTTGTTGATGAACACGATACGAAGTAAACATGGTACGCATATGTGCGACATCAATGAACAAGACTATTAACCTCAATTCGAATAATTTCAATGATGTTGTAAACAATTTCTATGATTGGCTTCCCAGGCCCTTCGAGTGACACATCCGCTCGATAAGGCTACAAGTTCCAATCTATGAATTTACTTTTATGTATACAAACCCCGTAAACACGTGCTTTATGAGATAACAAACAAATAAAAAAAATTTATTATAGGACATCAATAGAATTAAGATTCTTTAATAGATATTTATACAAAAAAAATACTATACTTACTCGAAGACGGAACTGCATTTCCGCCTTCCCTCCCGCTCATGTTAACTAAAATATCTTAACCGCACCACTGTTATCACCTCTGCGTAACATCCATCCTCCGCGTGAAGAAAAGGCACTTTTTTAGTTACAGTTCATTGAACGTTTATAGTTTTTTGATACAAATAATCAACTATCAAAATTCATTAAGTGCATGAGAGGAACGCGCGTGCGCGCGTTGCGACCAGCAGCGCGTACGCAGGTCGACTGCATCGAAAATGAGTGGCAGTGGTGAGGAGTCGACGACGCGCGGTGATGTGGTCCGTCCCTTCCCGGATATAGTAAAGCAAGTAGTTTTTAAAATAGAGAAGCTAACGGAACGTGTGCGCCGCCCGAAAGCGCCGCCTGCTTTACCCCAATCCGAAATATGTCACTTGTTGACGAGGTGTAGGACTACAGTGTGCTAGTGTAGAGAACGCTCGAGGATTAAGAAAGGGAACGACGTAGAGTCGTACAGCCGTCGTCATTATGCTATATTTTTTTACTTGTATTATAATTAAAGTCTTATTTGTATTTAATTATTGTAAATTAATATAAATAGCAATTTCAGAGTAACTATTTTTTAAACATTGCTATGCTATCAACCGAAACGAACGATATTCTTATCAAGTTCATTGATAAACTAGCTCCAAATAATAGATCATATATTTTATTCAAATTTATTACAAAAATATTTCTTTCTAATTTTGTTATAAATTACCACATGTTAAGAAATCTATAATCAAAACATCAATATATACAATATAATTTTAACGGGGTCAAAGATGTACATTTATTAAGCTTATATAAAAAAATATGTTTCGGGTATGTAATGGAAGATAAATTCACAGTTGATTAGAGCTTGATCGTTAGTCACAACTCACAGCTAACAGTTAAGGAGCATTTTAAATACAACTATTAAGGTATACAACTTTGCTCCCGCCGTTTTTTTAAAGATGGCGCTAGCGACAATTAGACGTCAAGTGCATACATTATGGACGACTTAAAATACTCTTTAGTATCTTGTGAACATAACCTGATAGCAAGAGTAGTTGATTTGTGTTTACATCATGTAGTTATTCTTGAATAAAAATGTCAACTTATGAGCCGAATTATCGTAATTTGCGGGAAGTGTTAATTTATTTTTTTAGTATTAAAAAATCTGCGGCTGAGGCTCACCAAATGCTTTCAGACGCTTATGGTGAAGTTCCTATGAGTGAAAAAACATGTTGTGAGTAGTTTCAATGCTTCAAGAGCTGTGATTTTTACATAGAAAACCGGCATAGTGGTGAAAGATCAAAAGTTTTTGAAGATGAAGAGTTAGAACATTTGCTCAATGAAAACTCGTGTCAAAGTCAAGAAGAGTTGGCAAGATCATTGCGAGTGAGCTAAAAAACAGTTTCAAAACGCCTAAAAATTCTGGAAATGATCCAGAAGCAAGGATATTGGGTGCTATACGAGTTGAAGCCTCGAGATGTTGAACGACGTTTCTGTATTTGTGAACTTCTGCTTAAAAGACAAAAACGGAAACGGTTTTTGCATCGCAATGTGACTGGTAACGAAAAATGGGTTTATACGATAACCCCAAGCACCGAATATCATGGGGATATCCCGGCCAAGCTTCTGCGATTACGGCTAAACCGAATGTTCACGACTTCAAGGTCATGCTCTGTGTTTGGTGGGACCAACTCGGTGTAATATATTATAAGCTGTTAAAACCGTCTCAAACAATCACAGGAGATCTTTATCGAACGCAATTAATGCCTTTGAGCCGAGCATTGAAAGCAAAATGGCCGCAATCCTTTGAAAGACATGATCAAGTAATTTTGCTACATGACAATGCTCGGCCTCGTGTTGTAAAAGTTGTCAAAACATACTTAGAAAAGTTGAAATAGGAAGTCTTACCCCACCCGCTGTATTCTCCAAACGTTGCTCCCTCTGACAATCGCCGTTTCCGGTCCATGGCACACGGCCTGACGGACTAGTACTTTCTGTCTTATGAAGAAGTCAAAAATTGGATCGATTCATGGATCGCTTCAAAAGATGACCAGTTTTTTCAACACAGGATCCGATTGTTGCCAGAAAGGTGGGCAAAATTAGTGGAAAACAATGGACGATACTTTGAAACATAAATGTATAATCAGTTTTTTTTACAATAAAGCTTTGAATTCTGAAAAAAAAACGGCGGAAGCAAAGTTGTATACCTTATATCTTTTCGGTTTTTTTTTTAAATTCATTTTGATTTATGGTTCCCGACGTTTCGAATGTTTTACAGCAATCATGGTCACGGGAGAGACTAAGGTTTAAGATGTCTCAAAAGCATTATATAGTTGTTACAGACAATTAACAAAAATGGATTCAAAAAATTCAAAAATGACCGGTTAGGGAGCAATTAGATGAATTTTAATGACCCTTTAGTGTTGCACTAAAGGAAATAGATTCCTTTAAGAATATTTAATTTAGCTAATAAACTACGTATCTATCAGTGAAGTATATCGAAAAATGCGCGCTTGGAGCTCTCAACCCCACGCACGGCCATACAAAGCGCGTGCCATGTGAAGTGGACGTAATAAAAATATGTACTGGAGTGAATCCACACACAGTAGCTTGGAAGTATAAATAATACGTACAAAAATAATAATTAGATGTACCTATTTTGTATATAATTTAGACTGTTTTTAGCATACTTTACGTCAAAATAAGTAAATAGATTTCAAAAAATGTAACTTTCACTTAAAACGATTTACTAATATTGTCTATTTGATGTTTTATTTCTATGTATTTTTTTATATTTTATATAAAACATAGAATAGTATTATTGTCTAGTGACCTGCGATCAAAAATATATTTTTTAAATTAATTGAATATAGATGTAATAAAGGAAACATTTAGAGAAATAAATTCTCATAAACACGTCTACATTATTTTATCACTTCTTTGATTAAGTATAAGAAAAAATTGAATGAAATTAAGTCATTTTAAATTAATAAACTAACGTCTTAAAACCCACTTTTCTGGAATGCGAGTTTAACTGGAACTTTATAACGAACATCAATCGAGATAAGTTTAAGTTACATAACTGTGAATGGCGTTATAGGTAATTTGATTATAATAGATTCTTCTAAAACAATAACTTGTACATTTTTTGAATAATCTCTGATTTTACTAATATACTTTAACTATTTCTGAAAAATAGACAGAGATATATTTCTGAAAGATAGATATATTATATGAATATTGTGCCTTACCGTAATGTAGTGTATCTATTTGCAATATAGTAACAGGTTTATTTATTATAATCGTATCAATTCTCGTCTTAGAATTCAAGCCAACCGTTTTCCCCTTATCCAGGAGACCTTTTTTCTTCCATAATAAAAATAATAATATCAAATGTTGCTCTACCAAATTTCATTCAACTTTAAAAGTGCTAAAGGCCTCAAAAAGGAACGAAAGGACATATTTTGTAATATAAAAATAATAAGTAAATTTCAGCAAAGTATGGTGAAACTCAAAAAATCGAGGTTTTTTTCCTAAGCGGTCAAGGAAGTCCCCTTCACAGACTTGTCAAATGGTGACGAACTTGCCTGTTGGGAACATTGTCGGTCATCTAATCCTTGAATGATTATGCATCAAAATTGTTTGACAATAGAATATCTACTAGAAAGACAAGTTTTCAAAATAATAAAACCCGACTGATTGTCACATTTACTTTCTCTTTACTTTTCCCCCTTATAAACATCGTTACTAGTTACCGATATTATTTTTTAATATGCATATTGTGAATCAAGTCAAATTTAAAGTAACTTATTCCATTGTACAATACTTCCCCTTCAATCAAGTAATTTACATTAAATAAATTATACATCAATTCAATAAAGTACAAGTATAATTGTTAGAATTGTTCCCAATCGTTGTCTTCAAAACTCGTCTTAATATTTCATTAAGAAATTTTAAATATATTACTTGTAAATTATTTTTAGTATTATAGTCATTCTTCGTGTTATTTAGGCGTAATACCCTCGTGAGTCATTTACAATACTCAGAACCGTAAAGCTAGGATTGACTCACTATGACCTTTCGATAAACTTTCCCGATTGAATGTGCCTGAAATAATGTTTAATTTATATTTATAATTTATTAATAAAATATATATTTTTACAATTTATTATTAAATAATTGTTACATAATATGGAAAAATATATGTTTCTAAACTTAATTTATTATTTTATAACAAGAAATTACTTTACATAGTACATATTATGAAAGTAAGCGGCATCTATGTATTTGTATTTGAATGATCAAATATATACGGTCAAAAAGTTACTGAATGCCATAATAGATGGCAGCACATTTAACGCTACTAATGCCATCTACAATAGAATTGAAGCAACTACTTAACAAAAAACAGAACATAAATTGAACCCTCAATTCTAATAAGATAGGGCGGCACCCTAAACGGGGAAATGGGTGGTGCCTGTATAATAAGAATCAGTAGGTAGTTTATTTTAAATATATTGATCAGTAAATTATAAGACATAGGAATTAGGAAACTCTCTAAAAAATAAATCATATAAAATATTAGTTTACTTTATGTTGTAAAAAAAATTGAGCAACATTTGATATAAATTAGCAAAATATAAAATTGTAATTACATATTTTGATAATTTATATTACAAAATAATTATTTATTGAAACAAATATACACGTTAATATAAATATTCAGCTTGATATTAAATACTTAAGTAGTTTTAATGTAACTAAGTATTTTTAATCGTTTTAATGAGAACGTTAGCAAAAAAATACTATACGAAAACCTATAATTTTCACTTTTCCTATTTTTAAGTAATTAGTACATAAAATACAATGTGATAATTATATACAGTTAAATTCATTACTTCTATAAGAAAAATTAAACGTACCTACCTATCTTTATTCTGACTTTTTTGTCACTTCTTTCCCGCCCTCGCTTCATAGCGATCTCTATGGTATGTATCTCTTTCTCCGCAAGAAACCGTTCATATTCCAAGATAAAATGTAATAATGTAGGCTATTTATATCAAAATTGTCTTTTTCCGTGTAGAGGCGGAGTTGTTTCAGCACTTATAATATGTATCTATTTTAAAAATACATACAGATGTGCCATTATTATTTATTTGTAAGGTAAAATCAATAATTAATAGTTTTATAGTAGTTTCTCTGAGAGCCTCGTTAATTCTTATTATATCACCCATACTAATATTATAAATGTGTGTTTGTTTATTTGTTTGTCCTTCTTTCACGTCGAAACGGAGTGACGGATTGGCTTATATTTTGCGTGGAGATAGTTGGAGGGCTGGAGAGTGACATAGGCTACTTTTTATCCCGGGAGATTACATAATTCCCACGGGAAAACACGTTATAATACAATCCAAAAAAATATTTATTATCAGAATTACTTGACACTTGGTATATATACTCTTCAATAAAATTAAATAAATACGTGTCTAAGCATTTTTCAAATTCATCACATAAGTGGGTAATATAGGGGATGAAAGTTTGTATAAAACTTATGAAACTACCTTTTTAGAGATGTTTTCATGGTTTTAGCGCGAGCGAAACCGCGGGTTCTGTTAGTATAATATAATTTGATTTGTTGCCTTTTTCTGCTATAATGATAAACCTTATTTGCTTAAAGTCGCTATGCTATGTTATGTCCAATCAAATTCAAATTAAGAGCCGAGGCGAAGCCTCGAGAGGGGTCGAGGCGCTATCGTGACGTCCGTTGAAGATGTCTTGGTAATATTGGATGATCGTGGAGAATCATTGGAGTGATATTTGTTGAACTATGATAGGTATCGAGAACCCGCTGCTGGGTTAAACTATTAGAAATACCGTTTCAAGCTTATAACATTGTGATTTCCCTTATTAAATTAATACTTTATTTTAGGCCTGCATTGAGCCCTGATAACCCCCCACAAGGTTCGTGACCACTAACGATGATATCGGTAGAATTTGGATACCCCGTCAAATATACGTATATGTATGTATGTTACCATTAGCATTATCATTCAAAATATTCTAATTCACAAATTATCTAGTAGGAGCCGCTAATTGTTAAAAATTTATAGTATAAACATTTTTTATAAACATTTTAAATAAGCTTTTATTTTAATGCGCTAAGTGGAAAAATTAAACCTTAAAATTAATCAAACCTACTAAAACAATAATTTTATTTTAATATACTTTATAGGTAGGTACTTTATGTGATATAAAAACTTATCGTGAGATATTCCTGAGTAAAATCCTATAAGAAAAAGGTAGAGTAGAGAGATAGCTTTGTGCTTAGTTTTGACTGAGTGTAACATAACCTTCACTAAGTAAAAGCAATTTTTACGATATACTTTTTATTAAAATTAGTACATTAAAACACCTTACAAGCCCTTACATATAGAGAAATAAGTTGTTCAGATATTATCCAGCTGATTAATGTCCCAAGATCTATCCCCATTAACGACATCTTCTATCTGAATCACTCCAAGTCCAGAACCAATGTAAGGAAATATGCTCTTTAGAACAGATTAATTTCATCTAAGGGTGATATGGATATTTTTTTGCTGTGAGGATTATGCCTTTGTTTACAAATTTTTAGACATTATTAGTATTTAGTAGTTAATATTGTAGAAGTATCTTTAGCACTTTTATTATACATTTGATTTGATGTTCTCTGTTTCAACACTCTTCTTAGTTTGTGTGTAACAAACATTTTATTAATCGCACGCAAACATTTACAAGTAGGTGTACCTATACACCTGCAAAAACCTCGCGCGCGACGACAAGACAAGGTCAGGCGCAAGTGCGAGCGCAGCAGCCACCTACATTTCATCAATGCCGATGTCACAACTTCCTACGATAATGTAGTATAAAAGGCATCACTTGGCTGCATCTTCACTGATTTGATCTAACATCGATCGACAGTCATTTTAGTAGTAAGAAATTTTAGTTAATAAATTAATTTTTATGTTAATTTTCATTTATTTGCATCCCCTGGCTGCCTCCAAAACATAACTTGCATGTACATATGTTGGTACAATAATTATTATGATCATCGCGATAAGTTGATGTATGTAAGTATATCTTTCCAATAAAATAAACAAAATATTAAAGTATAAAATTAATATGTGTACTATATAATCTTTATATATACCTACATAAAATACTTTGTCCTGGCTGACTGACTGGTCGATAAACGCACAGCCCAAACCGCTGATCGTAGAAACGTAAAATTTGGAGAACATAATATTCCTTATACAATGTAGGCATCCTTTAAGAAATAGTGACTGTAAAGATTGTGTTGTCCAAAACTCATACCCTTGTGAAATGTTTAAATTAGATATATGGGTGAGTTATATAGGTTTAAATAATGGTATAAGCTTAAATTTAGATTGCGTTAAAAAATCGACAAAGAATTTAGAGAATTATATTAAATTTGACATTTTAAATGAAATAAACAGGAAGTATCCAAATTGGTTTAAAATCTTTACCGATGGAACAAAAAAGAATGATAAACTCGGTGCTGCCTTTTATGATCCATTAAACCAAATATCTAGTATGTTAAAAGTAGACGCTCCAGTGTCAATTATGACCATGGAACTCCTTGCAATATTAGAAGCAATTAACTATATGATTAGGAATTTCGATTATGGAAATTTTGTTATACTCACCGATAGCAAAAGCGCTTTAGAGCATTTGGCTCGGTGCACCTCTGGTTATAGCAGAGGTATACCGATAGCCTACCATGTGTTAAAAAGGATACACATGCTGAATAACTCTCGAATAAATCTAAGATTGCAATGGGTTCCATCTCATATAGGCTTAAGTGGTAACGAGGAGGCTGACAGGTTAGCTAAGCTAGCCATTTCGAAAGGAGTTGAATTTAATATTTTGCCTTATTACACTGAAATACTTAATAAATTTAAAAGTATCTGTTGTAAAAAATTTAAAGAATATTTCGACGAAAGAAGCACAGAAAAGGGTATTTGGTACAAAACTATACAGTGTGAGCCTCCTCGAGTACCATGGTTTTTTAACATTGAACTAAATCGAAAATATATTGTTGTTTTACATAGACTGCGTTCTGGACATTATCCGTCAAATAAAGCGTACCTTATGAAAAAGGTAAATTCACCCTTATGTAGTAGTTGTAACATGATAGACGATGTTCAACACATCCTTGTAGAATGTGTTAAACCTCAAAGGGAGAGGGAATCAATAATGCAAAAACTTAATATTAATAGATATGATATTGGACCATACTTAAGTATATTAGCGAACCCAATAAGCATTGATGTTGTTAAAATTTTTGTGGATATGGTTTTGCAACATTGAATCTATTTCCCTTTTTCCATAATATATATGTGATGCTGTACTTAGGTTAAGATACGATGGGACTGACATGTTCGAAAAGGATAAAAGTCCCTAAATAAAAATAGAGATAAAAAAAATCCTATAAGAAAGGATTTTTCTAAATTTCCCCCCTCGTGTCGGTGTGCTTTGCTTTATATGAGCTGGCACCGATTTCGAAAATATTTGATTAGGTATGTATTTAATAGGTAGGCTTTAATTACTTAGCCAAAACACACCGACTTCGAAAATATTTGATTAGGTATGTATAGTAAATGAAAACTACCAATCAGTTATTTTTTACTTTTTAGTGCTTTTGTTTGAAGTCGGTTTTTATTTTTTTGTTAAAAAGTTTTTATTTTTCCCTTTTTAGTGTAGACTGTAGTAGCAAAGTAAGGATTCTAACGTGTTAGGCTTGTCAAATCAAACAAAATAAGCCCAAACTCAAAGTATCTACTATTAGCCGTTGAAGAGTTCCACCTATCCACCTTCTGGCCTTGCCATCAGATCAGGTCAACAACACCGAACCACTGTACTATCAACGGAAATAGAAATACTTGCAAAGTTTCAAGTCAATATGACAATTAGAAGTAGGTTAAATTCATCATTAGTTGTTTTTCCACCCTTAGAGGTGGTATTTTTTTTTGAAATTTAAATGGGACCAATCTGGAAATATACCCTTTCAAACAAAACAAAAATTGTCCAAATCGGTTAATAAATGACGGAGTTCTGAGGTAACAAACATAAAAAAAAAAAACATACAGTCGAATTGAGAACCTCCTCCTTTTTGAAGTCGGTTGAAAATTCACCTAACTATGTAACGGGATTACACTATGAGTAATTCATTAAACAAAACACATTACCTAAGTATCCGGTGTTCGGCCGAATAGTGTCTAGATATTCGGTATTCGGCCGAATAGGATAAAAGTAGCCGAATAGGCCGACTACTGAATAATAGCCAAGTATTCGTTGCAAGTATAAATAATATACAGAAGACATCGGATCAGCGATCTTTTTTTTAAGTGTGTAGTTGCTGTTGGCCCTACTGGCCTTGATAGAAAAACATCGGGCGGGGAGGCGGACAGAAGATCCTGCCTAAAAGTTAGGCATGAAGCTCGAAGGGAATGGTTCCGTAAGGGCTCCTCCTGCGGGGTTCGGTCCATGAATTACGAAACTATAGGGAAGGAGATCTTGCCGTATAGGAGATGGCTTAGAATGATGCTGAAGGAGTCATACAACTCTCACATGCCTAAGCGTGATCGAGTTTTTACAGCGGACAATCAGCGATCGAAAGTTAATGTTTAATTTTAGTCCTTAATAACAACAAAAATAATAACTTACACGTCTTCGTGTAAGGCACCACATCACCGTTGATTGTGCCATTCGACACATGCAGAGGCGAAGACTTCGTCGACTCCGGCTCGTGTGTGACCTGTGACGTATTCCATGCCACCGCCGCGGCCGCCGCCGCCGCTGCGGCTGCACACACACTGCACTCTGCAACAACCACGGCTTAGTTTTTACAATGAAATGAATATTAAAAATTTTGTGCATCTAGGCGCTGTGTACTAAATTTTACCTAAATCCCTCCAGCCGTTTCAGCCTAAAGGAGTAGCCAACACATACAAACCTTTACATTTATAATGGTAGTCCGATTATTTTTTTATTTTATTTAATCATTTATTTCAGGCAATATTTACAAAAGGATCGTAAATATATAAACAGAGACCCGTAACATATATATCTTAAAACTATTATTATTAGTCTTGATTAATAAAGTATTTTTTTAGAGTATGATCTGGAGTACATTAGATCGAGTACCTATTAGACCCATGAGGTTTTAAAATAAATTAAAACATGGATTTTTCAAATCTCAATGATGACAGATTTGAAAAAATAATCACGAAATGACACTCACATAGTGTAAGAGTTCTTGACATATGATAGGTTCTACTTTGTACGCTGAAAACAGCGAAATTCCCGCGGGATAATTTAATGATTAGGTGATTTTGATAATATGTATATGGAAACTATATAACGCTAATGTATGTCTCAATATTTCGGATTCCTTATATGCCTAGGAATCCAAAAGTTTATGCTAGATATAGGATGAACTTAAAAAAATCCTTCGTATGGAGATACTACCAACTAAAACTAAGATTTTGATTAGCTTATACTATAATATGATGAAAAAGATTTTTTTATGTATCTAATAATAAATAGTAATATAATACTCATCAATAGCACTCATCGATTTGGTTTCACTTAATAATTATGTAATAGGTATATTGAGTGTATACGAGTATAAAATTATTAACGCAGATACATAGATACGTATAACAAATTATTAATAAACAATTTCCTTTTGATAATGATAATAATTTTCTCGCCAGAAATTTTTAATACCATATTATATATAAATAATATACAAAATGTCAAGTTGTTTGTCATGGTGCTCAAGTAGCGCTATATATCTTTGTTTTTTTTTCTTTTTAATATAAGTAGATCGCAAAATCTTTGCACTTTATTAGCAATTATAGTGTAGATGTCTATTTACACCATGTAACTGAACCGGGTGAAAACTGTTAACTATTAAATTATCACTCTCCCCCCTTGTTTCACTTGTTAAACCTACATACATTTTTATTTTTCATTTAAGTATCATATTGTTCATATATTTGAAAAATAATAGTAATGAAACTATTGTTCCAGTAGGTATTGTAAATATATGTAATAAGGTATAGAAAAGCGAAATATCAACATAGTATTGTGAAGTTTCCAATAAGAAAATCTAAATTTTAAAACACTTATATACCTATACTTTATTACTCTATATGATGTTATTTCGATAAAAAAAATACAATAGAGTCTAAGGATCATATTTTTAGTTGAACTCTAATAATATTTATATAATAATATCTTCAGTGTAAATATATATTTCATAAATCAAAATTATTATTTAGATACATTTTTTTAAAGTGGATTTTTTATATAGAAACATTTCCTATTTATTTATTATATAACAAACAGATACATAATTTAAATATGTTAGATTTGATAACATACATCTTTTTTTAATTCTGCATAATACATAAGAAGCTCACCCTTCATGTAAAATTAGAGTCACCCTCCAGAAACCAGCAACCGAGCGTATCACCACATAGTTACTCTAGTATAAAACATTATTTTTTTATTTTTATAAACTAAAAAAACATTTTGGCATCAATCACAAACACTTGATCACCTATCGCTTTGCGCTACCAGTCTTACTGTTTTATTGAAAACTTAATGATTTACAATATTGCTTATATTGTTGTAATCGTATGATATACATTATAGAGACGTGCTGCGTGTGACGATTTACGAAGAACTGCGTGGAGAATTTTGCGTAGACCAGGGGTCGACGCGCATGGACGGGGGTGAGCTACACTTATTTACCATTAATAATTATGTACTGGTGACACTTTTTTTAGAAATTGTCAAAACATTTTAAAACTATATGAATCGGAAATATATGTAAGAAATAAAAGAAACTCAGTGTTTTTTGATTCTACATATTATAGACAAAGCTGAAATTAGGCACTTATTAAATAAATTAAATTAAATAAGAAAGTATAAAAAAATACTACTCTCGCTAATCTTTAGAAATTTACGAAGGTCCATGTATGTATGTGATTAAAAACATTACTTTTTAATTATTATTATTCTTTTACCGTGACATATAAGATCCGAGAGTGAGGTCCTATTATCATATAAAAACAATAGTAAAAAATAACGATTCCGTTTTATGACAATATTACTAATATAAAAGTAATTTACTGTAAATGTATATAAATACCACCTATGTAATTTTATATGAATCACTGTATGATGTTTTTTCAAGTAGGTACAATAGGGAAAATAATTTAAAGTTTTTAATGACAGTATTTAATATACTGTCATTAAGAACTTTAAATTATTTCCAAAAAATATATAAATATAAATGTTACTAAGAATTATAATCACAAGCTTTTCAGATTAAGTATCGAGCTAAGATATAAAAAAAAACAAAGAAAAGGAACTTACTTAGGTAAATATTTTTAGTTTTTACATAATAAACGGTGGAATACACAATACTAATATTGCGTTATATGAAATTAATTATATCTAAAAACGTCTTGACACTTACAATATTTGTAATATTGTTGATAGTAAAGCAATTTTGACAATTATGACCAATGACTAATTTTTTAAAAGATTTAAGTTAATATGCTTTATTATGAAATTGAGAAAATAAGCGTTATTAATGGGGGCTTAAAATAAATTATTATTTATGCCCCTATTTTGGTTGCAAAAATGCAGTAAAATTGGTCATAATGACAGTGGCCATATTTGTTCGTGCGACGCATGCGCTGAGTGAATGCAAACAGCCGGCTTGCACATCTGCTGGTCAGCTCGTGGACACAATACTTGCACTAACAACACCATCAACTTATATTAAAATTAATAAAAAAAAACCATTATTTATTATATCATAAAGAATTAAATAATAAAAAGCCGGTCAAAATATATTTTGTATAAAGATATATAATATAAGCTTATAAGAGTAGAAAAAAATATTAAGACTTGTGAAATGTATTTTTTATACATATAATTAAGAATTTTTTAGTGGACTAATATTCTAATAGACATAAATCATATCTTTTATACAAAAATAACTCTCAAGCAACCTTTTCACTTTTTACTTTATAAATTACTGAATGCTATATGGTATTAAAAATAATCTTAAGCAGATACCTTTCCTTAAATAGTATTAAATCATGAAGCTTAATAATAACATTAATAATTTGATTTAATAACATACACTAATTGAAATTCTCTTTTCATTAATTAAGAATTTGAGATATGAGTATGTGTAATAAATACTGAAATATAATCACCTAAAAAGTAGAGCCATTTCAAATGAATCTTTGACGTGGGTCAGACGTAAATGTCATGGTTACCCTATTGCTACCTGATGGACCCTATGCCTTAAATGCAGACCGCTTGTGCATAGATTTAATGCTCTACATTTTTTAATTTATCATTATCGGTAATCTGCAGATTTTTAGAAAATCATTAAATTCTTTGCTTATGTCGCATGATATATATAATATAAATACAATAAAAAGAATATAAAAATATCCAATATAAGTTTATATAATTTCTCATTAATTTATTCATTTAAATAAAACTATCTTTTCGGATTTTTTCGCGGATTTATTTTGATTTTTGGTTCCTGGCGTTTCAAATACTTTACAGCAAAGTATGTGACCTTGATTGCTGAAACGATGTTTTTGAAATGTCAAATATTCGCGTAAACGAAAGAAAGTAACTAGATTCATACAAAATATTAAAAAAAATTTTCAATAAGGATAATAACGATAAAAGTATCAATGGAAATAGAACCAAGAAAAAACATCACGATTGTATTTCATGAAATATTTACATTTAATAAGCTCTCAGATCAAAGGTCCCTGCTATTTGTACATTGGGGAGGTTTTTTAGAAGCGAAGCAAAAAGTGAACTAATATAAAAACGTGGATTGGACGCGTGTCTGACAACGAGGACAATGGGAGAAAGCACTCGATAATAAGGTTTGGCATACAGAATTCACAAAAAATGTTTTGATAATTTATGTTCACTTAGAGACAACTCGTAGGTATATTTTAAATACAAAAAAATGTGACAAAATATATAACAAATAACAAATACCTACTCAAATATGCCTCTTACATCAATATTAATAATTACTATTTATGTGCCTAAATAATAACGAGACGTTATGGTGATAAATATTTAAATTAAATGACTTATATTGTTTGTTCGTACATTCGTTAATTCTAGATCATAAATCACGGTTAATCAATATATTTTTACACTCTATGCAAGTTCAAGCCCTGGTCCAATTATCACGCAGATGTAGCCGTGAATTTGCGAATGACCGTTGTCTGTCAATCAATCAGAGCAAGGAACAAAAAAACTGACCCCTCGTTGACCAAACAAAAAAACTAAGAACGAAGCCGTAAAAAATATAAATACGACAAAAAAAAGCTTAATTTAATGGGAATGCCATTCATGGAGAATAAGCTCACGTGCCACAAAATTTAGTTTCTATTATATTTTTTTGAATATAAATAATAATAATGTATGTACAATGTACATCGTATAAATAATACAATTCTTATTATTTGTTTATTAGTAGATATTATCAAATTCGTAAAGCGCTTTATATTCTCTTAAGTAAAACTTATTAAGCAGGTATATCACGCACATCTATATATTTTAATCGTATTCCGTATGTTATGAGTATGTTACGCGATATCTCCGCCAATTGAACCGATGAACCGTGGTCCGAACTTCACTACTCTTTTTTAACCTCCAGGGTGGTCGCATACTAATTTAAAGAAAAAAACTAATGCTTTATTATTTATTAAATATAATAAATAATATTAATTATTGTATATAGTCGGTGAACCTTTTAAAAAAACGTTGGTACTCGTACGTAGAGTTTTGGTATATCAATGGTTAAAAACTAATAATTAAAACGTAATATTACCCACATATTTTTGTTCTAATTTCCGACACATACATACATAAATAATTAAATTTAATTATTATCACCTATTAAATATCAATATTTTAAAAGAAATATGCGATAATAATAACATTCTCGGATTTTTAAAATAAATTTAGTTTTAATTTACTGGTAAACAATTTAAAAGCTATCTAATAAATAATGAGAACAATCTGTACTTCTAAATAGTAAATCTTATACTGTTTGTTAGTCCTTAAGCTATAGGTGTACCTATGTTTAATTACAGGGTAAGAAATGAAAAAATTGTAATTTAAATATTAGTACAGTGTGATGCAGCACGTAACGTAGACCGATAGCAGATTTAGTTATTACATTTACCAAAAGAATAATACCTACTCAAGAATAGAAAATGTTTTCTTAGATGTCAATTTTAAAGTAAGTTGTGATTCATTGATAGCCGTAACTTTAGTTATGTTTAAACATTCAAAAACCTTTGAAAAGCATTGTTTGTGGCAGCAGCTGATAAAGATCTGGCTAGATCCGGTATTCCGACGAGGATAACCACGTAAATAATCTCGGTAAAAAATAATAACATGTAGAACAATTTTAACAATATCTTTCAAAGGGAAGAAAACGAACTGATATTGAATTTATTTATATATATATATATATATATATATATATATATATATATATATATATATATATAGAAAAATATATCTGTAGGTACTATATAAAATAATACATTTTATTGGTTAATTATTATTATAGGTAAATGAGAATACACACGCAAACGTATAAATAAATCTGAAGTAAAATCTTTAATCTACCTAATAAAACTGATTATTAAATTAAATTGAATATTAACGAAAGATAGAAGTTATGCCAATACTATATACCATTTCATTTCATAGAAATTATTTAAATGTACAATTTACAAGAAACAACTGCGCATGCGCCACGAATTTGCGACCCTCAACACATCGAGGGGGCGGAAGCACCCGCGATATAACAAAAATGACAACTTTTTGCCTATTTGACAATGCTCTTCAATCATGAGTTGTATCACACACTCCTCGTTGCCTACAATACACAAATTAAGAGTTGACAAAACTGACTGACAAGTTAAAATCATGCAGAGTTTGTTTATTAGGAGATCATCTCTAATATTTGGTGTTTAATAAGAGGGTGTTTTCTGAATACAAAAGTAAATTATTAAAAATTCAATCCTATTATATATAAGAGTACCCACACCTATTTAAAATGTTAGACTTTGTTTACAAATTTATCCTATAAATAATACCTTAATTCATCTGAATTGAGGTTTGATTTTGGGATTGCATATTATGTTTACTTTATTTTGGTCGTTTGAAAGACGTTGGTAAAAGAAGTTATTAATTTATCATGTTAAATTAAATTTAATTAATAACTACGAAATTAAATATATGTCACGGATATGTTTTATTTAATGATAGCAAACAATAGGTTCTTAACATTATATTTTAATATCAAATTTATAGGTAACTAGCGTTGCCCGCGGCTCCGCCCGTATTCAGATGACCAAAAAGCAAATTCTTAGGTTTTATACATATATTAGTATACTCTTACATTGCAGTTTTTATATTTTTTTTCAGAAATGTGATATTTTCCCAAGGTAAAAAGTATCCTATATGTTGACCCGGATAACCAGCTGTCACCATACCAAATTTCATCAAAATCCCTCCAGTGGTTTTTCTGTGATGCGGTAACAGACAGACAGACAGGCAAAAATTCTAAAAACTATAGATTCGGCCTCTGTATCGATAATAATGTTTATTTCAATAAGATTTTCCCAAAAATATTTAATGTACAGATTCGGCTTAGTTACAATTTTATTATATGTATAGACTAGCGACTCACCCTCGCTCCGCTTGGGTTCGTCCCTACTTACGTTTTAACGTTTAGAATAGATTTGTCAGAGATGAGATATTTTCCCGCAGTAAAAAGTATCCTATATTATGTTGACCGGGATAACCAGCTATCATCGTACCAAATTTAATCAAAATCCCTCCAGTAGATTTCCCGTGGTGCGGTATCAGACAGACAGACAAAAATTAAAAAAAAATATAGATTTGGTCTCTGTATCGGTAATAGTGTCTATTTAAATAAGATTTTCCAAAAAAATATTTAATGAACAGATTCGGCTTAGTTACAATTTTATTATATGTATAGACAAATAATAACATTTACAATGTCAAAATTGAAAGTAGAAATAAAATACTTTTTTAGCATCAATTCACAATAAAATTAAAAATATTCTTATAATAAAATTCTAGTAAAAAAAACACAAGAGATTTCTTAATAAATAATAGCAGAAAATCAAATGTTGAAATGGTGGCCAAATCAAGTCTGTAAACTTCTTTACAAAGATTTGAACTTAATTGCGCGTAAAAATACTTATTATACATCTATTTATATAAAAATCAATTGCTGTTCGTTAGTCTCGTTAAAACTCAAAAACAGCTGGACCGATTTGAATAATTCTTTTTTTGTTTTATTAGGGATGAAACAATATGTACTTATTATAATAATATATAATCTATCTATTCCATACTAAACCTTAAAACGTACCTAAGGACGAACCTATCAAACGACGAACGAAGCGAGGGTGAGTCGCTAGCTTATGACATAAAACTTATTGCATTGTAACAATTATGTAACATGTTGAAGATAACATAATTAGTGAACGGTACTACTTTACGGAACGGTTGTAAGCATTAATTTAAACATATATTTTTGAACATATGCAATATTAAAATTCATTTTAAGACATATTAATAAAAACAAAATATTACACAAAAAAAAAATTCGTCATATGGAAGCATAAAATTGGCATTAAACGAAATATTTTTGGCATCGCATGTTCAATGATAATTTTTAGTTGAATGTGAAAGGGCGCGGACCCTCTAAGGGTGCTTTTGCTTTCATTGGTCGATTTTTAGAGGGACGCTGCGCGAGTTCGAGGGTCGCTCGGAACCCTGCGCAGCCAATCAATTCCCTTATTTTTTAAATAAAGAACATAAAAATAATAAAAAGTAACTCACTTTTTACGTGTCTCTATTTACCCTTACATAACAAACGCATGATTAATGGGTACATAGTTTTGTTATGTTGCAGGGTTCTTTATATTACATAAATAATACATATAATTGTGTATTTTAAAATATTATTAAAAAAAATATACCTACTTTAGTTTTGATAATGAAATTATTATAAATATGACTTAATTTAGCATATTTAAATTAAATGTTTCGTTAAAATCACAACAACTTTTGTTGTGATTATTAAGTATATAGCTAGTAGTACACTCATAGCTAATAGCATATACACTCACTACAATTGAAATGTGATAAAATAATAAGATTCGAATGTCGAGATTTTTATTTTCCACACGATCTTTATATTATATTAAATACTAACATTGCCCACGGCTCCGTCCGCGTTTAGATGACCAAAAACCAAATTCTTAAGTTTTACATATTAGTATACTCTTACATTGCAATTTTTGTATTTTTTCTCAAAAATGAGATATTTATGTACCCGGATGATGTTCTCCTAGCCGATTCCGGCCACGGCGGCCAATCTCATTGAGACTAGCCAACTGCGCAGGAGATATTATACTGCACAAGTGTACGCGCAGATACAACGTGCACTCTCTATTCCTATCACTCTCATACTCCGGTGGGACGACCACTCGACACGACCGGTGAGAGTTAAGGCGCAGGACCGACGGCTTTACGTGCTCTCCGAGGCACGGGGGTGAAACACCGCCAACTTCCCAACTCCGGGCTGTTACTGAGACTTACTATACAGAAAGACTCAATAACTAAACTTGGCCCGACCCGGGACTCGAACCCAGGACCTCCAGACCTCCTCCCGGATAACCAGCTACCATCATACCAAATTTCATCAAAATTCCTCCAGTGGTTTTTCCGTGATGCGGTAACAGATCAACAGACAGACAGACAGACAGACAGATAAAAATTCTAAAAACTATAGTTTCGGCCTCTGTACCGATAATAAATAATAATGTCTATTTCAATAAGATTTTCCAAAAAAAAAAATCTACAGATTCGGCTTAGTTACAATTTTATTATATCTATAGATATCACTTCTAATATCCAAAATAAACAAAAACTATTTATTAGTTTTCCAAATAAAGTAATCAAGTATTACATGACATCCACATATGAAAAAATTACAGTACTCCCTAGCTTGAGTTTTCTTTATAATGGTGTATATGCTATGTAACAATTATATATATATATATATATATATATATATATATATATATATATATATATATATATATATATATATATATAATGTCAAAAATGTTAAAATACATATTATATTCAGTTGCATTGCTTTTCAAATACAAATAAAATTAGCAAACCATTTTTTTAAATGCATTAATAAGTAACTGTAAACTAAACCGTGTATCATTTGTTTATGACACGAAGTTATTAAAAAGTGGTACAATTATACCAATATGAAACAAAACAATGTAAAATGACAGTAACTGCAATTTAAACATTCAGAAATACTCGTCCCACTTGCCACAATGGGTCATTTACTTGCTGACGCGGCGACGCTTCACATCAAAATATTAATAAGTACTTTAAATGAAAATAAAAGGCCAAGAGAGAAATTTTATTTTTTTACTATTTACGGGTTTCTTTTTTTGTGTCGGGGGTTAGTTAAAATTTTTAATTTTATTTTATTTCGTTCTTATAAATTACTCGCGGACACTAATTCTAATAACTCTTATTGAGACTATTCTTATGAACCCAAACATACTATATCTGCTATAAGTTTCTGAGGAATTGAGCATCCTGCAGACTGTTTGATGCTACAGCATCAGCTCAAGGTTAGCATGCTTTGGGCATACTACCGAAGTAACGGTACACCAAATTTAAATCAATCGGATCTGTGAAAGTTAGTAAGACCCTTTTGTCAAATAGGAAATGAGCTGATGATCATCAAACGCTTGCAGAGTACTTCATAAATTATATCTAAAAACAAATCTAGGTCACGTCAATTATCCAACAAAATAAACCGCATCAAAATCGGTCCATTCGTTTAGAAGTTACGATGCCACAAACAGACAGACACGTCAAACTTATAACACCCTTCTTTTGGCGTCGGAGGCTAAAAATAAACCCAAATCCAAGCCGGCTTAAACATTAATAACGTCCCATAATATGTCCGTATATTTATGTACCTTCGTATGTATATTTACCTACCTAAAGTAGAACAAACATCTGTATGATCCACTAGTATTCATTAGTCATTCTCTTACTCCTATTGGAGTCATAAAAAACCAATAGGATATTCCTATTGGAAGCAAATGACCCATTATGACATTCTGAATGTATTACAGTTACTGTCATTTTACTGATGTATTATTATATCGAACCATAACCATATAAGTTTTATCGAACCAAAAATATAAAGCCCGGTGCCATTAATTAACACATCTACAAAAATTGAGATTTTTTATTTTCTATTTCATACTAGTTCATAGGCCATGTAATATATATTTAAAATAACACTTTATAACATGTTCGTCCTTCAATTCTATCATATTAGCAACAATCAATAGAAAAAGTGGAACTTTTACGTTACGTGAAGCATTATAGAGACTCTACTAAAGAATATAGGTACATATATATACATTATAAATTACAATATGTATTCCTACCTACTACTGAGTCTGACTTGTACGTAATCGACGTACGCTACAGATAAAAGCTAAATTAAGAATATAAAAATACAATTTTTACAAAACAATAAATTATTTAATGGAATCTTAAGAAGGCGCAGCTCTACGTAAAAGGTTGCACATTAATTTAAGCTGAAGATTGGTAAATAAGGTTATTTTAGGATTAAATCGCAACTTTTTAAATTTATTTCTATAAAAAATTAAAAACACAAGTAAACTTATCGATAATTTCTAAAGAAACCTATATCAGCTAGATAACTGCCGGAACTTCATCGGCCAGCGCATACCTCGGAAGCCGAATTTTTGATGTGCTACTAACTATATGATCTGATTTGGTATAATCAATATTCAATATTGAATATACAATATTTGAAATTAATTAATTAATTTTAAATTAATTATAATGAAGATTAATCTACTAACATAATGTTAATCACCGTAAAAATCCCGCGATCGTGCACAGAGCGATTGAGCACTATTTTTATATTAATGTTTTTTAGCACATGTATTAATGTACTCATATAAATAAATATATAAGAGTGAATGGATATATAGGAAGAGAACTTTATAAAAGAGCATATTAATAAAATAGGAGTGAACTCTAGTAGGATGAATGATAGCGACGCGAAGCAATAGTAGGTACCTTCTGTGACGACTCAACGTAAGATAAGGTCGAAGATAAAAGATAAAGAAAAAAAATCGTTTTGCACGTGTTGCGGAAGGAATTATTTTTTCTGATAATTTAAAGACTATTATTATACTTACTATAATTATAATTACCAACAACAGTAGCGTCATTAGCAGGACCGTTATATTACACATTTAAAGTACGAGTGTCTTTTTTAAAAACCAGTCAGTAATCAAATTAACAGATTTTTATTTCTTTGATATTTGAATACTTTTTCCGAATAACTCTCGTTAATAGGTAAAGATTTTTTCCATTTTTTTTAAATTAATTTGTTCAAAACCTAGACCTAGGAATGGACTGAGCAAAACTTTCACGAAATTGTCCACTCTCTAGAAAGAGAGAAAGCGAACGTGCGGCCAATACCTGTCTTTTATTCCAATTTGAATTTATAAATAGACTAGCGGCTCACACTCGCTTCGCTCGGGTTATTTAAGTAGATTCCCTATACACACTTTCATCCCCATTTTCACCCCCTTAAGGGATGATTTCCTGAATAAAAAATATCCTATGTCCTCCCTAGGGTTTGAAACTTCTTACCCAATTATTACAAACATACAAAAATATGAATCCTCTCTATAATACTAGTGTAGATTATAAAAATATTATATGTAATATGTATTATGATATACTATAAATTATAATATTATAATGAAATGTAAAATAGTTATAAATATATAATATCTATTTTCATTAATCGTATTTCAAATAATACAGAGGACTTGTCTGTCGCCTTCCGCCATTTTTAGCTGACGGCTGGCAATGGTTCAAACTTCAAACTGACCCTTAACGTCAAGAGAGAACGTGATGTCTCTCTTTATCAATAGATGGCGTGGCTTCAATCTTCAATCATATCTGATATCAATAATGTTAACGCTTTCGCGATCAAGTAGGTACGCACTAGGAATATCTAAAGATAAAGCTTATAGTTTCCTGTGAACTCGTATATAAACCTACCACCAAACTTTAATTTTTGATTATCTGTCTACGATGATTAATTAATTTTTTGTACCTTAGTCTCTCGCAAAAGTTACCGATCTATATATTTTTTGTTAAAATGTTTTCCAATAGTAAAGCAATATTTAAAATAATCTTATTATTTAAATTTTTCATCTGTTTGGATATTATTATTATATTGATTAGCGCCACCTACAATGTATAGGCTAAAACTATATGAAATGATGACAACTGAGATCATACGGACCTTTTAAATTACAAATTCTCCAACAGAGGACGCTCTAAGTTATTCTTTAAAAAAATCATACAAAATATATAAATATTATTTCCTGTAGATCAAGCCAGTCTTGAGTTATTAGAATTGGAATGTATAGAATGATTATGAATATTAATAAATAAATAAATACAACTGTTAAATGAAAATAATTAATTTTAAACTTAACTAAGTATATTAAAAAATCTTTCCAAACTTTATAAAATAAAAGATTACTTAATAGTAATTTTATAAAGCCAGGTAAGAGAGGGAAAGGTCATGATCTAGCAAGACTATCCCGACGGGCCGCCAGGGCGAGGGCCGCTAGGGCGAGGGCCGCTAGGGCGAGGGCCGCTAGGCCGGCTAACGGTATCGCGTGTTTCGATTTCGTAGAGCATTTCTCCACGGAGTCCCGTTACTTGCCAGAAAGTACTTTTGTTGCTCGCTCGCTCCGAGCCCGAGCCGCTCACTATATGACCGATCGCGAGTTCACCGTATTGAGAACACCGTTTAGTTGCCATTATATTTGTTCAAAACAAAGCTCGTCTTTTCAAAATTCGAAGCCACAATAAATGCGCTAAGTTCATCGAAGAACAGTGACCTCCACGATTCGACAATGGTCCCGTTTTAAATATAGACAAATTATACAATACGTATATTCACATTACACTTTAAAATAGACGCAAAGTTGTAATCGGGATATATGTATGTAAGATATGTCGATTTTTTTGTGGCGAGTTGTGTAAGGAAATGGCCTTGCCGAAGAAGTTCAGGTCAATGACTGCGTCGCAGATGTTTATTTTATCGAGTGAACGTAAGCAGCAACACTCAAAATATACGTTTAAATAATTTAACTGAGAGATTACTATTTAATTAGTAAGTGCTAGAGACGACCACCACATATTCAAGAGTTAAGTTTACAAACGTTGATTTTAATTAATATTATACATATATGCAATGATTGACCGGTGTTTCATAAATTATATTTTCTAAGAAAAATAGTTATTATACTTAGCTGCAGTTTTGTATATATATTTGACTTTGCCTTTCTTATTTCACAAAACCGTTTGCTAGCGGTTTGCCACTATTAAAATACATTATTTAAAAAGCTCGGTTTTACTCGTATTCATTCGTAAGAAGGAAACAATTAAAACTCGCGTTATCAACTCCTCATTATTATTATACACTTGATACTTTTATTTTTTAAGTACACATATGCAGTACCTATACAAAAAAAAATGAATACTCATATAAAATTTTCTTAACTTAACTTATACTTACATAAAACTAATAAGTAAATAAAGAAATATACCCAGCTATTTTCTATGTTTTTTACCAATTTCCTTAGAAATTTTCTTAGTAGTGGTTCTGTTTTAGTTCAATAAAAATGTCAAGTATATTTACTAGTAAACAGCTCTACAGGAATTATTATAATACTACAAAAGTATACCTAATGTTAGTTAAAAAAGACCTTTGAAGAAGTTGTTCAATCACTAACAGTAACGTGAGACATTTTTTTGATAATTATTATCACGCAATGTAAAAAAATAGTTTTAATTTAATTACGCCCCTACGTCTAAACCTTTTGGGTAAATTATACATATACTATGTACGATAATTTTATCTGCTTTAATGACAAATGATTTCATTTTTTATATATTTTTTGGAAAAGAAATTTTCTTCATTTTTCACTAAATAAATAATTGAAAAAAAAAATTGCCTAATATGCCATAGCACATGTTGATTTTTTTTTTATTAATCGCTTCGGTTTAGATCACTTAGCACTTTTTTAATATATATATATATATATATATATATATATATATATATATATATATATATATATATATATATATATATATATATATATTACGAAATGAATTATTTATTATTTAGTTTAAAAAAATATCCAGAAACCAAATGTAAACAAAACTAATTATTGCTATTTATTAAACTAAGAAAACAAAAATATTGCCAAAATTGCTGCACAGTGCATGATACATCATAATGTAGCTGTCTCATTATATTAACAATCATCATAATTTAAAGACGTTTGGGCAAAGTGTCTATTGCCAGGTTGCAACACTAATGTACTAAACTTCTGATATCTTCTATCGTTGAGGGATTGATTCTACGTATTATTGACATTTGAGGTGTCAAAATGTAGCAAGAACGTAGCAGCGTAGTCTTCGCGGATGTTGGATGGTGGGAGTGAGGCTTGCGCGGTGACGTAATCCGTGCGGTTCGATACTCTCGAAAGGCTGTGGGGTCGACGTCCGCTAGACGCGGAATAGCCTATGCTGCTCAATTAAACCTTCCGGAATAGCTTATTTTATACATTTTATATTTTTTGACATTTACAAATAATATGTTTCTATAATTTAAAACAATTTCTTATTATTTATTAGTTGTTTATAAGCAAAAGTTTTTATGTTATAGGCAACTGCATAATACCATTTTATTTTATTGGTACCATAGTAAAGAGCAGTAATAAAATCTGTTTTTACAATTAAACTTCTAGAAATTACATAAAATCTCAAACTGGAAATGCATTAAACGCATAATATACATCACAGTAATGCGGAAAATCAGCGAGATATCGAGTACAAGTGAGAGGCGAGCGAAGGGCCACCGAGAGCGAGTTACACAAGAAGGGTTACAAAACTATGGCAATGAACCCAAGTGAACCTGAACCTTGCAAACCGCTAGCCGCCGATAGCGACAGATGCCGCCAACGCTCGGTACGCTGCAACAGTACTGCATCATTTTATTGTTCAGGATGTATTATTATCGCTTAGCAATTATGACAACAATAGCTCGCCTTCAAACAAACTTCAAGTACAGCCATGAATAAATAATATAATAGCTGCGTGTGAGAGAAAATTAAACCTATTGAGATTTTATTGCAATAGTATCCATAGATGAACGGTAAATCAAATTAGTTTGATGACATTTAAAATAGGTAGGTAGTAGTTTGGCACAATATATTTCTGTGTTGTTTCACATTCACACAATCATATGCGAAAGTCATCAAGTTCATAATACGTTTGATATCTTCAATAAGTTCGATCTGAAATACGGAATACAGAACTGCATAAGGATTGAATTCGACAATCACAAATTGTTTAGACTAAATTAATATGTAATATTATTCATTTAAGTAATGAAAATAAGTCTTCTGAAATACAAATCAAATTAAAAATATCTTTTCGCTTTTTGGTTCAGAAGCCCTGTTTTATGTATTAGAAAGCAACGAAAGGCTATATCAAAGACACGATTGCATGAAATGATACTAACTATAAACTAGCTAAATTGTTATATAATTAATGCACTATTGCAAAATACAAAAAATATTTACCATAGCTTCGGCATAATATGTTGTGCAACTCGTATTTTTATGTTTCCTTTTAAAGTATACACCTTAAAAAGAATTAAACAACTGAGTGAATATGTTGTACGTTATAAAAAGTTAGCAAACAATAAACAAACATATTTTATAGGTAAAACTAAGATAGCAACTATCGTTTCAATAATAATCTGTATTCTTACAAATTGTATAAGAATAATACACATCCCTAGTGGAATATTACCGTGTCCTGAAATATTTGTATGTGTAGATTATGTAGGTATCATTAGACATTCACAAGATTCACACATTTTTTTTTACCAAAATATTGTTATCTTAGATTAATGCACTTTTATTTCTCATTCCGCCCTTTTTAACGCCATATTGCTGGCCATGGGTCTCTTTTTTTTTATTGCAAGGAGATAAGGATATAGCCCACCACACTGGCCAAGTTTAGGCTGACGGACTTCAAATATCTTTCAAAAACTAGTTAGGCTGTCTCAGACATGCAAGTTTTTCAAGATGATTTTCTTTACCATAAGGCCAGTGGTAATCGAGTTAAAAATGATTCGCATGCAAATATAAGAGGTGCGAGGAGAGGTATTCCAAGTTTGGTTTTCCAAGTAAGCACGTTACAAGTAGACTATCAATGCCTTATACAATAGAATAACGTATAAAATAGGATTATTATTTTATAACATTTTATATATCAGAAAAAGCGGAAGGCTATACTTATTATTTTATACTTAATACACTTTATTACAGCTCATATCTAGGTCAAAATGAAGGATACATTTTGTGCTGAAAACATAAAAACTTAATAAAAAAAAACCAACTTCCAGGCACTAAAAAGTAAAAACTAACTAAACGAAGGTTTTCATTTAGAATAGATACCTAATCAGATATTTTCATACATGCTGTGCTTTGATTTGTATCGGTTGGCACCGACTTCGAAAATATCTAACAAAAAAATATATATACAGACGAGCATAGAACCTCCTCCTTTTTGGAAGTCGTGTAAAAAAACAACATGTAGAACCAATATTAAAATGAAATCCCTTCATTTTGTTAAAAATACTGAATGTAATTCAATTTGTTATGTCACGATAAACATAAACTTTTTTAACCGACTTCCAAAAAGGAGGAGGATCTCAATTCGTCGGAATCTTTTTTTATGTATGTTCACCGATTACTCGAAGACGCCTGAACAGATTTGGATTTTTTTTTGTTTCAAAGGGTATACTTCCCAGGTGGTCTCATATAAATTTTATCGAAATCGGTCGAGGGGGTTTTTTACAAATCAACAATTTTTTTTTTAATAAATTGTTTAATCGAATATGTTACTAAAAACCTTTGTTCTTACAAGTTACCTGCTTATTACGTCTACACTAAAAATGAAAAAATAAAAACTTTTAAAAAATAATAATAACCGACTTCCAGGCACTAAAATGTAAAAAATAACTAAACGGGGGTTTTCGATGATCCCACAATTTTTGATCCCACAATTTATTTATTTTTGTCGGTACCAGCCTACAATATTTTAGAATATGAATATCTAATAGGTAAACATGTATTTTACGCATCGAAATACATTAGATTTGCTTTGCATTGACTGGCACCAACTTCGAAAATATCTGATTAGGTATCTATTCTAAATGAAAACCCCACTTTAGTTATTTTTTACATTTTAGTGCCCGGAAGTTGGTTTTTTTTTTTTAGTTTTTATTATTCAATCTTTTCCTCTATACGGATGATGTGCGAGCTTCTGCTGGTTTGTAAGAACGATGTAAGTAGGTACTTAAATATAATTCCATGCCGTAATTTACGTGGTTTTATAATTTTATATGCAATGGTCACGACTATATTATACGTATATTTTCAAAGTCCCATAAAGAAAGAGAATAGTTAAACTAATGTGAGGATAACTGCATAGAATGTAACCGTACTGCGCAATGCGGAAGCTTTTTCGTGACTGTCGCACTATGACATTCATGAAACCTAGAATAAATCTAAAATATTCTTTTTATAAATGTTTTCTTTTAAGATCAGTAGTATTATAATTTCTAATTCAGTCGTTTCATTAAATGATTTTTTCTTATATATTATTTTTTAAATATAATTAATTTATGTATGCTTTGTACATTTATTAAGTTGGAATAAAGTAAGAAAAACATCTAACAAATGAATCATCTAAAAAACTAAAGAGGACAAAATTTTGATACGATATATCAAAGCATGATAATGGAATAAAAATTGTAATGTATATAAAATACAGAAAAAAAATTGTTCTGTTTCTATACTTACTAGATTTTTAATAAAATCAAAGCAAACTTGAAGACTAATTTCACAAAAATCCTTATGCTAAAACAGAAGACTTATTCGTATGGTGGTGTACTTAGGTACAAAAAAATAAAATTTAATATTTAATTATATTTCAACATCTATTACGAAATCAATAAGATGGTACAGTATCATAAAAACAACATACTGCTCAACATCACCCAGCCCATACAAACGACATCAACGTGTTCTGTAGATCGGGTTGCGCTTGATTACTTTTCATTCAGTTTACATAAAAGAATATAATATTGTGCACAATATCTTGGCAATAGCCAACGTCACAATTCAAGATTTTAAGATTCATATGAAGATACCTACTATGCTTTACTATAATTATTTCTAAAAATGTTTTTAAAGTAGTTTAACTTTTAATGACATTCCTGAAACTATTTTTTTTAGATTTCATAACTAAAATATTATCATCTTAAAACGTTTAATCAAAACGGTCGCTATATTATATTTTCACCTTATTGCCCAAAACTAAATAATAAATATAGAATTTTAAGAAACAAATTCAAGCCACGTGGAGGAACTGCAAATTCTGTTTCCTTATGAAATCTAACCATATAAGTTATCTCAATAGTCATAAGGTGTACTATATTTCACGATATATTTGGTCAATCAGATCTTTCGCTCAAAACTGACAATGTTGTCAAATAGCCGCAAAATTCCCGCCAAACACGAGTTCGTTGCCCTCCACTAACATTCGATATACTAAGTACTTATAACTTTTATCAAGAATAGCATTTTTTACTTAAATTTCTACCTTATATATATCTTTTAAGATTTATTATTGCAATGTCTGTCAGGTTTGTTGTACTTCATAAAAGTAAAAACTCCTGTTTTTGGCGTTACCTCTCACGTTACAAAATATTTTATATGTTTCGAGTTGAATGTTTAAACAAGTGATATACACATTTTTTCTAAAGAGAAAGGAAAACGAACAAAGAAAGAAAAATGTAATTAATTCCATACGGTTTCTTTGCCGCTAATATTTTATTGTTTAAATAGAGGCCAGCCAAAGATCAATTACCAGTGAAATATTTCTGAAGCTATAAAAAAGATGATGTTATGGCATGAGTCAACGTAACTTTTTAGCAATATCTCTATAACATAATGCGTAATATTAAAGTAAAAACAATGCATTAATAACTTGAAAAATATATAATGAGCGTAACGGATTGATGACTACTGTTACAATAACATACGAGATTTACCAGCTATTTAAATTTAAAAAACGAAAAATTTATATATCAGCATAACTTTACAAAACGAGTTTTATATTTCCTTTTAATAAACATAATATTGCAAAGCACACGCAGATGAAAAGTGAATCAACCTGACGTTTGGTTGCGCGGCCACTCACGTTCGTTGACCTCACAAATTTTCGTTTCGTTGGTTACCGAGCACCGTTCCCCCACCGCCTGCCCCTTTTCCGCAAGCTTACTATTCACACTTTACTAATAATAGCAAAGATATTTGCTTTTAAAAATAAAATCACATCTTCCTATTCATTCTGCTTCAGATATCAAATGTCTTGTTATGATCTATATTCCAGATTAATCCAGTAGTAATTACCAAACAAATGAAATATTTGTTTGAGGGAATAAAAAATTCTTTTCAAATATTACTATTATGATAATACCAAAGAAATCCTTCGACTTGCGTATCACAAACGCCGGATGCGCAAGCGCAAAAACACGAAACCAAACTCGTTTCATATAATTTTAAAAAAATACGAATCACTTGATTTATTTTACAATTGTAATGGTACCTTTATTTATTTACTTCCAGGAAATACACCCAAGTATATACTAATATTGTTAGACAAAAAAGTTATTGATCGAATCGGAATGGTGTTGATGCAAGCTAAGCCTTGTCATTGACCTCTATTTTGCCAGCTAGCGTTACGAAACGCGACGCCTGATCGCCGAACGGTCACGCTGTTTCACTTTATTAAAATAGATTGCTTTTACCTAACACCAATATTTTTACAATGTTTAGTCTTAACAGATATAATTGTACCTAGAAGCAATTATGATTTGAACCTTTATAGTTTCACTTTACTAGCTTCAAATAAGAAAAATCTAAGCTATTATATTAATGTAGACTATTTTTTACTTGTCCTTAAGAGTTTTTATACATGTCTTCGTACTTGTAACTATAATTAATAATAAAAATAACAATTAATTATTATATCCAAGAACATATTTAAATATGCTTAAGTGAACTCAAAATAATAAGTAACCAGCTTCATCTCCCAAATAGTCTTCATTAAAATGCTAATTAATATCAAGCAATGGAAAGTCAACGAACTACTTCTACAAGTTAAATTAATTAAATTACATTAACGATGGCTGTCGGGCTTATTTTTAATATTTTTTGTTGACGTTGACTGCCTTGGACAACATACGTCGAATATTTTTTATTTGCTCAATCACAAAAACACCTACACTATCAAAAGAAGTTGATTTATCATGTTTTTAAAATGATTGACATAAACGAACAACGGTAAGGCGCAGCACATTTTAAGGCGAAGTGTGACCATAAGATGGCAAAGATAAAGTCATGGTGACGGATTGATAGAATGACAATTCGTGAGTAGGCCAAGCACCGCGGAAGACTCCGGTCGCGGTTCACCATGGTTCAACGTGACACTTTCCGACGTCATAAGCAACTTTCCTACTAGCAATGCAAGCTACCACTAGCGCCGCGTATCGCAAACGGCATCCAGAGCAACGAATATGTGCTAGTTTTCTAGCAAAGTAATTAATTTATATCATGACTGAGATTTTTTATCAAGGTGCACTGTTGCACTGAGTATTAATTGAGAGACGAGTTAGGCAGTCTGGATATCCACGTCTTGAATGTTGTACTGTAATGATACATTCATACTCTTGGAACGTTCCATTTAATGTTCAATTCATAAGTTGTTCTGATTAAATGCAAACTTTAAAAGTAATAAACTTTCGTGCTAAAATATCAATAAAGTAAAATATGGGAATTTAAGACCTTTAATCTATGCGGCTTTATTCACTTTGCAAGAACATATACAGGTTAACATAATATACACTATATAAATAAAATGTATTTTAATTTATAAAAGATCTTTTTAAATCAAGTATATACAAAGTACATTTATAACCATTTATAATCCTCAGAAATTGTTGAACGCGAGCACTCTTAGAGCTAACTTGCATAACATAACGGTACATACACTCTCGATATTATTAAAATTCATTTCGCTAGAAAATTACTACGAGATCTCAAATTTAAATACATCCGTCATATAGCTTAGAGGATTACAAAAACTTAATGAGTGAATTCTAAATTTTGTACATAGACCAATTTAGTATACTAGTAACAAGCAAAGTACTTAATAGAAAACATGCAAAACTATTGTAAAAAGAATAAACAAACTTCAAAATATCAATTAATCTATAACATATTTAAAATAATTATTAAATAAAACTATCTTTTCGGATTATTTCGCGGATTTATTTTGATTTTTGGTTCCCGACGTTTCGAATGCTTTACAGCATCCATGGTCACGGGAGAGACTGAGGTGTTACATGTCTTGAAGGTATAGTTGTTACAGACAGCCTACCCACAATTAACAAAATGAAAGTTGCACCAATTACTTTACAATATTTTTTAACTTTAAACATTTTTATAATTTTATAATTTTAATTATAATTGAATATGGAAAATTATTTATTTAATTTTTGCTATTATTTTTATAATTATTACAATTTTAAAAATATTAAATAGTAATCTATATTTAGTGTTGCCATTATTATATTTATAACCATAAAGAAAAATATAAAATATAGTATTAATTATTTAATGAAAAATGAAAAATATTAATCTGACAAGCTGTCATTTTGATCTACACTACACTTTTCATTTGTAAAAGTATATTTATAATGTCGCTTAGTAATTTGTTTTTAAATAATAACAAACTAAATTAAAATTATTATCCTTAATTAATTTTAACTTTTTTAAATTACACATAGAACAATTATATGGCTTAAATAATTAATACTATATTTTATATTTTTCTTTATGGTTATAAATATAATAATGGCAACACTAAATATAGATTACTATTTAATATTTTTAAAATTGTAATAATTATAAAAATAATAGCAAATAATTAAATAAATAATTTTCCATATTCAATTTTTATTAAAATTATAAAAATGTTTAAAGTTAAAAAATATTGTAATGTAATTGGTGCAACTTTCATTTTGTTAATTGTGGGTAGGCTGTCTGTAACAACTATACCTTCAAGACATGTAACACCTCAGTCTCTCCCGTGACCATGGATGCTGTAAAGCATTCGAAACGTCGGGAACCAAAAATCAAAATAAAACCGCGAAATAATCCGAAAAGATAGTTTTATTTAATAATGTCACACATTCGCGTAAATCTAAGAAAATATTATATTTAAAATAAATTGTAATATATTTAAAAAGTAATATAACGTATTTGTGTAATAGTTTCAATGAGGTATTACTACGTTGCTTAAAGTCACTAAAGGCGTGTATTATCAGTAGCTGGGGACCGAGCTTCTTTCGGCAAGTTTTTTACCGAAAAGATATAAAAATTTACTTTTTTTCATAAAAGACACACCACCATATAAAACAAAGAACAAAACTTTACATAAATACAATAATTGATCCAAATCTAAACTTATGTATAAACTAGCATTGCCCGCGGCCCCGCCCGCATTCAGATGACCAAAAACCAAATTTTAAGGTTTTACATATTAGTAAACTCTAACATTGCAGCTTTTGTATTTTTTCTTAGAACTGAGACATTTTCCCGCGATAAAAAGTATCAAATATTTTGACCCAGATAACCAGCTATCACCATACCACATCAAAATCCATCCAGTGGTTTTTCTGTGATGCAGTAAAAGACTATAGATTCGACCTCTGTGTCGATAATAATGTTTATTTCAATAAGATTTTCCAAAAAATATCTAATGTACAGATTCGGCTTAGTTACAATTTTTTTATATGTATAGGTATACAAGAATTATATATAAAATATAGGAACATGTGTTGGAATAAGAAAACCTGTGCAGTTTTGCTTTTTAAGCTTTTATTAGCTTCACTAGTAACTAACAAACAACGTAATAAATTTTAGAAGTCAATTTTAACCTACTTCAAATTATATCGTATAGAAATTAAACTGTGTATGTAATATGTAATTCGGATGACAGTACTGTAATTTGGTACCTTGTAGCTGAGCTTATGATGCTAGGAGGTGAATAGTGGATCTTTTCAATGGCTACTAGTAAACCTCACGAATTTGGGCTCATATGATTCGTCTTTGCGAGTCCCAAGCGTTTCAATGCATCAATAGTGTGCTTTTTTAGTTTTTTAAAACTATAAATATTAATCCGACAGTTTGATCCAGGTCATCTGATTAATGAATCTAAAAAAGGAAATATATCTTAATATTATATTTAAATTAAAAACAAAATTAACTTACAACAGTTTTACTGAAACCCCTGCGTCGCCCAACAATTCAGAAAAAAACCTCAGTCCTGAGAAGAACTGGCAAAAGAAACACAGTGGGATCAAAACTATTTTTTTACCCTGTTTTAATAAAAATATTAATTATTAAAATAGATTGGAGGTGTCCTAAGGTATGTTATCTAGGTATATAATATCTTATTACGAGTATGTGTACATACCGATGCGGTTTCAAATCCCGGGTCTCGCCTCTCTAATATTTTCTTGGTCGAATCATTTTTAACGCGATTACGGTGAAGGAAAACATCGTGAGGGAACCTGCATGTATGAGAGAACCACCAAGTTTTGGAAAGAAATGTTAATTCCGCCAACCCGCACTCGCCAACCACCCTGATTCTCCACGTATTGATGGGAGTCCTGTGCCCAGCAGTAGCACGTTAAAAAGGACTAAAAACTGGTATAAATGTCTTTCAATGTAATTAATGAAATACGTACATATTTAGACGTTACACGTGGGGTTGGATTTGTATGGGGAATAACATTTTTCTGGCCAAAATTTCTCAAAACTTATTCTTATTTACTCTTACTCTTATACCTCAATAATTAATTAATTAAAGTCATGTTTCAGTATTATCAGAAAGTAGCTAAAAAATCTGAGCAAAACTGAGGGAAATTGTTAGTTCTTCTATTAAAATATAATGATTATAATTATCTTTAATCATTTACAAATTACGTATATAATGTAACAAAAATATTTCAAAACCAAGCCATCATTAGTAAAATCATAATAATAAAGTTTTATTGAAAAGATTGCAATATGGTTATTCTTCCATAAAACATGCAGGAGTTTTAGAAAAACATTTTAGTGCTAGTTTTTGTTATTATATAACGTAATAATTATATGTAGGTATAATAATATTTTCATGTTTGTTGACCCAGTGATTAAGCCTGTGCGTTGTCTGGCAGTAAGTCAGTAAACGAATTTAAGATTCTTATTTTAAATACGTAATTAAATATTATAATTTTCTTAATACGTACACTACATGTTATTGTTAGTCGTAGTGTTTATTTTTTAATTCTTTAAATCGAACGGTTCATACACCATCATGGACATTCCAAATCTCTCCCATTCCTCTATTAAGTACATCGTTACTCAGCAGGATACCAGAATAGTAACGGGACTCGTCTTTCTTTTTCCCTTTTTTTAGAACTAGACGGAGCGAGGCATGCGTTCACTTTTAATAATGCCCAACAATTTTTGAGGGTCCGTTTTTGTGGCAACGTTTTTAAATCCTAAAAGCTTTTTTAACTGGAAAGTTATTTATAGATAAAGCATATGCATTGTTTTAAATATTCATCTATTATTATTCTCTTACATTATTAGTTTCATAACCACTTATTACTACTTTAGGTGGTGTAACACATGGTACATTATTAGATAATAGATTTTACAAAACACTACATACATATTTATGTATTAAATTAATTAAACTCAAGTTCTGTGTACTTACAAGAATTTTCAAAACTTTGAAGAAAACTTTAATCAAACATTTATTATTTACATTAACAGAACAAAATTTAGAAATGTATTTTGTTTTCAGATTGATTTAGGGCCTGCACTTTCTATACAAAATACAGTGAGTAGCTACTTTGTGGTCAAAATGAAGATCCTTTGTTTACGATGCCTTTGTACGAATAACGGATGCTGGTGTTGTCGTGTGATGGTTTATGACGTCACAATGTTTTTTTTTTTAACAAAATGCACTTTTGCTATGATGCTGGTCCCGTTACAAAGTAACAGTTCCTAACGTGAACCGGGATCAATAGTACATAATACCCGTTTCTCGGAATGAAAGGACCCACCAAAACAAAGGACCAAAATGATATATTACAGATCGTAAATCTAGTGACTGTGACGAATTTGAGGTTTAGAATAATGAGAGAGGTGTAATGTAAATTTTGTGTACAAAATTTAAATGAAGTAGCCTTTGCGGTAAGAAGACTATAAAAATGTTAGAATATGATCTTTCTTTGTTAATAATAATTCCCAATAAAATCTATATAAAAAAATATTAAACTTTTATATGTTAGTTTTTTATATACTTTACGAACGCGATAAGTTTTTCTTACTTAGTCATATTTATTTTTATCGCCCATTTTTTATTTACATTATAAATTCAAAGTGGTACAAGTGTATTACCTCACGCTCTAACGGCTTAAAGGATTTGATTGAAATTCGTAATGTGTATAGGTTATACCCTGAGTGACATATATTGTAATCAGCCCTTTTTAAACGTCCCACTGCTGGGCACGGGCCTCCCTTCAATACGAGAGGGATCAGGCCATAGTCCACCACGCTGGCCAAGTACGGGTTGGCGGACTTCACATATCTTTCGAAAACTTGCTAAGTTCCCTTCGACATGCAGGTTTCCTCACGATGTTTTCCTTCACCGTAAGGCAAGTGGTAATCATGTTAGAAATGATTCGTACATGAAAATATCAGAGGTGCGAGACCCGGGATTTGAACCCGCATCACTCGGTTTCTCAAGCGAGCGCGTTACTACTGGGCACCACTGCCTTACACATGGGTGACATATATACATAAGCTTTTTAAGGGTTTTAATCTAATTGATGTACCTACTACAAGCTGCAGGTAACAAAGTTGCGGGCTACTAATAAAATTCAATTAATTGAGTAGTAAATAAAAAATAGTATCAATAAAATGACAATTCCTTTTTCGTCAACGGCAACAGTTGACAGCAATTCAATTAACACAGGTACCGCTAAAGCTTGCTAATGTTGACTTTTTTATGCAACAAAGTGTTCCGTTACGGGACTTTTTAATGAAAGGGGTTAAATAGAAAGGATGCAGAAAAAATAAAAAAGGCCTGTGATTACTTAACCCATATCCGCTATTTGGACTGAAGCATATGGCCGGGTAACCCTTTAGCCCCGTTACATCGCGTTTAGCTAGCAGTTGTGATATTAATGCATAATAGTTCAAACTTTTTATTGCTCTATCGAAGTTGATTCAATTTAGCCAGGTGATTAAATTTATGAACATCATCTGCTAAAATTATGTGGTTTGAAAACTAGATTATCTTCACAATATTAATTTCATAGCTATCTATTAGAAACTACAATATCCTTTTTAGTGGCGTTTTTTTTTGTTATTATTTTTTGCTTACTTCAATGAAATAAATAAATATTATTAAAGTAAATAAATATTCAGTCGTTTGTAAGTCCGATTTTTTAATGACTGAGAAGATGATATACACAAACGAAATTAGTTTAGAGGAAGCATTCTATGTCCAAAAATTAGAAGCAGGCTGGACTTACTTTATTTCAATAGATTTCATGTGTAAATTGGCCTCATCTTCTTTCATTTTTTTCTAAATTGAAAAGATTATTGTTGTCTATATATTAACATAACATATTATATGATTTAGTGTTTCACAATATTTAGTTGAAAGAGATATTTTTTTGTTCCGCATACATTTATCCCCGTTAGTCTTACACTCATTTAGTTGTTTTTATGCTTTTCAATTTATAAAGTAACTTTAGTATTTTTATGCAGTTGTTTTTTTAATCATTATAGTCTTTTGTCTCCTTGATAACTTCTTATTCTATTTATATAAATGTTTTTGATTTCGGTTATTTATTTGTTCCGACATTTTACAATTTCATATTATGTATTTACTATAATTTAAGATATAATAATGTACCTACGTACTAGATTGTGGATTAATATGAAATTATTATGAAGGACTAGCAGAACCCGCGGCTTCGCCCGCGTTCAATCTACAAAAAAACTTTTTTGGCTTTATTTATATTATCTATAATATATATGTATAATAAAATTCTAACTAATTCGAATCTGTACATTAATTTTTTTTTTTGAACATCTTATTGAAATAGTCATTATTATCGATACAGAGGCCGAATCTATAGTTTTTAGAATTTTGTCTGTCTGATGAAATTTGGTATGATGATAGCTGGTTATCTGGGTTATCTCATCTCTGAGAAATCTACACTAAACGTTGAAACGTAACTAGGGACGATCCCAAGTGGAGTGAGGGGGAGTCGCTAGTATATTATATATATTTTAACAATAATATATGGAAGTCTTATATAGCCTATAGCCTTCCTCAACAAAAAGGCTATCTAATGCAAAATTATTTTTTTAAATCAGATTCAAACAAATAAAAAAACAAACTCTGCCTCTTTACAATATTAAGTATGTAATGTATACCACATAATATCCTATAAACTTTTAATTTAAATTTAGAATAATGAATTATTTTACAAGCTTTTATTTAACTTGTAATGTTTTTTGTTGGTATATTTGTATGGGTCAAATCTTGGAAGCCTTCTAATTAAGAACCGCTTCATCTTATTCAACAGAATGGAAATTTTACATGTTGGCTCGGTTCTGATGACAATGACATTTATTTAATTACTAGCTGAACCAGAAACAAATCTATCTCACAGAAATTATACATTTTTCCGGGATGAAAATTAGCCTTTGTGCTATTCCAGACTATAATCGATATCTGTGCCTAATATAATTCCATCCAGATCCGTTCAACCGTTCTGGCGTGATTAAGTAACATCCAAATATCCATCTAAACTTTCACATCTTATATAGTATAATAAAGCAGTAGAGGTCGAATGTCTGTACATAGCAAAAACATGATAAAAACCGAGTCAGGGGGTGTAAGAAGACAAATAGAACAAATCCAGTTTTATTTCAATTTTTTTGTTTCTCTGTCTGTTTGTCTGTTTGTACGGGCTAATCTTCGAATCTATGGGACAGATTTAAATGAAATTTTGCATGGTGGTACCTTATATCCCCGAGCAACATCTTAGATACTTTTTATCCCGGAAAATTAAACAGTTCCCGTGGGATAGCTAAAAAACTATAATAACTTATACAGCTTAGTACACAAAAACTACTGATTGGATTTTAATAAAACTTCATAATAATATAGTTCATACATGACAATAACAAATCGACTACTTTTTATCCCGGAAAAATGTACGGTTCCCGTGGGATACATGTTTTCGTTTATTTGTAACGTATTATGTACACAACATAGACCCCAAAACAATAGTTATTAAAAAAAATGTCTGTTTGTCTCTTTGTCTATTTGCCTGTATGTCTGTTTGTCTGTTTTTGTATGAGCGTTTCACGCAAAAAGTAATGAACCGATTTCAACGAAATTTGGTGAAGTGATAACTTATTACTCGATTCAACGTTTAGGATACCTTTTACTTCAAGAAAATCTTTCTTTCTCACGGGAAGATACAATAACTGGATTTATCAAGTCCTCCCTAGAAACCTTCCGCTGGCTAAACCTTAAGACATACACACATAAAAACAGTATACAAAAAAAATTGTAGGTCTTGAAAAGTCCTACAGGAAAGTTCTGAATAGTATATGTATATCTCCTAAGCAATATCTATTCTTATCTATACCTATAATAAAACTAACATAGTCATAGTCAAATCGATGTGCGCGTTTCACGCAAAAAGTACTGAACCGATTTTAACTACATTTTGTGTAGTGATAACTTAGTACTAGGATACCTTTTACGACAGGCAAATTATTCATTCCCACGGGAAAACACAATAACTGGTTCTATCGAATAGTCCTTAGAAAATATGGATAACGCTGGCTCAATCTTAAGAGATAGATCAAAACATTGTACAAGAAAATTGTAAGTCTTAAAAAGGTCGATAGAAAAGTTCTCAATAGTATAGGTATGATTATCTCCTAAGGTATACTCGCTATAACTATTTTCATTATTATATATTACTGTTTTATTATACGTTATTCCTTCTATCTATAAATATAATAAAATTGTAGAGGTCGAATGTCTGTACATAGAAAAAAATGCTAAAAACCGAGTCAGTTATCTTCTTACATCCTGTAAGAAGAAAAATAGAACAAATCCAGATTTTTTTCAGTTTTTTTGTTTCTCTGTCTGTTTGTCTGTTTGTATGGGCTAATCTCCGAAACTATTGAACCGATTTAAATGAAATTTTTCGTGGTCGTACCTTATATCCTCGGTCAACACGTAAGATACTTTTCATTTAAGAAAGTTAAAGAGTTCCCGTGATATAGTTAAAAAGCTATAGTAACTTATACAGCTTAGTACACAACTACTTATGCACCTAATTTAGTAATATTTAACATTCTGATACCTTATATTGCCGGTTAAACAACAGGTTACTTTTCATCCCGGAAAAATGAACGGTTCCCGTGGGAACTAATAGATCTCTATAAGCCTTTTTCTAGAGGCGAACCCGAGCGAAGCGAGGGTGAGCCGCTAGTTTATAATATTTGTAAGATGACCTTATTCTCCATCTAGAACAGGGTCCAGACGAAGAAACTCCTCAACGACTTACAGTTCAGACACGAAATGTTATGTACGCATTCAATTATTATAGCCTGTTCTCTACCATGACTTGGCTGCTGCGTCCAGGCTTGGCTCCAATCGAGGGATCTTCTCAGCGGTCAACTGCATAGTTACGAAATGTTGTACGTACATTTAATTATAATTCAGTTGACTTAAATAGTGCACCAAAACCATGACTTGTAAACTTAAAAAATAGGTAAATAAATTAATAGTAAAAAACATTTTTAAAACCAAGCTTTTATTTTAAAAAGAAGCTAAAACTTAGCTAAAGCTTAAAGTGTACCTATAAAAGCTAGTTTTTAAAATCATTTTTTTTTTACTACTAATTTATTAAGTAATTATTAGATTGCAATTTGTATATTAGAATAAATATTATAGATAAATATTGTAAAATTAATATGTTATATTTAAAGATATATTGAAAAAAAATACATTCCTATGATATCGATACTAAATTCTCAACAACTAACTAGTTAAGTTATTATAAAATATGAAAATTAAATTAAATATACGAAATTAATTATCATATTAGATAGTTGATTCCGAAATTATTTTGATTATTTAAAAATCTTTGAATGCATTGTAAATTTCCGTTTGATGTAGATATCTATTATCACTTAAGATTTTTCATAGACCTACAAATGGACCAGTATGCTTGGTAGATAACTTAACTAGTGTGTTAATTTATTTTCACTTTTCGCCATATCGAGTGCGTGGCGAGAGAGCCGTGACGGGGCGCTGCCGATGTATCGTCGATTCCTGGAACCAACGCTTTCCATTGCCGACTGAACTGCATCTTCCCGAGAAAATCCACGCGGGTTCGTTGCACTTACAAACTCATAACCCCCTTTCTAAAGCACCGATCCAATTATGTGCACTTTCGCAAGCCACTACTGTCACTCGCCTAGATACGGATAGGAAACTCAACGATGCGTTTGCGCGCTCACCTGCCGCTGACGCCGCGTATCTATGTAATGTTCCAACAGTTAACCCTCTAACTGAAAATATGATTTAACCACCTTAAACAACATAACAACATCATATTAATTTTGCATAAAACATTTATAAGCAATATGAGTCATCGTGACCTAGTGTGCACTAAAGTTCATAAAACCTCGATTTCTAGGCAATTAATTTTTCTATTCACCGAAAATAGGTTAAATATTTTCAACTTTTTCCTAATGCCATTAATGCAGAGTAAGAAAGTTTTTCCGCTGTAATCACGCTCCGTGGCGCACGCTAATGAAAACGAGACAGGGTATCGAACTCGTCTGCCGCCACTGCGATAATATGCTGTCTACATTAAATGCACTTTATAATCACATCTCATAATCTTCATTAACTAGAACGGATGCAGAGAACACTTTCAGGCTAAAAGTATATATCTGTAAGTCGGTCCATGGCACTTACGTACTTACAAAAACCCCTTCCAAATTATTATTTATTTTCTACGATTTTTTCGGTCCGCAGCGGTCCCCCAACGCGACGTATTTTTTTTTAGAATTATTAATATATACTTAGGTACTTTAAGATTGAGTTTTTTTATTATTTTTTACTTTTTAAAGGGAACTTAGGTTTTTGTGTCGGGGGTTTTTTAAATTTTTAATTTAATTTTTTATTTTATACTTTTTAAGGGTACATACTTATTATAATGTAGATTTTGTTAGTAAAAACCTTGGATGGTGTAGTAATTTGTGAGCTCGACCAAAGAAAACTATTTAATAAGCCTCATCACAGATCATCTTTAGCAGAATTGCAAAGACTGAGATGTAGTAATTGATACTCTCACTTGACAATTGGATTTCCATGTCCTAATTTTCCCACCACCAATTTTCTCATCAATCGAAGCTGAGAACACTCTCGATTAAATTATCAATATTCTCTTTCAGTGCGCTTTCATTTGAGACCCCACTCGAGTATATTTGCAGGCATTCGGTTATTCTTCCCTACTTTCACCCCCCACAACTTTTAAACGGCTCAACCGATTTTCATCAAACATGTCTAAGAACACTCGCACATATGTCACCTTTAATACAAAAAAACGAAATTGAATTGATGCCACAGACAGACAGACAGACACAAAGACTTAAAAAAAGAGTTAAAAATATCTTAAAGTACAGTATACTATAATAATAGAAATTCAATTTTACATTATATTATGTATTGAAATAAATGAACTACAATTACAGGTTCATCTCTTTTAGCTTTGTGGCATATTGATACCAATTAAATTCAGATCAGATTACTTACATCGTCTGTTGTTACTTAATCTTTTCCATAATTTATAAGGTAATTGGTAAACCAAATACATTAAACGATTTATGTATCTACTATCTAGATACATTCGTTTAAATGCGGAAGATGAGTTTTGGAAATTTCACTGCATTTTAAATTTCTAGAATTTTTGTTTTGTCTAGATATAAAAGATATACGTATATTATACGTACGTATACGTATGTACGTATATTCTCGTACGTAGGTATTCATAAAATGTGATTATTCTATAAACAAGAAATATTTTTTATATATCAAAATATTCTATCTAACTTCGTTTATTAATAGTATTAACAGATTTTAATTTTTTTCCTAAAAATTGACGATTTATGGTCGGAATGGTGTATAAGTCTGGCTGGATATGACAAGTCTGTGCCACATGTTATTTACAGAAACTAGACAGGTTGAACTTGTCATAAGTGGTTGCAAAAATAGAGGGGGAATTTAGAGTGCATTGACACACTTACCTACTGTACACTGCAACGGCGAAAATGCATTGGCGGCGCGTCGTCACTCGCTTCTACGGACTAGTACCACGCTCATAGAACTTCCTCACCCTCTCAATATATCGTAATGTCATAGACTTAGAGATCTACACAATGTTTACGTAGTTCTATATAAAATGGACACATTATACCACTTACGCCACAGAAAAGTGGAATGACGTCCGTACAACGATGTGGTTTTCACTTATAAACTCGAACTTAGAGAAAAGTTAGGGATTCATTTTAAAAAGTTACTCTATAGTTTACACCATTTTAATTAAATCATTTTCATTAACATAAGTGATTTTAATAAATAACTCTTCTCTTAATTTATTATCCTAGATGTTTATAGTATTTTATGCAATAGTTGTACAAAAATAATAATTAATGATCTTTCTTTTGTTAAGGAATAAGTTAGTCTTGTTTTTTCAAGCCGCGTATAGTAAAATACGATCGTCAAAATATTGATAAATAACACAATCAATACCTTAATAAAATATTATAAATTAATATTAATGCCAATATAAAATCCAAATATTTCTTTAAACTTTCATTCAAAACACACCGGAATTATGTGAATGATTTACATGATGTAATAATTAATGGAATGCATCGCAATATCGTAGTGCACTTGACACCGCTAAGGTCAATGACAGCGTAGCAGCGTAGCATGCACTACTATCGCCGTCGACAGCGCCGTAGCTGACCTTAACTATAATCGAAAATTCTTGTAGAAAAATATGAAACAAAATATATTATTATTTAGTACATACAAGTATATATTTAAAAGTTCAAGTAGTCTTTATACTTAATAGATAAGTGAAAAAACTTAATTCTTTTCTTACATTTATTGCGCCATTTTACATATAACGATACTATATGTGAGCGTGTGAAATTATACTAAAATATTCAGACTCTTTCAAATGCATGATAAATACCTCCTACAATAATACCTCATGTACTTGGGACTTTTAAATCATATTTTATATGAATGTCGACTGACAAAAAGATCTGTACATCTATACAGATAAATAAAAGTGAAGTGTCTGTTTGTAATGTCAAAATAACAGCTTTTTACTAAGTACATATGGATGTATACACGGTACATATACCAAAACAACATTATTTACAATTTTTGTCTGTCAGTCTGTCTGTTTGTTTGTTCCGGCTAATCTCTGAAATGGCTAGGCCGATTTTGACGGGACTTTCACTGGCAGATGAGTAATAAGTTGTGACTTAGGTTATTTTAATTTTTTTTAAAATAGGGTCCTACGAAAAAGAAATTAAAACCAATGAAAAATTTAATAATATCCGAATCAAATAGGAAAGTTGTATACAAATCGGTACATTGTTAGAGGAGTTACTTTATTTTACTGTTAGTTATTACTAGTATATATTTATAAAAGTTAAACAAAATAATAGTATGAAGTTTATGTAGAAAACTATGAAAGAATACGAATATCTATTAACCCAATAAAGCTAAGCTCGTTGATTAGAGTTTTAACTAGTTCAGAAGTTACAAAATTGTTTCCGAATATCTGAGTTAAAATTTGTGTCATTAATATATAGTCACAGTAAAAGGATTTATGAAGTTATACTTCTTTTGGCATGTTTGGAAAAAATTATGAGAGTAAAATTTTTCGACGCGCGCGCGCACCGATAGCCAAAAAGCGACATGATGAAGTTAGCTGAAAGTGACATGATGAATTTAGCTGCATTCCTTTTACAAACAGAGAGTTGTGACATACGTGATGAAATCTATAGCTATTTTTGTTCTGTTACGCCAAAGAAATATAACTTCTTACGTGCGTACATAAGTACACACAAAGGTTTTAAAAAAAAATACAAACTCTTACCAAGCTCAGTCCGACGAAGACATGACAAATTGCTGGTTACTTATATGATAATATGCACTTATAAGATATTTAAATTAAAAAATAAAATAGCCTTTATTACTGAGAATATTACATATTATGTAGACATTTTATATAGGTATTAGGTACTAATTCTTAAACATTTAAATAATAAAAATTAAAAATATAAAAAAGTAAAAAAAATAAAAATAAAAAACACTTCTACTTTCACGCGATTTTAATAATCCTCTATTAAATAAATAGAACAAAATTATAGAATGCAACCATAGATATCACATGACAGTTGTAATAAAAGAATAAAACTATGTTTCATATTACACAACTATTTTAAGCAATGATAAAAACACAACATAAAAGTTAGTTATTTTATATTTTATATAGTAGTATTCAGTGACGGAAAATAGAATGATATTATGGTCTAAATAGGCATTTCTACATATAATCAGTTTGATTCATATTCAAAAACAATTAACACCTAGAGACGGCGCTAGAATTTATTAAGAAGCGATTAAGGTAGTATCGGATAGTGTTGGAGTAGCGCATGTCGGTGCATCGTGAGGTGACAATGAAAGTACGACGTTTCTCGCTTGCGATAGTTCGCAGCAATAAGGCCACCCGCGTTCAACGGCCCCGATCGCGCCGTTACGCCGGACGCCGCGCGCCGCTCTCGCTGATCGACGCACTTCCACTGATATAATAATCACACTATTCGAAGGTAGCACACGACAGAACGTTCTATAAGAGGCTTAACTCTAAAACATAGATAAAGTCTAAGGTCTATGTTATATGTTCATACGCCCATATGCTCAACTTGACCCCATAGTGGTAATCTATATTAGATAAACTAATCTACATTACATAAAAAGCAAAAATGTTGATAGCCATTGAAACCTCTAAGAAAAGATTTTTTTAAATGCAACCTCTAATCAAGCTCAGTCTGACAAAGATATGTAATTTATCCCATTCCATTATCCCATTATTATTATATTATATATCCATATTAATGTTATACTAAACGTGAAAGCATGTGAGGGTGGATGGATAGATGTTTGTTAATCACGCCAGAACAGCTGAACGGATCTGGATGAAATTTGGCACAGAGATAGATTATAGTCTAGAATAGCACATAAGTTACTTTTTATGCCGGAAAAATCTACGGTTCCTGTGGGATATCCATACTAACCATTAAAATGTATAAACCCGAGCGAAGCGAGGAGGTGTAATAATATTTGTTACATTTTGTAATCAAAAAAAAAATGTTTTAATTCATTTTCTGCTTATAATTTATTACATTATTCAATCATTGTGGTAATAGTTATGCTATAAATATGAACCTCTATTAAATAAACAAAAAAAATTACAGTAAATGAATGCTAGTACTTCTTCTTTTTATGTTCTTCTTTGTAATAGTTTTTTGTAATATTCTTCTTTATAATAGTGATGATAGTAGTAGTAATAAAATAAGACTAAATAATGTTTCAAAATTATTTTAAACATAACATAGACGTAACATAAAAGTTAGTAATTTAATCTTAAAATAGCTTAAATACGCTTATTCAAATACAAAAATAATTATATGTTTAAAAACAACTGAAGTACAACGAAAAAAAAAACAAATTAAAAAGAAAGGTCACTTTAGTATTCAACTATTAAGTAATCGTTGATAATGAAGTTTACAGCGAGTTTTTGGCAACTTACTAGTGGGTCGTTAACCCCAAATTCGTACAGCCTTTCATTTTCCGTTTTTGGATCTGTAGCTGTTTACTCGGACTTATTTAAATCTCACGCTTAGTCACAAACAAGTTCTACATTAGAATAAACTAGTTACATACTGGCATTCAGTTAACTCTTTTAATGATAAAAATAAGCAATTCTTCTCAACAATATTTATTAATCACTAGAGACTTACCCTCGCTTCGCTCGGGCGCGGCCCTAACCTTAGTTTAGGGCTTTGGAACGAATAGAGAGGACAAAAGTACGAACATTCATTTTTGTTTATATGGCTAGATAAGGTAAAGATAAAATCAAATTTTTGGTAGATAAGTTTTTAAACCAGATAAATCCAGCTTACACATTTTTTAATTATTTTTTTAAAATTTGTTAAAGTGAATTATTTGAAGATTTCCTAGAAGTTCATAAACTAATTTTACACCTTACACTGCGATCAACTTTTAAAAAAACATATAGTGGTTTAATATATTGAAAACGAACATAGTACATAACGTGACCACAGCAGTATTTTGAAGCGAAGGGTAATTAATTGCATTTGTTCGCCGAAACTTCTCGAAAACCTTTCAATTTTATTTTCATCAGATCATAGATATCGTAATCTTTATTCATATTAAATTTTATTTAACATGTTTTAATTTTAATTTATTCAAGGACAACAACGTTACTTTAAAAATATTTTTATTAAAATCCCATTATTTTTCGTAGAAAGTAACGGAGTAAACATACATACTCGTGTGTATGCGCAGGAGCAACGGCAGCGGCCGGCTATGATTCACGAAGCATCGCTCACTCTTGTAACATAATAAACTGAATTAACATTATTTGGCGGTTCGGGCTTTACCTCCTTTTCTTTTCGTCTTAGTCATACTGCTTGTTTCATCAAGTCATCGGCAAATCCAAGAAACTTATACATCTTGTAAATGTACATAGTGATTCAGTTTGTCGTGTATGAGTGAACATAAAATTTGAAAGTATTCGGAGATTTATAATATAACTAAATGGATAGAATAAAAATATTATTTTTTAATTATAATATCTATACTAGTAAACCGTTTTCGCGTCGCGGAAGCATCGAGAGTCTATTGATATATTAATTTATAAGTATCTCTTTTAGAAAACAAATCTTTTTTTCCCCCATATTATACGGGAAGCACTAATTGATAGACCGGAATGAAAAATGTGACCTTCCACCGCAGACTAAGAATATGTTAAATTTTGTCAAATATCCTTGATAGGTTCAGACTCAAGGCATTAAGAAGCAACAAATTAAATTAATAAAATTGAACAAAGGTTATTTTTTAAGAATTAAAAAAATACAGTAATTTACTTGCTACTATTGTAGATATTCCTCGGTAAAATTTACTGAATTTTTTGTCTCTAGACTTAGGCTTACATTTTAATATTGATTTTTTAAACTAGTATTATGGTTAATGTGAATTATTTAAGAGTTTCTAATATAATAATAATAATATTTCAGATATTTGAGATATCGAAATAATTATTCAGTTTAAATGAGTACTTTACACTGGTGTGACGCAAACAGAGACTTGCCAGGTAAAACCATTGATTGGCCGCCAACGTCACCGCCTCCATTTCGCCGCGTATGTAGATGACAGCAGCAGCTTTCCGGTAATGTAACAGTCGCTTATGCCTGTAAGAATTCTGCTGAAGGTTCATTGAACTTTCGCGAGTGCAGAACGCAGCAGTAGTGGGGGAATTACACTAGGTCACACCCGGCCGTCGGCACACTTACCTTGACTCGACGCACTCGGCGCCGCCGTGCGCTCTAGCATCGAATAGAAAACTAGGCACCCTGAACAATTTCTCGCAATTATTTTCATACATAATACAATATTATGAAGATAATTTTATAATTCACGAGTTTTCTTACATAAACGTGGTAAAAATTTGGTCCTTGCGTAGCAACTGACAATTTCCGACAATATATCCAAATTCATTTGTTAACATTTGGTAATAAGACGGGAGTATTTAATTGTAGTAAATTATAGACTATGAAGGGAATTTAAATTGTTCAAAATATGTTTTTTAAATTATGCATATAAAGAATTCAAAATTTCTTCAGGTACTCATGCACTGTTAAAGAGGTCACTGTCATTTACGTTATATTTACATGTAATACAGTAACAACACAATCTACACACAATCTAATGTACAATACATCATATCATACAATGTATCATACATCAATGTAATGTACAATACAATCTTTTTCGAAGGAAGAGGTACTTACTCTATTCGAGTGTATCTTTTTATTTGTGTACGTTACGCGATGTGTTGCCCAACTATGAATTAATTTTCATTAGTCTTTTTCAAATAAATTGGTTAAAGGTTATCACTTCAAGGGGGTCCGAATAAATTTCAAGATAAACTTCTAAAAAATGTTAGGGTATTATTGAAGTATGTAGGTTAACCTTTTTCAAGTTAAAATTTATTGCAATAAGAGCAATGTAATATAATTTTAATTATAACGAATACATAAATTCAGAGTTTAATCACGCAATTTAACGTAGAAAAAAATTAAATATATAATAAATTTTTGTATAGTGATATATGAAACAATATTTTAAATAGTAATTTCAGCTGTAATTGGCATTGGTATAAATTTCGCTATTATCCTAAAAGCAATATCTATGTATTATTTTCTCTAACATGAGACGGGGCCAATGTGTCAATGCATGCGTCGCTTGTTTCTACATACATATTCTACACACATAGAGACATAAAATTAAATACTACCAAGCCTATACTTCGGAAACTAATGAAATACACTTATGCAAGCAAGAAAGACATAGATTACAATATAAACGCATATTAAATGGCAAGCGTAAACTGTATTTACAGATAAATTCTAAATTAGACCTGCTACTATTGATGTTAGAACACTAAGAACGTTGTAACCAGGGCCGGATTTACCTTAAGTGCCGCCCTGGGGCACCGTGAAAAATACCGCCCTATTGCCTATATACTGCATTACCTATATAGTACCACTAGGGTCTCTAGGTACGTTTTCATTTTTTTGAACGGGACCCTAATTCTTATTCTTGAATAAAAGTAGTCTATGTTATTCCTTATAACATCAGCTATATGCCAGTGAAAATCCCGTCAAAATCAGTCCAGCCGTTATGGAGATTATCCAGAACAAACAGACAGACAAAGAGACAAAAATTTAAAAAATTGTGTTTTTCTTATAAGTACTGTATCTAGTTTTATATGCATTTAGTAAAATTTTATTTATCTGTATAGATTTATAGATTAATCAGGCGAATAATCTCCGCGGCGACATATAGACCAGGGCTGAAAAAGTGAAAAAATAATAATAGTGGGATGAAACCCATTGAAAAAGGAAGAGAATATAACAAAAATGAAAGGAAAAATAATTTACGGGCGATCTGACGTCGGGAAGTGGGAGAGGGTGAGTTTTTAAGGGTAAAAAACGGTTTATCTGGTAGATATATGAATAATTTCTATTGAAAAGTTGTTCTTTAAACATGTCTACAAAAAGATTTATTTTGTTTTTCTTAATAAGTTATTAATTTTTAAGTTAAATAGCTTTACATGCTAGTACTACACTAATAAAATCATATAGAAGTTATATCTGAACATTATTTTTATTGGAATTAAAATTACGACAAATATTAACTAAATATTTGTCGAGTTATTTTTATGTATTAAATATCACTATACACACATTGATATAGTTTTTTCTAAAGAAACTATTTATAATAAATTTTTGTCTATTTTGGTCTATCTTGCTAAAATGTTTATAGTTTCAGCGTGGTTTTATTCTAAGCATTTTTGTTCTTTTTTTTTCAGGGATGAGATATTTTTCCACAGTAAAAAGTACCTATCCTATATGTTGACCCGGATAACCAGCTATCACCATACCAAATATCATTTAATCTGTCCAGTGGTTTTCACGTGATGCGTTTCCAGACAGACACAGAAAGACAGACAAAAATTCTAAAAACTAAAAAGTATAGATTCGGCCTCTGTATCGATAATAATGACTATTTCAATAAGATTTTCAAAGAAAAATTTAAATACAGTTTCGACTCGGAATTTTATTATTGGATAGATATGTCGAATACAGCCAAGGCATGGATTTATGGTGTGTTTTATATGTCATTATCTGATATCTTTTTTAATGATATAACTAAGAATCAACTTGGAACTTAAAAGTGCATTTTAACAAAACTACATACCGACTGTTAAATACAACTAAAGTTAGTTTAAATAACTAACTTTAGTTGTATTTAACACTCTAACACAACTAACTACTTTGTAAGTTAAGTTAAATATTAAAAGTTTAATATGATTTTCTTTTAAAAGTAGTCTTATTAAGCCAGATAAAATATTTGACAAGCAACCAAATGATTTGATAATGAGTTTTATAGGAATAAAAATGAGCCCTATGATGCGACGCTATGAGCCTTGATATACTGATCCCATGCAGAAGCGGATCCGAGAAAAGCTGACACGAAAGAAACCCTTGGTCTCAGCTGTAAAAACATAAAATCGCCTGATAAAATGTCTTAGAATTACTTCGCTAAAAAAATCAATATCTTACTGTTGCGAAGAAAAGGAGGTAGCAAAGATTTTTGCCCAGAGTTTTTAAGATTACATCATTTGTACAAAAATCATATTATATTAAAGGCCGCTTGCACCAAAATCTTAATCTTATTCAGTATCTTAAATACGTTTAGCAAAAATCAGATAGTATAATTTGATGTTTCTAAATAAAACATTAAATTAAGATTTTAGTGCAGTGGTCCTAGATATACAAATTTTTGGATAAACTTCCGAAAAGCGCATATCGCCGATGAATCCGAAGTTTAGTACAATAACGTATTTTGACCTCGTAACCACGAACCGCGTAACGAAAATTGGCGCAAACGCCATTTTGAATATGAAAAACGAAGGAGAACCTCTTTTAGTTCGGTTCGGTCAATCGCGCATGCCTAACCGATTTAGACTATTTTAGCTTTCCCCAGGAAGGGTATGGGTTGCAATCGGACGAACCCGAGCGAAGCGAGGGTGAGTCGCTAATAGCTATATAAAAGCAAGAATAAATTTATTCTTCAAAAGTTCTTGAAGTTCTACCTCTGCCAAGACTTTCCCTACTGTAATTGTATTTAAAAAAAGCCTTTAAATAATTTCCATTATTTTATAATACTATTTTCATTTAATATACATCTTTGACATATGATATTGCAGTTTGTAGCTATTTAACAATAGTTTAATTTGTCTAATCATAAATAACAAATCATAAAATAAACTGGCTAGATATTAATTTATCGGCTCAGTATTAATTTGAAAAAATATAAAAACATTCTACTCGAGAACTTTATACCTATTACTGCTATTACGAAATATCTCTAGATAGAGTACCTTCTAAAACTTACATTAGAACTTCGACTCTTTAAGAAGATAATGCAAGACTTATTGCTTTATAAGCTAAAAAAATAACCACATAAAATTTTCAGATATTAATATATTAGTTATGAAATTTACATCCAAAATCTCAACTACATAAAACCAGCTCTTAAGCCATAAATTAAAAAATAAAATAGACAATAGCACGTATTAAATTCTTTATGCACATGGACATTGAATAATCACCTAATATAACTAACTTTTACGTAGCGGAATAACTTTGAATGTCAACTAGAAAATGCTAGTGGCATACACAAATCAAACAAGTTTTTTGTATTGATCTGCGGGTGATCGAACTTTGCCGCACACGAGACGAGCTATTGCTAACGCTTATTGCAAAACAAGCTTAGAAATAGAATCTTAGCACTTTAAGGGCTAGCGCAGACAGTAACATAGCGTTCTAACACGGAATATTAATATGTAATTTATAAAATGTCATAACATAAATTCTTATGATATATACGCAATAAAAAAAGTAAAAGAAAACAATATAATACGATGATTATATCATAGTCAAATTTTATAATATAATGAACACCAATAATAATTTTATTTTAACAAAATGTTGCTAATAATACATACAATTGATAAAAATTTGTTAGTCATATAGTTATTTGAATTCTAATAAATCAATGCGAAAACGAAAGATTTTACTGGCTGACCGAATGTGGTTTTACTTATAACAGAAAAAATATTTACTTACCGTGATTTCTATAGAAATATTATATATATATATATATATATATATATATATATATATATATATATATATATATATATATAATATTAAGTACACTGTTTACGTTCGCTGGAAGCTCATACCCATTAACCAGTGTAGGCAGCCTTAGGAAGTCAATTACATTTTCAAGCTTATCAAAAAGATTATAAGAATAGTTAGTATCTGCATAATATGTAAATGGAGTGACAAAACAACATTAAATTCAATTACAAACTTTTTACTATCTAAGATTGGCATCTAAATCAAACTTGACACTTCTTACTAATATATCATCAATAGTGAAATTTTTAACTTCTTGATCGCAATAAATACATTATTCTCTCAAAAGGTCTAAATTCAAAGGGTTATTTTGAATTGAGTAAAAATTATTCTTTAACCATTGTTTTATGCCTAAAAATTGTTGCACTATAAGATTTTTATCGAAAAATTATAGGAAAAGCTTATTGAAGATCTTGGTGTATGTGTTTTTACATATAATCTGAAAATGTTAAATATTAAAAAAATAAAGATCAAATATAATCCTAGATACTTGTGAAATAATTTTTCTGAGTATTGCAATGTTGAACTAAGAAAATATTTCTATTGCAATACTTGCAATTAATTGGGTGCTAAAATCGCATATTTAAAAAAAATTAAAAATACATATATGCTGGGACACTAATTCACAGTAACATCTATATAGTTCCATGGTAAGCTACGAGGCTTGTGTTATAGATACCAGATAGATTAAACACTACACATATATAACTTTAAATACATATTATAAATTTAAAAAAATCTTAAAACTAGGTACCTACTCATCTTTTTATCGATTTTACGAGACTATTTCAAAACAAATATTTAATAGTATGAAGCATAGTATTTAAATATTTATATACGAAGGTTGAGTTTTAGTAAGTACTTTGTTGTAAATGTCAAAAACCTCACTATCATGCGGGTGCGCAGTTATTATCTTCCACCACGTAGCTGAGTAAACCTTAACAGTCTTAATAACAACATACTATGAACAAAAGAATAAACAAGTATAGGTGACGAGATTTCTATTTTAAAATTATCTTGCATTTTGTATATTACGGGACCATACAATGTCTTTATACCTGAAATCATGTTATTTGGTTATTCTTTTTGATATCTTTAGAACGTATTTTTTTTTTAAATATTAAATATAAAATTAATACTATCTTCAATACTAGTTAACTCTAAATATGAGAGTTTAATTATCCACATACAAAAGTTAATAATTACTTCTAGGAGACTTCAGAAATACAGAATAATAATTCTTCACAGAATTTTGAAAGCAATTCAAACGTCGTTAACCCCTTATAATTGGCTAATGGTTGTAGCACTCAAAAGAGTTCAACGCACGTCCGCAGCCACAACTAGCCTCACGACTCTTATACAATGGCTCTTTTTGTGCAACCTCAGTTTTGGTTATGACATCATCACCTCTGAGCTTATATCATGGTGTACGTACATGCACCATGATATAAACACATAGCTACATAGTATCGCAATACTGCGATCAATATCATTTTTGTTATGCCAACAACACTTAAGTGATGGTTGTGAGATAGATTTCCTCCTACGATTAAAGGAATTCATTAAAGAACATAATGTATATTTCAGTACTTATTTTTATGTGTACATATACTTGTAGATACGTGGGATGTACATATACTATGTATACAAGTATTTTAGATTACCGTAACATAAAATTATTTATCAGTTTTAAATTTATTAATGCTGAAACTGATTATTTAATTTAAGTTTATTTACCCGCGTACATAACAATACTTCTTAAACCATTAAAATTTAAGAAATTATAACCTTAAAGCAAAGTAAAATCACTTTGCTTAGTACTTAATATCAGTTATTGTTAAAAGAGTTAAACAAAACATTTTGACAAAACGATATGTTAACAACGCTTTTCAACCGACTTCAAAAAGGAGGAGGTTCTCAATTCGACTGTATGTTTTTTTTTATGTTTGTTACCTCAGAACTCCGTCATTTATTAACCGATTTGGACAATTTTTGTTTTGTTTGAAAGGGTATACTTTCAGATTGGTCCCATTTAAATTTCAAAAAAAAATACCACCCCTAAGGGTGGAAAAACAACTAATGATGAATTTAACCTACTTCTAATTGTCATATTGACTTGAAATTTTGCAAGTATTTCTATTTCTGTTGATAGTACAGTGGTTTGTTGTTGTTGACCTGATCTGACGGCAAGGCCCGGCAAGGCCAGAAGGTGGATAGGTGGAACTCTTCAACGGCTAATAGTAGATACTTTGAGTTTGGGCTTATTTTGTTTGATTTGACAAGCCTAACACGTTAGAATCCTTACTTTGCTACTACTGTCTACACTAAAAAGGGAAAAATAAAAACTTTTTAACAAAAAAATAAAAACCGGCTTCAAACAAAAGCACTAAAAATTAAAAAATAACTGATTGGTAGTTTTCATTTACTATACATACCTAATCAAATATTTTCGAAGTCGGTGTGCTTTGGCTAAGTAATTAAAGCCTACCTATTAAATACATACCTAATCAAATATTTTCAAAATCGGTGCCAGCCCATACAAAGCAAAGCACACCGACTTCGAAAATATTTGATTAGGAATGTATAGTAAATGAAAACTACCAATCAGTTATTTTTTAATTTTTAGTGTTTTTGTTTGAAGTCGGTTTTTATTTTTTTGTTAAAAAGTTTTTATTCTTCAACTGCACGCACTGCGATCAATGATTACGCTGTAACTTAACCTTCCATTTAAAGCGTTCTAAGGAGTTTTATTATTGATTAAATATAAAAAAAACTTACTTATTTTGTGTAAGGTACATGTAGTACTGACTGGTTCATCAACGCCAGCAACGTAATCAACCAACGACTAAGAATAGGTTTTTAAATTCAAATCCCCCTTGGGTTTAGTTTGTAATTTGTAATTCGTATAGACTTTTAATAAAGTATTAAACTAAAAATAAAGCTACCAGAAGATAATGTTAATAATGAATTGCAAGAAAAATACAGTGAAACTGAAAAATCTATACTTATACAAATATTCTATCTTATGACATATGTAAAAAGTAAGTATTGTAAAAATGCTTCTTGATTTTTCTTCAATAGTAAAATTTCTTTTAGGATTTCACTATAATAAACAAAATTTAAAAAATCTGTTATATATATATATATATATATATATATATATATATATATATATATATATATATATATATAAATGTACGCTTTACAACAAATATAATGAAACTTTATTTAAATTCTCATAATTGCACAAATAAAATATAATCCCCTATGTACCTACCGAGACAAGATATCAATTATGGAGGTGGGAGTTGCAAAAAATCAAGGAATATTTCGGTGGAAGCTTGATGTCCGGTTACGTAAGTTCATCTAGCTTCAAGGCCGAGGACGTTGCACCCGAATCGCTGATCGCGTCCTGCCGGCCCGAGTTTGGACGAGTCTTTTTTTACTAACTCAATATTTGTAGCCCGCCTACCCACACAACTCTAGCATTCGACTTAGAAACATTCAAGGATAAATTAGATTATTTTATTATTTTTCATTAATTCTGCATGAGTATTATAATATATTAGGTTCTTCATAAATTGTTAGAGATTGATTCGCGTGTCAGCAATAATGGCACAATGTTTCTGTACTAAGGAACTGACACTTGTAGATTACTTTACTGAATAAAATACTCGTTGTTGTCCGCGGCACCGCTCACATGGTTGGTACGTCGTAGAAAAATAAAATATAGTCTGTACCCTTTACAAATTTAACTTAAGTCTATTGTTCCGCCACAGCGTGAAGAACAAGTTCAAAAACTTTTATTTGTATTTTTTCCCAATTAACAATTGTTTTCTCATTTTTATTAATCTATACTATAATAAAACTGTAGAGGTCGAATGTCTGTACATAGAAAAAAATGCTAAAAACCGAAATAGGAATTTAAAATTATTTATATTAAAAATTAATATTAATTATAATTAAAATTTCCGAATCTACTGGACTGATTTAAATGAAACTTTTCATGGTGGTACCTTATGTCGCCGGTAAACATTTTAGTTCTTTTCATCCCGGAAAATTAAAGAGTTCCCGTGGGATAGTTAAAAATTATAGTAACTTATACAGCTTAGTACATAAAAACTATCTCTCTACAACAGTGCTGTCGTCCGCGTACCCATAGATACCGGGTATAAGCAGATCGTTCATATGCAGCAGGAACAAGGTTGCAGAGATAACAGATCCCTGAGGAACTCCTGAGTTGATCTTTAAGGGTTGTAATGAACAACCCTCAACCACAACTTTGAGTGATCGGTCGCTCAGGAATTCTTTAATCCAGCCGATCAGGCCAGGAGATATACCATAGGCTGAAAGCTTGCTTATAAGGCTAACGTGCCAGACCCTGTCAAAGGCATTAGAGACATCGAGGGAGACGGCAATTGCCTCCCCGCTTACTACCATGGTGTTTGGTAGTTTGTCCCTTAGTCGCCTTTTATGACACCCACGGGAAGATATGGGATGGCCATATTCTAGTTGCTAGTACAGTACAGTAGTAAAACTAGAATTAGTTGCCGTAGCCACACAGACAAAACAGTTAAAGAAACAATAAATAAATATAAATATATAATATGTTTGTTTGTTTTTCTAAGAGAAAAGGGGGAGGAGAGGAAAGGAGAGGAGAGGACAAGACAGGCGAAGAAGATTTGCGAAAAAGAACTGCAAAAGACAGGCCAAATCTTAACAACAGGCTCCTCTCTTCTTGCTCCTCCCCGCTCCACTCCTCTCCTCTCCCTTTTCTTTTATTTTTCTGCTGTAAAAGATATCTTAAATATCCTAACCCGAGTAATTAGTTATCAGTATACAAAATTTAGTTGAAATCGGTTCAGTGCTTTTTTCGTGAAACGCTCACGCACAACAGACAAACAGACATATAGGAAACAGACATACAGACAAACAGTCAATTTTTTTCATAATCATTGTTTTGGGATCTGTAGGACACAATACGTTACAGTCATTGTTTTTAAAAAATATTTCACGTATAAATTTCACTTAGTTACTGTTTTATTATATGTATAAATATGTATTAGTTAGTTATTTATTTATTCACAAAGAATCACTCACTCACGCACTCTCCTCGCGTAAACTCAGCGTCACAAAGGTACAACTTCTGAATAACCCATCAGTGATATGCACCTCCAACATTTTTTTAAATGTAGTCCGAAGTCACATCTCTAGGGTTTTTTTTATTTTTTCGATATCTTATTTCATTTTTCTGACCGAAACCGAGCGAAAAGCGACTGCATTTTTCACATTTTTTCGATTTAAGAAAAGCCTTTGAGTGTTTTTAAATTGTTTTTTGCATGTTGTAGCCCTCATTCAGACGCATCTTTTAACATCCCAATCAACCACGTAGTACCAAAATACACGACACCAGGGCGATGTCGCCTTTCGCTGAAAATCGGGCCTATACTGAAGCGACAAAAAAACATTTTCAATGTTAAAATATTTACATGAGTATACTTTTTATATAAATTACATATATACATACATCAGATTGCTTATGTAAGCTCGCAATTAATACTTAGTTTTGATATTTAAACTAATACTGATGTTTATAAATTGATATACTAGGTAGATAGTAAAATAAATAGAAACACCGTCTCTTCTACGTAACTCTGAGACATGACATACAATCTCATTTGGCTATATAAATATTCTGCTATAGTAACAATGAATCCTGAGACTAAAAAAACATATAGGTGTATTATTTAACATATTTGTTGTAGCAGTAGCGAAAGTGTATTTGTTTATTTCTTGTCTCTTTAGAGATCTATCTATGCCTTGATTAACCAATCACAGTCATAATAAAATTAGGTGCGCATCTCGCCTACAGTATGAAAAGCTGCTACAACGGGCTCCTTTTTTTACCCTATCCTTTTTAAATGGCTTATTATGATTTATCAAACTTCTAAAAATAGTTTTATATAAATTAGTTATTAAAATAAACTAAATAATCAGTTATTATTTGTTATTTATGAACGTGTGTAATTCTGCACGTAAATTGGATGACTTGATAATCCAAAAATATCATAGTATTTATTTTTAGAAGATTAGTCATGACAATCAAATACGCAACACAAAAGATTTTCTTTAATTTAAAAATATACAAAATAATCTCAATAGTTAAACTATTTGCTTATCTTTTCTACGGTACCTATTTAATAAATATTCTTAATTCCTATGTGCTTTTCCCCCGCTACATTGTACCAACAAGCCCCATAAAGTTAAATCTGTATCTCAAATACCCATAGTTAGGAGGAAATATTCAAATAAGCTTAACTTTTTCTTTTTATTTTAGCTACTGTATAATAAAACTCTTTGTTATCTCCTGTTTACGAAGTAAACAGTTACACTGAATAAATTAGACAATTGTTTGAGTCCTCGCACTAAGCTTTCTTTGTTACTATATTTACTTCACAAATTTTTATGTAAAAATTAGTTATTATTAAAATATTGTTAGTAGTAGGTAGTATCTTAATATGATTTAATATATAAATTAACACATTAATTCATTATAAAGACAATATAACGATATGAAACAATGGTTTATTCCTGCCCACTAAATCTTGCTGATTACTGTAAACGTAATACACAGTAATAGTGTCGATTTATGTGTTTTTGTGATCGCAATGTGTGCTAGAGTGGATGAAGAACCGTTATGTTTTTTACGTGATGTTATAATGGCCACCCTTTGAGAGCAAAAAAGCCAGGGGTTTCCGCAGGTAAGCAAATCTGATCGAGGACCGCGATTAAGACTGCGATCAAAGTTACATAATATGGTCCTTTGTTATTTTTCATATGTTGTAGTTGTGTTACTTAACAGTAAACCTTTATTCTTATCTGATGTATTCCATATTGAAGCATTGTATTTCTAAGCGTGATTACGAAAACGAGTGCCATGTGACATCACATGTCATTCTAACACCATCTGGCTCTTTTGTGAACTCGTGCCAATTCAACTGATTCGTATTTAAATAAAATATCCTAATTTTATCAAAAAATAAAAATATAGTAGGTTTATCCATTTACAAATAATATTTCTTATACTTAATTATATTACGGTTAATAAATAGAATCGTTTCACTAATAGTAGAATAATTTCACTTAGAATATAGAGATATTGTTGATTTAAACGCCAAATGTTGAAATCTGAAAACTTTTTACTGACTAAGTAGAACTAAGTCTAAAATTGTATTGTGATTATAAAATACGTATTTATTTATACCTAAATATGAATGTAATATGTAGGTACATTATTAAGCAAAACTGTTAACAACTTAATCTATCATACATGAAATGAGAATATAATAGGTACATAGTTATAGTTGCATACGAGCTAGTAAGAATAATAAAATCTAAATAAACAGAATAGGTTAACAATCGAATTTAAAATTTATGTAAACGTAAGATTTGTTTTATTGAATTTTTGCAATTTTTTTATATTTTATTTATCTACGAATATATTCAATATGAACAAATATATAACATTAAACAGTGTATCACAGTTAATTTCGCTCTAAGTATAAATACGTACTACCTAATACGAGAAAGTAATAAAAGTCAAATAAAATAAAATATTTACTGTTAACTCATCAGTAAATATATTGTGCTTACTTTCTTTTTACATTTAGAACATAAATATTACCAAATAATATGTACGCATATTTTATTATTACATATGCACCAACATACATATATTAATAAATAATAGTGAAATGGGAAATATATACTTAGAATAAAATAATATATCGTTTGACACTTGTACTAGATTGCCTTGCCGAGATAGAAGTGGTCGTGTGACCGTGGCATTGGTCGTCTCGCTCGCACGCAGCAGTTCATTCACCCGCCGAGTACGGAAGAAGCGCAGGCGGCGGTCCGGAGCCCGGCGGCACGGCGTATGATACGGCGGTAGTCGGTACGGGCCGTTGGCAGCGGCGGGAAGACGTCTCCGACCATGAACTGAGCCACACTTTATCAGTTAACCGGAGCTATCGGTGCGCTAACACCGCTCCATCATGACCTTTTAACGTGTTTCAGACTGAAAGCAACATAGATCTCATGCAAGACTTATATATTTAATAATATTTTTAAGTGACGTGAAGTGTAGTTTTAAGTTTAGTGAAATAATACGGATTATTTACGATCTGGATATTTTTCGGGCGATTCGAGGCTGGATTATTATGAGATAATTGGTAAGTTATTAAACTATGTTTTAATTAAGTACGAAGTATTTTTGATTATTGTATATGGTATTAAAGCTAGCTGCTTTCTTCACGTTAAAAAGACATCAACGCGCGTATCTTTAAGAAAAGGATAAGCATTTTCAGATAACTCAATAGAATAGGTGAGGAAATCAACATTAAATTTATACCTAGTTGTAATTTAAAAAAACATGGTTTTATATGAATTGGATTTTACATAAAAAGAATAATATTTGAATGTCTACTTTTTTTTAGTATAATTTTAATAATAAATTTTAAAGTTTATAATATTCATTTTAAATATAATTTTATAATAATTGTAATATAATATATTTATTTGTATTTTTGTTAGAAAATGTAAATGTAACTACTTTAAAAACATAATAATTCACAGAATAATAAAATACTTAGAGTAAGAAATTGAATTACATTTTGATAATTGTATTAAATAAATAACAAGTTATAAAAAAAATTAAAAAAAAAATATTTATAAAAATTGTTGTATTCCTTCCAATTTACGTAATATTAACAAATTAAGCTAATAAGTTACATTTAACTTCTTTTTTTTTTTCATTTTAATAGTTTCATTTTGATAAATAACTAATAGTCTTCCTAGGTGGGTTTTGGCTACAATTACCATAAACACCCATGTACATAGGCCAAGTACATATACATACAAATTACAGATACACTTGCGCGAGCGCACACTTTGATGGGCAGTTGCAAAAAAACGAACCTTGAACTCAGCAAGTTCAATTTCAAGGCGAACATTCGCACGTGAGGGCTTACGTAATACACCCCACTCACATAATGGCATGTGCGTGCGAGTGTAAACAAACTTTAATTATATATAGTTAACTTTATAAATAAACTATTATATACTATCAATTTACTTGCTTCAGATTTTAGAAATGTCCTCTTAAGTTTTACTTTAACGTTATCTATTTAAAAATTACTTTACTATTTTATTTCATAGCACTATTTACATATAGCTAAATATATTTGTATTTAGAATTGTAATTTAATAATATATTTTATGTATGAATTAAGTTTGTTAAGTACGGAAAACTTAAATCTATACACATAATAAAATTGTAACTAAGACGAATCTGTACATTAAATGTTTTTTGGAAAATCTTATTGAAATAAACATTATTATCGATACAGAGGCTGAATCTATAGTTTTTAGAATTTTTGTCTGTCTGTCTGCCTGTCTGTTACCGCAGCACACAAAACCCACTGGACGGATTTTGATGAGATTTGGTATGATGATAGCTGGTTATCCGGGTCAAATATCTCATTTCTGAGAAAAAATACAAAAACTGCATTGTAAGAGTATACTAATATGTAAAACCTTAGAATTTGATTTTTGGTCATCTAAACGCGGGCGGAGCCACGGGCAATGCTAGTTTAGTTATAAAACTCTTATTTTACTAAAGTGCATATTACATAGTAAAAACAAAGTTATTTGCCAAATTAGACGACTCACAAAAACCTGCTGGTAATCATCTCGAAATAATTGACAGTAGAAAGACGTACGTGATCGTGAAAAATTTGCACGAACACAAACAGCTTGAAGGCTAATACATAAAAATTACGTACACAATACATAAATGGAGAGAAAATATAGTAAATAGAACCAAAAAGCTTCTTTAGGTTTAAGCAAAAGTGAGCTTAATATGGATAGAGAAAGGATTCAATTTGGCATACACGTTTCCCGCAGTTTCGGCAATGACACTGACTTCGGCCGATGATATAACAGCAAGCTGACAAACCCGTGAAAAGTCGGTCATTGAACCGCGAGCCCGCGGCCGCGGCCGGCCTGACTCCTTTCGCTTATGCGATTTTGTATTTACACTACTCACCATAAAGTTTAATTTCAGTCTCTCTTAATCTCTTCATGTCTATACAGTAAAATTTTCGCTATACGACGCATATGTTTAAATTTTCAAAACCGCTTTTATAATGTAACTTCACTTTACTGTACAAAAAGCTTCAAAGTTACAAAACCTTAAGCATTTATATCGCACCTTACATATTTAATTTTAATTATTAATTTAGTAAACATACCTATATAAATGCAAGTTACACGCGTTTTTTACCTTAATACTGGTATGGTATTTTTTAACATAATACCGTGGAATATCATGAAGATTTTAATAAAAAAATATATTTATAACATAATTTCTGGTTAAAATATAACAATATAACCAAGTAAAAAGTGCTATTATTATAAATTCCATTTAAAATGGATTACTATTTATAAACTTAGACGATATTTATACAGATAAAATTAAAGTTTTGTTTAAACAATTTTTATATTGATTAAAAAATATACCAGTGACTATTATTTTCCATAATATTTGCAAATATAATTACATGAGAGATTCAATTATTAACTGCTATTTGTATATTGTGATAACTAACCTGACAAAGATATGTATAATAGGTACTAGTCACATTGCATTCTTCAAATAAAATAAAAGAAACAGAAATATAACGCAAGCTTTTAAAAATAATAATTAATTATTTGGCACTTCGTAATTGTACAGCTTGTTGTACCGGATAATTAAAAAGTAAATTTAAGTAACTAACAAATTTTTCCTCTTATTTATAGAGCTTAATTACTTTCAAGTATTTTTTTTTCCTGATATTTGTGTAACAATTCAACATATTAAATAATGAATGAGACGGTTTACACGGACACAAAACGTAACGTTATTTAATGCTAAACTTATAGATTATGGTGCCATTTTAACTAAAAATGTAAAAAAGGAATGACTATTAGGTACATATCTATGTATATTATTATAAAATATAATAAACAGTTGACCGAAATGTGACATTTTATGAAGAATACATCTTATATAATGTGTATCTATAATTACTTATAACTCTACAATTAATCTATAGGTATTACACATAAAGTGTTGTTAGCACTTGGATATAAGTCAGTATTTCTAGTTTGATAGTGCGTCAAGAGAAAGAATCGTATAAATACAACTAAAAATCTGGTTACTCGGCAAGTTCACTTACGCTTACGTGGGAGTACCAGGAAGGTCCTTGATGGGTAGAAAGTAAATGCTTCGTAAACATCGCGGGAAGAAGGGACGCGCGGGCAACGCAACGTGGAACCTGTTCGACCAACGGTACCTCTGTGTGCCCTGGGCGCACTCGCATCTATTATGTAACAAAGACTTTTACGCTCCGATAACCTTTTTTTTAAGCCGTGTTACATATGTATATTTACATATTTATAGATAGACACAAAAATTTAGAGCTAACAATATAAATTCAAAGTGGTCTACTAAACACTGGTAAGCTCAAATACAGTTACTTCAATGTTAGTTTACTTCAATACTCCCATACAAAACTTATATAAATACCAGGTATCACTTAAGTGATATATTATACATATATTAATGTTTCTTAATAAGTTAACGAAACAAAGTCACAGAAAGTGTTTTATATTATAGTAGGTACAGCGTCCCACATACATGTATTTCAAATAAAACGCGTATGGAGCGTGATTTCCGGCGGCCGTAATAGCGGTTACCGCACCATAGAGAATCATATACCATACCACATACAATACTGTTCATTCTGTTGTCACTCTGAGTCTATAGAATGCACATTTTACACCGATAATCATGACATTACGCAATAGGAAAGTACTTAAGAGATCTTCTACACGCGATGCATTCGGACCGTGTCATACCCGTACATTGACTTTAGATGACATTCGATGAATGGATACACGTGCTTACGATATAATATAAATATACGGTACATTCTTTCAGAAGACAATGAGCAATGTCACTAGTAATTGTTTTAAGCAATGATATTTAAAATGCGTCTACTGAATACACGAATATAAAAACCCTGCAGAGGCTGACACCCGCTGGGCTCTGATTTCACCCTCCTATTTTATTTTTTATCGACTCTACCTAACGGTAGTGGATCCCATAGGTACCGTATGAAATATCTCTGAATCAATTCATGTGTTGCATGGTTTGATCTTCCTGTCTAATCGTAATATAAAACCATAACTTTTTGAGGAAAAATATCAAATATAAAATATAATTTCCAGATAAATATATATTATTATTTACCATAAAATTCTACAACAAAAACTATACACTATTTGAAACTATTAGGAATTGAATTAAGTAAAAATAAATGATAAAATTAATCCAGTTCTATTAGATGAGAAATACGCTTACGTATGATCAAGTTACAATTTTATTATTAGATATAAGTATTGATAATACTTGCATTCACTATTGCAACATAAAATTATGTATGTAAACTGTGTACTGCATAAGCTATAAACCTATTTGAAAAGGATATATGACTCAGGTTCCAGAAAAGTCTAAGATACTGTTATTTTCTAGAAAACATTTCTAGCATACTTTGTTCCTTAGTGGCACAAAATCACATTCAATAAGTTATTATATATGTATGTAGTTTAAATTACTTATAAGATGCGCAACTTGTAATTGGGAAAAATATTTTTATACACATGAATTTGTTGATTGAAATCATCTCTTGTAACGGTACTTCCTTAATAAAAGCTGCGTTGTTATTTTTCTGGACCTAATCCTCTACCTGCGATATGAGCAAACACTTGCTTCTTACCTTTTGTTATTTTTTGTTAACCATGGATAATTATGAATCCGCTTTGTCACAGTGGTATTGAATGATGCAGGTCATAATATAGGACATCATAATAAGAACTATATTTTGTAGCATGAAATCTTTCTTTTTAAAATAAATATTATATCAAGCACATCTAAAATTTAAAAATTAAAGTTAACTTGTGATATCGTATTAATATTAACATACATCAAATTGATCGAATTATATGTAAAAGTAAGTAACAAAGGAAAGTAAACCTTGGTCGGTTGGATCGATGAAAGTAAAGGCCGGTGTAGACGGGTCCCGTTAGCCGGCCGGGCCCGGACTCACGGAATACTAAGCGCTGACATACTGCGCGGCTTTTGACCCTAGCCACATTCTAGACTACTATTTCACACTTCTAAGCACTGGAATTGTAAATAATTTTAAAAAGCCTTGTTAAACGTTAAAAACCTGCATAATTTGGTTCCCAAAAATAATTTTCAATTTAACCGTTCTATCTACATACAAAATATTTTAAAATGAAATTTACCTTTACATATTGAAATATAAAACAAAATTATTTTACGATAATTGCGTCATTATGCCACAATATGCACCAAATTCTAGAAACTAGTAAAACATTAAAGTGCCTTCTAGTAAAACCCTTAATGTTTTGTTACAAATTGCCTCGAGACCTTGTACATTTTTTAATGATATTGTTTTTCAACTTTACAGAGAACCTTTGAATTTGCCATGCAAAAAATGCAATTTGTGCAAATGGCATTTTTTAGCGCGATTCTTTTATAGTCACCAGCCATAAAGCAAAGGGTCTTTAGTTAGGACGCCTTTTGTTCTTACCGGTTCTATTATTCTTAAATTATATGACGGCTGTCTATGAAAAATTGCACATTTTTCTAAAAAGTAAAGCGTCATAAAAACAAACAGCCCGAGCAATAACGATTTTACAACTGATTGCGTAAAAACATATTTGAGAGCCGTCTCGTGATAGCTAGTACTTAAGTTAGGTGCGGATATAGGCAGGCGAGGACAACGACCCTACGCAAAATTCGCTGCATTGGGTTAGGTCTAGTGCATGCGCGTATGTACCGGCGTCAACACGGAAACATCACGAGCAGGAGCGAATTATGCGCCTGCACCCGGCTAGAGCAGGAAAAAGGCATGAATGAGTATTGAAGCCTACCCCAAGAAGGGGGAAATCGAGTTTGCACTGTAGGCTGTGGGCACTGCATCTACAGACATAGACAAACTGCACACCATACGGCTCTGTGAGATCAATAAAGCCTGTTCCCTTCAATGAGTACCATATACGTTACACATTTTATATTACCTTTACTTGCGGAAATAAGTTATTAGTTAGTACTAAATTTTAAACGAATTTAATTTAGCAAGTAACATAATACAATACAAACATTAGTGTAAAACGTCGCTGATTTGGTCTGACTGTTTCTCCACTTACTTCTTCTTAACCACGCAACGGATTTTGATATGGTTTTCACTAATAGCACGCAATAAACAAGATAGGTTTAAGTATATATGTATATAATTCGTAAATATTTTATAAAAAATAACTGAGCCTAGACGGTGTTTTGTCTAAAAACCTGTTTTCGCACGATTACATGGCTAATGCTGGCTAAACCTTTAAAGATACATTAAAACAATGTACTAAATAATTGTAGGTCTTAAAAAGGCCTACAGAAAAGTCAGTGATAGCATATGTGTATCTCCTAAGGTACGCTCACAATAACTATTTTTATCTATATAAAACGTACATAGGGACGCACACGAGGGTAAATCGCTAGTTAAAAATATGATAACAGTTAATAATACAAAGGGAACAAGTATACTATAAAAATTATTAACTTACAAATTAAGTACCTAAATAATATAATTGAGAGCTATTAAGCCGTTTAAATACAATCGAGATGAAGCCTTTAAAACTTGAAATTGCATGCCTAAAGAAAATTGGTGTGATGTCAACGACCGCTGTGCCCAATACTCATACAGTAAACGCATTTGCCGCACACACGAGCGTGGCGCGATTTATTCGCGGACGAGCGAGACGACGCGCGGCGCCGGGCGGCGGGGGCTAGCGCAGTGGGACGACGCAACCGAGGCCGTTCACCCCGGAAGATTCAATGTTTTGATACCGCTCGAGCCTCCGCCGACGATGGAAAACTGCATTTTCTTTGATGCGCTTCACTTTTCACGCTCTAATTGAGGGCCAATTACAATATTTTGCATTTTTAATATGCACCGAATTTAAGCAGTTTATTGATATACATAATATATTTATTTGTTTTGAATAATTTTTAAATATAATTTTTACAAAAACTACTGAAATGTAGTGTACTTTAAAATAATTCCTTCTATATATGTATGTATCAAAGATCATGAGATATGCAAAAAAAAAGTTCTAACGATAGTTATATCGATTGGGATTTTAATTTCGTTTTCATACAATGGCAAATTATAGCCAATTACTGTTACTTCATAATATATTTCCAATTTGTCTGCCAAAAGCTAGACGTAGGGTAGGTCATGTCCGTTTACAATAAGATATTCTTTAATGTAAAAACAATATTCTTCAATAACATTATGATTTTCAAAAAGCAAAACCGCCTTCATTAGTCAAAATATGTCTCAATTTATTATTAAAAATGAAATTTATGCTCAGAGCCGATGACAATATAGAAACGTAATATAGATGGTATTAGTGTAGTTTTCAGTTTTCAGCGTTTGTAAACATCTGTCTTAATCGATAGTGACGGGTACTGAGCTTCAGACCTGTCTACAAGGAACCAGACGTAGGGGTAGGTCATGCTCCATAATGGGGTGAAATGGGCCCGTGATGTAACGAGGGGAGTATAATAATTTAGGCCAGTACTTAATTAATCGGTCAAACTGTCACAAAACGTTCAGTTAGCCAAATTATATTTATTTTACGTACTTCAAGATATACGCCCATGGCCAATGAAAGAGTTAAATTAATGTTTTTTTACTACTATGAATTTTTATGTCAGTTAATTGACTACATGGAACAACATAACTACTTTATTTGACTTATTTTCATAATTCAATTAAGCATATCTTAGCTCCATATATGTATATATGAAGGTTGTACGTCGTAATTCTCATCTAATGTAATGTTGCAACCACTACATCTGCAGCTGCCATGTCTATTATTCAGAATTCACAGGGTTTGAGGCTGTTAACAGATTAAAGGCTGTAAATAGTGAAATCAATATTGGATAATGGTGGATGGCAGGGTGCGGTGTGGCTATGTCGGCAGTGGAGGCGAAACGCATTGCCCCTACCATGTTTAAACTTCGACTTTTTATGAAATAAAATATTGCACTATCTCTTTCCTGAAACCTTGATAAGAGCGAGTTCATGTAGGAAAATGGTGCTGTAAATTCGAGAAACAGAGGTATGGGCGCGTAAAGCCTGTGTCGTCGACCCGCGAGAGTGAAAGCTTGTTCCGGGGTGGCGCAGGCGAGCGCTCCCGCCCGCCCTACCATGGCTTTCGCTACCGTTCTCACGCTACCCTTTCGCACGTTGTTTTTAACGTGTTTAATAATAGTTTTGCATTAAAATTTACGTTTGTGTGTATGTCAAATGTGCCTATGGTTTCTTTTCATTTATTAAATAATAACGTACTCAAGTCCACAGTTATGAAAGAAGTGTTAAAATTAAAACCGCAAATATGTAAATAACTTTTAAGATTTGGAACCATAATTTCTAATCAAGTGTCGCATAATATTTAAAAGGTATGCATATAATTTTTACGGAAGTAAATTAATTATAGAAAGTACATAAGTTCCTAAGTTCACACGCTATTGTCAATAAAGTGCAAGCGCGGATCGGGAGCACGGTCAGGGCGCGACGCGGCCGCCACACTACGGAAGTAATGAACTTGAATGCAGCGCTCGGTCGCACTGCACCGCGCCGTCCCGCTCTCGTCTAATTGGAGAACACTAGGCGTGAACGTGACGTACTCACTGCACTCGCTGTCAAATTCGTCCGCATTCTCCATCACGGGCCGCTTTCGTCGTCGATGCGTTTATCGGAACGAGACGCGAATATGTGTGTCGATTGCATTCTCGGCGTTGTAAAAGTGCATCTAGGTCGGTCGGCATAGCGCGGCGTCGGCTTAGTGCGACGCGCTCCGTAGCTAGACGTGGGGCAGGTCGGCGAGCGTTGCATAATGCGCTCCTCGCGCCGCCAGCGAGCACGCCGCCCGCGGGGGCCCGCTCGCGCGTAGCTGCCGCAGCATCTCGCTTCCGACGCTCCGACATGAGAGCGGAGCGCTGGCTCCCACCTCTCGTGCCCTTGCTGACGCTCCGCATACTGCTGGAGTACCTCAAATCGCTCGACACCGCGCTAGAATCCTAGACCGCGAGGTCCTCGTCTTCTTTATCCAAAATACACCAAAGACAATTAACAAAGCTTTTTTATGAGTTATACTTTTATTGAAGTTAGTAGAAGATAGCGTTGAATGATGGTTTTTGTAAGTATTGACTGATGTATTTATGGTGCTTAGTTTTTTTTTTATGCAATCACAATGGAAATAAAAATAGTGACGTCAAAAGTGCTCGTGATGTTTTTAAGTGTTAAAACTAAATTGACTCAATATCATACGAAAGTATTGAGTTTTACACACGCTTACACTAAAGTAATAAAATATACTCGTGGATAATTTATTAAATAAATGAAATTATAATAAAAGTTGTTAATCATATAATTATTAATATTTATCAATATTTTATATATTTACGTAAAATTCAGAATACCCGGAAATTATAAAATTTCAGCAATATATTTTTACATACAATATTTTCTAAGCGCACATTTATGCTTATAATAACGTAACTATCTATGCTATGTTATAAATAGTACCTAGAGTGTTAAAATTATACCTACAATATAACAAATCAATAGCCACTTCAATTATTATTGACATCATATTTTACACCACTTCTGCGACAAGTTAAATACAATCTTTATCTTGCCGATGTAGCCGATATATCTATTTGCAGTAGAAACATCTACGTATCAAATTATTATTAGACTGCAAGGTTAGGCTCTCATTGCACTCACATACGTAATGGATACTATTTGCAATATCATGGCCATATTTAAAGACTTCCCACTACAGAACAAAAATAACTCAAAAAAACTAATATTTTATTGTATACGTAAAATATAAATAAGTTTGTCGAATATTTCTTTACATCGTCGTGTAAATAAAATTACGTTAAAAATATATATTGATTTCTTAAAAACTTTATTATCAAAAACTCACAAATTAACAAATTAATGAACAAATAAATAACTAATACTAAAGGGTCCTTATTATGAGAAAAACTATATTTTTAATTAACTAAGACCTCGTTCACTAATTATGTTAATTTCAAATTATTATTGAGAATATGATAACAGCAAGAGATAAAGATGAGCGTACACGCGACATAAAGGGCAAGTTCAAGTGCGGTGCGCCAGCCGCCAAGGTTGCTTCCTACTGCGCGGGCGCCGATGCGCTATGCGCGTTCTATTCTGTAACTCGCAGCTGTTATATGCACTTTATTATACAATATTTCCATTTCCTATTTTACGTAACACTTGGCCTACGGTTATATAACTGAGTTATTAAGGTAAATGTATGAAATTATTAAAAGCCAGCCGACGCAATGCAAAGCAAATCTAATTCGATACGTATACTAATTGATTTATAATATTTTTAACTATAATTAAAGTTCACACCTTGTCATATTTACCTATTACATATTAATATCTTAAAGCATTGTCGACTGGCACTGACTTAGAAAATATGTGGTTAGGTATCTATAGTAAATGAAAACCCCCGTTCAGTTATTTTTTACTTTTTAGTATTTTTTTGAAATCGGTTTACTTTTTTTAAATTACTCGTTTATTTCGTAATTTTTAGTTTTAAGTAAAAACTGAAATAGTGTTTGTAATAAGTAGTAATTACAAACATATTTCAATTTTGGTTACACGTTTTAATCCATACCATAAAAACTACTAAACTGATGTTGATGAAATCTAATACTATACCCTAAGTTGAAATAAGTGTAAGCAAATAAAAAAAGAATAATCAGGATCCCATAACTAGATTCGGAGAAATGCATGGTCTAACATACATACATACATACATACATACATACATACATACATACATACATACATACATACATACATATATACATACATACATACATACATACATACATACATACATACATACATACATACATACATACATACATACATGCATACATACATACATACATACATACATACATACATACATACATACATACATACATACATACATACATACATACATACATACATACATACATACATACATACATACATACATACATACATACATACATACATACATACATACATACATACATACATACATACATACATACATACATACATACATACATACATACATACATACATACATACATACATACATACATACATACACACATACATACATACATACATACACACACCTATAAAATTTTGTATATTTGTTTAGAAGCCCTAATGGATTATCATATTATGTATTGTCGTTATTCGTGAGAATATTTTGCAGTTCCAATAATACATACATACGTTTCGAATTGATAACCTCCTTTTTTGAAGTCGGTAAATAAAAAAGAAAGAAATGTGACAGTGCTTCCAACCAAAAAAACCATATATAACTTTTAAATCAATTTTACTATAATAGAATGTCTACTATTATTTTAAATTTCACAATAATTAACAAGAACTTTTTATTATCTTTTGTATATTATAATACAAAAGAAAACATAACATTTCAATTTAAAATATATTGATGCGAATGTAACATTGCAAAAACGCATGTATATTGTATACGGCTATAGACCCACTGTAAAAATACAGTAAAAATAAATTATATCTCTTATAATATGATATATAAATTGTATATTCATAGTGCAGGCAAAAATAAGGTAAGTATATTAAAAATTAAACAATAACAAACAATAATTTCCTTCAATATATATAAAAAAATATTTACAAAACTAATCAATAAAGACATGTATTTTTAAATTTACTATGAAACTACTATATTTTTCTAATTTTTAATTACATATTATAATTTTGAAATTTAAATTAGTAATAGTAAGATAGAACAACTGTAATTTTGTATAATATCGCATACTCTTGTATAAAGAATATCGTTTATTAATATAATATTTACTTTATTTATAATAACATAATAGTTATTGTTGTTCTAATTTACAAATCCAGAAAATTATGCTAATCAAATTGTCATATACATACATATTGGACTTTATATATGTACTTTATTGTCCTAAGTGATACGTTAAGGGGCACAAGAGATAGTCGCGTGCGATTTAACTTTGCGCAGACGCATGGCAGAACTCGTGTTTGGTCACGTGTGTAACCCTCTTACTTCTGACTTTATCAAGATAATAAAACTAAATGTAACTATTATACGTAGCTAAAGTATTAATTAATTGCAATAGATTTCCTACAAAGGACATGAGTAGTTAATCAGGAAGAGTCGCATTTGATAACTTATAATACAATGTAATATGTACGTATTGATGGAATCTAACTCTCCACTTTAAGCCAAGATTATAATTATAATATAATGTTCTCATTAACGTCAGTCTAATTGGGATTTTCATTTATTTTATATTGTAAAGGCCTAAAACCCAAAAATTGTTTAATTTAAAGACATAATTTTTTTTAAACATAGATACAGAAAAATATGATGAACTAGCAGAACCCGCGGCCTCACTCGCGCTAAAACTGCAAAAAATCTCTAAAAAGGTAGCTTCATACAAACTTTAATCCCCTATTTAACCCCCTTATAGGATGAATTTTGAAAAATGCCAAAACACGTATTTATTTAATTTCATTGAAGAGCACTAATACCAAGTTTCAAGTAATTCTGATTATAAATATTTTAAGATTGTATTATAACATGTTTTCCCGTGGAAATTACATAATATCCCGCGGTAAAAAGTAGCCTATGTCACTCTCCAGCCCTCCAAATATTTCCACACAAAAAATCACGCCAATCCGTCACTCCGTTTCGACATGAAAGAAGGACAAACAAACAAACACACTTTCACATTTATAATATTAGTATGGATTACTGATTGACATACCTCAACGCTTAAACTGCTGGTGCCTACACTATTTAATAGGGCCTGGTAATTTTAATAAAACTTCTAATATAAGGAAGTAGTTCTAATGGCAGCAGATCTGGAAATTATAAGATTATGCCTAAACAGTAAATGTAACATTTTTTAAAACCATGTTTGATTTTAATTGATAGAAGTTCAGATAATTCAAAAAAGAAAAGTCTCAAGAAGACACCGAATGGGTTCTAGAATAGCTTTTATTTTTAATCAAATTAATATGTATTACTAATATTACATTTATAAATTATAACAGCTAGTAATATAGTAAAAGGTGAAAAAAAATCTGTAGGATATGTTAAAATGTTCTTAAAGTGCTATAAAAAGTAACTAATGTTTGCAATTGTTTCAGGTACATAATTTGTTAATACACATGCAGCAAATTTGAGCATCAAAATGAGGCTGGTAAGTCGAAAAATTTTAATTATTTAATAATCATGTAACTATTAAAATTATTTTATTTTTTCTTAATCTTTAATTTTTATAAGGATTAGTTAAATTTAATTTGTGGAAATTATAAACAGGCAAATGGGAAGTGCGCAAAGGAAAGTGCGCACTTATAACGAAACTAGGTCAGTAGTAGCGCCGCCCATTTATCGAACTGCTCTGACGACGTCTACTAACTTAGCAAAAATAGACCCTCAAAATAGCCCGACAAGATTCAATATATGTCAGCCCGTCAAGAAATGCAGACGGGTAAAAAGGGTGGAATGCATTTTGTTTGCATATATTCGGCTTGGAAAATGACAGTTACGCATTTACAACCTCAAACAAAGTAAAGTTAATTAGTGAATTTATGTTATATTTCGCGCGCTGCACTATGCATATGTGTTCAGCGCATGCATATTATACAAATAGGAAGAAACTTTTTACGTTAGGAAACACTTTTATAAATATTTTTGTTTTATTTAAAAACTAAAATTTTTGTTATTCAACAAGAATTTTAAGCATTTTACAAAAAGATTTTTAAGCATTTTACATTTGTTCTTTTCAGTCAACAAGTGAAGAAATCCCTACAACTACAGTTGGGCGTACACCAAGTCCCGGCGTGGGCGCTGTTGGTGCTGTAGGTGGTACAGAGTCCTACGATGTAACGCGCATGCGTGAAGAAGAATTTGAAAGACTCACAGTATACATAGTTCCCGATGTACCATGCGAACGCGGAGTTCCAAACAGGGCTGAAAGAACTCTTCCGCGTAGTTTGGCTCTCAGGCCATCTGCTGTACTATCTACACCTAATACACCGGTAAATAATTGCGATTGTTTATTTAAATTATATATATTTTTTGTATCGTATGTTAAAAAAACGTTCTAACCTAATAACTTTATATGATCTACAGACAGAAGGTGTGTGGAGTACAGGAGTTATTCCAAGAGGCACAAGATTTGGTCCTTTTGAAGGAACGCGTACTCCAAATAAACCAAATGACAAAGTATCTTGGCGATATTATTGGAGGGTAAGTAAAATTATACTATAGTTATATAAATGCTTAACTTCGCTTTCTATACCCTATAGATCTTTTGTCAGTGTCAATATGGTTATGGCTTTGATCTATCTTTTCAGAAAGCTAACTAAAATATGTACACTTTTACACGGTTCCTAAATATTACAATTTGGGCTTTTTGTACAATTGTAAGAGGCCTGCAAATCTTATATATATATATACCTAATTATCCTTCTTTATTTCTCACTAACCTATTCCTCTCTATTTTGGGCCAGGTACAAGAAACTGTCAGACATCATACTTATGGAAATATTAAGGTGAGATTAGGTTTATTTATATCTATGGTGATGGTATTTCTTTACTTTTATGCGATATATGTATCTTTTAAGTTAAGAGCTCATTTTTATATACTAGACATAACACAATAGGTACTAATAAATTAAAAAAACAAACTCAGTAACGCTAAAGTGATAAGATATAAATTATGAAATTGTTTTAATAAAAACCGCGACTAAAACTTTTAATTTTAAAACTTTTAATTTAGAAAAAATAATTTTACGTTTGCCGTCCTAGATAGCAATAATACGAATCATCATCCTTGACTTCCCGCCATAATCATCGTAAGCATGTTTCTATCAGCTGCACGCGTATTGTTAATACTATAAACACGTGCTACATACTCCATTTAACATGTGTAGAAAGAAACACTTAAGTATATATCAGTTAATTCCATATTCACCTACGTTCTTGTAAACATGAAATCATTTTAATAAATAATGTCCTATAATAATTACAGATATTCAAAGATAGCGACTACTATTACCTTGATGGGTCGGACACGAGCGTTGCAAACTGGATGCGGTATGTGGCGTCAGCATACTCACTCTCCGTAATGAATCTCGTTGCTTGTCAACATCAAGAATATATTTACTTTTACACAATCCGGTAAGTGGGCATATACGATAAAGCGTACTTTTAAATTTAATTAGAAGTTATTGTTGTCAATTTATCACTTTCTATTATTTTCAGGGATATTATGCCAAACGAAGAACTTATGGTGTGGTATTGCAAAGATTTCGCAACAAGGCTTGGTTATGACATTGACCCGGAGAGAGCAACATATTCTATTTGTGAGTTCAAAATATACTTAATATTTTCTGAAATTCATGATTTATATAGATAGCCTATTAAGAACGACATAATATCTTTAATTTTTAATAATATAATAATAAATAAGACATTATTACCATAATAATATTTTACAGGTAAAGAAGAAACCATAAAGAAAGCTTACGGCTTGCCACCTGCACCAGTGCATCCTGAAATCGCTTTTAATCATATGAAATATGTACTTGGTCTCACAAATGCTAAAGAACTTTTAGAGGCAGAAATTCCATGTAGGCGAAGAAAGCGTGAAGCAAGTGACAAATCATTACATGAAAATAATAGTGTTCAGTCACGGGATGAACTTAGGAATATGATTAAAAATGAAAGAATAGTTGTAAGATCTGACATTCCTTCAAATATTATTCATCAGAAATCAGATGTTGTTATGAATGAACATCCATCAATGTCACCAAACAATTTAATGCAACCACCATCACCAGTAAAAGCGCATCACAGAGACAATCAGACTTTGATCATACATCAACACAAGGAAAGCACATCACATGTTGTTATTCATCAACTCGACAATCCTAGACTCTACAGTAATCGATCACCTGCTCAAAATATTCACATGAGAGATACTGGTGGACCTTCTCTGATGCCACCAAATATACCAGATAAGCTAGGTAGTAAATCGCCCAGCTTTACTCATTGTGTACCAACACATTACGAACACCAGTTAACACCTAACGATGGTTCAGTGAGATCGGATGAAGGCTACCACAGCAATGGATACCACGATGAATTCACACCACCAGAAGACTCAAGTGACTCTGATACAGAAAATTATGTGTTAGATTTTTCAATAAAAACTAATGAACCGAAAGAATCTGTTATAGTTCAAAAAGTCGATCAGGATATGCACAGAAATGAATATAGAAAAGTTAAGATAAAAATGCCCAGAGCTTACGCTCTTAACAAAGATATGGACTGTGAAAGTGAAAAGGAGGTAATGATAACCGAAGAAGTCATAAATAGTCCACCTCAAAATTTATCGCCACCACGTCGTGACCCTGCTACCTCTACTGTTATTGTTCTAGAGTCGTCTCAAAATACAGTGGTTCCAATAACAAAACCTTACTATGAAGATGGAACAGTTTCACCAACTCCACAACCGGCATTCATGAGATATTCACCACCTGATACTAGAATCCTTGAAACCATTTTAACAGGAAATAGAATTGACACAAACAACAATGATCCAAATAGAAGACAACCAAACGCTACTCCACCGCCTTCATCACCAACAGAAATGGCATATTCCTATAAAAAAAGCCAAAGGTATGGTAATGCCTGTAGTCCTGATTCTAGTTCAAATTTAACACCTTTACCATCCCTACTACCACTACCACAGCAGTTACCAGCATCAAATTCAGTTTCTGTTTACTCTTCATCGCCTCCACATTCAATCCCTCATACAACGGAAATTCGGGAGATTAGAGAGATCAGAGAAATACGGGAAACAAGATATGAAAGTCATTATCCTAACTATTCTTATAGCCTATACTCGCCGCCTAACTCGACAATAATAACGCAGTTGGGCTCCCCACCTAGCACCTATTCTCCAGTGTCTTCTTCACATCAGTACGAGAGAGGTCAAAACGGGCAAAGCAATCATCATTTTCCGTCCTCAACTAGCGTTATAACGCTTAAAAATTGTTCCCAATTGAGCCTAATTCAAAATTCTAATGTGAGTGGTCAACTTGTACCGCAACATAGTAGTATGAGCCCAGATGGTACGTGCAGTTTAATGGTCGCACCAATGAGTCCTAATTCACAATCTTCACGGGGTTATAGAAGTCTACCTTATCCTTTGAAAAAGAAAGACGGAAAAATGCATTACGAATGCAACGTATGTTGTAAAACTTTTGGCCAACTATCGAATTTAAAGGTGCACTTAAGAACGCATTCAGGCGAACGACCTTTCAAATGTAATGTTTGTAATAAATCATTTACACAACTGGCTCATTTGCAAAAACACCACCTAGTACACACAGGTGAAAAACCCCACCAATGTGATATTTGCAAAAAACGGTTTTCGTCTACATCCAATTTAAAGACACATTTACGTCTCCATTCAGGCCAGAAGCCGTATGCTTGCGATTTGTGCATGCAGAAATTCACGCAATTTGTACATTTAAAACTTCACAAGCGATTGCACACCAACGATAGGCCTTATGTTTGTCAAGGATGCGACAAAAAATATATTAGTGCGTCAGGTCTTCGTACTCACTGGAAAACCACTAGCTGCAAACCGAACAACATCGAAGAGGTTCTCGCAATCACTAACGCCGCAAACACTGAATGTATAGGTACGTAACATTTGTTAAACACTTTCAAGTTAATGATTATTTGCACTGTATCACTATAATTCACAATATTTTTATTAATATCATCAATTACTATATTTCAAATAATATTTTCTTATTCAAAATGGTATTAAACAATATGAAACCGCGAGAGCAACTGCGCGCGATGCACTTTCTCTCGCTAGGTGAACCGCAACTTTCACTTACGCTCTCACTGAACGAGGCCGATTTCATTTTCGCGTGCACTTTGCAGGTAATGTCGACAAAGACTGCCACGATAGAGAGGGGCACGAAGCATACGAGGTGCACTCGGCATCGCAAGGAGGGCTGGTGGGAGCCGGTGGGGCGCGTGTGGCGATGTCGCACAGCGAGGCTATGATGGGAGGGCAAGCGCACTCTACCACACCGCATCTGGCCTTAGGTCACGGGCAGCTTTCACCCGGCCCCGGAAGCCAGTACAGGTCATTGCTGCCTACGAACTCCGATCACGAGCAACAACATTATAGCTCTGCGGGCGGAGAGACCAGGCCGAGCGTCATAGAGTCGAGCCAGCCTCTCATCATCGAGTGCACCTGAGGCCGGCGCCCTCAGACGCCGCCCTCGTCGCGCACTCTCGTCGGACGCGTATTTCCCCGCCGCATCATGTGATTCCAATCTTGTGATTAAAATAAAGTATTCGTTAAATGTGTTGAGACAATCGAGTGACTAACACATTCAATGCTCTTATTCAGTGGCTATGAGATTATGATACGAACGTTAAGTTGTAAACATGTATAAATATTTAGTTTTAACGCATTATATGTATGAGTACTAAGTACTTACATAGAAAGCATCCAATTTAGTAAGTATTTTAAGCATTGTTGTACTTTGATAAGGTCCTCAGCCTACCCTTACGCTAATGCTCAATTGTTTTTTTTTTCAATTCTATTGTAAATAGGATGTTCCAACATCGACTTAAAATAATTTATATTTTTTATTTCTTGTAAATATCGTGTAAATAGATGCGTATACATATTTCATAGGTAATGTATCAGTATCATTGTGAAATGGTTATGTTACAGGCAGGAACTATATAATTATTCAATATTTTTTCTACTTGTTTAGATGCAATATATCGTGTTTTACGGGAATTGCTTGAATTTCACCAAAGAAGGTCTTTTCAGCTGTTTATAACATTTTGATTTAATTTCTCATCGGATACAACTTGATGCAATCGTTGCAGATTGTATTTACATTAATATTAATTAGACTTCAACTAAATTATCGTGATTTCTATTATAACTCAAATTTTTTTTAGAAGTTTTATCTCAAATTAGGGTAAGTGCCAAAAGCGCGTCGATATTTTTTTTAATTTTTAAGTTATCCTTACAAAATGTTCATAAAGTATTTTAAAATGTTGTTCCTAATGAATTATTGGAGAAAGTACGCGCGTATATGCATCACTTTAATTGTATAATGTTATTTAGAGTAGAATGGATGAACTTTGTACATTATCCCTACGCTAGAACAAATGGTGCTTCACATCGTAGAGTAGTAGTCGCTCGAGTCAGTCGCCTACGTACTGACCGACATTTACTACATGTAATTATTCACCGAGTTTACTAGTTACTATTTTATATTCCAAATTTCGATAATTAATTATGATTCTCCTATTCGAAAAGGCTGAGATAAATGTGTAATGTGACGATTGGCGAATGTAAATGTGTAACAATGGTTCACGTTACGCGTAAGTGTATCCTCGATCCGTCGCGTCGCTGACAAGTAAGATGTAACTTACACTTAATGCAGAACCAAGCGATAGCTTTTTGTATATTTCTATTGTTCATAAGATAAGATTTTTACACGCAATCACTTAAAAAATTATTATCTGTATATTTTATACCAAGCATTTACCTACAGAGCTAAATTTTTGTAACGAATGCCGTTGAACATAATTTTGTCAAATTATTAATATTATAGACAAATATTATACAATAATATGCGAAATGTTATGATTTCGACGTTATACCTACAGATTTATCCTATTCATGTCAAGACGTTCTTTAGTTATATTTGTTGCATCGCATTTTTAAATTTCATCATGTTCGAAAAGGTTCATTTGTTAAATTATATTTGAAATTGTGTTTATTAAAATATAATATATAATTAATTATAATACTTATTCGATTCATGTGTAACATTTATATTAAGTACGTATTATTGTCGATACGAGTGTGATTGCCGCTAAAAAGTTATTTTTAGTGAAAATGAAAAGAAACTTCATACTTATTATGTACTTTTTTAATAACTAACGTCGAAATCATTTAGATTAAAATATACGGCACTTCCTATAAATACATTTAAATATAAAATGTAATAGTTAATATAAATATTACAAATAATTGCTATTGCATAATCTTGTTAATGACTTCTCACCATTCCTTGTATTGTTCATGTTTTACTTGGATTTTATAGAAACTTATGTATTTTTGTACTTTGTATTTCAGTTTAAGTATTAAAGGGCATGCAAATTCTATTTCTATATAAACAGAAGGATATTTAGATGAGAACCGGAACGCACAAAATCCGCACTTCATAAAAAAAATACTTGTCTAATATCTAATCATAATAACTTATATAACTATTCTTCTGTAAAATTGAAAATGGTAAGCAATAAACGTTTAGAACTAAATTTAACCAATTTATCCAAGCGCCCTCTGTTATCTTGTGTTGAAATGTAAATAGGTACCGCTCTAAACTTCCGTATCAGTTTAATAAATTTATTAATAATCAGTCATTTTACAAACGTAAACTTTCTAACAATATTGTATAAAGTACCTAAGACCTAAGAAGAATAGATCGTTCTTACATTATATAAGTACAATACCTTACGTACGTAGGTATGGCAAAGTAAGCAATATATCACTGTATTTGATAACTTCTGCTACGATATTTATAAATACAAAGAGTTCGTACGCCTTGTGACAAGGCCATAATATAGTTATTTAATATGCCAGAAAACTAAATACTCACTGTAAAGGCCTGTAATTTTGTACACCTCGATAACCAATTATTTTACAACACCAAACAAATTAAAACAGAAGTAAAAAAATTAGAATCGTAGTTTTATTATTTATTCCTAAAACCTTAATTAAAAAAAATAAGAAATATAAGCAATTCAAGAAAACAAGGCATGATATTATTATTTTATTCATTTATTATATAATTAGATTAGACAACCTTGACATTATATCATCTAATTAGTATAACTTAAAAGACATTATGTACATGACATGTAAAAACACGATTCATTAAAAAAATACACTTTTATCAACGCTGTAAAATTTATAAAACGGTATACTTGTTGCCACTGAAGAGTTCCATTATCCACCTCCAGACGCCATCATCAGATCAGTTCCAAGGTACCAAATTCTAGTATTGTCATCCGAAAAACGTATACATACAAAGTTTCATTCCGATATGACAATTAGGAGTAGGCTAAAATTGAATTCCAAGATTTGTTAATATATTTCTGTTTTAATTGAATAAATTATGATTAATATATGTAATTATAATACGAGGGGGATCAGGCCATAGTCCACCACGCTGGCCAAGTGCGGGTTGGCGGATTTCGCATGTCTTTCGAAAACTCGCTAGGTTCTCTCAGACATGCAGGTTTCCTCACGATGTTTTCCTTCACCGTAAAACAAGTGGTAATCATGTTGAAAATGATTCACATATAAAAATATCACAGGTGCGAGACCCGAGATTTGAACCCACATCACTCGGTTACCCAAGCGAGCGTGTTACCACTGTCTCGCAGAGGGTACTTATGTAAACACTTTCTAGCGTTTCATGACAAAACAACCTCATTTTATTATTAAGTACCTGGGCCACCGAGCTTCGCTCGGTGTTTTTGGTTAACAAGAACAATTTTCTTTAAAAAAAACTAAAACTTGAATAAATACAAAAAAAAAACAAACGGAAAGCCACTGCAGCTAGAGTTAAAACTGTTGACAACTTTTGATTACATTTATAATTTATCTACATCATTTATTTGGTTAGTTGGCAATTGGTCGAGGTTTGAATCACCAATCGAAGATGGCTGATGGCTCAAGTATTAATAAAATTTATTTATTAATATTATACATTTTATAAAATATAATATAAAAATTTTACTACAATAAATATAAACGACATATTACGCATACATATTGTATGGGTAATATGTCAACCCGTACATGTCATATGTGTAGCAATAGTTTCGATCGTCCCAAGTTCTTGAACTTTCCCATTATATATTTTTGGTAGGTACCTGGGCAACCGAGCTTCGCTCTGAATTTTTGGCTAAGAGTACATATTTTAAAAAAACTTGAATAAATACAAAATTAAACAAAAGTAAAAACTTTGTATCCAACCGGCATTCAAACCAGGCCGTCTTGGCCGCTTGACCACGATGCTTATGTCCGAGTGCGCGAAATTAGCGACCGTATTTCGCATGGTATAATGCGAAAAAAGCCACATGAAAACATCAATACACGCGTTTTCTCAGACATAAAACTAAATCGATCTTGATAATCGATTTTTCACCCCCGGAAACCCCCACATACTAAATTTCAGCGAAATCGTTAGAGCCGTTTCCGAGATCGCTGGTATAAATAAATAAATATACCTATAACAATTGCTATTTTAAATATATTAGATTAGATACAACGTTATAACTATATAACTAAGAGGCAGTGCATTTTTTGAAATGTGTCCTCATATTAGATGACTGTGTGAAGGCTAGCTCGCATCGCGGACACGAGTAGGGTTTATCTCCTGTGTGAAAGTTCAGATGCGACTTTAAATGATGTTTCTTTGTAAACGATTTGGAACAAACAGAGCATTCGAATGGCTAAACTCCTGTAAAGAAAAATCCAAATTATGCTTGTGGCATGACTTCTATTATAGTCAATATATTATGTACAAGAAATGTTAAGAATGAAATCAGTAGAAAAAATAATTACTTATTTTTCTAAAAATATTTTATTATTTATATCTCAGGAGCATGAGCTTTGGCATAGTTAAAGTTTACATGGATTTGATGAAATCTAAAAATATCGACTCGTTAATTTTACTCCACCTCTAAAAGCCGCAGCGTGATGTGACTTGTGAGACGACCTATAACTTTTATTTTATATTTTATACTAATGTATAAAACTGAAGAATTCGTTCGTCCGTTTGCACGTGCTATTCTCTAAAACTACAGATCCGATTCGAACCTTATTATTCAAACTTAATGAATTAACGTACTTTTTGAGCCGCAGCGATTAGTATTTAATAACAAACAATTTTCACCTGTATGCGATCTCAAGTGAAGGATCATACTCGACGGCGCGCGGGCCTCGCCGCCGTGCGCGCGAACATGTTGCTTCAGCAGCATCTTGCGAGAAAATGCTTTCCCGCATTCCTCACACACGTGCGGCTTCACACCTGAAGAACAAACGTAAAAGAGATTTTTGTGATTGTTTAGTTAACGATAATACTAATACTAACTGCGTTTACTCAACTAAAAGTAATGTCGTACGTGACAATTTATTGAGAAATTGTCGTTTGAGAAATTTAGTTTTCGATCGATCGGAATGAAGTATTTATGATTCCTATAATAAATTAATGATGGTGGTGACGAAGGTTTTGGAATCGTTTATATTTTACATAAAAACTTTTTAACAAAAAAATAAAAACCGACTTCAAACAAAAGCACTAAAAAGTAAAAAATAACTGATTGGTAGTTTTCATTTACTATACATACCTAATCAAATATATTCGAAGTCGGTGTGCTTTGCTTTATATGGCCTGTCACTGATTTCGAAAATATTTGATTAGGTATGTATTTAATAGGTAGGCTTTAATTACTTAGCCAAAGCACACCGACTTCGAAAATATTTGATTAGGTATGTATAGTAAATGAAAACTATCAATCAGTTATTTTTTACTTTTTAGTGCTTTTGTTTGAAGTCGGTTTTTATTTTTTTGTTAAAAAGTTTTTATTTTTCCCTTTTTAGTGTAGACAAGTAAGAATTCTAACGTATTAGGCTTGTCAAATCAAACAAAACAAGCCCATACTCAAAGTATCTACTATTAGCCGTTGAAGAGTTCCACCTATCCACCTTCTGGCCTTACCATCAGATCAATTCAACAATACCGAACCACTGTACTATCAACGGAAATAGAAACACTTGCAAAGTTTCAAGTCAATATGACAAATAGAAGTAGGTTAAATTCATCATTAGCTATTTTTCCACCCTTAGGGGTGGTATTTTTTTTTTGAAATTTAAATGGGAACAATCTGGAAGTATACACTTTCAAACAACACAAAAATTGTCCAAATCGGTTAATAAATGACGGAGTTCTGAGGTAACAAACATAAAAAAAAAAACAAAAAACATACAGTCGAATTGAGAACCTCCTCCTTTTTGAAGTCGGTTGAAAAATATATTTTTGTCGTCTGGCTGAAAAACGTTGCACAGATTTTCCCATAGTCCGGACTCTAACAAGAAGATACAGATATTACAATCGACAAAAATAAAATTAGATGACACGAATACTGTGTTAAAGTTCAATTCGATTCTTTTGGTGTTAAAGTTTATGGAAAAAATCAAATCTTTACAGATAACGCAAATACGCACGAGCTTCATAATATTGTAATTTGTCAATAACTAAAATGCTTAAAAAAATAAAGCAACCTATAACTAGTTTTTAATTTAATAAACGAATGAGGAGAAAATGTATCTATTCTCTCAATCAAATGTTAATTAACTTACAAACATTTTAATGTTACGAACATAAATAAAGAAACACAATGCCAGCTACATTACAGTCCGATAACGATTTTAACGGTGAACAAACAAAAAATATTGTATGAAAGAAAACAGGTTTTAATCGAATTTACCTACTTAACGCATTATTAAAATTAATACGCGTGCGATCGTGAGTATCGTTTAATACCCGCATATTATTTTTGATAACCAACATAAACGTTCAGACCGGTTTTAAAAAAAAAACATTTTTATTTATCGAAATTTCCCTGACACACTACCAAAACACAAGATATGCGTTTTATTTTAAAGTCAGTAGTATTATTACTTTAGAAAACTTCAGACTAAAACTAGTAAAATACCTTTGCAATTGAAGTACAAAAAAAATATTGCCAGATATAGAATAATGCATAGACTGAATTATCAAGAGTAAGCATAAAGTTATGATTTTTATAATGGTAAATTATATCTTATTTGATTTTGTACAAACAAATACATACATATTATATTAATTTTAAATAATACCTGTATGAATTCTCACATGCATGTTGTATGCAACTCTTTGATTAAATGATTTTGGACAGATAGAGCACTTGTACTCCTTACGATTTCTGAAAGAATACCAAATACAATAAAAAAACATACGAAACAATAACAAATTAAATGGAAAACATTATCCTTTTCAGTAATATTTATATACTTATGAATTTTCATATGACTACTCATATATCCCTTGTCGTTGAAATATTTCCCACATACGGGACATGTTGTAGCAAACTCCTTTGTTCCGCGACGAATTGACATGTGGTACTTAAAGTTCCGTAATTGCGAAAATGATTTGTGACACTCTATACATTTATATCGTGAATGCTGTTTTTCATGTGATTCCGACGATTCGCTATCAGAAAATATCTAAAAAATAAGATTTCGTTTACCAATTAATATTTGAAAGTACTGAAACATGTTATGGTTACAAAGGTATTTTGTAAAAAAAGGTTTATCGTCTTTTTAAATTTGAAAAATGAGATCAGAAGCCCCAAAAACTCTAAATTCTGTCTAATATTTATATAATATATACTCGTATAGTATCTAATGTGTCACTTTCCCTGCGCAATAAATTAGATTTCGAATATAAAGGCGGTCGCAATGAAGTGGGCACAAACATAGGTACATAAAATCTGATTGATAATATTTACGATATCACGGGGTCGCTTTCAATAGGATGAAAGATTGGACTTTACGACTAAGCTAGTTGCGTAAATAGAAAATACGAGTATAAGGCAGAAATGAAAAATATGATAAAATAACTTATAATCAAATATATCAGTTAAAATACGAGTATATAAGAGTTTATGATACAATGTATTAGTTTTTATTATTAGATAGCAATGAACTCTTAAAATTTGAATTACCTTAAAAAGTTCTGTTGGTTTAATAAGCGCAGGTAAATTATTATTGGTATTCTTACGTAAAGGCCTATAGCTATTCGGTATTATTGGTCTCCAAGGGCTCTGCATTACTTCATTTAAGATTGTAATTCTAGAAATAGAATTCTCATGATTTCTTTTTGTTTCCTTATCAATCGTTAAACTTTGTGCATGCGATGTATCTGATAATTTCGTCGGACCAATTATTTTATCCCAGTTCGAAATATTTTTATTTTTTTCCGAAAAATTATGAGTCATCGAGGCAAACAGATAATAATTATTGGATTGTCTTTGGTTTAATTTAAATGTATAGATAATCTCAGCCTCTTTTATGTAAGAATTTTTCGAGTTAGTTCCAAGATATCCTGCATTAGCATTCGTTAAGTGCCGAGATGTCGGTAAACGATAGTATTCATTTGTTATTACCAACGCGTCTTCCACATTACCGTTACCGTTACCGTTTAGACGACATGTCATGACACACATGACGACATAAATAAATCTCGACAAAATGATTGCCTTAGTCGGTGATCGTGTAAAGATTTTAGATAATCGGAGAAACTTTCGTTTAAATAAGTCGCACTCTGTGGCATATCCTTGTTAAAATTATTATTTTCTCATATTGCATTGTATAAACTTTCATTTAAATCTTCTCTTGTCTTTAAGTTCGTGCACTCTTTATATTCTTTATCGGTTATCACAACATGTGCACTACTTTGTAAATCACGTTTATGACACTGTATATTGAAATCATCATCTTTCATGAGGTCGCTAATATTTAACAAATACTTGTGGTCGATAAAAATTTGCATCTCGTTTATGATTTCTAAAAACATCTTCAATTGGCTCCTTTGAATAGTAACTTCGCCATTGTAAATATAATATAGCATTGAAGATACACAATTGCGATCGAACTCTGGTAAAACTATAAAAATTGGCGTTTCTTCTATTGAATATGACAGAAGTGCTTCCTATAAAAAATATTAATAAGTTAATATAAATTCAATAAGCTATTAAATAATGTAATAAGTAATAACCTAAATATTTGTTAAATTATTCTTTTTTCGATGGCTTTTACTATGGTAAAAATAATAAGAAATACCCTTAGGAAATTTGCTGACACTTGCTAAAACTGCACGATGAGCTCTGAATACATGACCGTCGCATTGCAAATATACGTCGCACCATTCTTCGCGAGAGAGCCATTCACACATCTGTCAACAAAGAACATGGTATAATGAATCAAAACTTTTTTTTTTAATACAACAAACTCTTCTCATATGAATGAGAATCCTCAACAATACAATAGTCCAGTCAAATAAGGTCTGAAATCAAAATGTTGGCACTCAACTTTGCATTTTTGATATAATTTAGTTTTAATGATACAAAAACAATGTGTTAAGGTTTTAGTGCTGGTGGGCAAGGGCTCAAAAAAAATAGTCAAAAGTATTTTTTCGCAATTACTCGAAAACGGTAAAAGTTAGACAAAAAAGTTTTAATAAAAATATATAGAGCATAAAATTTAAAATCAAAAATGTTTTATGACTTTTTTTACTCCGGTCAAAATAAACCAAATTAAGGAGGTTTTAAGTTTAAGGGATGAACGTAAATTAAAAAAAATCGTAGGTAGTAGAAAAAGAAGCCAATTTTTTTTTAAATTGCTTAAAAAAATCTAATCTTTAATTTTAGAGATACTATTTTTGTTATTGTAAAAAAAATATAATAATTAGAAATTTTCAAATTGAAATTTCAATACTTAAAAATCTAGCTTCTATGATATAATAAATAACCGAGTCAGGGGGATGTAAAAAGAGAAATAGAAGAAATCCAGATTTTTTTTCAAATATTTTGTTTTTCTGTCTGTTTGTCTGTTTGTACGGGCTAATCTCCGATATAGATTATAGCTGGTTATCCGGGTCAACATACCTATAGGATACTTTTACTACGGTAAAATATCTCATCTCTGAGAAATCTATACTAAACGTTAAAATGTAAGTAGGGACGACCCCGAGTGAAGTGAGGGTGTGTCTCTAGTATAATATAATACATAATCCGGGTCAACATATAGGGTACTTTTTACCGCGGGAAAATATCTCATTCTTTATATTATATTCAATATGTATACTAATAAAACCTAAGAATTTGCATTTTGGTCATCTGAACACGGGCGGAGCCGCGGGCAATGCTAGTTGTAATATATACTTATTTGGAACATCATTATTTAATGTTAAAATAAACTGATGATTTTCAGATTCTTGTAAAGTTTATTATTGGAATTTGGATAGATAGAAGATATCTCAACCAAATGCTTTGTAAGAAAAATTAAGTAATCACGTAAAATATTTATCAGTACAACGGTTCTTAGCAGCACCTTACGTGAAAGTCAATAAGCAAATAATCTGTTCAAATAAACTAATATTTAAGACGAGGTATCCAACCAGTATTTGGAACAAGTTAAACAGACTATACATCTATTTAGTAAAAAATCGGAAAAGTTCGAATCTGATTCGCACTTTTAGGGTCATTGAAATAAGCAAAATTTAATAATTTAGGTAATATTATAACTGCATAAGTTTTTTTTTTGTAATGAAGCAACAAATTTAAGGTTTTCGAATTATTCCTTTTACTTGTGTAGCAATGTCATAACATTTCTTGCCGAATTTCATAATTTTACGTCAACGAGAAGAACCCTATAGGTTGTGATTCTCGCGCGAGTATCAAAATATGCGGCATAAGCGGTCCTATCTTTTGATTGCGTAAACGCAATAAAAAAATCAAACTTCTGTAAACTTATAAGTTTGATTTTTTCACAGCTCCAAGAGATTGCGGACCCCACCAGTATTAGATATTAATTTCAACTTGATACCTCCACGCGTTCCTGATAAAAATGGTCTTGACAGACAAATAGACAGACACGGGCGGACAACGAAGTGATCGTATAATGGTCCCTTTTTTCCTTTTGAGCTACGGAGCCCTACAAATATTATGTATTTTGGATTTTATGAGTAGTGTAAATTAAATAAGATAGCATTTTTCATATTTCACTTTTTTTAATTTATATTTTAGTAGGGGTTTATTAAAGTAAACTATATTATTATTTATTCAAATTTTTGTTTTTAATTATCTTGCTAATATCTTAGTGTTAGAATACTCCTAATAATAAATAATATAATAATAATCTTCTAAGTTTAAACTCTAAAATTGTATGGAAGGTAACTACTAGTTACTACCTATCACTTCGTCTTAGATATACCTAAATAAAATGAAATGTTGATTAACGCCTTCTTGCGAAGAGCTGGAGCGTTATAGCGAATTATTTATTTAAACGTTTCTAATAATGCAAATTAGGTTTTTAGCGAAAAATATGAAAACGTTGCTCGAAAAATTGGTAAATTTCGTACAAATTGAAAGTACTACTTTCTATATTATGTTTTTTGTACGAACTGAAAGATCACAAGCAAATATATTGAAATGTAAAGTACCTACTAAGAGATGTCAGCTAGTTTCCTAACGAAACATCAAAAATGCAATTAATAATATTAAACTAAGAGCGGTAATTTTAGTACTGTCCTCGTTGCCTGTTTTATTTGCCTGTATATTTTATATTTGAGAAGTGGCTAGCATGTAGTAGGTTCATACACAGCTACATGCCTAACCCTAATATATCTCCTACTTTAATAAAATTTACGTCATAAATAAGTTATATATACTTACAAGTACTTTTGATATACCAAACACAACCCAACTCCACTCGCGAATGTAGGCGCCAAATAATAAGGTGGAATTCAGTGACTAAAATTCTATACTGCATACCTAACTAATTAAATAAATAGAGTCGATGTATATTGCGCTGTTTTATAAATTAAAAATATAACTTGGATGCTTTCAATGAAACTCGGTAACTGTGCGATTTCGAAATATGTGTAATAGTATCAGCTGGTCGATTACTGCCATAAATACGAATTTATAGTTTATCTTTCTTATGAAAAATATACTAATTAATGATATATATTTAAAAAAATGTTATTTTTATTATACTAGTTATCTTATTCTTTGCTTAATAAGTTATTTAATTAAAAAATAATATTGAAACATTGGTAATACATATAAATACCTAAATACGTACATTTCGTATAATAATCACAAAGGGAAAAGATACGGAAACTATTAAACTCACTGATATTAATTATTATAATATATTATTTACTAACAACAAACACACACGTATTGCCACGAACTCTTTAACACAAATCACAATATGAGGACAAAATATGAGAAATGTAAAAAAATATATCTTCGCGCTTCACATGTCATGATTGTTCAAGAAAGTAAAATGTAATGCGCGAAGGTTTACTCACAAGTCGCCCTGTTCGGTGCTCCTCCTGAGAACCAACTGCTAACGGACTTTGTCATCAAAGCTTAAAAAAACTTTTTAACAAAAAAATAAAAACCGACTTCAAACAAAAGCACTAAAAAGTGAAAAATAACTGATTGGTAGTTTTCATTTACTATACATACCTAATCAAATATTTTCGAAGTCGGTGTGCTTTGGCTAAGTAATTAAAGCCTACCTATTAAATACATACCTAATCAAATATTTTCGAAATCGGTGCCAGCCCATACAAAGCAAAGCACACCGACTTCGAAAATATTTGATTAGGTATGTATAGTAAATGAAAACTACCAATCAGTTATTTTTTAATTTTTAGTGCTTTTGTTTGAAGTCGGTTTTTATTTTTTTGTTAAAAAGTTTTTATTTTTCCCTTTTTAGTGTAGACAGTAGTAGCAAAGTAAGGATTCTAACGTGTTAGGCTTGTCAAATCAAACAAAATAAGCCCAAATTCAAAGTATCTACTATTAGCCGTTGAAGAGTTCCACCTATCCACCTTCTGGCCTTGCCATCAGATCAGGTCAACAACACCGAACCACTGTACTATCAACAGAAATAGAAATACTTGCAAAGTTTCAAGTCAATATGACAATTAGAAGTAGGTTAAATTCATCATTAGTTGTTTTTCCACCCTTAGGGGTGGTATTTTTTTTTGAAATTTAAATGGGACCAATCTGGAAGTATACCCTTTCAAACAAAACAAAAATTGTCCAAATCGGTTAATAAATGACGGAATTCTGAGGTAACAAATATAAAAAAAAAAAAACATACAGTAGAATTGAGAACCTCCTCCTTTTTGAAGTCGGTTGAAACATTTCACCTTTCACATTTTCATCGATAGAATAACCGTTAACTAGCGATTAGACTACAGAATTAGCTAGCGGTTTAACTGAGATTCGTACCTACCAAATTTTGCTTAGTCTCCGAGTAAAATAATTGTGACAGATTTTTGCATTTTAATCTACTATGTTTATGTATGTGCCTATATTTCTGTAAAATTATTATTATATATTAAACAATTAAAAAAAATATTTATATGTTTTAATTTCGCGGCAAATTATGGCGATTTACGCATACAACCTGTATAGATATTAGACACAGGTGGTTATGTGAGATGTAATTTGTAATGGCAATAGGGAACATGGGTGTTTTTTTTTTAATTTTATACAATAGCTAACATCGTTATATGATTGTAATAATAACACGAATAATTGTAATAATAAGATACGATATAAAAAATATCAAGCTCAAAAAAACTGGAGGAGGTTCTCAATTCGACTATGTATCATATCTATTTTTTTACTTCTATTACCTCAGAACTCCGTCATTTATTAACCGATTTGGACAATTTTTGTTTTGTTTGAAAGGGTATACTTTCAGATTGGTCCCATTTAAATTTCAAAAAAAAATACCACCCCTAAGGGTGGAAAAACAACTAATGATGAATTTAACCTACTTCTAATTGTCATATTGACTTGAAACTTTGCAAGTATTTCTATTTCCGTTGATAGTACAGTGGTTCGGTGTTGTTGACCTGATCTGATGGCAAGGCCAGAAGGTGGATAGGTGGAACTCTTCAAGGGCTAATAGTAGATACTTTGAGTTTGGGCTTATTTTGTTTGATTTGACAAGCCTAACACGTTAGAATCCTTACTTTGCTATTACTGTCTACACTAAAAAGGGAAAAATAAAAACTTTTTAACAAAAAAATAAAAACCGACTTCAAACAAAAGCACTAAAAAGTAAATAATAACTGATTGGTAGTTTTCATTTATTATACATACCTAATCAACTATTTTCGAAGTCGGTGTGCTTTGGCTAAGTAATTAAAGCCTACCTATTAAATACAGACCTAATCAAATATTTTCGAAATCGGTGCCAGCCCATACAAAGCAAAGCACACCGACTTCGAAAATATTTGATTAGGTATGTATAGTAAATGAAAACTACCAATCAGTTATTTTTTACTTTTTAGTGCTTTTGTTTGAAGTCGGTTTTTATTTTTTTGTTAAAAAGTTTTTTTTTAAATTATATAGTTAAAAACTAATGAATAAACAAGATTAGACCATGAATGAATTTCATTTCTTTCTGTAATTACCTTAACATCATTTTTGTCAGAAAAATCAATAAATTTAATTCCAAATTCGATCAAAAAGTAATAAAATATCGATAAATTTGAAAAAATAATAACATATATAGATTTTACAGCAAAAGAAATACAAAACGGTGGTATACTTCACGTAAATTCAAACTTTTATTATTTTTTCACGACTCATCAAATTGCAAAGTTGGAATGTTAGCGACGACAATGTATAAAAAATAAGCGTCAAATTAAAAACTTACGGATACCATCTTTTTCGCTTTTTCCCGAAAAATACATTGGTGTAATCAGTATATATAAATATGGTTAATGAAGTACACTTCTTCAATGATAATTGAAAAAAATGTAGTTTACAAAGTAAAAATTATCGATTTCTCAACTTTTTAAATTTTTAAGGCTGTTTTTGCAGGACGACTATACAATGTTTTTATTTTTTCAAAAAAAAAAGAATTCAAGACGAAAAGAATGAGCCCTATTTGAAAATTGAAGGAATTTTTTTTTAAATGTAAACGTAAACTTGAAGTTGGGGGTGATTTTCAGCCTCTCGAGACCATAAAACACACTTTTCTCGGAAATGGTTAAACATTTCAATTTCATTTTTTTATATTTATTATATGTATTTGGAACAATACATTCCCTTAGTTTCATAAAAATCAAAGGATTATTCTAGAAATCAAAAATAAAAAACCGAGCTTTCTGCAAATATCTTGAAAACTTTGAAGTTATTGTAAAAATATTATTATTTATTAAAGTTGTAAATATTTACTAGACCTACAACTTTTGTAGAAAACATTTCACCTTTCACATTTTCATCGATAGAACGTCACAGTTAACCGGAAATTGAAAAAAACTAATTTTAACTAGCGAAAATTAGACTACAGAATTAGCTAGCGGTTTAACTGAGATTCGTACCTACCAAATTTTGCTACAATAGTCTCCGAGTAAAATAATTGTGACAGACGGACATGGCGAGATTATACAAGTTTAGTTTTTGCATTTTGGAACCGTAATGAAAATGACTAAGGAGGCGACATTTTATGAACTTGCATCATATCTACTGAAAAATCTACCGCACGGCCCTATGTGTATAGGTATGTTTATGTATGTGCCTATATTTCTGTAAAATTATTATTATATATTAAACAATTAAAAAAAATATTTATATGTTTTAATTTCGCGGCAAATTATGGCGACACAGTCGAAGTGTCCAGGCTTTTTTTAGGAAATGTATTTAATTTACGCATACAACCTGTATAGATATTAGACACAGGTGGTTATGTGAGACTCACCGGCTTAAGAGAAACCAGTAAGTACTACCCACTAAAATCTAACAGAACCTCCCCCGTCTTAATGTAGCGTCGCAGGATCGCAATTGCGCGCTCAACCACCACACCGCGATGGCAAATCTGACGAAGCAGACCACACAACCTCTCAATGTCTCTTGGCTTCGCGCCCGGCTGCATTGCCGGACGTTTATGAGGCTAGGTGGGGAACACAAATTTGGGCGGAGAATGACCAGGCCTGCCGTAACTAGCTTGTAATTTGTAATGGCAATAGGGAACATGGGTGTTTTTTTTTAATTTTATACAATAGCTAACATCGTTATATGATTGTAATAATAACACGAATAATTGTAATAATAAGATACGATATAAAAAATATCAAGCTCAAAAAAACTAAAATTTAGTAGGTAGGGGAAAGGGGGGTACAGTGAGCCGTAGTACACAGTGAATCAATGACTATTTCTTTTTGCCTATGCCATATATACACATGTTACAATAATGGGACGCGTGCTTTAGTACGTACACCTCTAACCCGCCAATGTCCGTCACGCTCTCGCTGTTGAAGGATGCGTTATGGTCATTTGACTATCCGTGAGTATCATATCTATTTTTTTACTTCTATTACTCGAGTATTTTATTCACAAGATGTTTAATATTGAATGACTATCTTTAAATTACTTAAACAGTAGTCTAATAACTTTCAAAAATAAATAGCCGTTTGATTCGTATAGATTATGTAAACTATAGTAATCCGTTGTTTTGTGTTAGTGGTGCTTTGGGGAACAGTGGGCTATTTTCATGTGGGGTACAGTGGATGGCGATTGATGTGGCGACCCACACTAAATTTAGAGTTGGTTAGGCCACAGAATGTGTGTAACGATTTATATTTCTACTTTATTAATAGTATAATAATAATTATTGTGTTTAGATTACCGATTATATTTTATATTACCGAAATACTTAAAAAAAAAAGAGTATAAGAGTGAAGAATTGGTCCAGATTACCTGATGTTCCAGACATAGCTTCAGTGCCCCTAGAAGATATAAACTAAAATTACCTCCGCCTACATTTAATGGCACTAAAGGACAACAGCAAGTTTATAAATGAGATCAATCTAAATTTTTTTCGCTTAATTTTTTTTAAGTTCTTTTCATAATACGTGATACTTTTTATTTTTAAAATTAGTTTTATTGTATTCATGTTTTATTTTGTTACGTTCAAGATTTATGTTATTCTGTTAACAATTTTTGTTACATAAGATACTTGTTCTTTATAACTTTTATTACATCAAATAATACCTTTAACTGGTTAATATAAATACTAATTACATTTTTTGTAAAGATATCGCTACAGGTAATTTGTTACTTACAACTGTTAGAAAATAAGTAGAGATTGATATTTTTGTAATATTATTGATTAAAAGTGTTCACTTAATTCATAAATATTTTATTTAAAAACATTTTTTTTACAATATTGTTTGATTCCCTGTAACCCAATAGAAAAACGTATGATGATTTCATGTGTTGATTCACTGTGTCCCAATAAGATTCACTGTACCCCATGCGGAGATCCAATTTACCCCATATATGGGGTACAATGAATAATTTCCCACTTTTTAAAAAAACCTTTGCTTTCAGAAAATTATAAATATTATTGTTAAAGTTGAAGTTAGATTTCTATAGCTAACATAACGACTCATTTGTCAAGTTATAAATATTGATATTTTTTAGTCTATTTATATAGGTAAGTTACATTTGAAAAAAAGTGATCCAGTGTACCCCCCTTTCCCTATATTTTTTTTTAAATGTATCGATACGGATGCTTTAAACGCCCACCATTTCGCACGCTTGGTCGTTGGCGTGACACAGATGATATAAACAGAAAAATAACGACTCAATTTGTAACGATAAAATCGCTAATCGCTGATAAGATAATACTTTGACGTCATATTCCGTCTGACTAATGGCGTGCGTTTCAACAACTTTGAATTTCCCACCTTTATTTGCACCTTTTAATAATAATTTTCTTAAAATCAAAAAGAAACTATATACTTAGGCTTAATTCAAAAGCAACAAAGTTAAAAAAAAAATTAACCTTTATTTAATGCACACGCTTATTCCATTATACTGCTTTAATAGTTGTTTATAGAATTTTACTTCATTCAGATAGCATTTAAATCTTTTAAGTTTCCGTTATAATTATTTTGAGAGTGGACTTAATACTTATTTAGAAGATCTGTCAAAACATACATTAATAATATGTTGAGATATTACCACACAGCACCATCTAGTTCCATGATAAACTACGAGGCTTGTGTTATGGATACCAGATAGTTGATACACTACACACACACACACACACACACACACATATATATATATATATATATATATATATATATATATATATATATATATATATATATATATATATATATATATATATATATATATATATATAACTTTAATTACATACATATTATAAATATAAACACCCATGACTGGAGTACAATCATTCGTGCTCATCACACAAATTGCCCCTAGCGGGACTGGAACCCGCGACCTCTGGCACAGCAAGTAGTCACTACAAACTGAGCCAAACGTGTCGTCGTATGCAAATGCAGAAATAATAAATACTTAATTACAAATGAAAAAGCATTACGAAAAAAAAATTCGATTCAATTGAGACTTAATTCGAATCATATACATTCTCTGTTTTCCAATTACAGAGTACAATGCCGCACTTTGGCGCACAAACACAAACAACGGAAAAAACACTACGTGAAACCGTCGATCCTGCGCCTAATCTATCACGTTAGTTGGTCGTGTCGAGTTAGCGTTAAACCGAAGTTTGAGAGTAAAAGGAACAGAGTGCATCTGTGTCTGTGCGCACACTTGTGTTCTATAATATCTCCTGGGCAGTTAGTAAAATTGCCCGCCGTGGCCGAAATCGGTGAGGGCATTCTATTAAAAACATCTTCATGGAACTCGACTGGCAAGATAGCCTTTGCAAGCCCAGCTCACCTAGTTTCCAAGTCATACTTAGTCACTATTTGGAATTTAACACTAAGAATAATAATGGCTGGTAAGCCATAAAAAAAACACAGAGGGTTCAGTAGCATGAAACATTCAAATATTTTATAATAGCATTTTTTTTTATATAACTTATAAATTTATGATTTTAGGATTTTTCCTTTTATTTGTTTCTCGCCTTTCATGATCCTGGTCAACGGGAAGTACCCTACGGTTTTGATTACCCTGCAAGTATTAAAATAATATGCATATACATAGCATAAATGGACATCTTTTGATGGTGATGACTTAGAAGTTTGATTATTCACAGCTCCAAGGGATTACCGACCTGAGTATTTGATATTAATTTCAATGTGATATCTTGCAGTTAGGCTGTTAAGTTAATATTTTGAATAATAACAGAACTTATATTACTTTATCCTTTATTTTTATTACTATTTCATTCACTATCAAATTGATTCATTAAATATATTACTATCCATATAATCTAGACCATCATCTTTCACAAACGATGAAAAGTAGGTACCATTATTAGCATCATAATTATATTGACTGCAAATACAATAATAAGTACTTTTACCGCATCCCCTACATTTACTACAATGTTTAGTCGTTATTTGATTATCAAAATTACATGTAACAAAATCATCTATTGTATAATTTATATTGTGTGATATATCATAATTAAATGAATTAATTACATTTGTATTTAAATAGTTATCTACACTTTCAAATGTACTTAAATAATTAAATTTTTTCTTTTCTTTTTTAGAGAGCACTTTATCAAGCATGAATACTAAATGATGATGATAACACTGAAATGTTATTTTATCCATACTCTTATTTTTTATATCCATCCAAAGTTTTATGCAACTAAGTGGGGTCTTACTTGAGCCACTAAAGAGTGAAGGATTATTAAGTATTCCTCCAGCAGCCATTACTCCATCACATTTTGTTGATTTATACAGATGATCTGCATCATCTAAAGTCTTAATACCACCATTAGCAATTATGGGTGTATTTATTATGTCACACACTTCTCTAAGTGTGTCTTCATCAATGTCTTCACCATTTTTTTGAATAGGTGTTCTGCCATGAATAGTCATAAAATCAATACCACATTTCTCTAGCTGCTGACACATTACTATTGTTTTTTTTAGCTCCTGTAAGATCCTTATTTTAACTGATACACTAAAAGTGGATGGAAACTTATTCCTTACACTTCTTAGTAAGTCATGAATTAATTCTGGAGTGGATAGCAAGGCACAACCATATCCATCTTTCATTGCCCATCTCTGAGGACACCCACAGTTTAAATCAACACCATCTGCGTAAGGATATACCAATGTTGAAGCATCTAAGAAATCATCAACATTATTTGCGGCAAATTGGACTATCAGAGGTGTGTCATTGACTGTCGTCATAAATTCATTAGTCCTGGCTTTAGCATTTTGGCAAAACGAATCAGCTAATATCATCGGAGTAAAACATAAATCAACGCCAAAACTGAAACAAAGTTTTTGTTGACGTGTTACCATTTCATCAATTATGTGGATTGAGGTGAATAATATAAAATAAATTTAACATACTTCTTTACTAAAGTTCTAAACTGTATTTTACTGTATCTAACCATTGGCGCGCACACTTTAACATAAGTATTGTTAGAACGTGCATCATAAAATAGTTCAGATACATTTGTTTTCATTTTCATTATAAAAAGATGTTTGAATATTTTTATTTAATATAAAAAGATGTTTGTTTCTCTAAAATTATAAATAAAATCTTTAACCTAAAATGTAAACAACATGTAACGAATTACGAAACCCCTAAACGTCAAAATCAGGATAACAGACTGCGTAAGCCGTAAAGACTTAAGATTGATGTTTTTTGTCATTTTACAAGAATATGGCGCATCTGTCAGCTACTTTCCGAGGGCCTGCGCGAAATATGTACGCATCATTAAAATAACAATATTTCTTAAAATTTTATATATAAGCTTATATATAAAGGTTATACCGTTAGAATCGTTTTAAAATAAACTACGAAGATATATATAAATGAGTTCAATTATATTTAATATTATATAGTTAATTCTAAGTTGAAATTACTGTAAGTGATTTTTTATCAGTATATAGTATGAAAACAGGAATTATTACAAAATAGAACTATTATTTAAAAAAGTTATTACTTCATTTAATAATAGATTCAATATTTTATATTAATTTATTAAAACAACACAACTCACTGTACATTTTTTTTATACCACAAGCTTTTACAATAACATGTCTCAATCATAGCGACTTAGCGCTGGATAAAAAAGAGGTATTTTTTATACTTTAATTCTGAGAGCATTGAAGATCGAGAGATTTAGGATAATCATTTATATTATAGTTTAGTCCACATACGTAATACTGACATAGTTTGAGTTCTTATAACTATTTAGTTTACGAGAATTAAACAATAAACCAAACACTTTAAAATAAGTGCTAAAAAACGTCATCTCGAACTTTGGATCGCTGAGCAAATTCTGTTCAAAATTTCATTAAAATATATTAACATCTTACAATTTAGTGATATTTAAAATTAGAAAAATATAATAAAAATACATGTTGCCTTATTAGAATATTTCAGAAATCAATTCTGAAAACTAACAATTTCACTATAAGAATTACAAGGGGTAAAAAAGTATGGATACGACTAATTCCATCACATCTGAACAGATTATGTTATGAAAATAAAATGATAATAAAAACATCAATACAAAATAAAACAACTTCAAATATTAATTCGGACATGAATTATTTTTATTCTACTGTTTTTAACCTCCGACGCAAAAACGATGGGGAGTTATAAGTTTGACGTGCTGTATATGTGTGTGTGTGTGTGTGTGTGTATGTGTCTGTCTGTGGCATAGTAGCTCCCGAAGAGATGATCCGATTTTATTTTTTCTTTGAAAGGTGAATTATTCGGAAGTGTTCTTAGCTATGTTTGATTAAAATCGGTCCAAGATGGCCGCCGCCACAAAATAGCGGATTACATATTTTTTCACAACTCCCTCAATATGGGTATCAAATGAATTAGGCTTGACTAGTATAATTTTCGAATTCAAGATGGTCGCCACCACAAAATGGTGAATTACATGTCAGGGTTACTTTTAAACTTTTCATTTTTATTTTATAAGATTGAAGTATTGTGCCAGTTACTGTATTGAGTATTTGATGGACTCCATAGTTATAGTAGTAAAAAAATATAGGTAATGTAATACTTTCTTAGATTTACGCGAATACTTGACATTTTAAAATAAAACTATCTTTTCGGATTTTTTCGCGAATTTATTTTGATTTTTGGTTCCCGACGTTTCGAATGCTTTACAGCATCCATGGTCACGGGAGAGACTGAGGTGTTACATGTCTTGAAGGTATAGTTGTTACAGACAGCCTACCCACAATTAACAAAATGAAAATTGCACCAATTACATTACAATATTTTTTAACTTTAAAACATTTTTATAATTTTAATTATAATTGAATATGGAATATTATATATTTAATTTTGCTATTATTTTTTATAATTATTACAATTTTAAAATATTAATTAGTAATCTATATTTAGTGTTGCCATTATTATATTTATAACCATAAAGAAAAATATAAAATATAGTATTAATTATTTAAGCCATATAATTGTTCTATGTGTAATTTAAAAAGTTAAAATTAATTAAGGATAATAATTTTAATTTAGTTTGCTGTTATTTAAAAACAAACTTACTAAGCAACACTATTACTATATACTTTTACAAATGAAAAATAAATAATTTTAATCTGATAAGCTGTCATTTTGATCTACACAGTAAGAACTTACTACATCTACCTGTCTGTTATGTTTATATTTATTATTTGATTTTATTATATTAATAACAGGATCCCATGATGATGGTAGTACCCAGCCATCTTCCCTATTGAAATTAGGATGTTTTTTAATTTCTATGGCTTCTCGAATCATTCTAGGGCGATATCGGTTTTCTTTCGCCAGGATTTGAGGTCTATCGAAGCGAATATAATGGCTTGGGCGGTCCTGACTATGTTTGCAGACAGCAGATGTTGCATTGCGACGGTGCTTCACATCAGCTATGTGTTCTTTGACCCGGGTTCTAATGGATCTCTTTGTTTGTCCGATGTAAGAGAGCCCACAATCACAATCAAGCTTGTAAACTCCTGCATCTTGTAGAGGGATGTGGCACTTGACAGGTGGTAGAAACTGACTAATTTTCTTTGGCGGCTTGAAGTAAGTTTTAATTGAAGCTCGCTTTAGAATGTAGCCAATCTTGTCAGTGACGCCTCTCATATAAGGTAGGACTGCAGGGACGCGCTCGACTGTGGCTAGTTTCACTCGGTCCCTGTGACGTAGGCGCGGCACTTGCAGCTTGTTGTCTCGCAGAACTTGCTTGACATGTTGCAGCTCTCCGGCCAGGTGTTGCTCGTCACAAATCCCGCGTGCCCTCTGAAACAAAGATTTTCCCACGGTAGCTAACTGTGAAGGGTGGTGGTGAGATTCACCATTCAAGTACCTATCAGTATGGGTCTTCTTTCGATACACAGTATGACTCAAGGTATTATCTGGGTTACGAATAACTAATACATCTAAGAAAGCTAAAGAATTATTAGACTCCAGTTCCATTGTAAATTGTATTTTAGGGTTTATGGAGTTAAGATGTTCTAAGAATACAGATATTTTATCAGATGGTAATATTGTGAAAGTGTCATCTACATACCGCTTGTAGAAACGAGGGGTCACAGGTGATGTGTTTAGGGCAGTCTCCTCGAAGGCCTCCATGAAGATGTCAGCTACAACGGGAGAGACCGGCGAACCCATGGCCACTCCATCTACTTGCTTGTAGAATTCATCATTCCACAATAGATAGCCAGATGTAAGGCAGTGTTTCAAAAGTTCAGTGTATTCTTCTTGCATACTATTGTCCCTTAGCTTTCTTGATACTATTTTGACACAGTCCTCTACTGGTAGGCTGGTGAATAGAGACTGTACATCAAAACTGACCATCGTTTCATTGCCCATGAGTTGTAGGTGTTTTATCTCATGACAAAATGGTATGAGTCCCTTGTGAACGCTGATGTTTGCCCTCTGAGTCCCTTGACGAGTACTTATCGCTACTAGTTGGGCCAATTTATGAAAAGTCGGTGTGTCGATTTGACTCACAATGGACGTAGCGGAGCGTTCATCTTGTGTATCTTTGGAAGTCTCAATAAACAACAGTTTAGGCGAAGCTTTGCACAAGATGGATACAAGATCCTACGCGCAGATAAGATTCAATGCTATCGTGATGGATACATCAGCTTTTTAGTATTATTTAACAACAGTTGTTGTCGGGTCTGTTTTGACTTTTTTATAAGTAAAAGTTTCAAAACAGACCAACAACAGTTGTTTAATTTTGTCATTGTAATCTGATGTATCCATCACGACGGTAGCATTTCCCTTATCTGCGCGTAGGATGGTGATATCCGACCTGCTGCGTAAGTTCTTCAACGCTAAATACTGTTGTTTATTGAGATTAGGTTTGGGCTTAGTACTTCTAAAGATACACAAACCTGAAACGCTGACGTATGGCCTCCAATTGTCCTCAGTTTTCATAGTATTATTTGGCCAGGGCGTCTTCTACTGCACAGATAATGTTCTCGTAAGGGACTCAGAGGCCGGCGCTACAGCAAAATTTAAGCCTTTACTTAGTACCTGAATAGTAGGTTCATCCAATGTTTGTTTTGACAGATTGACAACTGCTTGACGTACGGTCAGTTTTGATGTACAGTCTCTATTCACCAGCCTACCAGTAGAGGACTGTGTCAAAATAGTATCAAGAAAGCTAAGGGACAATAGTATGCAAGAAGAATACACTGAACTTTTGAAACACTGCCTTACATCTGGCTATCTATTGTGGAATGATGAATTCTACAAGCAAGTAGATGGAGTGGCCATGGGTTCGCCGGTCTCTCCCGTTGTAGCTGACATCTTCATGGAGGCCTTCGAGGAGACTGCCCTAAACACATCACCTGTGACCCCTCGTTTCTACAAGCGGTATGTAGATGACACTTTCACAATATTACCATCTGATAAAATATCTGTATTCTTAGAACATCTTAACTCCATAAACCCTAAAATACAATTTACAATGGAACTGGAGTCTAATAATTCTTTAGCTTTCTTAGATGTATTAGTTATTCGTAACCCAGATAATACCTTGAGTCATACTGTGTATCGAAAGAAGACCCATACTGATAGGTACTTGAATGGTGAATCTCACCACCACCCTTCACAGTTAGCTACCGTGGGAAAATCTTTGTTTCAGAGGGCACGCGGGATCTGTGACGAGCAACACCTGGCCGGAGAGCTGCAACATGTCAAGCAAGTTCTGCGAGACAACAAGCTGCAAGTGCCGCGCCTACGTCACAGGGACCGAGTGAAACCAGCCACAGTCGAGCGCGTCCCTGCAGTCCTACCTTATATGAGAGGCGTCACTGACAAGATTGGCTACATTCTAAAGCGAGCTTCAATTAAAACTTACTTCAAGCCGCCAAAGAAAATTAGTCAGTTTCTACCACCTGTCAAGTGCCACATCCCTCTACAAGATGCAGGAGTTTACAAGCTTGATTGTGATTGTGGGCTCTCTTACATCGGACAAACAAAGAGATCCATTAGAACCCGGGTCAAAGAACACATAGCTGATGTGAAGCACCGTCGCAATGCAACATCTGCTGTCTGCAAACATAGTCAGGACCGCCCAAGCCATTATATTCGCTTCGATAGACCTCAAATCCTGGCGAAAGAAAACCGATATCGCCCTAGAATGATTCGAGAAGCCATAGAAATTAAAAAACATCCTAATTTCAATAGGGAAGATGGCTGGGTACTACCATCATCATGGGATCCTGTTATTAATATAATAAAATCCAATAATAAATATAAACATAACAGACAGGTAGATGTAGTAAGTTCTTACTGTGTAGATCAAAATGACAGCTTATCAGATTAAAATTATTTATTTTCATTTGTAAAAGTATATAGTAATAGTGTTGCTTAGTAAGTTTGTTTTTAAATAACAGCAAACTAAATTAAAATTATTATCCTTAATTAATTTTAACTTTTTAAATTACACATAAAACAATTATATGGCTTAAATAATTAATACTATATTTTATATTTTTCTTTATGGTTATAAATATAATAATGGCAACACTAAATATAGATTACTAATTAATATTTTAAAATTGTAATAATTATAAAAAATAATAGCAAAATTAAATATATAATATTCCATATTCAATTATAATTAAAATTATAAAAATGTTTTAAAGTTAAAAAATATTGTAATGTAATTGGTGCAATTTTCATTTTGTTAATTGTGGGTAGGCTGTCTGTAACAACTATACCTTCAAGACATGTAACACCTCAGTCTCTCCCGTGACCATGGATGCTGTAAAGCATTCGAAACGTCGGGAACCAAAAATCAAAATAAATTCGCGAAAAAATCCGAAAAGATAGTTTTATAGGTAATGTGTTTATCAGTCTATGTATGTATGTATGTACATATGTATGTATGACACTCTAGAGGCCAAACGCGTGGGCCGATTTCTATAATTCATATGTTGTTAGTTTCGTATTTACGCGAGTGTCATAAGCTATACATAGCCTATAACACTCGCGTTATAGTTAAGAATTAAAAATAGTTAAAAAGTAAAAGATTTTTGAAAGAACACAACTTACATGTTTAAAGGTAATTTGGGATAAGAAATTGCTAAATATTAAGTCTTTACCTATGAAATTGTCATTTAATATACAGAAAGTTAAAGTATTGTATTTTTATAAATATTTTTCATTTCTATTAATCAAAATATGCACCCATGCTATTGATGCAATTTGATGCAAATGAACCAATATTGTTTTGATGCTAACGTTGAAAGCAGCTGCTATCTTAGCCACAGATTGAGTATCATCAGCTTCCACTATCGCCTTTAATGCGTCGTTACTGATTTTAGTTTTCGGCCGACCACGGGGTTAATTTTTTAAGATCAAAATTTCGATGTTGGAAGTGTTCAGACCAATAACGAGTTGTGCGTTCGTTTGTAGTGTTCACTCGGCACTCCGTACGCGTCATTAATGTTGCGAGCCGTTTGTGCGGGATTGCTACCGCGAACTCGTATTTCATAATTACTCGTATTTTTATTGTGTTTATATTGATGAAAAACAAACAAATGTAGTGAAAACAAAACACTTATTAATAAACAAATGACTAAATTCAAAAATAGAACTCCATACTTTTAAAATAAAATTCATTTGAATTTAGAATTTATTGCCGGCCAATCATAAATTACGTTTCCAATGGCCAGTAAGTATTGTAGAACGGCAATTTCAAAAGACCTATTATAACTTCAAATTTCTAATAAAATTAAAAAGCTGTTAATAAAAAAATACATTTCATCCTTGTCGCGAGATGTACATGTGTATGTCACCAACTGCATAGTACTTTATTCCTTCGTCAACTTGTTTTTATCTTTTTAGTTAGCTTTTATGCAGTTAGGTTTTTTTATTTTTATAATGTTTTAAAGTAATGTGTAAGTTGAACTTATATCTGTAAAATAAAAATCGTACTGTTTTAAAAAATTCAATTTTTTTTTTAGAAAAACAGTTAAAATATTTATAAAATAATAAATTTCAAATAATGCTAAAAAACATCAATGAAAATATTCTAATGAATATTAAAAAAGCCTTCCCCATACTATCCAACAGCCGTCAAAAATGGCGGCTCGAATTTGGGTTACGTGTTATTATATTATTAATTACTTAAAATCTAATAGAAAATTTACAAATTCAATTATACGTAGTTATTTAGTTATAAATTTAAATCATGTTGATAAAAATATTATGCTATCACTAGTGTATTTTTTATTCAGAAAAAGTAAAAATATAAGGACTAAGCGCGCGTGAATGCTTACGATGTTTGACAAATATAACAATTTCTGTATAAAATCTCTATTCAATACACATCCTATGAAATAAAAACTGTTAATTACTTACCCTTCCATCATATTCCAACCCTTATACTAATAATTTTACACTATTTTGTTAATTTTTTACTCACAAGTATTGAGTTCAAAGATCGCCAAAATTTAAATAAATTGTCTGCACAAATTACAAAAATTTATGTTATTGGAGTTATTACTTTTTTGACATGTAGTATGATATTATTGCTTATATATTTCTTTACACGTTACAAAAGTTAGATAAAAATAAATATAGTTTAAATGCGAGAAATCACACATTAAATGACATCGGGACCAATCGACCTTTAAAAGGTCGCTTGACAGACAGGGGTATTTTTGACATCGACCTTTAAAAGGTCGATCGACAGACGAGGTATTAACTAAATAATAGTCGACTTTTTGAAACAAAAACGATGTATTTGTTATTACAATGAATTAAACTCCACTTCACAGAACTATACGTGGAGATCTTGAAAAATGATAGCTGCCGTTGCGCATTTGGCCGCAATCTCTTCGCAGCCAGGTATAAGCGGGTCATATTTTGGGACGTTTATACGTTGATCACGTATGTTCATCATTTATATATCAAAATAAAGCATTTTTTCTGTACATGATAAACTAAGTCTGCCTATGTAAAAGTGGCTGCAAAAGTGGTTGTGTAATTAAAAATGTTTTTGTTACATTTATACGTTCATGGCGTATATTCATCATTTATATTATATCAAATTAAAGCTATTTTTTGTGCATGATAAAATACCTCTCACCTATGTAAAAGTGGCCGCAATGGAAAGAAAAGAAGGAAAGAATATAATATTATTTGTCAGACAATAGCAACGGTTAATCTACCTTCCAAATTATAATAAGAAATAATTAAATTAATTAATTAAATACTTTTTATTATTTATATCTACAAAACGTTTATGTGATAAATGTTTTTGTGTGTACCATTTTTTTCTTTTCAAGTACGTTTTTAGCGACATCTGTACTAGGTTAACACTTTACTCGGCCACTAATCACTATCTTTTAACTATACCATAAATCCCTGGAGGAGTGTGCCAACTGTCAAATGCGGACTGTGAAGCTGTGAAGTGTGAGCAATGACAATTGACAATGAGCATAGAGAACATTTACATAAAATATAAACGTTAGGACTGTTGATATTTTTTAAAATATCGGATTTTCGATATATCCATATTTTTAAATATATCAATATCGAAGCTTGACATATCGAAAAAAAGTATCGATATTTCGATATATCGGCTTTATTTAAAAAAAAATTGTAAGGCAGGTCAAAAATGATTACACAGTTTATAGTTCAGTATATTTATTAAACAAATTAAATTATAAATGTATAAAAGTGTTAGGATATAGTTCTTAGTAATTATTGTTTAATTTAAGAGAGACAATCATGTGTACCAATATTATTCAGTAAGAGTTTTAAAAAATACTCTTTGTTTTATATGTTCAGCTGTTTGACTACTACGATTATTAGGCACTAACAGATTGATTGTAGAAGCAACTCGTTCAGATGCTACAAATGTAGCAGAAGAAAATGATATCCGTATCGAAAATGAGATCAAAATGATATCCGTATCGAGTTATCAGTACAATATACAGATTCATAAAATATATGGTTTCGATATCCGATATCGAATATCGATATATAGTTTTGATTCGATATTCAACAAAAGCTATATCACCCACTCCTAACTAAGTGTTAACCACACACTAAATAGAGGTCAATAATAGGAAATTAGATAAATAGGTGACAACAAACAACAACTGTAAGTATAGTAGATACTCCATATCATAGATTATAGTAATTTTTTTACCACTGAGGTATACCTATACAAAATTACATTTCGTTTTAAGATAATAAGTAAATAAGTAAACTAGGAATAGAGAAAAAACATTATATAGTGTAAATGAAGTGTAGTAGATTAAGTTTACGATGATTTTGTAGATTAAATAATTTATGAAAAAAAATTAAAAATAAATATTTATTTTTAAAAAATATCGACCATCGATATCTACATTTCAATATCAAACTATCGATATATCGTCCAAAAAAATATTGGTAATAAATATCGATATTTCTAAATGATAATATCGATATTTTATCAACAGCCCTAATAAACGTATGTGAATTGTGAATGTGAGTCTGTGGCGGACGGGATAAGTCCAGCGAACTATGAACACTTGTTATTTGTTTAATGGAGTTTAAGTTTATTACATTATGAATAATAAAAGTGTAGATATTGGTTTTCTAGAAGAAAAAGATAATTGGCTTTTACATCCAAAATTTTTTCCAAGTAAAGTTGGAGGAAAACCAGCATGGTTAGATTTAAAACATATTCCTGCGCCTAGAGAACTAACCTGTAAAGTATGCAGTGATCCTCTTGTGTTTTTATGTCAAGTATGTAGAATAATACCTTGGTTGAATGTTATTCAAATAATATTTGTATATAAATAAACTATTACCATTTAAATAAATTTTTAGGTATATGCGCCTTACGAAGAAAATAACGAGTGTTTCCATCGCACCATATTTGTATTTATTTGTAAAAACGGTTCTTGCTGCAAAACTAATTCGACAGATAATTTTTTGGTATTACGTTGTCAATTACGACGTGAAAACGAATACTATTCATTTGAACCATATAAAGAAAATATAAATGAGGTAGAGTCAATTTATATAAGTTCTAATCAACCAACAGTAAGCTAAATAAACAAACGTTGAATGATTTTTTCAGAAGTTTTCTATGGAGAAATGGTCTAAATTGTGTACTCTTTGTGGTGCAAAGGGCCCATCACATTGCTCAAAATGCAAAAAAGTTTTCTACTGCAGTCGCAAACACCAAATTATGGATTGGCAAAAAGGACATAAAGAAAAGTGTCCTGAATTACAAAAGGTTTTTGTTTCACTCTGTCAATATAATTTAAATTTACCCTTGATGCAATAATTATTATTCTAATAATTTCTTTTACAATTCTTATATAATGAGTTTCTAAAGCAAAAATATTTGTGTAAAATATGTGTTATCAAAGTATATTAATATAGCAAACTTATTAATTCTTTGGATTTTCAGGAAAATGAGCCTTGTTTATATAATTTTACTACAACAGAGGCTGGAAAAAGTTTATTATTTAAAGAATGGGAATTAATAGTTGATGAAGAAGATGAGGTAAATTTAATAATATGTAATAGTTGTTACTAATTTAAAAAGTATAGTGTATTAAAATACAAATAAAATATTTTAGGAAGAAGCAAATGATGTAAATCCAAATAAAGAAATGGAAAAATTAAAAAAAATGATACAAGAAAAAAAGGCTGGTACTATGAACAATGTAAGTGAAAGCGAATTAGAAGAATACACGACCACCTTGCCTGAGGACAAAGTTTTCAATAAATTCACAAAGAGGATAGCTAGACACCCGGACCAAGTTTTAAGATATGATAGGGGTGGTACTCCTTTATGGATTACTGAAAATTCACCAAATAGTTTAACCCAAATTCCCAACTGTAAATACTGTGATGGAGAAAGACAATTTGAATTTCAAGTGAGTAAAATTTTCATGCTGTAAATATTTATATATTTTTTTGTATGTATTTGTAATGGCAGTATGATATACAGTAATTTATCCAAAAAGTAATGTGTGTACTTGTAAATTTCTTATTGAAAATCCACCCTTTCTAAAGAGATTTCTTTTGAACAACATAAAATAATATCTTATGTCTCAGACAATATAATTTTAAATTATTCAAAATTTTTATTATTTTTCTTTTATTGATATATATTCTTCATTGCAGATAATGCCACAATTACTTAACTATATCAATGTTGGTATTGAACTGAACAGTATAGACTGGGGCATACTAGCTATATACACCTGTAAAGAAAGTTGCAACATTAAGCCTGCATATAAAGAAGAGTTTATAATAAAACAAGATTTAACTAATTAGAATGTTTAATAAATAAAATAAAAATATTATACATGATCTTCATTTCTTCAGTCCATATACCATTCTAATTCCTACTATCATCTTTTTTTTTACCATAATCTTCTGATAAATAAGTTAATAAATCATTTAATCCAGTGAATTCTGTTCTTGACTGTGGAGGATTGTTCCTAGGCAGAATTGGCAGTAAATTTCCCATTTTTATTCTAAAATCCTTAAGCTAAAAGAAATTCTTTTTACATACTTAATACTCTTAAATATATCAAATGTTTATTATGTTTTTATTCACTTACATCTTTAGCACCAGAAAATTTCCATATTCCATAACATATGCATGTGGTTCCACCAATGGCATAAAGAGTACCCCAACCAAGTGCTCTTAAAGCAAGTATAGCACCTGCATCTGCTAATTCAACACTGCCATGTAGTCCTGTAGTAAAAATCATTCTAAGTAAAACAAAGTCATTAAGAATTCTACTTTTTTATTTTGTTCATGTATAAATCCAAATAAAGAAATTAACAATTTTAACCTTAAATATAAAAAAAAAATATCTTACCCTTACTAAAATATTTTGGATCAGTTTTCTTAGCTGCTGATAAAGTGGCACTAAACCCGACAAAAGCTGATATTCCAGCAACAGATGCCAAAAATGCACCACCTAAAAAATAATTTTATATTCACACTTTCTAAATATATTTTTTTAATAACTCTTTAAAAGCAGATATAATAGTGACGCTTGTTAGAAATATATTAACAAACTTAAGAAAGTAATGTGTACAGTCCATAGAAAGTATAATATTTTATAGCTCATCCTAAAGGATACATTAGAAACTTCTAGAGATTTTATGAGTAAATATGTATTAAAGTAGTTGTAAGTACGACACGAAAAGTAATATGAAAATAAAAGTTTAGTGGAAATATGTTAATTAAATTTTTCTTAACATTTATAAATACATAACTTTTATTCGTTCAAGACGTTCTTTGTCAGCCATTGAAAATTGATTTAATACAGATGATTAAGTGACCAAAATAATAACCTCCATTCAACGCATTGCAAAAGTTACATAAAGTGATCGAAATAATTAAATAATACGAGGGATTACTTGATTTATTTCGGCTGTCAACTACGCTAAATGCAAATGCTGATTGCTGTCCCTGTCAAGATTCAACTGTCAGTGTCAATTTAGTCCGCTCTGCAGTCGTAGTAAAAATGACATTTGTATGGTCACAGACTACAGATAGAGCTATGCTATGTAAAATATTGTGTTCCAAGTTTATTAAAAAAAATACTAAAGCGCTTTCAAACAAAATAAACTACAATGTGTTGAGCGTTGCTTTGTTTGAAAAAGCTATATTGTATTTTGCATTGTTTCCAAAATAAAGCCTAGGTTTTATGAATAAGCTTGTTGAAAAAATCTTTATTTGGCGAATACCTTCTCTAATTATTTTTAAATGTAAATTAAGTTCAAGGTTATATTGTACTTACATATTTCAATTCAATTTACGTCTTCACAAATAAGGCACGACTTTGGACACGTTAAAATATGATTATTTATTGAGAACCCTCAGGGAAGATTTCTTGAAAGGAGGGCGCTACACGTATGGTCTATATACATTCAGTCTGAGGTTACGAAATTTATTATTTATTCATTTATTAGGTTTATTTACAATCACTTACAATAATACACACAAATATAAAAAATAGAAATAAAAACTAGAAAGTAAATGTAATGATTACTTACAAATAAACACAGCATGCACAGAAATAGTTTCTCAAAATATTATACAAAATATATTTAGAAGTAAACAGCGTTTTTTTTAATTAATCAATGAGTAGGTACACAGTTACATTAATTTAACAATTTTTAACATTATATAAGTCTATCAAAGCATTTATTTAGCAATTTGGTGCATATGGTTTGCGGGTTTTGGCTAAGGAATCAACAAATACGTCGACATCTATGCTATAAGAATTTAGAGTTTTACATAACCGTGGAACTGAGGAATTGAAATAAAATTTTAATTATGATATCCTTTTTATATAAACATAGTTTTTGCTTCTATTATGTTCGCATCTTACCTGTGTATTATGTATTGAACCTGGAAGTTAGACCAACTGAAAGAAAAATTGAGAAGGAGAGGTGCATCCTATGATGGTCCTTCCTGTCTGATGGATCAATTATAGATGTAAGGCCGGTTTAAAACTAATTCGTTTAAAACCGAAATAAATAATTTTTTCGATTTAAAACGGTTGGTGTTGATGACTTTGTTTTTTTAATTATAGCTACATTTTCTTGATTTTACCGATGTGGGGATATAACGGAGTACCTATAAACCATGGAAGACAAATAAAACTATAAACTATATAAAGATTTTTTAGGTTATGTGTGATATACCGATATTGATTATTGATATACTTAGCGGGTTTACTTCTAGTTGGTCCGTCCGACCATTAAGCGTATGTATTACCTGCCTAAGTTATAAAAAGTATTGATAAGATAAAAACTCTGTGCTGGTAAATAAACATTTTTTTCATTGTTTTTAATAATCAATTTGATTCGGCATAAAACCAAACTCACACTCTCGTTGACGTCGTCACTCGTCACTCGTGACTCAACGCAACATTGCCACTTGCCCTCCCGAGTAAGTGTTATGTGAACTTGCCAGTTCGCCTACCCTACACACACATGCACATAGATAAAAATATATCTATTATGTATACATATAATAAAATTGTAACTGAGCCGAATCTGTACATTCAATATTTTTTGGAAAATCTTATTGAAATAAACATTATTATCGATTCAGAGACCGAATCTATAGTTTTTAGACTTTTGTCTGTCTGTCTGTTACCGCATCACAGAAAAACCACTAAAGGGATTTTGATGAAATTTGGGATGGTGATAGCTGGTTATCTGGGTCAATATATAGGGTACTTTTTACCGCGGGAAAACGTCTCATTTCTGAGAACTAATACAAAAACTGCAATGTAATAGTATACTAATATGTAAAACCTTAGAATTTGGTTTTTGGTCATCTGAACGCGGGCGGAGCCGCGGGCAATGCTAGTAATAAATAAGTATAGGTAGGTATACCTACATACTTAAGTTTTCGTATAGTCCAATTGGAATCCGGCTTAGGAACAAAATATTCAAAACCTGAAGTTTTATGATTTCAAAATATTAGCAGTTATATAAGGAATAGAAATTCGTAAAATGCCCCACATGCCCAGCTACCCCCGAGAAATGGGGGGACGCAAAGCGTTGAAAAAATATATTTAAAAAAAAATATTATCATATATTATATAATGATATTTAATATTTATAATTAAATTTAGTCATAGTTTTGTTAAAAAATCATAAAAAATGAAAAAAAATTAGGGGGTGATTTTCAGCCTCTCGAGACCATAAAACATACTTTTCACGGAAATGGCTAAACATTTCAATTTTTTTTATATTTATTATATATATTTGGAAGAACACATTCCCTTAGTTTCATGAAAATCAAAAGATTATTAGAAACTAGAAACGTGAAATTTGGAGGACATATCCCTTCCTTACCTATATGATGACAGATGAGTAGGCATCCGATAAGAAAGTATTTTTCGAAATTCATTCCCTAAGTGGGTAAAATAGACGATTAAAGATTGTATTAAACTCTGTCATTCTCATTGTGAAATACACAGAAAGTGGTGTTTAAGTTTAAGATTAAAAATAAGAAATATATTTATTACATTTTTTAGAAATTCATCCCTTAATGGGGTAAAAGGGGGTAATTAAGTTTATATGGATAAAGAATTATTTATGATCAGAATTACTTGAAATTTGGCATTAATGCTCTTCAATACAATTGAATAATTATATAAACATGTTTTAGCATTTGTCGAAATTCAATCCCTTAAGAGGGTAACATGGGGGGACAAAAGTTTGTATGTATTGTATAATATTAGTTTAAGAGGTAAAGTTTGTGAGTTTGTGATGTCGTAGAGTGTAATCTCTGGATCTACTGAACTGATTTAAATGAAATTTGGTAAGATGAAAGTTTGAGACCCTGGAAAGGACATAGGATACTTTTTATCCCGTAAATCATCGAAGCGAGGGTGAGTCGCTTGTATGATAAAAAAGATCCATTCAAGATCCAGAAAAAGTTACAGATACAATCTTTTTTTTCTCCCTCGGATACGGTTATACGACATTCGCGTAAATAACATGAAGCACTCTACAAGGACACTACATTGACATTTTAAATTTATTATGAACACAAGGCTCCAGGGGCGGATTCCGAATTAATCGCCTTATAAGTAATTGTCATTTTGTCCTTATAAAATGTATAAGATAGATGGTACTAGATGAAATTAAAATAATGCTTTTGTTTGGTTCTTAATTGATGTTAGGATCTTAATTTTATTATTTTAGGTTATTTTTTATTTTATAAATTCACAATATTAACCATTATTCTTAAGAGGGAGCCCGTTATATCTTAAGGGCCCTGGGCTGCAGCCCAAAAAATGTACTTGTTTTGGAGGGTTTATAATGGAAAATATAAATCATGATTGAACTATATTTACTAGGTATCGTTATAAACAAAAATAATTGCCAAATTCATCATTATTTGCCATTTGTATAGCCTCCAGCATTTAATATATACAATAGTCACTGATTCACATCAGTTTCATTGGGGTAAATGAGGTTTACTAAATGGTTATAATTATTATAAGGCAGCATTTAGAAATAACTTTGCATTATTGATTTCATTTTATTTGTCTAGGGTCTTATATTTAAATAGAAAATTTCATTAGTGACAAAAGAAAATCATGTAGCTATTAACTTACTATCATCTTGTATTTCTGGAAGCTATATAATACATTAAATTTAAAACTTTACATTATGTTTATAAAACAGATACAGTATTAAATACATGTAGTAAATAGCATTAACTAATATTTACAAGTCCTTGAAACAACTATACACTTTATTAAATTAATAATAATTTAACATATTGGATAAATGGACCAGCAACAGTGCTAACACTCGTTTTTTTTTAATTTTTTATTTTCAGTCACTGCATCTTCCAATTTATTTATCCTCTTCATTTTGATAAATGAATTACTGTCACTTTCACTAACATTCTGCCGAACACAGTTCACACTGGAAACATTTTGATTATGTACACCATATTTTTTATCACTCAGGGTTTTACTCTTATTTACTATATAAGTATTATGAATGTCTTTAACTAAGTCAGTGTGCACTTTAATAGGTATAAGATTATCACCTTTCGGTTTGATTTGCATCACAGATCTATTTTCACTATCACTAGTGAGTCTTATCATTCTCTTTCTCACATGAATTGTGTCAGAAGTGTCAACAAAATTTCGTTTAACTAACATTTCACCAGTCGATGTTTGTTTTACATAAATAATGGGCCCGTCTGCATCTTTCATATCACATTTTTGGATTTTCAAACTTGTTGAACCTTTGTTGTCAGCATCTGCACCATCTTCTTGTTGTTCTTCAGTTTCAACCAAAACACCTGTAAAAAATGCTGTATTAAAACAATATTCAATAACTTTTTTTATCATTCTCAATTAAAAAAAAAATTAATCACCACTTAGTCCTACCTACAATGCACAGGGCATTGGTATATCTATACAAATATCATAAAGAGGTAAAGTTTGTGAGTTTGTGACATTGTAGGGACTAATCTTTGCATCTACAGAACCAATTTAGATGAAATTTGGTAAGATAGTTTGAGACCCTGGGAAGGACATAGGATACTTTTTATCCCAAAAATCATCCCTTAAGGTGGTAAAAAGGTGGATGAAAGTTTTTATGGGGAATCAAGCTAAGGACGAACCTGAGCGAAGCGAGGGCGAATCGCTAGTGTATGTACATATGTATTTGTAAAAATCTTACTCATTTGAAACATGATCCACTTTTTATATTGGAGTTTATAAAGTTGGGAAGTTCAAAATCTATCCTTATTTGTATGGGACTATTGTAATTTGGTTTACACTCTAAATTCTGCTAAGAACACATGTATCTATAAAGTTGCTATTATAGAAAGTTCAAGTTAGTACAATTTATACAAATAAATAAAATTAAAAAGTGTCTGTTTATAATGTCAAAATCACAGGTTTTTAGTAAATGCCTATGGAAGTATAATTACACTTATAAAAACTGATTTTTTTTTTATTTTTGTATCTCTCAGTTTGTTCCGCCTAATCTCTGAAACGGTAGAACAGATTTTAACGGGACTTTCACTGGCAGATAGCTGATGTTATATGGAGTAACTTAGGCTACTTTTATTTTGGAAAAAGCACTAGGGTTCCGCGCAATGTAATTAACTTCCTTGAAATTGTGGCCAAACTCCGTGTACTTACTGACGCACCTGAGAGAAGCGAGAGTAAGTAACCAATTTCATTATAAAATAAATAATTACCATTTAATGTAGGAAACTTAATATCAGGTAAATGTAAATGCGAGTCTGGATTATATTTGTGCATTAATGTTTTTAGTAACTTAGAAATTTCTTCACGTTTCCGTGTTACAACTATTTCATCAAACCAGTTTGCTAGTTGTTTAATTGGCAGTGTGTAATCAGAAACAGGATCCTGGAAATATAAATATTGTAAATAATAGGACAAAGAAATAGAACATAGTAACATGATATAAAAAAAATATATAATTACCTTAAAAAATTGTTCAACATATTGTAATAAATACAATCCACAGTCTGTAAAATTATTTTGTTGTGGTATTTTGGGGCAACTCCCTTTCATATTATCTTTATTAAAAATTTTGCTTTTTGAGATCTGCAAATTTAAAAAAAGATTTCATATGTCTGAAGAATCAAAATAATGAACAGTGAGTATGGATTGTTTATATACCTTTGCCTGGTATTCACATGTGAGATAGTCACGTAACGTCGCTACAACTCTTGACCTAGACGCACCCGCTAGCGAGTCAAATATTAGTATACATGGCCTGAAATCATTTTAAACATACAATTTGTAAATAGAAAAAGTAATAATTATAACATAAAAACTTTATATTTTAAAATTTTATGACAAAAATTTTGTAGCCTTACTGTTTTATTGGATCTTTTTTTTTAATTAAAGGTATTTCTGGTTTTTTCTCTGGTTGTTTTTCTGTTTCTTCCTCTTCTGAGTCACATTGCATATCTAAGTCACTGTCCTAAAATTAAAAATCATTTGATGACTTAAATTATTATACAATACCCCATGGGATCAAGTAAGCGTAATTTCAAGTGTAAAACATATATTTATGACAATAAATTCTATGATAAGCAAACACTGAACTAAAGTTTCTTACCTCTGCTTCAGCTTCATCCCTTTCACTAAGATTGTCCGAATCACAATTTAATGTAAGCTGTTCTTGTTTCGTTAGAGGTGTTATTGTTGTACTACCTATTTGCATTGAAGATCTTCTTTCTAAAATAACAAAAATATTATTAATTATTATTAAATAAATTAAAATTGTTTTTGAATTAAAGTCAAAAAAGTTAGTCACTATGTTTATGATTTAGAAATATGAAAATTTATATGAATTTTTATTTTATAAGATTTAGTATAAATTTATAAAAAAAATGATGTTGTTCTACCTTTCTTTTTATTCTCTTGAGGAGTAACAGTTCTATTATCTATCATACTTCTGCATCCATCTAAGCTAGGGTAACAAATGATGGCCACAAACCAATGACAATTTTCATTAATAGGAACTACAATAAAGTCTTTCTCAAAAATGTTCACATTCTTTGTCCAAGTTTTAACTCTTGCATGTCGTTTCTGAGCTGGTGTTAAACTACTGTCCCATTCATGAGGATTTGAATTTCTGTTCACTTTACTTGGTTTGGTAGTCAGCCTTTTATAAAAGAAAGTGCTAAAAATGTGAGTCTTTTCTCTCTGAATATGAGTTAAAATATCATGAACTAAATACTTTAAATAAAAGTCAATAATGACATCATTTAAAAATTGATCTTGAGCTAGGCACATGTAATCTTCTGTATTTATAGGTATTCCACCTTTGCCAGGTGGATATATTAAAATTTGACGAATTTCAGCAGGATTAGAACTGAAAAAAAAAATATATTTAGGAGCATTTTTGTAAATGAAGTAAGCGAATTTAAGGTATATTAATTACTTGTAAGTAAAAACTGGCTTGATGTTTTTAATTTAAAGTTTTGTAGCTTATTCTTTTCATTGTCCTAAAAGCACTTTTTAATTGGACAATTATATATTAATAGAGTAAAATCATTTCCAACATGATTATCACTTATCTTAGCAAGAAGGAAAACATTGTGAGGAAACCTGCACATCTAAGAAAACTAGCAAGTTTTCGAAAGACATGTAGAGTCCGACAACCCGAAATGGTGGCAGCGTGGTGGACTTTGGCCTGATCCCCCTCATATTTAAGGGAGGCTCGTGCTCAGCAATAGGACAATAAAAAGAGCTGAATACAATATATACAGGCAACAGACATTTTATTACATTTACCTTTTTGGTCCAGAAGAAATGGAAGCACTCATTGATCTGGTAGTTAATTTTGAAACATTATTACTTTCTTTAGGACATGTCCTGACAAGAATTTCATTTGCTTCTTTCACATTTAACTCATCTATTGCCTTATGAAATAATGTTTTTAAGGCAGCTTTTGTTTCATCTGTTATTACTTCAGGTAACAGGGTTATTCTTTTATAAGGATCTTCATCAGACGTAGGATTATAATATAGACCTGTTGATCAGTTTAATGTTGATACACATAACACAACAAAACACAGAGCAGTATAAAATTATATTATCTTGTTTATAAGTAGCCTAGAATGTGTTTATTCTTGTGAAGAAACTTAATATATTAAAATAAAGTATTCTTTAAAAATAATTTTTAGTCTAAAATACCAATAAACAGCAAAATCAACTATTTACAAAAATTACAGAGATTGATTACTAACCTGATTCCTCCACCATATCTAAAGCTTTTCTTATAAAAATACCACATTTGTTCATAGTATACAAAAAAATAACAGGAAGGCCTTTACCAAAATGTACTAATATTTTAACTATTTCTTTAAATTGGATTTGAATAGCCACATCTTTTGACTCATTTTTCAATGATGGGGCAACAATTTTTATTCCTTTTACTGATATGTGTACCTAAAAATTAAAAATATATGATTAGAGAATATTATTACATCTATGAATTCTACAAACTGCATTAGTTATAAAGTTAATTCTCACCTTTTCTTTTGGTGTATACCTGTATGAACCTATTCTGATAGTCCTACAATTAAGAAATGCTTCAATACCTTGCAGTGCTGGAGAAATTTCATCTCTACTGGCTTCTGGAAAAAGAAATTGTAAAGTTAAAATGTTACATTTAAAGACTAAACTGTACATGAAAATAGTGTGCAACAATCAGTTTTAAACTCAGTTGTGATGAAAAAGAAATATATGAGAAGATAAAAACAACAGTACTTATAATAAATATTTTACAATAGCAAGATATTATAATTATTTGTCTTGTTTTTATGCAGAGGCTGAATTAAAAAATATTATACACCCTAAATCACTATCAAGTTTGGTATCAATTTAGCACCTCAATATACAAATCTATCAAGTAGCTTAGACTACAGACATTTAGATAGAAAACATTTATGGTATTAAGATATACATCAATGCTTATGTCCTTTATATCTTCTCACTAGGTAATCAAGTATAATCCAACTAATATCTAAAATAAATTAACTTAATTTTAATTAAGGTGTCAACCAAAATTTCATAACAACGTGTGTTGGAAATTTTTCAAAATATAAAGACGTCTTCATATTAAATAATTTTTATGAAAAATAATCCAAAATTTAATATACATAAGATTTATAGAAACGTTTATAAAATTTAAGTCGGCATTGGTCGATCCGCGATCGATAATACTTGCAATGGTAAAGCAGATTTAAAGTATTAAACACTACAATAAACTTCAGAAGTTTGCAAATGTACAAAAACGAAAAATAAATACCTTTAAAAGTACTGTAATTCCTGAATTTTGGCATTTTTGACCAATATTTATAACGCATTACACACGAGAACCACCATGACAATTGACAGCGAGCGCATCTGCGCTGTGCATAAAGCATAGATTATAAACGACTACTGAAGTGTTGTCGAACAGTCGACTGCCGTCACAAACATTGATGTTTTAAAATCGATGTTACAATGTGGTAAGTTTCCAATTTTTTAAAATAAATTGTTAAATAATATATTATTTAATGATTCCAATTTTAAATAATATTATTTTATATTAATATAGTGGAAGAGAATTTTTAAATTTATTTTTTACTAGCAGTACCCGCGGCTTCGCCCGCGTTCAAAGTTTCAAACTACTAAAAAGCAAACTCTTTGGCTTTATGTTATAACTAATAATAATTTGATGGATGTAATGATTTTCATGTGTAAGATTTTAACTCGTGCATCGAGGGTTCCGTACCGCCGAATATTAGGTTGTTTTCAACCGACTTCCTCAAGGAGAAGGTTCTCAATTCAGCTGTATGTTGTTTTTTATGTTTGTAACCTCAGAACTCCGTCATTTGTTAACCGATTTAGACAATTTTTGTTTTGTTTGAAAGTGTATACTTCCAGATTGGTCCCATTTAAATTTCAAAAAAAAAAAATACCACCCCCTAAGAGTGGAAAAATAGCTAATGATGAATTTAAACTACTTCTAATTGTCACATTGACTTGAAACTTTGCAAGTGTGTTTATTTCTGTTGATGCAGTGTTGGTGCAGTGTTTGTCTACATTTAAAAGAGAAAAATAAAAACTTTTTAACAAAAAAATATAAACCGACTTCAAAAAAGCACTAAAAAGTAAAAAGTCGGTGCCACCCAATATAAAGCAAAGCACACCGACTTCGAATATATTTGATTAGGTATATATAGTAAATGAAAACTACCAATCAGTTATTTTTTACTTTTTAGTGCCTTTTTTGAAGTCTGTTTATATTTTTTTTGGTAAAAAGTTTTTATTTTATACTAATATCTTCATTCTTTACACACTAAAATGTTTTCTTTTACGTTTTCACAATACATACATACTTTATTACTTGCATAAATAAGGTCATTATTCTTAAATATATCATGTAAAACAAAATCTTTTAGTGATCGTAACTCAAAAAATCCAGTATTTTAAAAGATATTTAACGTAAATTCTGTACATTAATTTTCGTTTAAAATGGTTAGCAAACTCCACTATATTTATTTAGTATTTTTGGCACATTTTTAACCGACTTCCAAAAAAGAGGAGGTTATCAATTCGTCGGAATCTTTTTTTTTCTTTTTTTATGTATATTCACCGACTACTCAAAGACGCCTGAACCGATTTGGAAAATTATTTTTTTGTTTCAAAGGATATACTCCCCAGGCGGTCCCATATAAATTTTATCGAAATCGGTCTAGCGGTTTTTTTAAAAATCTAAAAAATATATTTTTTAAATAAATTGTTAAGTCGAATATGTTATTAAAAAAACTTTCTTCTTACAAATTACATGCTTATTACGTCTACACTAAAAATGGAAAAATAAAAACTTTTTAACAAAAAATAAAAACAGACTTCCAGGCACTAAAATGTGAAAAATAACTTAAAGGAGGTTTTCATTTAGAATAGATACCTAATCAGATATTTTCGAAGTCGGTGCCAGCCTACAATATTTTAAGATATGAACATCTAATAGGTAAATATATATTTTACGTGTCGAAATTAGATTTGCTTTGCATCGGCTGGCACCGACTTCGAAAATATCTGATTAGGTATCTATTCTAAATGAAAACCTCCGTTTAGTTATTTTTTACATTTTAGTTCCTGAAAGTCGGTTTTTATTTTTTGTTAAAGTTTTTTTCTACTCCATGTTTCCTAAGTTAGAGGACGAGAGTGCAATGATATAACTCGCATAAAATGTTTACGACTTTAGAATCATGTAACTTGGCTAATATGGCCTTTTTAACTAACAGGCTTATTTTTGAAGACTATGTATAAGCCTTAAATTTACAGTCTCCATCCTTTTTAAGTGAAAATATAAAGTGCCATTCTTTTTAATAGCTTTCTGCCCCCAGCTTCACACGTATGGAGTAAAAAAATGCTCAGTGTTATTTTCCATTGAATTTATATGTTATCATAGCGAATTTGTAATATTATGTGTACATTAATGTAATCACTCTTGGTTCACTTAACTTAGTCTGCGATAAAAAATCGCGAACAGGAAATTAGTATTAAATTACGAACTTCTTTGTATACCACATTGGCGGCTATTCTGTCTGATTCTGCAAAAATACCATAGGAGAAGCAATCCTATCTTAAATCTATGCCTCCTATTTGTAACGATTGCTCCTGAGATTTAGTAATGGTCATTGCAAAGCAAACATTATGGGGAATTACAATAGATTAAATTCAAAGGCGCAGTCAGAGATTATCATCAATGGTATTCGAGGCATGAATACTGATTCCCCCCGTGGCCACTAAAATGTTTTATGGATAGCTCGCAGTCTAGTCCCGTTACATTGCTTAGTGGCTTATATAGATGTGCCAGCCTTCAGAAGGAGCTTATCAGAGAAGAGGAAAGGAGGACTGGTGGGTCAATCGTTAGGGATCTTCAAATGATAGTAAACTGTTTCATTCATTTACATCACCGAATCGACAGACATATATTCTATTTCTGATCGTTCAAAGACTTAAGCAGGATTTTATTAAAAGCAGTAGCACTGTTGATTTTGGGGCTTAGTGTAGCACGTTCACAAAACCAAGCCACGGCTTTCTTTGTATACCTATTAGAAACATCAGGATACACTAGCTAGGTTTTCTCTCTCGGGCGCTCTAGGTTTGTTATAGTTGTCACCGGCCAGCCAAGAATTTGTTCCTAATTTTGCCTTGGATTCAGAATAATATCCGTTCTCTATGTTATATCTCACTAAACAAGTGAGCACTTTTAGAGAACTTGAGCTATGTTACACTATTCAAATATATTTCGTATGTGAAATTCAACTCGGATGAGATTTAGCGGGAGTTTAAACGTAGCGTAAGACGTTTTACCACCTCTACAAGTGCAGTAGCATTTCCAGATGAAGCCACAGCTAATTTAATCCTCCGATTACATGTTAATTTGGCCAAACGCAATTTTAATTAAAAAAAAAGCTTTTTTAATTAATCGTCAATACCATTAATGCTGATTTTTAAGTCAACTCGAACTTTATTAATTGCGTTTTCTGAGAAAATTTACCAAAGTAATGTATATTTTTTACACTATCAAAAAGTAGAGATTTCAACGGACAAAAAACCCACTGACTTTTTTAAAAAGCAGATATTTTGACGCGAGAATTTTCGATTGAAAATGTGGGTGCTCGTTTGATATTAACTCAAAATAAGGTGAAAAAAAATAAACATTTAAAAAACAGAATAACTTACCATCCATATTATCAATTCCACCGCCATCTGAACTGCCGCCTTCAATTTCACTTAGGGAAGGTTCCTTTGTGTTAACCAGTTGTTCTTGCTATATAAATAAAAAATCAAAATTATATTTCTTTTAATATTTACATTCTTCTATGTTTTTATATTCTTTACACCGTGCGAAGTGTTACTCAATTTAAGCAAATACTTACAACATATTGAAAATTATTATTGACAATTATAATAACTTATATCCATTTAGTTTACTTATATATTGAATTATATTATTGTCCATTTATATTTCATTTTTATACAATATTATATTTTAATCTAATTTTGAATTTTATTCTCTTGCTTATGTACATACATATTATGTTTACTAGATTAAACGGATGTATTGCGATTAGTGCATTACGACTTCGTACTAACAAAGAAAATTCCTTATAATATATAAGTAAAACAAAATATTGTCTTACGGCGATGAAAAACCATCGTAAAGAAACCTGCACGTCTGAGAGGACCTAGCAAGTTTTCAAAAGACATGTGAAGTCCGCCCGCACTCGGCCAGCGTGGTGGACTATGGCCTGATCCCCCGAGTATTGAAGGGAGGCCCGTGCCCAGAAGTGGGACGTTAAAAATGGTTGATTACAAACATACTAAATAAATAATTTGTAAAGGCGATGCTTACATGGTGATTAAATATTGAGCTATTTGAGTCTTCCTCGTCGGAACTTAAAGTTAATATGACTGGTTCAGGATCAGGCTGCTTCCCTCTAGGCTTCCGTACTCTCGTTGGTTTTTTGTCTTGAACGATCTATACAATACACATAATAATAATTATTATAAAATATTATACGAACATTTGTGTTACTACACATTATTTATGTTTGTTTCAATTCACTCGTCTCTGGATTTATTACCACTCGGGATCAAAAACAAAATCATCCCACCAGGTGCATATAGCATACCAATCTAAAAAATCACGTTTTAAGTATTTCCTCCTTTTTTAAAGTTGAACATTAACTTAGAGAAGCTGAGCGAGGAGCACTCCAGTAGTCAGTACCCAAGAGACACACTGGGAGATGGCCCACTACGGTGAGTTGTGCATGTGCGAATAATTCGAAAACTCGAATTATTCGATTCGAATAAAATAATATTCGATTCGAACGATATTAGCACACCTCTAATCGTGTACCATGCGGGTTGCTCCTGGCACGTCTGCTTCCGCATACCAGCCGTCGGAGCGTGGCGGTTGAGTGCGTCAGTGATACTGCGACGCCTCATTAAAAGAGGGGAGGTTTTACTGGGCAGTACTGGTTCCTCTAGCCGATGAGTCCCACATAACCAACCACCTATATGTATACAGGTGGTATGCATAAATGCATTTCCCAACATAACAAAAAAGGAATACTCCAGTTAGTCTATTTGTCATGTTTTATATAATGATTATTATAAGTCTTATGGTTAAAATAAAGATACTTACATTTTTATTATTTAAATTTTTAACTGTTGTCTTCAATAAATTCAGTTTAATACCATCTGGTGGGCTAAAAAAGGTGTACACATTAATAAAAATAAATTATCATACACTATACTAATAATATACTTAGTGTATACTGTAAGTTATTAAGTTGATAAACTAATCTGATCATATTAAGGCTTTTATTGATAAACATACCAAGGGCACTTTAAAATTATTAATCACATAATTCGACTTATTCATACTAAAGCTTAATTTGATATCCATATAATTCTTACTTACATTTGCTTTTCTAATATTAATTTTTCAGGTTCTTTTTTCTTTTGTTCTACCTTTTTACTTGCAAGGACACTTTTTGGTTCTTCAGTAAATACTCTTTTACATCTGTAACGAAAAGCTTAATTACAATTGAAATTTTGAGTATAACCAATAAAATAAATAGTCTTTAATCTAAGTATATACATAAAAATGAATCACCAAAATGTATGTACGCGCATAATCTCGGATCGACTGCACCAAATTGGATAATTCTTTTTTTTTGTGTTTTTTATTGTAAGGACAAGTTTTGTGTACAAGAAAATTAAAAGATTTTTTTTCTAAAATAAGATTTTTTTTAACCTTATAATATGAAAAGTGAGTGAGTGAAATAGTTTTCTGAGCGACGCGATGGTGAGTCACTAGTAATATATGTATAAATAAGTAAAGTTCTTTAAATTGTAATGATTTTTAAAATATTACAAACACATATAATATTACAGTATGTATTTAAACAGTAATTGTAAAAATAAAATTAATATGATAAATAATTTATAATATATAATATATACATATGATGTAAATACATAGTATATCTCCAAAAGGTTTTCAGTAAATTAAAAATGATAATATAAATTAATATATATATATATATATATATATATATATATATATATATATATATATATAATAGATTAAGAGTACATTATTAATATATTTCTTCCATGGTTTGATCTATTTGCAATTCTTGTGCAATGGAAATTAACTAATGTAATTGTGTCATAATATTTTTCATCAATTGAAATCAAATCATTATTTTTTCAATATTCCATGATTATTTTTGTTACATTTTGGCGTATCTAGGGGTAGGTGCGACACCACCTCATAAAAGTAACTTCCGTCCAGTCCACTTAAATTGATGATATTATAATATTAGATCAAGTGTGCAACCGTCGTTTATTTACAGGAATTGAAATGGAAAGGAATACAGAATGCATTTGTGTGCGCGCGCATATTCTTGTGCACAACAATATCACCTGTGTAGAGTTGGCTTGTCTCAGTGAGATTGGCTACTGTGGCCACATCGGTCGGAAAGACATTGCTTATTCATACAGTTATGCCATGCTATGTGAGGCCTTGAGGGCTCATCTAACCCTAATTATATAACTTCATAAAACTCTGTGATTCTTAAGTTTAAATAGACAATCTGTCAAAACTTAAAGAAACACCGACCCACTGACCACCATCACCTTAACAAAAAGACTCTATAACTTAATTTGACTCGCGACTTGAACCCAAAACCTCTAGATCTACAGTCTTGCTAGTAAGTCACTAGACCACCGAGGAGGTTAATCTATACTAATATTATAAAGAGGTAAAGTTTGTGAGTTTGTGACGTTGTAGGTGGTAATCTCTGGATCTACTGAACCGATTTAGATGAAATTTGGTAAGAAGATAGTTTGAGACCATCGGAAGGGCATAGGATACTTTTATCCCGGAAATTTTATCTCGGAAATCAGGTATTAGTAAGAGTGTTGTGTGTATAGTATACTATATAGTCACCGTTCACATCGGCTGAAGTCGTAGCCGGTGTACCCGCACAGCTTGCACACGGCCAGCATGCCCTCCACGTAGCGCGGCGGCGGCGAGCGCTGCTCGGGCGACGGCGGGCTGTTGTTTACTGTTACACACATTGAATTTGTTATTTTTAAACCAAATTTTAAAAAAAGGAGGTAAGTTCAGGTATTTTGAATGTGTAACATCTTTCCTCTAGCTTTCCTGCAATTCAATCGTGCGTGGTAGTAATTTCGTGAAAAGGGACACAGACAGACAGAAAGTGTGTAACAGGAAGCCAGGGAAGCGCGCGCTATTTTTATTTAAGCACTCATACAATACGGATATCAAATGAAAAGAAGTTTAAATTCTTACGAACGTTGGTACCGAAGTACACGCAAAGTTTTTTTTTTATTTCGAGATTAATTTCTGTCGCTGCTTAATTAATATTTTTAATTTTGATTTAAAAAAAAAAAAGAATTATTTATGTAATAACTAGTATGATGTGGGGTTGACAAAAAGCTATTCTTCCAGATTTCTCCTATTTATTCTTGATTTTTCTTCCTTATTGTTGCTCTGTTAAAAACTACAGTCCAACTGATACAAGTGTACCCCTTAAACCCTATTATTTTTATCACTTATGTCACCATCGATATTCCCTTATGTATCACTTTCTTATATAAATAAAAATATTTTACATAACAACAATCACTAAAAAGTTTCTGGAACAAAAATTTAACCATACAGGTTTCTACATTTCCCTTATACAATTTTGCTCATATCTTCTAAACGGGTTATCCGATTTTCATAAATCCAATTGAAATATTAGTTCTAGTCCTAAACCTATCTTTTGAGACTAAACTTATTGAAATATCTCTACAAACAAAAAATTCTATTTTCAACTAACGTAATTATACAAAAATTCTAACATTCAAAATTATTTAAACTTATTTTAGTCAATCTAATCCCATCAAAAACATAACTGTAAAAATATTGCAAGTCTCGCAACGCATTAATTCTTTTACCGCAAAAAGCTATGAGATATAATGTAAAACCAAGTCGGTTAATTTATTCATTACCTATCTATGGAAGCATCTATCCGACAACTTTGTCATAAATCCTTACCGAATTAGTTAAGTTACAACATTTTATAGTGACCGTATTAATATTAGATATATTTATTTCTTTAATTAATATATTATATATTAATAGTAAGTCATTATAAATAACAGGTAATCGAATATTAGTAGGTATACACTATACACGCTTCACGTTGTATTTATGTACCCATTTGTATATGTAATGTATACAGCTACTGAAAACGCTTGAAATAATATTTTCACATTTGAATAATATTTTTCTGATACATGTATATAATAGTTGCAATATCAACATTAATAAATAAGTAGACGAATCGTGATTAGGTTAGTAATTACGAGGGAACATAGGATCGAACATACAAACATACATACAGGTTAAACACTAACCTAACCTCCTTTTACATTGCAACTATTGTATAACTAATTAATTTACTATTAAATTAATCGTTTGTTTATGGTAGAATTTATTAGAACATATAAATGAGGTGAAAAAACTAAAAGTAAGATATCGGTTATTGAAAATAATATTTAATTTTAATAGTAACAGGAAACATTTTATAATTAAAATATTTTATGATTTTTGAACGAAATTATATTTGACATCAACGACACAAAATAAGGAAAGCTATGATTTTTATTTGTCATCCATGGCTATGATGTTTATTTATGTCAAAATATTTAAATTAAGTCTATTTTATTGTTAACTATTATTTTAAAGTATATAAACAACACCATTAAATAAAAAAAAAACCTACTTAAACAAATTAAATACTTATTATTAGTGATGGCAAACGGGACCCTGAGAAACAAATACTATAAGTTGGATGTGGCTCGCAGTGCATAGTAAAAACTTTCTTGTTCATCTGATATAATTATGCTCTTATAAATTCAGTGTTCTTAATTCATTTATTGCTATATCATCGATTATATTACTTTATAAATCTATATATATAAAAGAAAGTCGTGTTAGTTACACTATTTATAACTCAACAACGGCTGAACCGATTTGGCTGAAAATTGGTGGGGAAGTAGCTTAGACCCAGGAGACGGACATGGGATACTTTTTATCCCGTTCGATTGCGTTCCCGTGTGACGTGACATAAAACTCAAGAACGGCTGGATCAATTTTTATGATATTTGAATTTTTGGATTTCTCTTAGTCCGGAATAGGATAATAAGTATTAAAACATCAGAAAAATTAACGAAAAAAAAATTATATGGCTAGCGCTGGCTAATAACTATTTATATCTATTTATAACGTACCTAGCGACGAACCCGAGCGAAGCGAGGGTGAGCTGCTAGTAATTAATAAAATAAAACATGATTTATTTGTGTATTCTCCTTTTAACATGACTAAACTAAATATTGACAAATACATATTTGTATTAGTCAAGTAGAAGTCGAACTCACGCTCCGAGGGCTCTGTACTACCACAACAATATTTATTATGTATATCAATTATGTAATATAATTTTATGTAATAACCAATAAGGAGATATTTAAAAATTTAATTTAAAAGAATTTTAGCGTATGAATAATAATAGTTTTGACTGAACCTCTGAGTAAGGCATTCTAAGCTGTGAATTGCATATCCTCATATAAGATTTTTATGCAAAAAACCTAATATAGATAGGCATACAAAAGATAGACCACATATAGATACATAGTACATGGCTAAATTTGGCTTTAGACAATTTATTTAAAAGCTATATTTATCTTATACAAAATATCCTCGATGACGATACGAATATATTTGAAATCTACGAGGGTGCGTTTTTAAGTTCGCGGAATGAGAGGGTTGGAGGGGGGTGATTAGGCTCATTAGGATCGTAACGTGTTTAGTGACTCATAATTAGTATAAATACGAGATTTCATTGTTATTAGACTATTAGTCTTTGAGCTATTGCCAACCAAGCAACATAATCAGGAGTGAAAAGTGAAATATGGAAAAAATCGAATATCGTGCCGTTATAAAGTTCCTTACCAAGCAAGGAAAATCAGTTGCGACCATAATGGATGAGATGTCATCGGTTTACGGTGACTCTTGTCCAGGAAAAACCATGGTGTACAAGTGGCACAGTTTGTTTAAAAAAGGAAGGGAATCCCTTGAAGACGACCCGAGGCCGGGCAGGAGCATCGAGGTGACCACGCCAGAACTTATCCAAAAAGTTGAAAAACTTATACTCGACGATGCTCGACTAAAGAAGAAACAACTCGCAGAAATGGTTGGAGTATCCGATACAACCATTTTTAAAATCCTGCACAATCATCTTGGCATGACTAAGGTCATCGCAAGATGGGTACCAAAAATGCTCACGCCGCCGCAAAAACAACAACGCGTAGTGTTCACGTGCATTTTTGGACTTCTGCAATGAAGACAAGGATGGTCTATTGAGTCGAATTGTTACTGGAGACGAAACTTGGGTTCATCATTATGAACCTGAGTCGAAACAAGATTCTATGCAGTGGCATAAAAAGGGCACAGCACCCCCCAAGAAGTTTAAGGTGTCACAGTCAGCTAGGAAACTCATGGCAACGGTCTTTTGGGACTCAGAAGGAATATTATTGATCGATTATAAAGATAAAGGTGTTTCTATAACCGGAGAATACTACGTTTCAATATTAGAACGACTAAAAGAAGCCATTAAACAGAAAAGACAGGAAAAATTGACGAAAGGTGTGCTGCTTTTGCACGATAATGCGCCCGTCCACAAGAGCCGCGTTGGTTGGCTGCCCTGCTTAAAGTGGGCTTCGATATTTTGTACCACCCACCCTACAGCCCAGACCTGGCCCCCGAGTGATTATTACCTCTTTCCAAAAATGAAAAAAGAGCTGCGGGGTAAAAAATTTATCACCGATCATGAAGTTAAGGAGGCAGTTTCAGCGTATTTTGAGGACAAAGACAAAACATTTTTTTATGAGGGTATAAATAAATTAATTGAAAGATCTGAAAAATGTGTCCGTCTTGCAGGTGAATATATTGAAAAGGAAAAATAATTTGGTTTTTTTATTTCAACCCCTTACCCTTCATTCCGCTAACATAAAAACGCTCCCTCGTATATACATAACTGAGAGCGGCTTTCGCTGCGGTACTGCCCCGAGGTGATAAGACACAGCGACTCTCGCTACGAAAACACCCGAGTCTTCGATTACTCAAAAGTCATTTTTTTTTATATATTTTGAGATCTTGTAGCCACTGAGTGGCTCTCGCAACGGTATTACCCCGAGATGATAAGACACAGAGCCGTTCTCGATACGAAAATACCCGAGTGTTCGATTAGTTGTACATATTTATTTTTTATATTTGAGATCGTATATATATGTATTAATTTATATATTAAATATATTTTTCCTTAAAACTATTTACAATATTATTCGTCACTAATATTACAGTATATCCACTGTTCACCTAGCTATCCATTTGGGTAGTTTAAGTGACGACAACTATATGTATGAACTGCAAAAGTAACTTTGTAATCCCATATATCGTATATCTATTTGTATAGGATTACAAAGTTACTAATGCAGTTTGTTGTATATCTCGAAAACAGGATTGAAATTGCGTGATGTTTGAGTTTTCCCTTGGGTTTTAGGGTAAACACTAATTGTGTTCAAAATTTGAAGCTCCTATGTCTGCTAGAAGTACCTTAGAATTTTGATGATCGGTGAGTGAGTGAGTGAAGAAATTAACGAATTTTAATCTGCAACAGTTCATAAACTACTGGTTCAAATTGAATGTAATTTGGAAATATACCTAGTTTTATTATGTTCTCTTAGTCACTCAAAATTCAAGCTTGTAGCTTTATCCATAACAAAGTTATGGGGGGGGTGGAAAATGCTCTGAATCGCTTCGAGAAAAGGATGGTACTGCCGTGCCCTTTTTTGCTCGACTTGGCGGGGGCACTGCCGTGCCCCCCGATTAGATTACAATAGGAAATCATAATATAGAAGTTAAATAGTCTTATTAGAGTAAAATTTGCTTGTTTCCTGTTTTAACCCCCGACGCAAAAACGACGGGGTGTTTGACGTGTTTGTGTGTGTGTGTGTGTCTATCTGTGGTATCGTAGCTACCGAACGGAAGAACCGATTTGATTTTGTTTTTTTTTTGTTTGAAAGGTGAATTAGTCGGAAGTGTTATTTTCTTCTTTTTAAAATTTTTAATTTAATTTATTTTAATTTTACACTTTGTCTGTTGTGAAACAATTTTGTTTTTCTTTTAATAAATACGCAAATAGTGGCGATATTCGTCTACGTTTTCCGTTATAAAATAATTATTTATAAATAACTCGCTGTGGTTTTGATCAGAAAAAGAAATATATTTTTTTAATGAAATGTCCAAGTTTGTCCAATTTAAGGTATGTAAGTCAATGTCTGATATTGTAAGTAAAATCTCTCATTTTGGCTATAATTCCCACATGCTCAATGAAACCGAGACGTCCAGTGCAATAGGTAGCTCCAATAAAGTGATAGTAATACTGATAAAAACAAAATTTTAAGAAAACTTTATCATCTTCATAGTCTTAATGCTTAAAGAAACCAAAATTCAATATTTGTTATTTATTAAAAAAAGATACAAACCATTTTCAGGGCACGGCCCTTTTTCTGGAGTTGATATTTCACTATTTGGCGGTTGTGATAATACACTTGGGGAACTTCTACTACTAATATCACCAACTAGCATCTGTAATAAAATAAAAATGTATTAGAACATTTTTATTATATATACAACTAGCAGCACCCGCGGCTTCGCCCGCGTTCAAACTGCTAAAAAAACAAACTCTTAGACACACCGACAGCAGCGCCACCTACTGGGTCCAATTATGCTTTCAAACCATCCAGGAGTCCATTGAAATATACACACAAAATTTCATCCAAATCGGTACAGTCCTTTAGGAGTAAGGTGACAAATGATTCGTACACGAACATACCAAAGGTGCAAGACCCGGGATTTGAACCCGCTTCACCAGGTTTCCCAAGTGAGTGCGTCACCAAGGCTACGACTGCCTGCATATTTCACATGCAATGTAAATATAATAATACTAAAATGTAAATACTCCTCATATACTTACTGGATGGTTTTCTAACATCTCCTCGATCCTCGTAGTGGAGCCTACAGATACAAAGTAATCTATTTCACTACTAGTATTTTGCATACACTGTATATTAGTTTCTTCCGTAAAAGGAACATTGACCTGAAACAAATACATATGAAGGATATATAAAGGTATTTTTTAAAAGAAGTGTGGTTAATTCTTTAAATTTTTAGCTGATGATTTATTTAAATTGGTAACTCGTATCAGTAAATTACAAAGTATCAAGTAAATCTACACTTCTACACTATACTATTATAAAGAAGATTTGTATTTTTGTATGTTTGTAACGAATAAACTCAAAAACTACCGGATCGATTTAGATGAAATTTGGTAAGAAGCTAGTTTCAGACCCTGGGAAGGACATAACATGTTTTTTATTCTGGAAATCATCCCTTAAGGGGATGAAAGTCTGTATCGGAAATCAACATAGGGACGAACCCGAGCGAAGCAAGAGTGAGTCGCTAGTATACTACATTTTTGACTGTTGCATTGCATACAATATTTTTAAGACAGTCATTGGTATATTTTCAATAAGCAACAAGTATCATATTTAGCTAAGGAAAGGCAAGTTAAATTATCTAATTTTCTCTCCACATGTGCACTATATTAGGAGTACCATACTCTTCAAAACATGGTCGTATTTCAAATTGTCCAGTTTATTTTTCGTATAATTCCAAAACTACAACACTATGAGGAGAATTAAAAATTTTAGTATAATACTGTACTGTTGAAAATTTCATAACTTGCATTTGTATTTAAAATTTAAATTCACAAATAACTTTTTGAATCAATGCTTTACAGGAAAGTCCTCATGCGAATTTTTCTTTGCAGTTTTTGAATGATATGTATACACATTATCCACATTATACCATTTACTGTATTCATTTATTAAAACTTTGATACTTAATTTTGAATAAATGAGGCATAATAGGCATTATCAACAATGCTTAATTTTTTGAGTAACCATTCTAAGTGATTCTTTATGAAAATCATACCTGCTCTAAGACTTCTTGTAGCGTACAGCTTTCCTTAGGTAATGTAAACGTAATGAGTCTTTGTTCTCCATTTTGTAAAAAAATTAACATTTTAGCAGATTGCGGCTCAGATGTTTGTTCTGACGGCCCGCTGATAGCCTCGTTATTTTCTGTAAATTATAAATGTTAAAATGTGTAATAAAATTTGTATGCAAACGTGCTATTTAATATAAAAGTATTTTAATTGTCCTTCGATATGTTACACAAGCATCATTGTTGTACAAACTATGATCATCAAATCCATGGGAATTTTATATTTTTATGGATTTAAAAATATACTCAATATTTTTGTGTTAAGTTTCATTTTAATAAATGTACGTTATTACATACTAGCTGTACTGAGAGACATTGTTGTTTAAATTTCAAGAAATTACACGACAGACAGACACGTTTGGCTCAGTTGGCAGTGACCCTACTTGCTGTGCCAGCGGTCGCGGGTTCGAGTCCCGTTGGGGGCATTTATTTGTGCGATGAGCACGAATGATTGTACTCCAGTCATTTATTTAAAGTTATATATGTGTAGTGTATCAACTATCTGGTATCCATAACACAAGCCTCGTAGCTTACCATGGAACTAGATGGCGCTGTGTGTTAATGTCCCATCATTTATTATTATTATTATTATAATTAGGAGTACTTAAAAAATGTTAGATCAGTCCAGCCATTCTCAAATGATTTACTTGCTAACAAACATCATTTAAGTTTTATTTATATAACTTAACAAAATACTTTTCTCAGTGAATTCAATGTTTAATTCGTTTCACTTTCATATCACCCATTGTACCTCTTAATTTTTTTACCTCTCTATAGACATTATATACAAAAGATGGATCACACACCTGGAAGATGATTAGATTGTGGTTGTGTTTGCATTGGAGGAACTCTTTGTACAGGTCTTTGTTGTTCTTTACTTCTCACTAACGTTTGACGTCCACTTTCCCTATAACAAAATGAATTGGTTTAATTATCAGCAGTCTCTTAACTAAAAGGTGCCATTCAACTAGCGGCCTGAATGATATTCAGCCATCGATCAAATAGCTAGACAAATAACTTGGATCGATAACATTTAATTACTTGCCTAGCGTAGTCATTTACATTAAGTTTATTTATAATTTTTTCATTTAATATTCGGATTCTTTTCTAAAAGTCCTAGTCGTTTTTAGGATTGTGGTTTCAGTGCTAACCTAACCTACCCTTTTAAACGAGTAAGCCATGCGATAAACTGTTCATATTACTTTACATAAATAAAGAATTCTCGAAATTTTAATAATTCATATATTTTCGTCACACGGTTACCCTGTTCTATAAACGGCCTCAGTTTCTGCCAGCGCGTTCATTAAATATTGTATTAAACGCTACGGCTGGACATCATTCAGGCCGATAGGTGAACGACGCCATTTAGTAAAGAGACTAGGCTATTAATCGAACGGCTAATTAAGCTAGTTGGCTGCGACAAATATATTGTATTAACATTATCTGATGTTGTAAGTTTTGCAATTTATTTCATTTTTAAAACAACAACTATTGAGTATTGCTGGGCATTTTCATGAAATAGCATTTGAATGAGCATGACATGAGCATTTGAATTTAAGAAATTTACCTACGTAAATTTCTTAAAATCAAATGCTCATACATTATCAGAACCAATATCAGTATGAATGTAAAATTTAATTATAATAACAGGCTTTAGTAAAATTATTTGTATAAAATATCTTTTGAGATTTGACCTAGCTCACCTTGTTTGCTGTTGCTGTTGTTGTTGATGCTGTTGTTGCGACATTACACGTGACGATTGTATCCGTCTGTATTCCGCTACTGACATTCTTTGACCATTCGACAAGGGAATAAACTGTCTTTCTTCCTCTGGATTTTCCGGTTCCATTAGTAATTGTGGCGGTTGCTGTAAATGCGAGTGGTCGAACGCTATTTGTTGCTGGAAGCCATGTTGAGGGTTGAAGTTGATTTGATGTTGCTGATTTATACTCGGTCCGGGGGTGAGACTGTGGTTTTGCCTTAAGGGTGGGGGTGTTTGAAACTGTTGGGGTGGATTCTGATTTTCTGTGACTGGATTTTTTTGGACTATTACCGCTTTTATACTTTCTTCTAGATCCATTTCACTTGCATTGTTAGGTTGAACAGTAACTTTTTTCACTTGCTGTTGTACTTGCTGTACTTGTTGTGGATGGGGGGATGCGCGTTGAGGTGTAGAGTTGAGGGTCTGTTGAGGTAGTGGTCCGTTCTGGTTCGTCTGCACGGTGTGATGCTGCGTCATTGTAGTCTGCAGTGTTTGTGTCACTATGGTGCCTTGTGGTGTTATTATCCGCGCTGGTTGTTGCCCGTGCGATTGATTTTGTTGATTTATTAAAATCTGTTGCTGAAATTTTAAATAGTTTTTTATAACAATTTAAAGTACAAACTACGAAAATTCATTACATACATGTGAAAAATTCACAGACAATTATTTTAAATCATTCCGCCATTTAATCATGAACTAATTTTTAGAACAACTAATATAGATTATACACATAACAAATGAGCATTGATAAACTTATGTTTTTCAAATCCATACCTGTTGAGTTGTTAGTTTTAATTGATTGAGCTGCTGTATTTGTTGTGGATGATTGATGACATGCTGTGTTAGTTGATGTTGTTGATGCTGTTGTTGTTGCTGCTGCTGTTGTTGTTGTTGCTGCTGCTGTTGTTGTTGTTGCTGCTGCTGCTGTTGGTTTTGCTATATATTAGAAAGAGTAAGATCTTAAATGTTATCAAAAGCGATTTACTTTTTAAAGTGATGAATAATAATAATACACAAAATTTCCTTTTACAGTTCCTTATTATATCATTAGAGACTTACCATCTCTTCGCACGGGAACATTCCTAGCTGCCTAACAGTAGCAGATACATCAACTTAACTGACACTTTATTTCCGATTTCGACAAAGAAATCTTATGATTTCTGACAATATACATATTTTTATCGGAAATCGGAATACAATATGGCCTATAGCATTCGGCATTCTATTAGTGAAAAAAAAATATCAGAATCCGATCAGTAGTCTCAGAGACTAGCCCTACAATTATAAATTTAGAAACTTTATCACTATAATATTAGTATAGATAGTATAAATAGTATAAATAAATATGTCGGGACATTAACACACAGCACCATTTAGTTCCATGGTAAGTTACGAGACCTGTTTTATGGATACCGGATAGTTAGCCAGATACACTGCCCATGATATATAACTTTAAATACATACGTATTATAAATAAAAACACCCACGACTGGAGTACAAACATTCGTGCTCATCACACAAACGAACGTCCCCCGCGGGATTCGAACCCGCGACCGCTGGCACAGCGAGTGGGGTCACTGCACACTTAGACATGAATGATAATATGGCAATGTAGCGAGAACCTGCAGCAGCGGCGTGCGCGCGCGCGGGCCCGGCGCGCGCGGCCGCGCCGCCGCGCCGCGGCCGCCGCCCGGCGTCTGTGGGCTCTATAACATTCATATTTCTTAATGGTATTATGGCTAAGCACGCTTTTATCGACTGTATTACTTCTAATTGTCGTATCGAAAAGAAACTTTTTATATGTAGTTCGGACGACGATACTGATATAATTTTGAATTTTGGTTCCCGACGTTCCGGATGCTTTACGGCGATCGCGGTCACGGGAAAGACGGTCTCTCTATCCGCGAACCGAACGGTCCACGTGATATAGCTTTATTATCACATGTTTCGTTTATGCTTTTGTTACTCTAAATTATATTTTGTTAAAATTATTGTCTCATTTAAAGTAGTCTCTATGATTATTGTATTGTAAAAGTATCATATATAATTTCATATGTATTTAATAAAAAGCTGTTATATTAAAATTACAGACAGACGCTTCAATTTTATTTATCTGTATACATAGATTAAAGTTATAGTATTATTGTGACAGCGTTGTGCAAATGTGAAGACTGACACTTTGTAATATACGTGTAGTATTCATGAAAACCTAGCATACGCATACTGTTGGTGTTCCTATTCAATAAATACCCGTCCCGTACTCAAAGAGTCGAGATTGAATCCTATTTACTATGAATAACTTATTACTATATCAAAATTAAGGGAAGCTAATAACGACGCAAAAATGGTTTATTTCGTAGATGATAAATGACACTGGAAAACTATAGCCACAATTAAAATGAAGACCTCAATGCTTGTGCGGATGGATGAGCTTTATCAGCCTTGGATGATTATTCATCTAATTAAATTTAGTGTGATCTAAGAGCATTGCCTCTAAATACAAAACAAAAACAAAAACTTTGTAATCGACCAGGATTTGAACCTGGACACCTAAGATTGTCAATCTTGCGCCTTGGTCGCTTGACCACGATGCTTATAATATAAAATGCACTCGTCTCAATACAAAGATAGCCCTTTGACTTAGGTGGAAAAACCATAATGAAAACATGCACTGTGACTAATAGTACTCTCGCACTCGCCAAGTCTCGTTTTTTTTTGCGAGAGTGTATACCCGGATCACAACTCTTGTGACGTTTTTGCATTTACGCGCTGCCATATACCATAACATTTATGATATTTGACAGAACTTCGTCTCAGAGACAATGCTTATTTTTCCAACCGATCAATTTACCAAAAGAGTTTTTAATACAGAGTTATTTAAAAATTAAATTATTATCGACCTTTAAATATCAATTCTATTGGTATAAAATAAATAAATATGTAAATCTTAGAAATAAGACTCAGTTGTTAAAATAGAGAAAAAAAAAACTCTTCAACTGTAAAGTACAAAAGATATCGGTCGTTTGAAAAAATAAGCACTAAAGCGACGACATGGAAAGTGGCGCTATTCTACGTTACACTAATGCAGTAAATGGACTTTATATTAGGCAGTAATAAATCTATATGCGTACTTGTTGAATTTGAGGGTTCAAAAGGCGAGGAGGCACTTGCAGAGGCGGCGCGGGCAGCGGCGCGCGCAGCGCGGGGCGGCGCGCGCGCGGCGGCCGCACCAGCGCCACCCCGCCTTGGCCACTCAGCGCCTGGTTGAGCAACTTCGGCGGCGCTTGTCGTGTCGGTGTTCCCTAAAAATACATTTTATGTTCAAATACATATTATATAATTATAAAAGAACTAGTATAACCCGCGGCTTCACTCGCGCTAAAACTACAAAAAATACTAAAAAGGTAGGTTCCGTACAAACTTTCATCGCCTATTTCGCCCCCTTATGGGATGAATTTCGAGAAATGCTAACACACGTACATATTTAATCGAATTGAAGAGCAATAATATCGAATTGAAAAGCAATAATACCAAGCTTCGAGTAATTCTGATCATAATTTATTTATTGGGTTGCATTATAATGTGTTTTAACATAAGAATGAGATAATCTCCCGCGGTAAAAAGTAGCCTATGTCACTTTCCAGCCCTCCGACTGTCTTCACACAAAATCCACTCCAATCCGTCATACCGTTTGATGTGAATAAAGATAAACAAACACACTTTCACATTTTATAATATTAGTATGGATTATAATTCAATAATCATAATTATTATAAAAGTTTTATTATTATTTAAATCATTTCAGAATTAAGTTAATCTTAACTAGTAGCATAAATAACTTTCCTTATCACTTTTAAGTTACTAGATTATTATTAGTCTATCTAATTTTCACTGGCATGATTCTGCAGAGTTGTATTTGTTCCATAATAGGCAATCAGATTTGCGTTTGATTGATGACAGTATGAAAAACAAAAATAATAATTAAAGCTCTCACCGCTTGATTGACATAGGCAGTGTGCATCACAATTTGATGTTGTATCTGTTGAGGTTGTATTTGCTGGGATTGTAAGTGCTGATGTTGTTGTTGTTGTAACTGATGTTGTAGTTGTTGTTGTTGCAGTTGTTGCAAATGGATCTGCTGTTGGTGTTGCAAGTGCTGCATAAGTTGAGGAGACGCACGAGATAGCTGCTGCTGCTGCTGTTGCGGGGGCTGAAAAAAATAATCATTTTGAATGTACCCCCAAGTTCTTTTTTTATTTATATTTATTAATGCTTTATTACACCAAAACGAAAATACAATTTAAAAGAATATATACATATACAACTATATATTTTAGTGTAAAGGTGGCCTTATCACTTAAAGTGATCTCTTCCAGGCAACCTATATTATAAATAAACTCGCTCTTATTTCTTTCTTAAATCTTATTAATATATAATGATTATGTACAACATATCAAATTAGTATAAGCATACAAGCAGTGGTTCAAAAATGATTTTGTATGGTGATGTAGTGAATGATCTATTTGTGGATTAATTATTATAATTCAAAAATATTATGGTATAAATAAATATCCATTATCAATAATTATCTTATGAATATTTGTTTCCACAGTGATATAAACTATGAGTATTCATATAAATTAATGGTATGGTGTAAACTAACAGTTTGTGGAGGTCCATGTTGAGCCGGAGGTGGTGGTTGAGGTGGTGGCGGTTGCGCGGGGTGTATCACAGTTGGTTGAGATAGTACATGCGCAGGACTCACCAACTAGTAAAATTAAAAATAATATGAATAAAATGTGCACTAACGAAAATGACTTAAAAATTATATGTACATATTACAATATGAGTATATTGATTTGTAAATGACAATAGTTACTAATTTATGATTCAGTCAAAATGGTAACTGTTATCTGTCATATAACAAATCAGAAAATAAAATCCTATATGTAACCAAAACGTATTTCTTGGTCGCACCACCATTTATAACAAATTTGGCATGAAGAGTTAAAAAAAATGTTGCAATGTTTTATAATGGACAGAAGAGGTCCTGTTAGTATGCAGCATGTTGTAACAATCTATGTTTAATAAAAGTGGAGATACTTAAGATAGTAGACATCACTTTGTTAAACATATATATTTATGTAAGTCCACTAACTACATTTCATAACTTTTAAGTTTTTACATTGACTAAAAATAAAACAAAGAAATATAAAAAACAATTTTTTATAATATTAATAACATTAATGCCACAATATTTTTAGACCTAATATGTGAAAAAAGCTATATTATTATTTTTATACATATATTATGTTTGCCGATTATTATTATTGCCTCAATATTATTGTACAAAAAAAATTTTTTTTTTAAACTTAAAAAAATACTTAATGTTGTTTTCTATAATTTACAATATACATACATGCAATTTATAAATTCTTTATAAACTTACTTTAATATTTTATTATTCGCTACTTGCTGTGAAAGTTCTTTGTTAAATAAGACTAAATTAGTTAATAGAGCAATTCAAATTGGGAACTAAGTTCATAATACAATATCAGTTTAATATGTATAAACATAAGCCCTTTATTAACACTTAGATATACATTTTTCAGAGATATAAAATAGATCAAAGCACATAATTTGTATATTGATTTAGAAACTGAAGAAAATTATAAGAAGACCTAATCAAAGTGTTAAACATAAAATGTAAACATAGAAAAGCAGGTTTAAAGTACAGCAAAAATGGTAGTCCCATGCCAAATTAAATAATGAAACAGAAATTTTTCACTAAAAATGTCTAACATGCATTGAGCATTTGCAATGTTATTTACAATGCGAGACATTTAATCTAATCAACAAACATACATGTTGTGGACGTTGTGAAGCATCAATGATTTGGTGAGCCTGTTGCAGCGCAACTTGTGCATCCATAGGCAAATCAGATGTGTAGTACACCTACAAATAAATTAGTTATAAACAATAATGCCTATCAGCATTGTTCCTTTTATAATTTGCACACATTTTACTGCCATTTGAAGATTAGTTAACTCTTATGTTCCAGCATACATTAGCCTCTTTTTGAAGATTAACAGGATTGGTTTATAAATCATTAAACTAAAGTTTGGAAAATATGCCAATATTATTATTAACTTTTAAAAAATTTGATAGTTGTCAATACTTACCACTGATTTTTTTGTTATAGGATAATACTATCCATGTGACATTGTATAAATTATAATTTTTGATTTATAAATAATATTAATTTTGTTTTATGTGCACTAGTAACACACTTTTTTGTTTCCATATTTTTGCTTAAATTTGTGGATTTAAACACTAATGAGAGAAACCCCTCCATAAACACTTTTTAAGTTAAGGTTTTAATAAATATATGATATATAATATCACTATATGCACCACAAAAAAAGTACTATATATTTGGTATTACCTGATGTCTATGTAAGGCTTGTTGTTGATGTTGCTGCTGCTGCTGTTGTTGTTGTTGAAAATCTGCTCGTTGTTGTTGAGGAGGTGGTTCATGACGAATGATGTATTGCTGTTGATATTGCAATCCGTCACCAACTACTAGCTGAGGTTGAACAGAATCACTTACAATTATATCGCTAGGTTGCTCAGCTTGTTGGACTACCACCTTTACAACAAATATATTTTGTGATCAATTATTGAATGTTAATTTAGAAGTTCATGACATTTTATTTTATAACATATCACCCCACCTGTTGTTGTGGATATTGCTGATCATCTTGATTGACTATTATTCCATCGGAACATATTAGATTGGGACAATATCTTTGCAAATCTTCAAGAGTTAATGATTGTCCTTGCCCAACTATTTGGTAGAATTGAGCCATTGCAAGGAATTAACCTGAATGATAAAATAATGTATTCCGAATTAAAATAAACAACATAACATGCAATGTATGACAACATTGTTTTTATGTACAAAGAAAGGTTTAGCTGATTTTTAGAATTAGAGCAATATTATCAACATTATTTTAATGTCAATGTAATATAATGTGGGGCCTTTATATATTACGAAATTTTGACTATTGTACTCGACTCATATTTACAAAATTTGTACTTCAATCAGTGATTTATAATTACTAAGAAATATGCATATATCAAAAGTCGAGATGAAAATTAAAGTTTTGAAGTTCAAATGTTTCATTGACAGATATTTTTTACACTCGTACACCCTGACCATTACGTACAACAACAGCAGCAATGACTTCGTGGATCAAGCGAGTACCTCAACTATGGCGACGACATTCAACAATCACTTCACAATCACTACCTTTTCCACTCTATAGTAAAACATTTTCTAAACTTTTAGAAAAGACGAAATAACAAAAATGAATCTGTAATCATTTAAAACGAGCGAAACGAAATGGCTTCGATCCTTTTGGTCAAACCTAAATATTCTTTAACTACATATATTACGGTCGATCGAATAAATTTACTGAGCTATTCCTTACCAATATTTACTACGGACATTTTAAATGCCATATGTATACAGAAAACACTAAGTTTTAGCATCAAAATGCAAAAATTTCAACTCAAACGCCAAATCAAGAAGCAATTTACATTATGGCGTGTGTGTCACTTTTTTACAAATGTATTTTTTTTTGTATTTTATCAATGTTGCCTTTAACATTTTTTTAATATATGTAAGAGTAGTTAAGTGAAAACTGAAAACTTTATGTTATTAAAACTGTTAATAATTTTCTCTAATAAACAATATTTAAAATACATAAACTGACATTATATATAACATATAGAATAAGACTAAGAATTATCAAAATTGAATGTACGACTAACGTATTTTTTTTTATTCATATACAAATAGACCAGTCACCTAAGCAAAAAAAGGGGTCAACCTCGGAATGAGAGACAATAAGCTTTCCAGCTTATTGTTAATTAAAATTAAAGTGGGTAAGTTTTATTCGGAGGTGAACCTCCCATATAATATGACGACTACAATTATAATGCAACTACAACTAATAAGCGATTGAAAATTGTACAAATTAGCTAGTTACTAAATTGTTAAATTGACTTTTTAAAAACATCTAGGAAGTTATGTCTTTGACATTTAATTTTATTTATTTAAGAAAATCGATTTTTATACTTGAGTATCGATATATTGAGTAAAAAGCTGGCACAGTTACACAAACAATTGAATTATTGAATAAAAAAATAAAAATGTAGATTGTAGAATATCTTTTAGCAATAAGTTATACTTTAATCTTTATAGTAATCTGTGGAATGTCTGGAATGACTGGGAGACAGACGTATAGACTATAGACTTTATAATTCGAGATTAATTTTTTCCTATTGGCATAATTATTGAAATATTTATATTCTTCGACTAGAAAAGACTTCAATTTACGGAAATAATACACCTTTAATGATTAATATTGGGCCTAAACAAATATTTGCTTTGCTTTATTTTATTTGATGACATTTTGTCTCTGTCCATATTCCTAATATCTGTGCAAATGGATGATACACTGGCTTCTCCAGGTATTTTCATTATTTTTCTAAAATATCTGTTCTTTTAATTTATATTATATTTATATTATTTACTGTTAAGGAAACAAAATGGGTGATTCAGCGTCTGAGAGTGATTCAAGTTCTCTTGATGGCGGAGCTATGCTTCCTCCCAGCACTGTTTCGCGAGATCAGTTGCAAAAAAGGATTGAATCACTTCAACAACAAAACAGGTATACAGTTATATAATTTATAATAATTTTGTGCATAAACCAACCAGTAAGTTTATGTATAATTTAAACATAAAAGAAGCCTTTGCTGTTCTGTTCTGGCAATTCCTGCTTGCTTTAAATTTGGATATCACTAACAATTATTACTTAAATTATGCTCAATGTAAGGAGCTATAATAAATGTAACAATGTATTTGGAAAATAAGTAGCTATATTAAATATAATGTATTTTGTAAAATGATTATAGAGGTTTTATTTCTAAAATGTTGTATTATTTTTAGAGTCTTAAAAGTGGAGCTTGATACCTATAAGTTAAGAGTCAAGGCATTACAAGAGGAAAATCGGGCATTGCGACAAGCTTCAGTTTCAATTGTAAGTTATTAAATTTAAAATAAGATTTTAAAGTTTATAGATTTCTACTAAGGTCTCTCGCATAGTAAATATTAATGATTTGTTATATCATTATGTTTTTTATTAAATGCTTTATAATTTATCTATCAATTTGTATATGTTGCAATATTACTTTGAATGTTTATTTTTCTTTGTTAAAATCAACATAGGTACTTACATTAGCAGCTAGAGAGTTTCCTGTTAATTTGTCAAGTTTTTTTTATATTTTAATTAGATGGCTAAAATGTTAAAATAGTTCTTGCTCACACAAAATTGTTTTTTCAATAACAATAATTAGTTAGTTACCTTTTCTGTCCTCACATTGACTCTTTTATTTTATTATTATCAACCGACTTCAAAAAGGAGGAGGTTCTCAATTCGACTGTATGTCTTTTTTTTTTTTTATGTTTGTTACCTCAGAACTCCGTCATTTATTAACCGATTTGGACAATTTTTGTTTTGTTTGAAAGGGTATACTTCCAGATTGGTCCCATTTAAATTTCAAAAAAAAAAAATACCACCCTTAAGGGTGGAAAAATAACTAATGATGAATTTAACCTACTTCTAATTGTCATATTGACTTGAAACTTTGCAAGTATCTCTATTTCCGTCGATAGTACAGTTGTTCAGTGTTGTTGACCTGATCTGACGGCAAGACCAGAAGGTGGATAGGTGGAACTCTTCAACGGCTAATAGTAGATACTTTGAGTTTGGGCTTATTTTGTTTGATTTGACAAGCCTAACACGTTAGGATCCTTACTTTGCTACTACTGTCTACACTAAAAAGGGAAAAATAAAAACTTTTTAACAAAAAAATAAAAACCGACTTCTATACCGACACTAAAAAGTAAAAAATAACTGATTGGTAGTTTTCATTTACTATACATACCTAATCAAATATTTTCGAAGTCGGTGTGCTTTGCTTTGTATGGGCTGGCACCGATTTTGAAAATATTTGATTAGGTATGTATTTAATGGGTAGGCTTTAATTACTTAGCCAAAGCACACCGACTTCGAAAATATTTGATTAGGTATGTATAGTAAATGAAAACTACCAATCAGTTATTTTTTACTTTTCAGTGCTTTTGTTTGAAGTCGTTTTTTATTTTTTTGTTTAAAAGTTTTTTTTTATTTTTCATTGTTGTAGCTCACTTCAAAACTCCTTCTTTCCAATATTTTAAAGGTCCAATAAATTAAATTAACAACTAAAATTATAACCAGATTATTATTTTATCGATTGTGGATCTGGCTCTGTTTCTAATTTGTATAACTAATCATAAACATACTGTACCTAACATAGATATTTTAATAATCTTTGAAAATCATAATGTTAATCTTAACTTATTACAGTGTTAAATGATAAATATTACATTCTTGTACTTTTGTATTAATATAAAATTTTTAGCAAGCAAAAGCAGAACAAGAGGAAGAGTATATTTCAAATACACTGTTGAAAAAAATTCAAGCTCTAAAGAAAGAAAAGGAAACACTTGCACATCATTATGAAAGAGAGGAGGAGTGCTTAACTAATGATCTTTCCCGTAAATTGAACCAAGTAAGATTTTATATTAAATGGTTAGCATAGTGTTAAGCATAGCGCAACATAAAAAAGGTATTTACATATTTGTATAGTGAATGAAATTATTATTTAACAAAATGTGAGATTTATGTAAATTTACTATTACTCAAGATTATCTATGCTTTATTTAAATGCAAACAAGAAGTATACTGTGTTATAGTTATGTTAAGTTGGGATGAAGGTTTTTTTTCATAATACAAAATTTCAGTAGAAACTATCATAGAATATTGTTGTTACAGTTACGTCAAGAAAAATGTCGCTTGGAACAGACTTTAGAACAGGAACAAGAATGTTTGGTGAATAAATTAATGCGTAAGATTGAAAAATTAGAAGCAGAAACTCTTGCAAAGCAAACTAATTTAGAAAGACTTCGTAGGGAGAAGGTAATTTTGCTATACTTTTTTCCATGTAAAAACAATAGAATATGTATACTTTTGAAAGGATTGATGAACTTAGAGATTTGTGGTTTTATGCAAACAAGCATTTATCATTTTACTTATTTAAACAACCACATACTATCATATTGATAGTGGAATCTCCCCTTAATTCATATAGATATTGTAAAAAAAAAATAGTTTATGAAGTACATACATAGTTTTTGTTAACAATTTAATATTATACAATGTTAATTATCAAATCAATACCATCCCATTGAGTAATATAGTTAAGTAAGGGTCACTGGATATTTGTTGATATTTATTTTTTTGATAATTATAACTTTTGATTCATAGGTAGAATTAGAAAATACTTTAGAACAAGAGCAGGAGGCATTGGTAAATAGACTTTGGAAAAGAATGGATAAATTGGAAGCAGAGAAACGTTCTCTTCAAATAAGACTCGACCAGCCAGTCTCCGATCCTGCCAGTCCTAGGTGAAATATTTATACAAAGCTTGCATAGATTGTTAATTTATGATGTAAGTTTGTATCTAAATTTAACTCAAAACAAGTAATGAGCAAATAGAAAAATAACTAACATGTCCATCTTGCACTCAATCAATAATTTAGTAATACTTTTTAAAATAATATTTTACATTGTAAATTGTTTTGTCTGTTTATCATGAAACGTGTTAAAAATTTCTTGAAACAATTATGTACCTATGTTATGTATACCTATATGATTAATAATGGTCCACATTGCCAGGGACATCAGCAATGGTGATACGGCGTCTAACTTAAGTAACCACATACAAACACTGCGCTCTGAGGTTGTTAAATTAAGGTAATGTATTACGTTTATTTATTGCAATATAATATCTATACTATAATAAAACAGTAGAGGTCGAATGTCTGTACATAGCAAAAAAATGCTAAATGCCGAGTCAGGGGGATGTAAGGAGACAAATAGAACGAATCCAGATTTTTTTCAAATTTTTTGTTTCTCTGTCTGTTTGTCTGTTTGTACGGGCTAATCTCCGAATCTATTGGACCGATTTAAATGAAATTTTGCATGGTGGTACCTAATACCCCCGGGCAACATCTTAGATACTTTTTATCCCGGAAAATTAAATATTTCCCGTGGGATAGTTAAAAAACTATAATAACTTATACAGCTTAGTACACAAAAACTACTGATTGAATTTTAATAAAACTTTACAATAATATAGGTCATACATCAGAATAACCAAATAGGTTACTTTTTATCCCGGAAAAATGAACGGTTTCCGTGGGATAGATGTTTTCGTTTATTTGTAACGTATTATGTACACAACATAGACTCCAAAACAATAGTTATTAAAAAAATTGTCTATTTGCCTGTATGTCTGTTTGTCTGTTTTCTTATGCACGTTTCACGCGAAAAGTAATGAAACGATTTCAACGAAATTTGGTGAAGTGATAACTTATTACTCGAGTCACCGTTTAGGATACCTTTACTTCAAGAAAATCTTTCTTTCTCACGGGAAGATACAATAACTGGTTTTATCGAGTCGTCCCTAGAAACCTTCTGCTGGCTAAACCTTAAGACGTACATACATCAAAACAATATACTAAAAAATTGTAGGTCTTGAAAAGTCCTACAGGAAAGTTCTGAATAGTATAATAATGTATATCTCCTAAGCAATATCTATTCTTATGTATACCTATAATAAAACTAACTTAGTCAAATCGATTGCGCGTTTCACGCAAAAAGTACTGAACTGATTTTAATTAAATTTTGTAAAGTGATAACTTAGTACTCGGATCAACATTTAGGATACCTTTACGACAGGCAAATTATTCATTCCCACGGGAAAACACAATAACTGGTTCTATCGATTTGTCCTTAGAAATTTATATGGCTAATGCTGGCTCAACCTTAAGAGATAGATCAAAATATTGTACAAGAAAATTGTAAGTCTTGAAAAGGTGAATAGAAAAGTAGTATATGTCTATCTCCTAAGGTTACACGCTGTAGCTATTTTCATTATTATATATTACTGTTTTATTATATGTTATTTATTCTATCTATAAATATAATAGAACTGTAGAGTAGAAAAAAAATGTTAAAAGCCGAGTCAGTTATCTTCTTACATCCCGTAAGAAGAAAAATAGAAGAAATCCACATTTTTTTCTATTTTTTTGTTTCTTTGTCTGTTTGTCTGTTTATACGGGCTAATCTCCGAAACTTAGTAAATTTTGGCATGCTGATACCTTATATTGCCGGTCAAACAACAGGTTACTTTTCATCCCGGAAAAACGAACGGTTCCCGTGGGAACTAATAGATCTCTGTTAGTGTTTTTCTAGAGGTGAACCCGAGCGAAGCGAGGGTGAGCCGCTAGTATTATATAAAACACGTAACTTTGTAATAAAATGAGTAATATAAAGATGGTCTTAATTATATTATGTTACTAGCGACTCACCCTCGTTCCGCTCGGGTTCGTCCCTAGTGAACATTTAGGTTTATACTTTGTATGTATTTTTTAATGCCGAATTATAAAAAAATTATAATAAAAAATTTTGTCCTAAAAATATTTTCTTTTTTTTTTTGGGGTGGACCACTTTTATCACTTAGGGGTATGAAAAATAGTTTACGTCCTATTCTCAGACCTACTGAATATACACACAAAATTTCATAAGAATCGGTTAAGCCGTTTCGGAGGAGTTTTGTTACAAACACTGTGATACGAGAATTTTATATATTAGATATATCTTTTGTACAGGAATCAGTTGGCGGTTTCGCAAAACGAAAACAAAGAGAAGATACAACGCTTTGCATTAGAAGAAAAACATATTCGAGAAGAAAATCTTCGCTTGCATCGAAAATTACAACAAGAGGTATATTACTATATTTTTTCATTTACCAATAAAAATAAATATTTATTGGTTTCTATGTAGCTTTTGTCGCTTTTGATGAGATCCTGTTTGATGATCTAAGTTATGATGCATTACCACTTGCACAGAACAGGTAGAATGAAATAAATATATAAATAAATATGTTGAGACATTAACACACCTGACACCATATCATCTAGTTCCATGGTAAGCTACGAGGCCTGTGTTATGGATACCAGATAGTTGATACACTACACATATATAACTTTAAATACATACATATTATAAATATTAACATCCATGACTGGAGTACAAATATTCGAGCTCATCACACATATGAATGCCCCCAGCGGGACTCGAACCCGCGACCTCTGGTACAGCAAGTAGGTCACTACAAACTGAGCCAAAGTCGTTGTAGTGTAAGATTTACTACTATTTTATTATACAAATACTAAAATAAATGATTGTTTCTTATAAAGGTGGAGCGTCGTGAAGCTTTATGTCGGCATTTATCAGAAAGTGAATCGTCTCTAGAAATGGAGGAGGAGAGGCAGTTTAATGAGGCATTGAGTGTAAGTAACATATAGTGAGAATTATTTTCTCAATTTGTTTTATTACGTATGTATGCGGCCATGAACGAATTAACCACTGGACCAGACATATGAGCGGACGTACCTTTATCGGTCTTCTCAGTAACCAGGAGATTTTAGGCTTGATCGTTGGTTTTTTGCGTCAGTCTCAAGCACTTATTTGTTAACAAAACATCTCCCAAAAATGACTAAATGTTCTGGTAAATGGTGTAAAAACTATAACGGCGGAAGCAGCAGTATTTCTTTTCACTTGTAAATACATTATTTTATTATATTTATTGTTATTTATCACACAATTTAATTAAATGTAAAATAAAATGTCATATTATCCACCTATGTTAAATATAGTCGATATTTCTATGTATTGTTGACATCTGACAACCATCATAAAATGGCTGGATTACACCATTCAGAACAAATGACAAAACTGTCGAGTGAGTCCATTTGACATCGACTAGTGCTTGACAATGTCGAAAAATATATCGATATTTGACGAAATAACTGAACGAATTGTGTTATTTGTACAGTACAATAACATAAAATACATTTATCACAGTATCCTACAATCTGATGACAATAAATTTATAAAAATATTTTCTAAATCAAATAAAAATATAAATGCAAAAATTATAATTAGTATGTGTACTTAATTTTTTATTTTATTTTATTCCATATTTATATACTTTGGAATATTATTCCATTGTAATAATAATAAAGGTCATTTTATTTCAACACATAAATTACACAAAATCAAACAATAATGTTATAGCACTAAACTTCTGGGTTGGCGATTTGTAATAAAACACTTTACCACTTGCACTAATTATTTTACTTTCACGATCCAACACTCACTTTAATTTGCAATCACTTTTTCTTTTTCCTAATTTCACAAATGTTTATTAATAACTGAGCAATATTAGGACGGTGTCACATTTTTATAACTACCCGAGACAATCAATTGCCAATTAAAATAGTTCAATAACAGAATCAACAAAATCACTTTATTTAATTAAATTAGCTTAATATTTTTTTAATCTTTACAAAATAATATTTATTATATATTAATGGAATATATACCCGATATTCATTTGTTCATTAAAATTATTATAGGCCAACAGAATGTTGCCATCAATGCCATCGTATTTATATAAATCAAATTAAAAAATAATTATTATTTGACACATTATTATTGCTTCTTTAATTCATTTATTTTAATTTATTAAAATTAAAAGAAGAAGAATAAATTAAAAGATGTAAAATATGATGACTATGCTAACCAATGTCTAAAATGTCATTCATTGGTTCATCGATATATGTATTTTATCGATTACGTTCAAGCACTAGAAATATTGTATTGTGTATGTGTCAGTGTTTATAATAACGTAATAAAATCTTTGTGTGCGTTATGCGTCACTTGGTTGAACTAGTTTTCGTACATTTGTATTTTATGTCAGGTCCAGTCTCTAATTCGTTCATGTATGTGGCATACCACTCGATATTTACGTCTATTGTAAACTATTTGTCATGACTATTTTAATAAAGAGTGTGGGATGATGTCATGGTTATGTGATTTCTTAATTTTTCTTCATATTTTTGGTTCACACGAGATACGCATCTACTCAAGTCTCTGTGTGGAAAGACTGACATATGGACGTGACAATATTATAAAAGTTCCGTATTGGCCTTTAGGCTACATAAAAATCCAAAAAATTTCGTCGTCGATGTGTCGGTGTGGCGTGCATCATCTGAACGTTCTCGGGCGAAGCGAGAGTGGATCACTGGGCGCGCACACTTTAGGTGCCCGAAACGTGTGGTTACAAAAACAACGTGTGCACAATAAAGGTTTTTTGTAATTATTGTCATCGTGAACGGGCGGGTGTGTTCCCGCGCGCGGCCCGCGGCGACGCGACGCGTGTGCTGTCTCATGGGGGTGTGTCCGTGTTACCACTTCTATGATCACAGTATATGTATAATATCAAAATATTATTGTACTGTTTTCATCAGGGGCGGACCGTGTATTTGGGGGGCTCTGCGCTAACGCTTCTCGAGGGCCTAAACTAATTGTTATTTTGTCCTTATAAAACCTACTCGCGACTCACCCTCGCTTCGCTCGGGTTCGTCCCTAGTTTACTTCCTTATACGAACTTTCATCCCCATTTTCGACTCCTGAGGGATGATTTACGGGATAAAAAGTATCCTACGTCCTTTCCGGGGTCTCGAACTATGTTCTTACCGAATTTCATCTAAATCGGTTCAGTAGATCCAGAGATTACATCCTACAACGTCACAAACCCTCAAACTTTACCTCTTTATAATATTAGTATAGATAACGGTTGTACATGTCCAGCAGGCACGACGGGCGAGCGAGCGCTTCGTGAAGCCGGCGGCGCCGGGCACGGGCGCGCTGCTACCGCGCGCGCCCCCCGCGCCCCCCGCGGCCGTGGCCCCCGCGCCCGGGGCCCCCGCGCCCGGGCCCCTCGCGGCCCTCGCGCCCGGGCCCCCCGCGCCCGCCAGCCCCATGGACACCTCGTCCAGAGACTAGACCTACCCCTGCCTAGGTTACCTACGTGGCCTCATATTACCGAAAGTGATAACCTAGCTTTTGATCATTACCTTCTTATTCTTTATTACATTCACGTGAATGTTTGATAGTAAATTTTTTTTGTATTTTTTTGTCACGCATTTATTTTCATTTTATAGTTTATGACTTTTTGAATGTTTTTTGTTTTAAATTAAAGTGTCTTTTTAAGGATTTTAATTATCCCGCGATGAAATCACGAAAAATTATTTTATATAAAATGTCAAACGTTCGCGTGAACCATAAGAAAGTATTGTCTTTCTATTGTTTCACTTGCTATAAATAATGTAAAAATTTGATGCAAGCTCCAATGTAGTTTCGTTAAATTCATCTATGTTAGGTCGAATAAGTGAAATAGGTTATTACTTTTGGTTGATAGTACGTAACACACGTGGCCTCGTATATACGATACTCAGACTAACAGAATGAAGACATTCATGATTTCCGCGAACGGTTCGGAGGAGGATGTATTAGCGTAAAAAAAAATTTGGTTTCCATGCAGTATTGAGGAATTGGAATCGCGAGTTTGGCATTTATTCTATTTTTCATTACTTTCTTTTTCTCTCATTTGCTAGTCTGAGGTATCAACTTACATGTTAAATCTGTGGTCCCCAAACTTTGTTTTCGATTGTAAGGCCTCTAGCACATTCGAGTGTTACGAAACTTGCTTCGTTGAATTAGTTTTGCTTCCATCTATTCCATATCCTTTTGATCATCTGGTAGTGTGCTGCAGGCTTAATGAGCAGGATTCAAACTTTCTCAATTTTGGGTCGATTTGAACTGTTTGTGTTATATAACTTTAGAATTCGGAATTGCAATATTTTAATACTAAAATGAAAAGAAACATATTTTTTTTTAATTTTGATTTAATTTTAATTCGATTGTTAAATTTAAGAACCCTGCTCGAGTATGGTTTAAGACGAACCACATATCAGACGTCTAGCTTGCAGTTTTGAACGCATAGAGTAGATATCCTTACAGGGATAGTGTCTTATACAAACCGTGCATCGTTTCATCACCACATAAGGTGGACGTTTGTGTTTGAAAAGTCACCGACGAGTTCATATATACGCTGCCCGTTGACAAAACCGTTTTTTCCGGTTCGAGCTGTTGACAATGTTGGCCGTATGCGTGTATGTGTGTATGTAGCAGCGCCGCGGCCGCGGCGCGGTCGTATGAAGCGTCGTCTCTGCAGGGACGCCACGCGGCGCCGCCGCCGAGCGTACGCGGGGCCGCTCTATATAACCCCTTGTGCTACTAGATAGTACTGTAATTCATTAAATTAACTGATATTAAGATCGCCATTGTTGTCGCGACTGAGACTGTGCATGTTGATTTACTGGAAATAAATTTATTTTATTTGGGTGATTTTAAATTGTTATGTAGATTTCGATTCGGGAACGAAAATTATTGAAGTTATTTCTGGTATACTTATCTATGCTGATATCTGGTACGTTTAAGTTTTTTTTATATTTTACCTTGAATGCGGTGAAACATTAGTATGTTAGGAATATTTGATCGATCCTACTTTAAAAAATAATAATCGATCGTTATATGTATTTCTAGTTTTCCCCAAATTTTATTATGACATATACTATATTTAAGTTGTTATCCCGTATGATTGAAATTATTATTATTTTACTAATTAAACCTGGTTCAAAGGCTGGGAGCTTGCAAGTGAATTTACCATTTAAACAAGTTATTAATATTTTTTCCATACTATTAACTTTAAATAATACCATTGTTCACTACTCGACAAGTTTATATATGAAATAAAAGTGGACCCATTTTCAAACGATGTTTGGTGCCGAAGCTTGTAATTGTACGATAGTATTCGATATTTAAAGACGATATATGGAACTGGGTGTGAATAAAATGGTGAAATTGTTTTTATGGTAGCCATGTTTTGGGTTTATTTTTAACTACAGTACTGCATATATATTGTCACAACATAGCATTTTATAAAATTTATATCAAGTTATTTGCGCGCAGTTCTTATGTCGGAATTGTGTAAGTTTCTAAAATCATGGTCTGTGACGTCATAGGCCGCCTCGAGATTTGATGATTCAATTATCAAAATTCTATTGTTACTGTGTATGTCCTCGCCGATGTCAACGGTTTAAATAAAAGTAGTTATTATCTTATAACAGCGGCTGTTGGCCTCAAGGCTTTACGTTGCATAAGCTTTGGTGTCCTTACAAATATTATATGTATGTATGTATCGTGCACATCACTCACTGCCTTCTAGACTTGACGCGTTCCTTATATCGAACCTATTTCACCACAGTTTATAACTAACGTTAAAAAGATGTCATTAGTAATATTCGGTTAAGGCACATTTACATGGTCAATGCGCCTTTACAATATGTATTTTATACCAATAAGAAATGTAACTTGATTGTGTGAACCAAGTACGAATATTAAGAATAACTTCATTATAACAAAGTTGGTTTTATTAAAACGATAGCCACCTTTGTTGCCTTACTAAATATACGCTCTCGAATGCAGCATACTTAAAAGTATCGAAACAAAATACATTAAAGTTTTACTAACATTGGTCCAGTAGTATCAAAGAAATTAACGCACATAAACAAATTCATTTTTAGATATAAAATTTCAAATAAGACGTTACAGGCGTAAGACATATTTGTAAGCCACGATATTGTAATATTCTGCTAGTTTGTTAATTCAATTACATTTTTAAGACGCGGTGAGACGGGTCTGATGTGATTTTACTTATAAAGAATTAATTATATGGCTGATATTAAACGCGCAACGTCCATTTTGGACGCGAAGGAACGTGGAGATGTCAAATTTGGTGATCCTTATACTAATGTAACTGAGACATTGGGTTGTATCCAAATATAAACCAATTATGGGCATTTGTGTATGTTCGCAATTAATCATAGATTATGGAATGTTGCAGTTTTTGTCGCTTAAGGTGATATTAACAGCATTTGGATAATATTGATGGCTGCCTTAAGGTTATTAAGGGCTTAAAAAATTGTTTTCTAATAGTTCACGTCGTAGCCCATTCGTTTTTATTATTATCATTATTATATTTTGGCTATTTAATAGTGTGTATACTCCAATCTCTGAAGATAAGACAAGCAGGAGTTATATATGGGCTTATTTATGTGCGGCAGTGGGTATAACGTTGTAGACTATAAATTGGTACGTGATTAAGGGTTGTAGAAGATTAAAGATTGTAATCTATTATATATCAAGATTAGGCATTTTCGTACTACTCTTACGTGTTTGTTGAATGTGTATGTTATAAGAATGTTATGGTCAGCTCTCAAGCAAGTTGTTATGTGCAGATACTGAGAGTAGTGCGGACGTCGATTCAATTCAATTATGCAAATTTTCACTTAAACAGTTTATTTTTTTTCAATGTTAATAAAAGAAAATATATGCATTAATATTAACTTGTGTTTTTTTTCTGCTACTGTCGTCGCTGTATAAGTTTTTACTTGACTCCGGCAAAGTCCAATGAAGGGTTATGTTTTTGACCTGATTGTATGTATGTACGTATGTATGTGCGATCCTATGTTTCCTCTTAATTACTTAACCGATTTTTGACGATTCATAGATAGTAAGATTCGTGTCGATAACGCGAGTGTGATTTATCTAAGTATATAAGAAAAAGTCAAAGTGGCGGATTTATGGCGCCAATTTGTGCCTTTAAAAAAATATTTTCTAACCTATCGAGTATCAAAGATTTAAGAGGCAATCACAAAAAATAAACAACTTCTATGTTTAAAAGTAATTTGAAATAAGAAGAAACTAAATAAAACTGGCCAGAACAATAATACAATACTGGCCAGAATAATGAAAAATAATGCGTTTTTAATTTTTCTAGTTTTATATATTCGCACAGGTGAAAGATTTAACTAGATACATACATCTTACAACAATGGGGTCTGATCACAAAAAAAATTATTTCAAATAAATGTTAATAGATGGCGTTACATGTATCGATTTGTTCTTCTTCTTAGTCGTTCACTCTTGACAGAGTGGTCATGTCTCGGTCGAGTCTTGCTCCACCGCTTATCTCGTGATGCGACATATACATGGTGTATATGTTTGGCGGCTTGGGCGTTATCATTTATGCTGGAGTATGTCACAGATTTTATGAGGCCCGTGCACCGTACTTGAGAGCGCCTACGAGATTTTTTCCCCTCGATTTTCCCTTGCACCACCAATCGTTCTATGGTTACGGATGATATGCCCGAAGAACTTGAGGATTCATATTTGCACAGACCGTCAGGCGACGATAATCTCTTTTTGATATTCAGTTTAGATCATGGGATTCTGAGCATGCTTCTCTAACACTACATTTCTAATGTTTTTTTTCTATTAAATTTTATTATTAAATATTTATTTTTAATAAATTTGTTTTATTTTTTTGTTTTTAAAAATAGATTCGTTATTAAAGTTGCGTTAAATTAACAAAAAATAAATCCAAAGAGATGTATGATTGGCTTAAAAAATATTCTAAATGAAACGA